>JAVKLA010000001.1:52029588-52110033 GCA_034782735.1 Sagittarius serpentarius | reverse complement strand
ATTAAAAGATACTGCCCCCCCCCCCCCCCCCCCCCCACGCGTGACTGTTTAGCAAACGAAGGTTTCACAGACTAGCCAGAAGGTGTCTGGGCTAGCTGTTCTTCCTGCCATATTAGCTAGCTGATACTGCATCGCTATAGTTAATGGTGAAAAATGTATAAAGCATGAACACCATGGACAATAATACATTATATCTAGTTGTTTTAAACCTAGAGGACTACAGATCTGTTAGTAGTGCAGTGCATTTATTTATTTTTACCCTATTAAAGCTGTAACATGCTGGTTTATTATCGGGATCTTTATTTTCCTCAGCTGTTGATAACAATATATTCCCATTCACTGCAAGAGAAAGCACGAAAGCCTGCAGACACAGACAGAAACTCAGAGATTACTACTGGCCTTGCTACTTTGACTACGGGCCAATATTGCAGCAAGGAAAAGAAAAGCAAGAAGCCACTGACAGAATTAAAGCTGCTAGAAGGAAAGAAGCAAAAAACCTCTGAAACAAGAAAGGAGTGTGTCATATGGGAAGCGGGCCAGGTAGTGTGTGGAAAGATGAAAGCAGCATACCAGGCAGCAAGTAAGGAAGGCAGAAGTAGAACTGAGCGAGTAGGTGTGCCAGCCTGCAAAGGAGTAGGGGAAAAACAGAGCCAGTGGACAGGAAAACAGGAGGCCGTGATGTAGGTGAGAGGACAATATGGGACGAGGAGCAAAACCTGTAATGTGCACCATCAGTGACAGAAAGTTACACTATGTCCTACGGACAGTTCTGAGGAATGTGTGTCCAGAGGACTTAAAGACACTAAGGACAGAGGGGCTTCTCTGTCCCAAGTAAGGCATCCCATCCCAAGAGGAGCTTCTCCATCTCAAGATGGAGGCTTCTCCATCCCAAATAAGCGGGGACAGAGCACGACTCCAAGGCTGGCTTGGCTGCCACCTGGCCAAGTTTCAAATGAAAAGGAACTCAACTGGATTGCTGTGGCGATGAACAAAGCCTTCGAACTCTGAGATTCAGAAGAGATGCCTTTTGAACTTAAAAGCCAGGCTTTCCACCAGTTTTACTCTTTCACACTCTCTCTCCCGAAGTCAAGTTTTCTTCAGAGAACTACAGGTGTACGTTTTCCTTACCCTGCCCACCAGTGGTGTTTAAAATGAAGACGTGTCCAACAGCTGTGCAACCTTCCTGGCTCCCTAGAGAGTATTTTGTTACAAATCCCAGCGCTGAAAATACCCATCGCTTAAATTCACATCCACCACCAGTGTCACTGAAAAGACAAACCGTGATCGACCCACCTAAAATTAAGCGTTTGTCCAGCAGTTGATGAAGGCCTTGAGGCCAAAACGTAGGTGGTGCTGGGCGTTAGCCCTGCCAGGCAGCTTTGTGGATAACAAAGGGAAACACCGCCGTCTTTCTCTGTTAAATAAAGCAATATTTTGGTCAGGGACAACAAAAACGAGTGCAAACATCCCACGTCGTGTCTCTAGCCTATCACCCAGAGGTGCGTATAACTAAATACTACCTGCGTGTTGGGTTGGGTTTTTTTAAATCCCTGCGGTTTTAAACGCTGTGGCAGGTTTGGGCAGAGAAATTTATCTTTAGGGGGGCCTGGATGCTTTTTAAAAAAAAAAAAAAGACGAGGCGAATATAGAGTTTTCCTCAGCTGCTGAGGCCTCGGGCGAGAAGACCTACCTGCGAGCGCGGCCTGGACCGCTGCAGGCTATCGCTGAGGCGGAGTCGCGTAATGGCGGCCGTGGTGGCGGCCCCGCCCCTTTACGTCACAGCGATGCGTCCTCCCCCTCCTTCCCCCCCCCCCCTTCCCTCCTCCCCGCTACGGTGGCCGCGGGCTCGCCGGTGGCGGCCGGTTGTTCTCCCCGCTCGGGTCGGGTCGGGGGTGAGGTGAGAGGAAGGCGGGGGGTGGGTGTCGTGGTTGGCGATGTCCGAGGGTGAGCAAACCCGGCGAGGCCCTAGCCCGCCTTTTCACCAGCAAACCGGGAGCTGGGCCGGGCCCTGAGCCGCCCGGGAGCGGGGATAACCCCGCAGTAGGCGCTGAGGAGCCGGCGAGGCCCGGAGCTGCCCCGGCTGAGGATGGGGATCCTCTTCACCAGGATATGGAGGCTGTTCAACCATCAGGGTGAGGGGCAAGGCGGCGGGAGGAGGAGGAGGAGGTGGTGGTGGTGGTGGTGGTGGTTGTGGTGGTGGTGGGAGGCGGTGGGGGCGGCCCTTGCCCGCGCAGGTGCCGGGCCGGGCCGGGCCTGAGGGCGATCCCCGGCGGGGTGAGGCGGCGGTTCCTCGCCGCTTGGGAAACCGCTTTGGGGGCGGCGGGAGGGCTCGGTGCGGCCGGGTTGGGTGCCCGCCCTTGTAAACCGGCACGGCTTTGGCCACCGGGGCTAGAGGACGAGGTGACGGCGCTCCCCGCAGCCCTGGCCGGGGGTGTGTGAGGGGGGGTGGCCCGGGGGGACAAGCTGCGGCTGGAAAAGTTGCGGGGGGGAAGGGTTAACCTTTTTTTTTCCTCCTGTAAGTCCCTGGGAAGCTCGTTTGCTGGAAGGTGGATGTTAAATTATTAACGGGTACCGAAAGAATACGGCTGTGTTGCGCTGTAGCGTGTAGTTTCATCTTGTCATCTGCAGAGTATGCTTTATTAATGGTTCTAAGTGGTAAATCTCCATATCTGGCAAAATTGCTTATTTATGGAGTAAATGTTATTCATTGCTTCAGGTCTGTAATGCCCGTCTCCTTACAGTAAGGTTTTAATGTGAGTTGTAACTTTAAAACACATGCTGACGCTCTTATCAGTGTTTATAAGGTCTTCTAAATTTGATTTTGAGTGAACTTCAATACGCTTACACGTGCATGTTGAATGTCCCACTTATATTCCCGTTAACGCTTAGTGCAAATACAACAAAATATTTTTGTCTTGTAGCATCCAGCCCCACCTCAGATCTTCTGTTCCAGCTGATTTCCTAACATCCACTATGCTGGCAACATCACACCAGAAACAAAAGTTCCTAGTTATGTGGGGTCAGGTAAGCAGATATTTTTACAATATTGTGCAGTTATGCAAAGTTATTAAAACTGGAATTTATATTTGATGGTATATAAGACAACTCTGCAAAACCACACAATATTGATAAAATGAAAACCAAGAAAACCCCACTTACCTGACCCCTGTCCCCTCCCTCTCTCCTCTGTGATAAATCAATGTGAGTGTACTTTGCTAACAGAAGGAATTGATCTCTGGTCGTCTGAAGCTTGGGCAGATTTATAATGGCTTTTTGTTGCCCTTGTGGACCACTGCGGGTTCGGGGGGGGGGATGGAAGAATGCCCCTTCTCACAAAGCTTTTCCTTGCATTGAATAGTCCTGTTGAAGCCAAGGTTATTTGTTCAAGTAAAAGTTGTGTAATATAGCTGAGAGCAGGCAGTGCTCACTCGTCCTGGAAATCATAAATTTGAATGTGCTTGACAACACCAGCTGTAGAATTCAAATTCAATTTTGTGATGTATAGGAAAGAAGGTGCTAAATAGAAACAATAATTGATTCTGGCACTGAGCTCCAAAATGTGTTCGTGTATGTGTCAGAGCAGTTTTATGTAGTCCTCGTTGGTTCATCTAAAACTAAATTGGGTGAATGTGTACCGTAAAATATTCGTAGGCAAATCTGTTCTCCAGGTTCCAAACCTCCTGAAGGGAAAAGAGAACACTGAGGGAGACAGGTGGATCACCCTGCTTACAGTGCAAGTCAGCGTTGTTGTGTGTTTTAATAACTCTTTGCAAAGAGATAAAGATGTTGCAGGCCATAATAAACACAGCCTTGGAAAGAACATCTAACGTGTAAGCATGTGTTCCGGACTGCTGCTGTAGTTGGGGGGAATAGAGAGTACAGTCTGTTAGAGTCTGCAAAAGTGTGTAGAAGCTTTGGAAAGGATTCCAGCGTGAGATTGCTCTAGCAGTTTAGAGAAAGGAAAAAAATCCACATGTTATCTCTCAGAAAATGTTCTTGTAGATGTGCAGATGGGGAAAAATTGACAGTCACTTACCTACTCAGAACTGTACACAGGTTTGTACACCTCCCCAGACAAATGAACTTTTAGGTATGGCCCATGAAATGTGGCACCTGAAGTTTGGCAGTGTTTGCTTAGGAGATCAGTCTAAAATGCAACACTAACCTTGTTTCATAACACCATTGTTATCGTGATAGCAAAGTTGACTGTGTGACTTACTAGTGATATTTTTATTTCAGAGCACAAAGTAATCATTGTTGGTCTGGATAATGCAGGAAAAACGACCATTCTTTATCAATTGTAAGTATGAACTGCAGGTGATGTTTCATGTACCTCAGGGTGTGCATTGTATATAGTATTCTGACTTCTTGTCGCTGCTTTCTCTGTTAGTTTTTACTTTGAGAGCATTATGTTGAAGATTACTGAACAGTATAGGTGGCAGTGGGTCAAAGCGTGTGTTTAGAATTTGGAAAAGTCTGTATTTTGCCTGGTATATGAATAACGTTTTGTTCAGAGCTTTTATTTATCAGGTTACATTGCTATTGCCACTTAATCACAGCTGCCTTTGGTGTCACCATGTAGGCTGTTTGTCAACTCCATAAAATATGATTATTTTGAGGGTTAGCCACAGGACAATGCTGCTAACCCGATCCATGCCGCAGCGTGTAAATAGTAAACAAATTTTTCTGTGAGCAGCAAAGCAGTGAAACTTGACCTCCCCCTGCCAGGACTTGTCCTGTGTACCGAGATGTACTTCCGTATCGTCTGTGGTACGGGATGAAGGAGGAAGGCTGAGCGCTGGCTAAACCCAGGACAGCATAGCTCTACAGGTGGTGGCAGCCCATGCTGTCGTTCAGCTTCTGCCTTTTATAGTGGCATTGACTTGTGTTTGTCTTGCGTTAACCTTGCTGCTGGTTTACGTGAAACTTGTATGAGCTTCGTATCTCTGGTCCTCAGTTGCATTTTGATAAAAGGGTACAAATTTGTCCACAGACTCAGAAGCTTCTAGGTGGGACAGGCAGCTCAAGGTCTGTTTGTAATAGAAATGGATTTGCGATTTCTCACATGAAGTAGTCTGGTATTAGGGAGTGTTCCTGAGTCAGGATGAGAAATAATTCCCGTTAAGTGATATGGCCATGCTGGTCCAATCCTACACCTAACCCAAATATTTTAAGAAAGCGTATTTTTTGTCAAATTATAGTCTGCTTTTGCCTTTCTGAAAAATGAAACTCATGCAGCATTTCCAGCCACTTTATGCCCTAGCACACTCTGCGGAGAAAGTGAAAAGATGAAGGTGGTTGTCGTTATTTAAATCGGGAGTGAGAGATTGTAAAAAGCATAAATAGAATGAAGAATATTTTTTAAGACTAGTAACTGCTGTAGCTGAGGGCCATCGTTGGTGCATTTTAATGCTGCCTGTGTCTTTCCACTTCCTCCACAAATGTCTCATGCTTCTTCTTCTCATCTTCTTATTTCTGCAATCTCAGTGTTTTATTTTCCCTTTTGTACAGTGGATCTCTATACGCCTCCTTTTCCTTTATACTTGTTTTAGCTCCACAGGACTTCCCCTTCTCTCTTCTTGTATTCCCCTTCCCCTGTTTGCTGCTTTGACAGAGCTCTGTATGAGTACTGTCCTCTGTTCCTCCTGCTTGACTCCTCCTTAAACCCTACCTCCATCTATGCCTATCCCATTTTTTCTCTTACCATTTCTTTGTGGCAGATAACTATTCTGAGCATGATTGAATACGTTTAACTCTTCATTAGAGATGGGCAGAGATAACTAGCAGGACAACTGGTGTTGGTTAGTGCACTGGCCATTACTTTGATGTCGTGGAGGGTCACAGCAGACGTTGGAGTGGCGATTCTTCTAACAGGTCGTGGCAGCTCCACAGCTGCTTCATTTCTTCCTGTTGTTGTATGCAGCCCTGCCTCCCTCCCTCCCTCCCGCCCCCCCCCCCCTCAGGTAGCAGTAAGATTTTGTGATCAAGTGTCTAGAAATGCCATTAAGCTTCATGCTCACCTTGTTTCAGTGGGGAGGAGGGAAAAATCCACCTGTCATGTCACAAACTGTGAGGTGCCAACAGCTTGAATGCGAAAGGCTGCAGGTTAGCTCAAGAAAAGGGGATTCATGACAGGATTCTTCCAAGTGTTAAAAGAACTCTGCTAAAACCTGTTTTTTAAATATGAAATCAGCCACAGGCGGCGTCTTATATCATTGTTATCCTTAATTTGATATTATGGTTCTTTCTTCTAATTCTTCTCTGTCCCTTCTATAGTTGCTTTCAAGTATGTGTGGTGAGAAGGTTTCTTGTTACACGCAGCTAAGACACTGGGTAACTGGGATTCCTTTTCAGAACAATGGACCATCCCTTTATCTCCTTGTTTCTCCGTTTCCTCTTCAAGAAATATTCTAGCACTGTTACAGTGACAGCAATTTAAGACTTGTAACTAAAAGCTCTGCTAAAGCTTCAAAGAATGTTCATTTAAAATGAAAAAATATATCCGGATTATCAGAAGAAAAAATAATTAAGTTCTTTGAAAATGGTTGATGTTTTCCTTGAAGCTACTTTAATTTTTTTGCATATCCCAGACAGCAGAGTTTAAATAATTTGAATTTCAGGATTATGCAGAGTACACATTTGATTATCCCTATTGATGTGCAACTGGTGGTCTTAATGACAAAGTTGCATTCAGTATCTCTAAAACAAGGTATTTGAAATATTTCATGTCTGCATTTGTCTCCAAAAAGTAGTGTTATTGGGCTGTAGTGAAGGGAAAAGAGAAGGAAGCTTGGACATAAAGCAACTGCATTGTGAAGGAAGTATGATCTTTGTGGTGTGTACTGGAAGGAGAGTGAGATGGAGTATGTCTGGTGAAGCTGGATGATGAGGAGTTGTTTTTCTGCAGCCTTGGAAATCTTGTGGCTTAACCACATTCTTGAAGCAAAACAACTGCTCTCTCCCATGCATGCCAAAATCAGCCTGGAAAAAGAAAAGCTGACTGCTTAAAACAGCTTCTGAAGCAAATATTCTCTCAGCTTTATGATTTAATTAATTATAATATAGTTTTGTTCATGAATGCTCTCTCAGCTCTATAATTGGATTATTGTATAGTTCTCTGAGTCCTTTTTCATTGCTTTTTTAATTTATTTTTATTCTCCTCCCACCATCAAACTTTGTCTCTATTTGCTGCATAAGGAGTGTTTGCTATAATTCTCCCACTAACCTTTCTACCTCAGAATAACTGTCAACTTTAGTTTTTTATAGAAGTAGGTTGATTTGGAGTCCTAAAATGCTCGATAGTGCAGGTAACTTGCCAGTTCTTGCAGTTTCTGACCGAGTCGCTCTCTTCCCCCTGCAGCTCCATGAATGAAGTGGTGCATACCTCACCCACCATAGGGAGTAACGTGGAAGAGATAGTGGTTAACAACACGCGCTTTCTGATGTGGGATATCGGAGGGCAGGAGTCTCTTCGGTCTTCGTGGAACACCTACTATACGAACACTGAGGTGAGAATGAACACCTTGCTGGAAGGCTTAGTGTAACTGTAGCTGGTGAAGGGAACGCAGTGACCGTACCGGCCACGCTTCCAGAGGGCTGTATTAACTGTGCTTTGAATGTTACCGTAGCTACTTCAGGGTACTCCTGTTTTGATTTTTGAAGTCTCCTCAGCAAGCTGTTGTACGACTTGCTTTTATATTTCTTACGCAAGATGCGTAATATGGAGTTGCAATTACAAACAGTTTCTTTGAAAGGATTCTGCATCTGGGAATCCACGGCCTTAGGGCGGGTGGGTGCTCAGTTTGTCTTGGTATTGCAGGTCGCCATGTTCGCAGGTCCTCCCTTGTGGACCATGACAGCTCTCTGTCGCAGGTACTCTGAAACCTGGCTGACCCCTCAGGAGTGAGACTGAAAGCCCAGAAGTTTTCTTCCAAGACTGTGGGAGCTCTGTCTTGCGAGCTCCCATGATCAAATTACTTAAGCACCCCCAAGAATTTTAAGAACTCTTTAGCAACAAAGTTACAGCACATACACTGAACTTGATTAAATAATTATTTAGATCAGGGTTCGCTATGTGTTACCAAATGTGGTTTTAAAAAGAAGTTTTTTTTTATAATAATTGACTTTGTTCTCCTGTGCTTCCCTATAAGATGCCGTGACGCATATCTGCATGTATGCTCTTGAACTATGGAGCTTATGAGGTTTTTTAAATCCCTTGCAAATGCCTATTTGCATGTTAGCGTTTGAAGTAGAGGGAGAAAGCTGATACAATTTACCTTTTTAAGGCTGCAACAAGTTCTTTGACGGATCTGTGTGCTACCTCAGTTATGTTAAGCAAAGAACAAAAACAGATCCGGGATTACGGAGAAGTGCTTGCTTTCAATATAAATTTTTCTCTTGAAAATGGAAAATGGAAAGTCAAAGAGATGTGTCAGAGCTACCTTTGCATACAAACCACAGCATAAGTTGTAAACCATGCTAGTGCTATGGGTAATCATGCTCTGGCTGGTAGAAGTGTATCTGGAATAGAGTGATACCGGATAATCCAGCTGACTGGATAATGTGATGGGAATAGTAATCTGTTCTGCTGACAAGTATGTGGCCAGAAAGATAGAGTTTGTTCTGTGACTAATAACTTTCCACTTTCTAAAGTTTGTGATAGTTGTTGTGGACAGCACAGACAGAGAGAGAATTTCTGTGACTAAAGAAGAACTGTATAAAATGTTAGCACATGAGGTGAGTAGACCCTGTGTTTTCTTTGTTTTAATATTTATTGTGAGTAAGATCTGGATGATACATGTTAAGGGAAGCAGATTTGCATGCTGTTTGTGAAAGTTCTCACTTACGCCTGCTAGCTGGGGACAGACCAGAATGGAGAGAGGCCTCTCCAGTGAAGCCCAAGGCAAACATTAAGAGTCACGTTCTCCCAGCTGCGGGCAGTACTGTATCAGAGCTCTCTTGTTTCTGCTAGAGGCTGTGTCTTCTGTGAAGCTCGCAGTAAAGCTATAAATTAATACCAAATTACTGAAGAGAACTCCCACAAAAGTAGCTTTTCAACTTCTGAGTGCTTCAATGAAACAGAAATGAGGACCTATAAATGACTTCTGTGGTTTTTATACTTCAGTCCATGTTAATAGCTGAATGAGAGAATTTTAAAAAAAACATTGTCTCCTCCAACAACTTAATTACTATTTTTGATAGCTTCATGGTTGCTTGCTGTTTTCTGTTTTCATAGTGAAACAGATACAGTCTTAATACTGTGTCTTATAGCAACCAGCTATAAAATTGAAGAAACGGAGTGCCTATGGCTATAGTAGCCATCGTTCTGCATGCATGTGGAATTACAGAATGAGAGTATAATTTGCTACCTTGTAAAGACGCTCTTTAAAATTGAGCCCTGTGTCAGGTCTAAAACTGAGCTATCTGGTTCTGATTCAGTACTGGACTGCCATATCAGCCAAGGAGCACCTATTGCATGACCTGAATGTCCCAAAGACTTTAGCCATGCAGTGCTGCAGGACCAGAGCCCTGATTTTTGCTAAAGATGCATTTGTATAAGCTCGACTACTGCTGAGACTCGTAAGACGAGTTTAATGCAAACTGGATCAGTTTGTATGAGATGACACTGAGGACAGTGAGCTTCCAAATTTAAGTGTCAGAATACAAAGATGTGCATAAAATTGATGGCATTATATCCCAAAATATTACATCTATATTTAAACTAGCCGCTGTTTAGTAGATGACTGCAGGAAGGGCAAAGACTGCCTATGTGTTTCCTTTGAGTGATCATGGTAATCTAAAGCATTTGCGAAAAAACAAGTGCTTTGCCTAGTGTCTTTGGGGTATTTAAATTAAAATTATGTTTAATAAAATCTAATAAAGTAGGTCTGGCTTTCCTGGTTGTGGTGGGGTGTTATGTGTGGCATGGAGGAACTGTTGCCATTGGGTCTGCTGCTGTCAGAATTTCAGTAATGTACTCTTCAGTCTGTTGCAGTTGCTAAACAAAATTGCATCTTCGGTTTCGTAATCTATAAAGGAAGATGCAGAAGTTGTTACCGAACTGAATTTGAAATGAGGGAAGTCTGGAACTCCAAGCAGCATGAATGCCCTTGCTTTTTGTTGGAAGACTATTTCTGTGCTCTGAAAGCACCCATCTAACAGTAAAGGTGCCCATTGTTTTACAACAGGATGTTTTCAGCATATTCTGCTAACTCTCCAGATGCTATGACGTTTGAAGAGAACAACAATACGTATAAGCTGAAATGGAAGTCAAATATTTATTTAGAATAGCTTTTCCTGGCAGTCCTTGAAAATCTTTTACTTCTGCTAACCAGTTCAATTGTATTTTTGTTAAGGCAAAAATGAGTTGCCCTGGTCAGATCCAACTGTTTTCTGGACCAGTGGATCGTTTGGGAATTAATTCTACTGCTTGTAAGAATTAGTGTGTCTGATAGGCATTTAGGTGAATGAGTTGTCTTGGCTTGCTGGGAAGATCTTTTTACTTTCAGAGGGACAGATTTTCAATAATATGTGCCTGTATTAGTGTAATTCCAAGCAGTTTGAGATAAAATAAGCTTGTCCCTAGAGTAGCTGTTCTCTAAATTGTTAGGACTGATGTTTTAAATATTGCATGGGCCTTATAAAGAAGTTTATTGCAATGTGCTTGTTCATGTAGATGTCCATCCTTTGATTCTAAAGCAGTGTAAGTGATGATTTTCTACAAATTCTGTGTATCCTCTAAATAAAATATTACTGCAGCTTGCTTTACGCTGTCAGTGACAGTCTTAATGCTTCTTAATGGATGGGATTTCCCTCGCAGAGGGCTGCTGTGCAGGCAGAGCGTGCTTCTGGCTCTGGTCAGCCACGGAGCCAGGCTGGGTGCCAGCACGCACGCTGCTGGTGCTTACTGTGGTCAGGCTTGGCAGGGTTTTACCGGTGCTTAAAAAGTTCTGGTGGGGTAACCCACTCTTGCCCTACCTAAGAACTGCTGCACAATCTACTAATTAGGTACTGAAATCAATCTTAACAGTGTGGTAAAAGTGTGGTGTGTGGATAAAAGCCAGGCTCGGGAGAATGCAGTGGTTGGTTTGGATACACAGGCAGGAATGACCTGCAAGGTCAGGGTTAAACGGGAGGCCTTGGCTGTTAGAGGTGTGTGGCGTTACTGCAGCTGTGCACACGCAGAGGTACAGGGTGCCTCTGATCCTCACGGAGCACAACAAAAGATGGTACCTGGTTTTACAGATCATCGTAGGCAGAAATTGGATGTTTGGTCTGCTGGATCAAAGGATTTTCTGAAGTTACATGTCAATCAGCCTGCAGCATTTTATAGTTTAGGGTTTTTTGCTAGGGCTTAAGGTTCTCTACTTCAGTATCACATGTTTTGCCTCTGAGGGCTGATTTATAATCATGTTTTTTCTTCTTTCTCCCTAGGACTTAAAAAAAGCAGGTTTGCTGATCTTTGCTAACAAGCAAGATGTTAAAGAGTGTATGACAGTAGCTGAAATATCTCAGTTTCTGAAACTGACTTCAATTAAGGATCACCAGTGGCACATCCAGGCATGCTGTGCTCTAACTGGAGAGGGGTAAGAGTTATTCTTGTCTATAGGAGAGGACTCTTGAATTATTTTGGTATTTTTATTGTGGTGTTTGGTTTTAACACACATTCCTCTCCTGTCAATAATAATCTTACACTTAAAGATTCTTGCGCTCAGAACATACTGACTTAGGGATCAGTGTGATCTGAAAACCAACTTTCGCATCAAATCCGCAGTCTCACCTCACAGTGATAAAACTTAATGTGATTTGGGCCTAATGAGGGCAGGGGTGGGAATGACCTAAAATCTGTTCTGGTTTATTAAGGCTAATCATAATTAGAGATAACTTCAGTGTATGTCTTGAAGTGCTGGGATCTGAAGTCTCTCACCTGTAGATTGCATAATAAGAATCTAGGAAATGCTGTGCTCAGAGTGAATTGTTTCTGGAAATGATTCCTTCAGTCAGAATTACAGAGTTGTCAGGAAGACTTTAAATTGGTGCCGTGAAATTATCTTTGGAGCTATCCTGCAAAGTGCATGTATTCCTTAAAAATTCTCTCTTTTGTTTACAGACTGTGCCAAGGACTCGAATGGATGATGTCAAGACTTAAGATCAGATGATTTTTAATGACCTCTTTGCACAGACATTGCTTAAAAAGAGGTGTACCCAGGATTACGTTCACAGTGGCAGAATTAATGGGTTAGATGTATTTATATTGAACTGATTTCAACTTTCTTTTCTACATAGATGCACACACACACATACATGTATATAAATTAAGACCGTTTGGCAAAAGGAAAGATGCAGTTGATGGCTCCAGTTTGGTTTCCTGTTTGTTTTCCTCTGAGGATGCATTTAAAAGCTGTGATCAACCTTCTTTTCAAGAAACAGCCACTCAGAACAGTCCGGTGTCGAGCGTGGTGAAGATGAAGTGAGAGGAAGGAGCTTTTAATTTTGATTTTTATTATTCCATTGTAGTCCTCTCTAGTCGAAGATGTTGGCGTCATTATTCCAGTAAATTAGCAAGCAAATCAATGGCATAGATATCAACTTTCCAGTATTTTTAAGGTTACCAATGTTACAAATGCAAAAATATTTTCCTGTATGTGTACTGTACATATTTGTGTATATTTATACCTCAATTTTAGGTTAATTGCAATCTGTTCAGACCAGTGTGTAAAGCTGAATGAGTATGTTGACAGTAGTACTAATATTTGACATTGCCAACATGGTTCAACTTCTTTTCCTTTGTTACCTGTATGGCTGTAACATCCATCAGACGGTTGGCTAACCACGACTTTATAAAGCAAACTCTCTCTTAAGACCATTGCTTGTTTTTCACATGATTTTTCAGTTAGGGAGGATGCCATAATGGATTGGGGCATATGGGTTGAGCTTCAAATTACGGTGTCGGCAAACAGTAAAAATTTTCCAAAGAGTTTAAAATGAAACTGATTTTCTTTTGTTATTGTAATCATCATTGGATTAGGTGATTCCAAAAAGTGCATGTCATGCTGTCCTACGGTACTGCTTTTCTTTTTTTGCAGTACTGTTCATTTATGATTCAAGTCTAGCAGAAGTATCTTTAGGTGTCACAAAGGGAAAAATGTCATCTTTTTTTTTTTCTTTGTCCTTAACCAAAGAAGAGCCACAAAAGTATGTTTAAAAGTCCCACTAGAATCTTGCAAACAAAACAAGTCATATTCTGTATTAAGTGTTTTTCAGAGGAAGGCACGCTTCTCTTTGATAGCGTAAAATGTATATATATCTGTACGCAATGGATGGAACTGGGATGGGGAACAAAACAGATTACACTACTTGAAAAGTTGTAAGTGACCCGTTGATCATGTTCCCACTGAAGTTCCAGGGCAGTACTTCTTGGGAATACAACTCCCTTGCATGGTCCCCAGGTGAGTTATAAAGAAGTGTCAGAACACTATGTGATTATCCTTTCTTACTGTAGTACCTAATGGGTTGGATGTCCCATACAGAAGTTGTTCAGAATTACTATTTTGAAGGATACAGGCTTCTCAGTGGGATGACAGTTGGATGGTTTGAAATGTTGTCAGTATTGTGAAAGTGTATGTAGCCTTAATCATAGGCTTTTATGTTGGAGATGAATGGTTGGGCAGTATAGCAAAATGAAATAAAACTTTGTTTAAAATGTCCTTCCCATTCTTAGCTCGTACATCTGATAAGGATGGAAAAGACATTTGAAAGAAAAAGCTTAGTTTGAACTTTTTAAGGTGGTTATCTTTGGTTATGGGATAGTCTAGTCAGCGCACCTGCCTTCCCATTTGCTTGCTTCACTGGGGATTGTGCTGTGAATTTGTGGGGAGATGAAAGGAGGCAATTTCAAAAGTCTGTATTTAACAAGGGCAGGTAAAGAATTTAACTTTTTAATCTATTTTTGGTATCTCTTTATGATGCTCACTGGCTAGGGAATCTGCTCTCTTTGTTAAACATTTTAATGTGCACATGCATATATTTATAGTGCATGCACATAGATATTGGTATTTAACTGGTGTATTGCAAAATGTATAAATGTTCAAAGAAGTAACGATTTAATGCAAAGGCTTTCTCAGTTTATCTGATAGTATCTTCAAGAAACGAGCTCTGTGCACACTTGCATATGAAATGGAATTGTACGTTTTCTAGTCTTAAAAAAGAAAAAGCAGACTTGCTTATAAACCTCAGTGTTTGGTTTTTGAGTCTTATGTCTTCCCTTTCATCCCTTTAAAATAGTTTGCTTTAGTATTGTTAAATACTGCATACTTTTGCCTGAATCGGCACAGGTTGTGTGTGTAGGGGTTTTGTTTGTTTTTAAGAAAATGAGTTGTTCCTGTTAATGAAAGAAAAATCATGGAGCAGTATTCTGACACCTGCTTCTTGCTGAAATTTGCTGCTTACTCCCTCGCTTAAATTTGTAGGACTTAGTATGTCCATATAATGAAAGTGTGGTAGTTTTTTCCAAGTATGGCTTAGGTTGCAACCAGACAGCTTATGTTTACGCATAAGCAAACGTAAATTTACTCTTTCTCCCTCTCAGTATCATGGCCACTCCTACTTTCTGTGGCCTCGAAGGTACTGTGTGGTTCACTTTGTCTTTGTTTCACGAGTGGTAACAGACCCTAGCAGGGAGTTGGAAATAACTGCACACGTGAAGACTGCCTGTTGAAACAATGTCTTTTGTGCCCTAAAGGGGTTTTAATCCAAAAATTAAATCATTGTCTGTGTGTTGGACGGTGAACAATCCAGCCTTAACCCGACTACAAAAAAGGTGTGTGTCATGTCATATGTAACGAGTTTTCTATCTGTTTTGTGACCTGTAGTATTTTAGAGGGCAGATGTGTTCTTCAGTAGCTAGAAATCAGTGGTGGCCAATGCTTACTGACGCATCGCGTGCCTGTAGCATTCTTGACTGGGGCTTAGGAATCAAAGGAAGACACACCTTCGTTTTAAATGCTGGGTTTGCAGTCTCTGTAAGGATGATGGATTTTGTCTATAGTAGCTGGGCAGCTCTTTGTCACCCCGTTGTAAACAGAGGTGACGATTCCAGATTCTCGCCTTGCGTGGTTGACGTGATCGTGCTTTTTAAGTGCAGCAAAGCATAGCGAAAGCGGGATAGCGTCATCCCGACATTGCAGTGGAAGCTTTTGTAGGAAAGGTGGTCTGCCTGAAGGTTCTTCATGAGAACAAGTGTGTTTGCTCAGATACCACTGAGATGAATGTCAGAAGAATATACAAGTATATACGCTCACAGTAGCGTTGTGGCTGTGACGGTCCTTTCCTATACACTTTGCCTTTTGTGTCGAGTTAGAAATGTTTTTAAATTTAGTTGCCTAGTGGAGCTGGAGAAGAGCAGACAAACTCTTCAACGCACAAACCCTTTTTGTACATGCTTCTTGTTTACAGCTTTTTTCTTTTCCCTCTAGGACAATTCACATTTTTCTCACAACTCTGTCCATAGAAAAGCTAGTTAACTTTGTATCAATGATGCTTTCAACTTCACTCGGTTATTGTTTGGAAGTGATTGTCTTAACATGAGTCATGACCTTGATTTGTACTGCTTTTGTGTTTTCGCCCTCTGTGTGTTGTGTTGCCTTGGCTTTTAGCTAAAGTTTAAGATTACTTTGCCTTTGTTCTTCATGAAATTCATTCTTAGGATATGATACAGAAAAAGGGAGGGGTCTTTAAAATGGTTATTTAAGTTTATGCTGCAGAATGCCATTTTACTAGCAAAAAAACTATAGTAGTAAATCGTATTTCAATAATCTAATACTTAAAATGTTTCTTTTGGTTTAGCAGATAATAAACTTGGTAAATCATCTCTATAGTATGCTGCCTCAGTGATCTGAAAATTATGCAAGTTTTTAATTGTGAGAAAAGGTGGAATATAGAACTTGGAAAATATGAACAGGGATCTGCCTAGCTTCACTTTTTTTTTTTTAATTTTTTTTTTTTTCAGGGAGGCTGAATAGCTGTTTTCCTATGCATTATATAGTATGTTCCTAGGTGTAGGTGTGCGTGTGTGAATGTTAAACGTATCTGATGGGCACCTTCTACAGTCTATGCAGTTCAAGTGCCTAAAACTAATTCAGTCATCTTTTTTTTTTTCTTCCAATGCTACAATTTCCATTTTCCTTAAAATAGATACATTTCTATAAAAGCATCTAAATGTGTGTGTTTTTTCCCTTCCCTACACAACAGTTTTAACATGATTTATGATAAATTTATTTGTTACAGTTCTTTCTATCCTCTACATTCCAAGCACTTTTCCGTTTATCAGACATCACATAGCTAGCTTGCTTTGTGAAAGGAAATAGTAAATTTGTCCTTCTATCAGACTGGTTAGCTGGAATTTTTTTCAAGGAACTCTGTTTAAATAGCTAATCCAAGAATACTTGGCCTTGTAAGCATCCTCATGTAAGTAGTTCCTTTTTAATTGGCTAGTAAAACATTAACTTTGCAGCTGTCAGACTAATTATGTCTGAAAAATAGTTTTCAGCTAATTCAAATGAATGTAGCATTAAGCCTTTAGATGGTGCATCAGTGAGCATTACGGGACAAGAATGATTTGATGTCAGGAAGAATGGCACTAAGAAAGAAAGAAAAACGTCTTTGCATATAGTTGTGACATGTATTATAAATACAAATGTGACTTGAATATAATTGTGGCAGCGAATATATTAAATGTACAAAAATGAGAAATTAGAAGTGGTTGCCACTGTAATTTTTTTACAACGTGCTTTAGAATCGTAAGCAGAAATTATATTCTTGCCTTACTAGGATTTTACTGCTCAATTTTTATATTGTACAGAAACTTTTTTTGAAAATGTTCTTCGCATCAGATAGTAGCCTTTATTCGTAACAGGATCATACTTATGTGCCACCTTTAGCCTTTTAAGCCAGCTTTCTTGTGAGGAAGGACACAAGTTGCGTGGGGTCTTTTTTAAGCTTTTCCTATTTGTAAATTTAGAAAACTTAGCTGATACTGAATTAAGTTAGAAAATGCTGCTTTACCTAGAAGGCTATAAATCATTCTTTGTAAATCATCAGCTCAGTGTTACTCTTGTCGAAATACTTCCTGCATCAAACACTGTGGAGGGTAGAAGAGGTGGCCAAGAAAAAGATGTATTCTCCTGCGGAGAGATTCAAAGATGAAAAAAACCCCCACAACCCCAAAACAGAAAACCTCACATTGGGAATGCCTGAACACTTTTATGGCTGATAAATCGAAGAACTGGTAGTATATGATAGAGGAATGGTAACCGATCCAGTTTAAACTGTCTCTCCATTATGTTTTCACGAATGTTTTCAACACGTTCTCAACTTTCTTACTATGTTCTTTCCCCGACCCTGTAACCCTGTGGCCAGTCCTGTACTCCGCCTGTACGTGCTGCTCGAGGTCCGACTCTGGCCCGCCGGGGAGGGGGAGCAGCTGTCGGAGGGAACCGAGCTCTTTGTCCTTGGACTCTACCAAGTACTGGGTTATAATGCTAACCTCCAACACTAAACCTACAATTCTTTTAAGTATAAAGTAAACTGATCAGATTAGTATACCAACAATGTGGTTTACGTTATAGTATATTATCTGTCCGGTTTTTACAAATGCAAAGTAACTTCCGTATGTATATGCATTAATCATATGACCCGGGTCATATTTCTTTTGATCACTTGTATTTTGTACTTCTCTTTCTAAAACATTTGTCTTCTTTCTGAAAGAAATGCATAAAGTATGTGTCTGACACTGATACTGCAATAAAATTTCGTTCCAGAACGTACAAAATTATTGCTTCAGATTAATGCCAAGACTTGTGAGGGCTGGCGTTTCCTGCCTTGAGCACTTCTGTGTCTGAAACTTCTGCATGTTTATTAAAGTAATTTAGCTAAAACTTTTTATAAAAGCTATTTATTATAATAAAGTTCAATTATGGTTCTATTAAGTAACTTTTCCTGAAATTTTATCAGAACATTCCTTGAATTGTTTCCCCCTTACCTCTTTCTGTCTTTCCTGGCTTTTAAAATCTGATTTTCATTCAGTTGAAAGGAACTAATTCAGTTCTCTTAATTCTTCTTGAAGAAGTCAAACGGGCATAAACTTGGTCTAGAATTGTTGGGGGGGAGGAGCTGTGTACAAGCATATGCACACATTATAGATAATGTCGGAATTGCTAACTCTTGAAAACCTACCAGTATTTATTATTTTAAGATGAAAGCACTTGTCAGAATTTTACGGTTTGCATTAAACCTGTTGTGTGTACGTGTTGCGGTGAAACTTTTCAAGCAAAGGTATGATTTCTGACCTAGTACGTGGTGTTGTCGAGGTGTTACAGGGGTGAAATGCGCCGTTCTGCGAAACCTGTGATGGTGGGGTTTGTATTGGGAGATTGCTTGGCATTTGGGACAAGTTTGGCAAGAAGTAGGTGTTGGCTGGTTTCAAATAGAATGGAAATTAAAATTAATGGTGAAATGCTCTTTTCCTATAGAAAATGCTGAACTCCAGTGGTTTACCACTCCTGCATATTCACATACGGCACGCTGGTATTTGCAGCCTTGTGAGTGGTGGGGGATTACAGGTAACTTCTTAGAAAGCAAAAGAGATGAAACCAAAGCTGGGTTAAAAAATAACATTATTGTGTTTCTGTACTAAAAGTATGTTGCCGGTCACCTCTGCAACCCGCGCAGTCTTGTTCCGTGTGTGTTAATTTTGGACTTCTTGCTTTATTTCTAATTGCGCAATATTTGTATCTGTGTGGTAATCGTGTCGAATAGCTTTTCTGTTAAGTAATGCCTAGGCAGATGATGTTAACGGAGTTTTGAGGAATAAGTAAACGCATCAACCCCTCTGTTACGATGGTGTAAGAGATGCCAAAGTGCTTTTCCGCACTCTCTATCCTTCTGCCTCCGATTTTGGCTGTGTCTAGCTGAAGTCTTTTTCCTTTGCGACACACTTTCCCTCTCTGGGTGGGCTTTGTCTCCAGCTCCTCCCTGACGCTGGCCGGTGCATGCGAGTTGCACGCTGCTGTACTCGCTGCTGTGCTCCTCCTCCGTACGTTTTTTTGCCGGAGCGTGAAGGAACGGCGAGCTACCTTCAAAGCCGTGCCTGCTCTTGGGCTGCCTCCTGCTGCTTTTCCTCTTGACTCGGTTATCGCTTGACTTTGCTATGACTTTTCTGAAAACTGCTCTTGCTTTTTCTTTTGAATCCAATTAAATATAAGGTGCTTAAAAAAAAAAAAAAAGCCCACCATTATCGCATACTTATTTTTGTCTGGTTTAGTACAGGGTTCCTCTGAACAGTTCATTCCTCGGGCCATGTGCCTGTTGACTGCCTCGCCTCCCGTTGGTGCTGTTTAATCTTAGTCTATAGATTGCCACCTTGGTCCATAAAAAAATACATACAAAATAAGTATTTCCAAAGGTTTTTATTCTGGTATGGTTTTAGCATTACATACCTTTATTCTTTTTAACTGCACGCACAAAAAAAATGTTTGCCACTGCTGAACTCCGACCATTTTACTTCTGCATCCAACCGTTGAGCATCTTGTGTAGAGCAGGCCTGCTGCAGCGAGCCTTGGCTTAGACATTTACATCCAGGGTATGAAACTGTAAATAGACTTTTTAACAGAAAATGCTGTTACTTTGGGGCTTTTTTTCTTGACTGTACGAAAGTTAAAGACTGCTGTGTTCTCTTTAATTGTTTGTCTTTAATTTAAAATTGCAGGTCATGTCATTACTCTTTTGTTGCACAGTCTGCATTGATTTGTTCTCTCTGATTATGGCTCTTTAATATGAGGTGGAATTAGATGCGAAACTACAGAATGGGTAACGTCTTCAGAGTGAATTCTTGTTACTGACTTTTTTGTTCTGTCTTGCTTTTTGCCCCTGATTCTTCAGAACTGGAAGGCTTCCCCCGCCCAAATATCTATGTATGTGTGTGTATATGTATATATGTAGGCAAACTATTGGGGTCATGCAGAGATGCAGATCATGGAAGAGTATCCGTGACAAATGTCTGATTTTTTTGTACATAAATGAAGATTTAGTGTAAATGCTGGTACTGCTGAAGATTTGCTTCTGAGGTCCTTGTACTGTTGAATCCTAACGGACACCCCGTTTTGACCTGTATGTATAGCTTTGAAACATGAATTAATGGATGCATATTAGAGCTGCGTAAACAACTGACAAACTTAATTGTTTGTATTAAGTCGGTCAGATAACTTCATTTTAGACGCGCCATACCATTTTCAGAGTAAGCTTGACAACTTGTTTTTCAAGGTGATATATATATTATAATAATTTTGAATTTGTTTAGCATAATATGTTTTGCCAGTGTAGCTGCTCCTGTTCGCAGTAGTACGTGAGCGTTGTTTTTTAAGCCCGTGGGTAACGATGGCTTGGACGTACGTTTGGTCTCATCCTGCTGCGGTGGTGGCCGGTCAGCCGGGGGGATGCTGCCTCCGGAGCTGCGGAGCTTGCACCACGTGAGGTTGTGCTAGTCAGTAAGTCTTCCCTGACTGTTGCGACACAGATTTTTCTTGTGCTTTTAGAAAAATATTCAGTTACATACAGTGTACTGAGCAACAAATAATCCGATGGCTTTGTTGGTTGAGAAGTGTTTATTATTTTTTTTTTTTAAAGGCTTTAAATGTGTTTGACAACCTGTTTGAGTCCAGGTTCCTGTTGTTGGTAGCACGTTCCTAGGAGCAGTGTGCTTGTATCGGTACGTGTCGAGTCTCTTTTGCTGCGAGATGCCAAAGGTGCTGTACTGTTTACGCTGCAGTGAGCAGGCTAGCTGGTAAATGAAGGAAAGTCTTGAACTTTACTTGATACACGAATCTTTGTAAGAACCTTCAATATCTTGTTTTTCATCCAGATGTTTGTAAAACATGTCTCAAGAAACAAAGTGAGGAGAATTACTAGTTTCGTAAGAACGTGTTAATAAGGGAAAGCTGCTTTCCAAAGCACATTTTTAAACTGTAAATTTTCTCTCTCCACAGAGCAGCTCTTGCATGTGTCAGCCAGGTGCATAAGAGAAATCAGAACTGCTGTGAGTTAATAAAGTAATAAATTGTCACCGATCCTTGTGTCGTGCCTGTACTTGTTCACGACGAGCGCTGTGCAAGGTGCCACGAAGGAGCCCGTAGCGCAGTTCCTCCACCCGCTGATCGGCCGTCTAGGGTCTTTCTGCTGCGCTGGCTGAGGTTTCTCGTTGGTAACCGTTTGCCTGCCGCCTGCTGTGAGTTGATAAGGCCACTAAGGCCCTCTTTTACAGGACCTCAGATATCCTACCTACCTTCGTCCTTCACACGCCTGCGCTCTCCTGATCACCTCTGGACCTCGGCATAAAATACGAATCTGTGCTTATTCATGCAGGAGACGAAGTGGTTAAACCAACTGATTTTACACAGAATGCATTAGCCACCGGCTCTGAAGCTTTTCATCTACTGCAGACAAACTCAGAAGTGCACAGGTTTTGAATAACTGATTTTGGAAGTTACCCCTTTTGTATTCCTTTTTTAATGTATGTAAGATGTGCTGATAAAGTGGCATTCAAATGGTTTGATGCAGACATTTTTGATACAAGATCCGTTCGGGTTTTTTTTCTGGTTCTGGCAGCAGCAACCCAAGTCCAGTTGCCGACGGCAAATCCCGGCGTCGCTTGCCCTCTGGATGTCTTGTACGAAGAAACCTTTAGCGATCTGTGCGCTGATAAACTGCTGTAGCCAAACCCTATTTTTATCAGTGGCGGACTATTCCTTAAAGGTAAACTCCTGCAGAGAGGAACAAGCCCCTCTTCGCTGTCCTATGGACACGAACGGCCTGAAACCAGGCAGAATGGTTTTTCCACCATGTGTTTAGACCATTAACTCTTATCTTTCCTGATGCATTTAAGGAGAATCCTGGAACAATGCAAAAAATGTGCGTATTGGTAAATTAGGCAGCTCTTAACTGGGATAAGGTGGGAGAATCGCGTTCTTACATGGGATTTTTGCTGCCAGACAGCAGCGACAGCCGCCCTTTTTATGCTGAGCCCGGCGAAGGAGTGAGGTCCGGGACAGAGGGTGGCTGGGGCAGGGAGAGGGCGAAGGCATTTGGAGGGTATCCGGGCTTCAGCTAAGTTGAGGCTTAAACCTTATTTCTGATTTTCTGAAAGCACGAGGTCCCTCTGGATTTTGACAACAGGTTTCTCCTCCCCCTTCCTCCTCGTGGCCTCTGTGGAGAGGCAGCTCAGCTTTGCAGGCCGAGGAATGTTTTCAAAAGCCATTTCTGCCTGGAGGTGTAATACAGAATACATGATGTGGTACAGATTTATAGAGGCAAAACGAATAAAACTATTGTTTTTCTCTTTTTTGGCGGCAGGCACAGATTTACTGAGGGGACTGTGGTTCCCTTCCCACATTGGCAGCAGATGGTGAGGCCTATATGTTCCCGTTCGCATGGCACGGTTGGACCCATCTGCACCCCACAAACAAATGACAGCGTGATGGAGCTGCTTCAGAAAGATTATAATTATCTCCGCTTTTCTGCCAGTCAAACCTTGATCCAAAACCTGAATTATTACCTGTTTCTGAGCACGGAGAGCGACTCGGGAGCCAGCGTTCGCATCCTGCCCAGCGCCCCCCTTTCAAAGCCGCTGAGAAGGATTTCTTGCTCCGGCTCCGCCTTGGGCTGCTTCCTTCCAGGGAGACCAGGTGGGGGCAGGATCCTCCTTTCTACCAGCAAATACTTCATACTAAAAGCTTTTTTTTTTTTTTTTTTTTTTTTTTTTTTTTTAAGGGAATTTTGCTATATCTAAAGTGATCAAACACTCGAAGCCTGCGCTGCCACCACGAGAAATCCCCTTCCCCTCTCCCTCCGTTGCAGCACCACGAATGCTTGCGGGAGGCTCGGGGACCCAATTTGCCATAAAACTACTTTTATTTGTAACCTTCTGAACAGCTTATATAGCTACGTCAGCGTGGTTCAGACTGCTCAAACAGCTTTTTTTTGGCACTGGCAAGGGGCAGAAATAGGTGGTGAGGAGCAGAAAGAAGGTAGGATGGAGGTGGGACTGGAAAAGCAGGAGATGTTGGGAGGGTCAGTGTTTGCGGCACTAGTGCTGATTTAGCACCCGAGCCTGCTTTCACATCCAGTATAATTTCGATTAATTTAGATGATGCCTTTGCCTAGACAGCGGCTCGCTGCTAAACTGAGAGACGGGCTGAGCGGCCCCACTCTGGTGTGGCATTGCACGCAGCAACTCGCTTTGGGCAAAGAAGAAAAAGCTTCCTCTGTGGAACTAGGAATGTGTTAGCCTGATGTTTTTATGTCTAATCACAAGATAACAGTTGTTAGTCCAGTTACAGGGATGAGACCAGCCAAGCTCTGAGACGGAGACCCTGTGTTGGCGCGTGGATAGAAAGCCTGTGGCCTTTTTTGTGGCAACATCCTATTTGTTAGTCTACAACAGGCAATATTAAAGCTGAAACCAGCAGCGGCAAACTGGGGACCCGGCAGAGGCTGTCGTTGATGTAAGGAGGTTCCTGGGTAAAGGGTGTGGGCTGAAATCATCAGCATGATACAGATCATCACAGACTTCAACAGCAACGAGGTCTGAGTACTTGCACTAATTCACCCACCGGTAGCGAGGAACCCAAAGCACGAAGCCGCACAGCATGTTGGGAGGGGAAGGAAAGCCTACGTAGGTGTGAAATTTCAAAACCCTGGTTTTATTTTAAAAATCTGAGGTAGCCTTACCTTTGCCTAGCAAAATACCTCCATCTGCCTCAGGTCTCTCAGGCTTTGTAGGCATAAAAAAAACCCCATTAATGTGAATTTGGTAGAATTAAGGAGAAAGTCTTGGGGCAAAACCTGTTGGTTTAGGTCAGGTCTTTGGTTTGGATCCAGGGGTGAGGGACGGAGGACTCCTGAGAAGCTGTGGAAATGGGGCAGCGTCACTTGTGGCCGCTGCTTGTCCCGCACTGCGTGGAGCCGCGTTGCAGCGGGGAGCTGACCCAGAGAGTCGGGGAGCTGCACTGCCTGCCCTGCCCGGGGGGGGACCCCGCGGCAAGAGCGGACCCCCTCCCCAGCGCTGCCAGGGGGTGCGCGCGTTCCCCGGCTGCCAGGTCGTCGCTCTGGGTCCTTGTGCGCGAGCCTGTCTGAACAGATCCCCTCTTACGCAGAAGAGAATGGGGGGAAAAAATACGACCAGATTACAGGAGATGCGTTTTTGAGTCATACCATCTGTGTGGGTAGGATGCGTCACGTAAACTGCCTTATTTCCCAAACTGTGGCATGTATAAACTTACTTTTCTGTGCACTTAACTGTTACTAAGCCTCGCCTGGGCAAATGCTGTCGTTTTCCTTAGTAACTGGGTCCTTCAGAGGGAAAAGCAGTGTCTGGGACAGCAGCGGTGTGTTGCGAGTGGTACAAGCAAGCGTGCTGGGCCCGGTCCGGCCATCGATAAGTCCGGAGCAGCTGGTGCCCAAGGCGGAGGCTGGGCAATGCTGGGAGGAAAACTCGCTCATGCTCGGCTTGGGAGGGCTGCGCCTGTCCGTGCCCGTAGGAAAGCCCTGGTCCCCCCAGTTTAGGCTGGGGGTGGTGTTTAAGGAGGTGATGTAGCTGCAGGTGATGGACATCTGTGTCTTAAATGGTTGGGTCAGTTCTCAGCGTGCAAACACACGCTAATAAAATGTCGCTAAACTGTGACTTAGTTCTCGTGACCAAACTAGGGGCAGAGTCTGAGAATTGTCTCAAAAATGGAGAGCCAAATACAGCGTTTTGACTGAATCCACCCTAAAGCCTCGGTGTTTCATCCTGTATTTAAACCAACTCCAGACTTGTCCCAGAGCCCTCCCTGGTCGCTTCCTGACAAACCGCCCCCTGCACGAGGCTTCTCCCAGCAGCAGCTTGTGCCCTCGAGCAGGAGCCGGCGGGGCTTCACCCAGTCCCAGCCCTGTGGATCAGGACTGGGTCTGATGCGGATTTAATGCCATTTTTTAATGGTTGTGACCCTGTGTCATTAGGCATAAGGGTGGCCTCTCTCATTGGGGTTAATACCTCAGTATCTCTGCAGCAGCAAGTTTCTCGTGCCACTGCATTGTTCAGAGGATTTAGGTTTTGACAAACTCTTACTGCTAAGTCTGTTACAAATTGTGATCGAGTAGAAAGCAAAAAAACCTGACGGAACCGAGCGTCGCTGCGGGTTTTATCGCAAGGTGCTGCTGTGCACGAAGTGCCTGTACAAGCTGACAGCTCTGGAATGGAGTCAGAAGCCACGTCCTCCACTAAATGCGAGATGAGCTCGTGAGACAAAGGCTGTAACGCTGTGTCATGGCTAAGGCGGCAGCCGCCTGCGTGCCGTGGGTGCTCTGCCCTAGCACCAACGGGAGAGCCCGCTGCCCTGGACAGCTGCTGTCTCGGCCTCACTTTCTGCAGGACACCGGCCTCAAATTTTCTCTGCAGGCAACACAGCATGAAAACAAACAGGGAGCAATGGATTAGGAGTCTTAAAATTCTACCTTCGAAAAACAAATATCAGATTTCTCTCAACATGCCTGTCACCTGCATCAGAGGAGTCTGGCTAAGTTTAAGCCATGTAACAAATCAGCAAATCGAGATCTTTGCTGCAGTCATTCATAATAGGCTGGATCTTATTTTTTGAGTTAAACTGATGGATAAGCTGAATCATCAGTCCATTATTCAAAGGAAAGGTGATGCACAAATTCAGTGCATCGAAGATATTGTGGAAGGAACAGCAGATTTCAAGGACCTGGGCAAGGGTAAGCAGTTGCAGCTTCACTTGAAGAGCAACAACTGGAAGCATCAATTATTAAACATGGGAAAACATTAAAAATGATAGATGTTTTAATTTGACATTTTTAGATCACCGATGGCTCCTGAAGGAGAACACTGTGGACCCAAGCAGTGGGGCAGAGGGGCTCAGCAGTCCGGCGGCGGCGAGCAGGGAGGCTCCTGGCAGCTCCGTGCTGCCTTCGTTCCCTCCATCAAGCGGTAGGTACGGAACGCTTTCACGCTCGCTGTGCGCCTCAATTTATTAACTTATGTAATGAGGGAAGTGCTGCAGCAGTTTGGGAAAGGAAGTGACCACTTTTCTTGAGCAAGTACTGTATTTGCTGTGCAATTTATTGCTCCCTGAGGGTGTTCCAAAGGAACCAAACCCAATACTGGTCCTGCAGGGTTGCGCCTCTTCCTGCAGCTCTTCCTGCTGCTGGGGGGCAGCGGCACAGTTTTTCCCGCTTCTGAGCCTGAAAAAATTGAAATTTCAGCCGCTCAGGCTGCCGCCCCAGGATGCGGCCCCTGGCCTCTGCCAGATGGAGGGAGGTGCAGATCTCTGGCTAGTGCTCAGCCTGGGGCGTTGCCCTGTGCCCCCGCCCAGCCCCGTGTCTCTGCCCCCGCGCCGCCCCGGGTGGGACATCGCGTTTGCCTCCGATAAACGTGGTGAGGTTCCTGCCGGCCCTGAATTTGGGCTGCGTGGTGCTCAACTTCGCTGGCACCTAAAAGATGAGTTGCTTTGAACCTCTGCCTGTAGTTTGGATTTGAGCCTGTTGTTTCACAGAAATAGAGTGTTTCTATAACTGGAAAGCTTTTAAGACCATAAAGCCATTGCTACTGGTCTTCCCTTAGAAAATGATGCTTTTAAAGCCGCCGTCTTAAGGAAGCAGCTGTAGCAGCCAATATTTTTATCATTATGGAGGAAAGATTACAACGTGTACTGAATTTCAGATTTACTCAGCCTGACATTAAACAAAACTAGTTTTTTAGACTTTCAGGTATTCATGTGTAAAACCAGTTTATTCTGGTTTTACATGAACGAAAGTTAAAGCATGAGTAACTTCCCCAAACTCCTATCTTAATCTAGTTAAACTTAAGCTTTGAGTTGGATGGGCTTGCCCTTCAGTTCAGCTGCATTTTCAGCTTTTTGTCTTTCTTTTAAGCATTCGGGGTGGAAGTCCTGCTCGTGCTGGAGTTTTTGTGACTGATTTTAAAAGTTCCTGGGTTTTGCTCTAGAGCTGGAGCCTAATGGATTTCATCTGGCTCTGTATTACAAAAACAGAGTTACCCCTGTCTGGTCTCTCCTGTGCCAATCGTGTTTTTGTAGACTATCATCTTTCCTCTAAGTCATCAGTTGAATGTGCTGCTAAAAACTCGGTCACCTCTTAGCCCAAATAAGTGCTGACAATGTCACGGAGTAATTTAATGATCTGTTTCGAAGACCAGTTACCCCTTACTCAGGTTAGTTTTTATATCTTAGGGTGAGCTTTGATAAAAGACAGTCACACAGCAATTTCACGGGGATTTCGCTGGCCTCCTGCCGTGCCTGTGACGCTTTCTCTGCAGCCGGCTGCTCCCGGCTCTCAGTTATCACCCCAGAACCTCTTCTGTCTCGCGCAGCTCACTGCAGCGTCCGTCGCCTGAATCATTTCAGCGGTCAGGCCTAGCACACGAACCCGCAGGGAGCTGCGCTGGCACACGGTGGGGACAGGGAATTGCCTTCGGTGTCCGCAATAAGCAGCCCAGGAGAGAAACACTTTAAACCATCGTCACTGCCAAAGGGTAAAGATTATAGTGCTAAAATAAGTTGCCAATGTGGGAGTTAGGCATTTGGGGCCCAGGGCCCTAACGGTAGATAGCTGCTTAACTCCAGTGGATTTCACTGGCAGTTAGATAAACACCTTTTAAAAGCAGGGCTGATGACAGAGGCCTCACTGGAAGATGTACGTCGCTGTTGACAGCCTGATGGAGATCCTGAAGGCACTTTGCTTGTGAAAGTCTGTCTTTAGTCTTGCTTTAGTCTATCTTGTTTCTGCTTTTCTAAAAAAATCTGTCGTTAGTAAATTTGAAATCGACATGTTTTCTGGTATTTTTAAACGGTGAAGGAGGTGGGTTGTTTTTACACCGGCAGGTTTTGCTAGCTTTCAACAGAGAGTTCCATTGTAGGAATGACTCCATTCAAACCTGAAAATGATGTACTTGCTTTTCAATGTCAAAGCCAAAAAAATTCAACAAACTAAAATATTTGTTCCATGTTTGTTGCTCAGAAATCTGTGGATTAAAAACAATTCTGCAAGAGTGAGATGGCTTTTGAATCTTTACTGTACATTTCGGCAAGACACCCTCGACCTGCTGTGGGCCGAATCCAGCCCGAGACTGGCTGCGAGTCTCAGGACAGGCAGGAGGGGTTGCAGAGCCGCCTGCGCCCCACTGATTGAACAGCAGTTATTGTCCTGGAGTTGTTTGATTTCCAGCGACTTGGTATTTGGGCTTTTATTCATGTCCTTTGCAATCTGATGAAAGAGGAGCATGCACCAGCTAAATCCAGAGATGGTGTACCGTAAAGAAAGCGTTTGAACTTGGTGTCACCCCACGCCTGTGTTAGGTCATTATGCTTAATTTTCAGCTTGTGAAGTGAATGACTGCATTAAACCATCCCATCCTTCAATAACCCTAACGAGCACACGCCGAGAACGTGCTCAAGGATAGCAAGATGCGTCACAAGACATTCCCAAAATCAAGTTGAGTCGTCTCCTTCCCTGAAAACCAGCGTGTCCCACGCAGCACCGATGCTGACGCTGATGCCCTGCGGTGACAAGCACACGCTTTGCATCTCCCCGCTGCCGGTTAGAAGGCAGCAGCCCGGCAGCGGCGGGGACGGTTGACTTGCTGAAGGCCGCCATGCTCAGGGCATCTTTGCCATAGCCAGGGTAATTCTGCAGCTGTGTCTGTCCATCCACCATCATTATGTCGCTTTATAAAAAGACCCATGAAGTCACTCACCAGTAGTTTAGCCTCTCATGGAATCATTTTCAAGGAAATGAGCTGAAAGTCTGCCAGACTCATTGAAATGAAAACTAATAAAGTTTTCCTTGCCCTTGCTCCCTTGTTGTAGAGAAAAAAAAAAACATCAAGAAGCCTGAGTCATTTTTGACAGGTGAATGAGACAATGTGAAAAGATCTGTACGCTAGTCTAAGTGAGACCGTACTCCGTGTGTGTGCCTGTGAGTGAGGAGGGACCAGGGGGCTCGGAGGGCAGCTACAGCCCTTTCGACATGGGGGGTGCGCGGCAGGACCATGCCTTACCTCAACATAAGATGAGTTAAAGGCTTGTAGTTTTTATCCTGATAGCATGATACCCAGTGCTGAAAATGCTGTGTAATGTAAGGGTGAAGAAAAGAAATAATTTCTCAGGGGCTGAATTTCAGTTTTATAATTTGTACTTTCCTGGTTGTTTCTTTTTGTTCTAGCCTTGGTGCGAGTTATTCAGGTAAGATCCCCATTTATGGCACCGAGGGAGGACTTCGGTTTGCAGAAGTTTGTGTTAGCTCATGAGCTCCTGCAAATTATACCACTGAGGCTGCTGCTCTTAGGGCAGAATGGCATAATGCCAAATGAGTTAGAGGATATTGTTTGTGATGGTATTGTTCCTTATTGCAATTAAATGTCACTTTATTGACTTCAGTAATGAAATTTTTATCTTATTGTCTAGTGCCACTGCAGAGCCGAGCAATAGGAGCAACGGCAGATTCCTTATGGCTGGTTAGCACTGTTAATAATAGTCCAGAGAAGAATTTCTCATGGTGGCTGTTGTGTTAATGACCTTTGTGTTGTGTTAATGACCTTTCAAGGAGCATTCTGCCACTGGGAACTGCTTCTGCAAAGTATTACTGGCTGCAACTAGCAAGTAGTCTTAATATTTTATGGACTACTGCAGATTGTATTTCAGGATATGAGATACTATTTCAGCAATGTCAGTTAGGAATGCTAAGCATGTTGCAATCTTTCCCCTCATTGTACAGTTGGAGGTGTTAGTAACCTTTCATATAAATACGTTCCGTTTAAATGAGTAGAGCAAGAGAGAAATTCCAAAAAACAGCTCTCGGACACAGGTTGCAGTTTGCTAAAGTCTCTACCATTGACATTTAGACTCATGCACTTTAGCCCATTACTTAGTCAGCATCTGTCAAGTCAAAAAGACTACAGACACACGAATTGTATATTGATGGAGATATTTAGTTATTATATTTCTTGAGTACACTTACTGAGCTTTGATCTAAAACTTGCCCTTCTTTTATAGCAGCTTTTGTGATCTTACCCGTGGACGATTCTTTTAGAAGCTCATTCTGAATTGCATGTTTGCTTTTCCATTTACTGTGGCAAGTAGTTTGCAACATAGGGGAGTCGGAGGGGTGCAGAGGGAGAGGGACCGAGCAGCAGTGCAAGATGCCGTTTTACTAGAAGCTTTACAAATGAACCCTGCATGAATTTGAAAAAACATTGGAATGGCAAGAGGCCATAAGGAAGACCGATAGTAGCACTTTCCTTCTTTTGCCCAGGAAAAAAAAATTAAAAGGACTTTTGTCTCAGTCACAGCTTTCCATTCATAGTTTGCTCCCTTTTTGGAAGAAAGCATGTCCTTGGTGAAAAAAAAGGTATTGAGGCCTAAGTAAAATATTTTATTTATTCCGTCTGTTCTCACACGGGACATGAACCACTTTCAGTAATATCAGTGCAATTGTTGTTAACTGAAAAAGGCAGCAGAGGTGATTTCAGAATTAAGGGACTGAATACTTTTTTTACAGAAGGCAAGGAGTGTGTTCAGCTCTGTCCCTTCGTCCCAAGTGATTTACAACACAGAATGCCTTTATGTTATAGCTGTGTTTATCCACCTATTTATCTGTTGCTGTTGGGGTGATGTGGAAAGTTGGCAATGCTGGTCAAAGCCACATGAAACTTGCCTGCTGCCAAGCTTTGTTAGAAATAATAGACTCAGTGCGAAGACTTAATAAATGATCTGAATGTGGACTGGGATATAAGTGAACCTGGAACTGCTTATGATTTCTCGAGAAAGAGTTTCAGCTCAGTTCCATAAGAAAGCACAACAACCGTGCAGCTAAATTCACTGTAAGGCCCTGCTGTGTTCAGTGAGAAGCTGGGGGAAGAATACATGTATATTGAAACTAATAGATAGGTTTGAAAAGTCAAGGCAAACCTAAATGGACAGGTTGTGAGGAAACTGGACCATGTTATAATAGCCAGCAGCATTTTGACTTCTGAGGTGGGACAATTCTTGTGCATGCACCTGAGGTGGACCACCAAGAAGAAATTATAGATCTTCCTTCTGCCTAAGTGCAACCATAACCCACCTGAGGGAGTGAAAGGAAAAAGGACCATCAATGCCAAGAAACAGTAGGTGCCAAAAAGGTGTGATGTGGTGTAGTCCTCATCCCACCATTTTCATACCAAGTCCTTTAAAGGGGGTAGGCATTACTCGCTGATCATGCACCTGGGTGACTCCAGAGAGTCTCTGCCCCTGCAGAGCAGACCTCTCTGCCACTGCACCCCACTTTCCCTCTCCAACTGTTTACTGGGTGTCTGTGGCTCTAAATTATAGATCAATTTGCTTGTAACATCTGCAGCTCTCACTGTAGTTGCTGTAAGACAATGATTTGCAACAACGGTAATAATAATGAAAAAGTTTGTCGAAAGATAGAAGATCTGTGTTATCTTTACTGCATAGTAGTAAGGCAGAGGCTTGTCCAAGGGACAAGTGTTGGAGACAGGATAAGAACTGAAATTCTGGCTGCCAGTCACGGCTTTTCACTGGCATTTACAGCTGATATTTGTACCTCTGTTCTAAAAATATAAAAGTTTATTTATCTTATAAATAGAAGGAAGAAGAAAAGATTTGAAAAGAACCTCCCCTTCCTTTCCCAGCTTATACTAATTTAAATTAATATTCTGAAAACTAGAAATTTTGAGTTACAGATGAAAGAGTTACGTGCTGTATCTAAGCTTACCCCATAAGCTCATGTTAGGAGATCTGGTCAATACAATCAGAGCTTGTTTTGTGTTCTTGGAGAAATCTTCCTTCAGTGTATCTTCTTTCTGGTGCCTATGTGAAAAACCCTGTTGCTGTCTTGGGAACATTAGTAGGAGAGATAAATTAGGCTGTTTGACATCATCTTGTTGATAAATGTTTTCTTTTAAGACTCTCAAAGGACCTAAGTAAAGAACAGCAGAGGCTGTGACACATGCTGTCATGTGAGGAGAACTACCCTTCATGCCAATGACCAGATTCAGTTGGGGAAAAAACCCAAAACAAGGCTGCTGCTGACTGTTAATTATGTGTAAATATCTTGTGGCAATATGTGGTATCTTTTACACTGTTAATGTTATATCCTCATTATTTTTTTTTTAAATCTTGCACTAATTTTTAAGTTTCTACAACTAGTTGGAGAGTTAGGTTGAGATGCATTTGTTCATCTGATTTCTCTTTGCTTCACGATATCTCATCATGAAAATAATTAACAAACATTTGGCATCTTGTTCGTATTCTTCTCAGTTTGGGTTTGTTTGGGTTTTTTTCCGCCTTTGACTCCTCTGTTGATTCAATCTTTGAAATATCCCGGTTGGACACTAATAGAGGTGACCATGTGAGACTTGCATGAATGGACAAAGAGAGCAAATATTCTGTGTGCGAATAGTAGTTGGTATATGGTTTTGAGGAGATATACCTGCAGCAAACAAACAACGTGTAACTGTGCATGTGTTTCCCTGTGAGTTCAAATAATATTCTGTCTGAAGAAGTATGGGGCGGTGATTTTGAATGCTGCTTGAGGAGGGAAGTGAAACAGCTTGGTGGTGTTTTTCCCAGTGTTGTTCTGTACTAAAAACCTCAGTCCTGTATCCAAAGACCATCATGCACTGGGTTAACATTTATTTGGATTTTATTTTGCAGCTTGGACCTGTCAGAAAAAAAGCAGTGATTGCAGTCTCACTGCGAGGGCGAGGGGGGATACCAGATAGAAGCTTGTCATGTAGACAAATTTGCTTACCAAACAATTTTTGTCAGTGAGATGACTGTTCCTTCTATGTCCAGAAACATCAGGAAGAGTGAAAGAAATTTGGGTTTCATACCAATATTGCTTTCTTTCCTCCTCTTCCAGCAAAGTCTTTTTGACTCATAGCAGTATACTAAGCAGTTGATCTACATACCATACAGCTACTAGCTTGTGCTGCTACTCGCCCTTTATTAACCTGTCAGTATCAAAAAATAAACATGAAAATAAGACACTGCAGATTATTTACTCATGGCATTTTGATTGCACTGCCTCTAAGTGTATTATTTGTTATGATCTAATATTTTCTATTAATACTTAAAGAAAGAGGATAAGCAGCACCAAAGTAAAAAGAGAAGTTCATCTTGTTAGAACACGTACCCTTTCCTAAAAAACCACACTTGTGTGGTACTTCAATTTAAAAAAAATAATGTTTGCAAATATTTGTTTCTGTTGGCTGGGTAACCTAACAAGAATAAGAAAATGTATCTGTGGTATAAAAAAATAACCTTATTACTTTTACAAATACACAGGCATCGATTCTAGCATTTCTGATTCCAGAGAACAGGATCAAGGGAAGCTACTTCTTTCAGTTTGTATCTTTTTATATTTCCAGTGAGTTAATTAGTCAGCTGTTAATGAACTAGGAAACCATCATTAGATACTGACTTGCCTCCTGTGTTCGGGGATCATCACAAAACAGTGAGTCTATGACATTGTCATATTTAGGTTCTCAAATGTCTCAAAGCTTTGGCACATCGGGACACGGACACGGTGGTTCAGACTCAGCCGATCATTGCAGCTGTAGATGGTTTTATAGCTTGTGTGCAGTTGACTCAGTACTAGCGGTTCATCATCTTGGGGTTAGAGGTGTACCATGCACAGACAGTGAGCGTTACTCTGCAGTGCTATGCAACTTGTCAGTTCCAAGGATTATCCATAGTTTAAACAGTTAGATTCCCTGTCGGATGGAAGTTTTCATTCCTAAGCCAAGACACAATCACTGGCTCCTAGCCTGTTTTAATGCCGAAGAAAAAGGTTGGCTTAATGTGCTGCCAGCTGTCATATCGTAAAGGCAGGTCTCAGAGAAATATACATACAGATAGATAGCTAGATAGATAATTACAAGGCAACCACTCGCATTTGTCTAACCAAGCCCTTCACTTCATATTTTTCGGTAAAAAATTTTTCCCCACTTGCCACAATATTTCCTATGCATCACACCAAAATTTGCTTACCCCCACTGCAGAGGTCCTGGGCAGCGGAACCTCGCAGTTAAGCCATCCTGTAGGTAAGCTGTTCCAACAGGTCAGCCTGGCTGACTGCTGCTGGGGATGCGGACTCTGCACCCAAAAAGGTACTTTTAGAACAACCTCTCTTCTCATAGCCACCTCTGTCAACAACACATCAAAATCCTATCCATTTTGGAGGCCTTTATTAGATTTTGAACAGTAAGGCTTCCACTCATGCCTCACAGTTTCATATGCTAATAAATCATCTTAGTAATTTCAAAACAACTGCAAGCAAGAGATGTTTGCACATGTGTCTGCAGTAAAGACTGCACCTGAATTTTTTTAAAAAGAGAAACACATTGTTATGTTTCATATCTTCATCTGTCAATGTTGCACCTGCAGCTTATGGAGAGAAAGCTTAGTTGGACCATTAAAAATGCACAAGTTCAACTTACCTGTGTAAGATTTTCTTTTCCTTGAAGTTCTTGTGATGTGACTTTTGCATACTTCTAAAATGATATGCCACTTTTACTGCATGATTATTAGTAGGGAAAAAATACGGCAAATAATGAGAAGTAAAGACGTTTAGTCCTAGGAGAGCATGTCTTTTCCTTTGTTTGGACGCTTAAAACCATGTCTTAGTTACTAGGCTGCATGACAGTTACAGAAATTGCAGAGATGTATGGCATGTATTCAAAGAGCAGATATTTCTTTACTCAATCAACGCTATGCTGCCAACTTAAGTGACATACAGATTCAGTACTGAGTTCCTGAAAATGCTTTCCTCAGATGCTACTAACACTGTAGCAAGTCAAATCCACTGAGATTCCCTACGCTGGCAGAATGCCCGCTCAGCTATTTCAGTCCTGGTATTGATGAGTACCTTTGCACCTGACTTCATCATCAAGTCCACTTGGGATCTAGAAACCGTGTGTAGTCAAGCCTATACAGGGTCTTAATCTGGTAAATGTTCTTTGGGGAAAAATACAAGGTAGTGGTCTACTACAATGTTCATGCAGGCACGAGTGTCTTTAAATTGTGGGGGCACTGTCCTGATGTGGGTCATGGTTCATTCCCCACTGCTTAGGAAGGTACAATAAATACTGGATAACAGTAAGCCCTTGTAAGAACAGTGTGGTGTGGGAAAACCCTTACCTAATTCCCCTTTTCACTCCCTTTTTCATTATTAATGGAGTTTCTATGACTCGCATTTTCTACACCTGTTTCCTCTATTGTTTGGATCCCTGGAGTGCAAATACAAATAGAGCTTGCAGACCTCCCAACAGAGGCTGGTAACAGCTTATCTAACAAGAATTACTTCATTTTTAGGTCTCTCAAGTTTATGCTGTGCTCTTCAGTTAATGCTTTCCTCCCAGACTAAATGGCTTTTACGTTTAAGGCTTCTTGATTGTTACAGAACTTTTCTGTCTTGCAGATTGGATATCATAAGAAGAAACACACATTTCACGTCTTACAGTCTCCAGTGCATTTTTAGAATTTTTTGATGGAGACTGCACTCTAAAGGAAAATTTTTTTGGACACATGATTAGCTTAGGTCAGAGCCTTGTAAATGCTAAAGTAGAAGATTTTTTTTTTTTCCCCAGCTTTCCTGTGCAAAATCTGGTGGGCAGAAAGGAATGGCAGAAAAGAATGAGAAGTAAATAATGGTGGTTAAAAAATAGACACAATGAAACAAATACGTATTAAAATATGTCCTTTTTCAATGATACAATGCTTGTTAAGTCCGGGTGGTCTACTGATTACCTCAGGAGGTTAAATATAGTACCCATGATGTCAGTGTTTATCCGCACAAAAGGCAAGACACGGAGAAGCCAGGGTAATCTCTGGCACGACAGATTTCCTGTGTAATTTTCAGTCAAACAGAGGCAAGGATGGATAAAAGGTCTCTTGAATCTTGAGGCTGTCTTCTTCAAGAGGTAATTGCAGGCTTGTGTTTCAATGATATGTACTGCCTGGGTTTCATGATGTGGGATCTGGCCTTGGCTTATTAAAATTCTTCCAAACTCTACCTTGGGATCTAGAGAGTGGTGCACTATAAAAGAAATACAAGGGAATGAATGATCAAGATGATACGCAAATGTCACTAACCAGCAGGGAGATTGTAGAAAACTGGAATTTCTGTAACAGTTCTGTCTTTTGGCGGTGAGGGAGTTACAGCGTGGCTGCCCTGTGGTCCTTACATACTGATCCTCTATATTGATTGGGCTCCAGGATTAGCTTACATATTTTTCGTAGGTGGAAGATTGCCTCCCAAAACAAACTAAATGCAGTTCTAGAAAAAAACAGTGAGTTTTTGTATGTGAATGCTGTGTGGGTTAGGAGAGTGAGTATATGTAGGCTGCTGCTTCATAGTGCTTGTATTATATACCTTCTAAATAAATCTAGAGAAGGTCACATGTTATTTCCTTCCTTTCCCCCTGCCCCGACTGGTTACTCTTTGATAAGTGGGACTGATTGAACTTAATATTTTAAAAAGTTAAGTACAAGAAGATATTTTCTGCTTTAAAATTTTGGGCCATTGAAATGCAAAACAACATCTTCCTCTACCTTAGTCATCTTGCACCATTCTGTCTTTTTAGTTCAGAACTGCTGAGCTTATGCATATTTATGTACTGTGGATAAAACAATCTGGTCTGGTGTGTCAACCTGTATCAGAACTGCCAGGCTGTTACCTACGGCAGAATTTTCCTAATGCCTTCGAAACATTTGTCCCCCAGAAAGTCAAGTTGGTCTTCTCGGAATATTGCAGCAAACAGCGGCTTGAAATCTGAAATTTTCACAAGAAAGCAATCAAAAAAATATTAAAGGAATATTAACCATTACTATTCCATTTACTCATGCAATTTCTACTTTGGCATGTAATACTTGCTGATAGTTCCATATGAATATGTATCATTGACATTTTAACGCTCTCGAGAAGTGAACGATATGAAATGTAACAAAAGCATGGTAGTTTATTTCCACAGTGAAGACCAATGTATAGACATATGTAAAGATATGTGTGCATGTGTTTAGGTATTATATATAAATCTACAAATAACTTATCTATATACAGGCAGGTGTGTAAAGATCCACTTACTGATATGTGTTGTATGTAGATAAAAGCACTTAAGCAACTGAACACTAAATTTTCACCAACAAACCCCAGACGTGGACTCAAGTAGAAATCACAGAAAATGTAGCGGGGTGGTTCAGTTCTGAACAGAAATGAAGCTAGTAGTGATAGTTTTGTCAGAGTTGTTCCCTGAGATTTGGAGCTGAAAGAGCAAAGCAGCAACTGTAGGAACTGAAAGATTTGCTGGCAGCCATAGGTGACCTAAGAGTGCTCTCCTCCCCTCTTCATGTTCTGATGTCCAAACATAAATCTTATGTTCTGTCCAACTTTTCATTTCAGCAATAATGCTTTTGGTTCTTAAACCCCTTCTGTAATTTTGATGGGTTATTCCATGCTTTGTTTCCAGCCCTGAACTGTCTGCTGCTAAAGATCTGCTGTGTTTCACAACAAAGACAGCTGCATTTCAGTAGCAGAAAAAGTGGTACTTGCATCCTGCATGTAATTTTGGCCTTGCTTAGCGTCTTTCTAAATAAGACATATTGAACAGCACTGTAAAAGAATCTGAGGGTGATGAGTTACCTCTGAGTCGCAGGGTATATCACTAAGGGAGAGATTGTTTGCAGGAACTTGCAAAAGAACTGCACAGAAAATTGCATCCCATTTGAAAATGCTTGCTAATTTTGTCAGAATAACCATCAGAACAGAGGAATACAGTCTTCTGTTGATCCAGTAAACCTGATTTAAATTAGGTGATTGGAATGAGGCGTAATAATACCCAATATTTTAGCAGTGACTATGGGGGAATGCCATTTACAGGAAGAGCAATGTAAAGTACAACTGTGAAGTCTGAAAAAGAGGCCATGAACCCAGACTTGCTGAAAAGAACCAAGAAGGGGGATGGTGAATCACCAGCCGAGGCACTAATTTTGGCATCAACGGAGATTTGAGCTAGAAATGACAATAATGAATTACATGTTTAATAAAAAAAAATTGTCCCCTTACTACATAAAGGTTTGTCATCACTTACGTAGATGTCACGTTATGCATCCAATCAACTGAAAAGCAGTACTTTGGAAAAAAAAAGCCTCTGTGGGTTATTTCTGGAATGCACGCACACAGGACCTGGATTGGAGAGCAGAAGGTTAAGCTGACGTTGCTCTCATGAGACTCCATCAACATGCTATATTCATTTCTGGACATCTTCAAAAGATGTTAAGAAACTGAAGAACTTTTAAATAAACAGAAATAAGATTAAAAGGGGAAGGATTGCCTAGTAAAGCAAAATGCTAAGTAATTGAAAGCTTGCCTAAAGGAGAAAGAGAAGGATCTACAGCTCTGTGCAGAGTATAAAATACTTGGCAGTAGTGAATGTGATATGATATTTCATCTGGATATAAATATTAACTTCTGGAAAGAGTTAAGGAACAAGAAGATGTCTCTCAAGGGCTCCTGAAAATCATTTCTTGAATTATGTGATGTAGTATATGAAAAGAGATCGTTGTTGGTATTGGCTTCTAAATGCACCTCCTTGAAGAACTAAAGCAATCCTATTATGTGAGTCAACTAGATGACTTAAGAGGTCAGTTCCATTATCATCACCATGATTCTGCTCCATACCTCCTACAATTCTGGACCTTCCAAAATACTCTGTGTATTAGAATTGCTCCCCTGTTGCTTAATTTGTTTATCATGTGTTCTTAGTCTTTCTTCAGCAGGCATATTGGCTGTTAATCAGGTTCCTTGCAGGTTTTTAAAACTGCAAGTAGTCAGTTTTCACATGTTCCTGGGTCCATGTGTTCAGCTATGTAGCATTTCATAAGAAGCGATAAAACCATTGACATGTGATTTGCATCAAGTTAAGTTGATAAAGCACCACTTCAGGTATACTTAAAGGATGAAATTAAAGACAGACATCCTAAAAATTTAGTTTGAAGTCCAGACTCCTCTCTCTTTTCTCTGAAGTTCAGAGATTCTTGAATTTGGGTAATTTTGATTCAGGTACAATACAGGAACGAAATTGTCTCTGTCAATTCAAATGCATTATTATTATCAGCTCTGAAAGAAGAAAATGTGAGTGTGTTTTCCATTTGAGTGCTCCCTTGGATTTGCCTAGGGATCCATTTCAGCAGAGACCTGGTGTAGTTCAGTCAAGCTCTGGTGTGTTTTGGGTTTCCTCGGGAGCACAGAAGTGCCCAGCTCCCTTTTCCTTCATCTTGCTGAGAACAGGTGGCCTCCTCCAGGGTCACCAAGTATATTTAGGGCTGAAACTTGAGCGGGCTGGAGCCAGATTGGCTGTGCCAGCCACATGCGTAATTAGGAGCCGATGCACCAGGCTTGCTCTCACCCAGTGCTGCTCAGGAGGGAAGACTGGAGAGGCTTTGCTCCTAAGGATATTTACTAGATGTTGCTGGTAAGAACGTTTTAATCATGTTTGACTTCTTTTCCTTAGAATAGGATCTTGAGCTGTTTCCTGATTCTGTAGTTTTTTGGGGAGTAGTTGTGCCTTGCCCATGGAAGTCAGATTTTCTGTCTGGCTGACTAGTTGCAAGTCACAGTAAAAGGAAAGGAACTGTGTTTTGGAAGTGTAACTGAAGGCTGTAATAGTGACAGTTTGTATAGATTGTATCCTTATGTGCAATCCCTACTTCTTTGGTTTATGCATAAACTTTGGCCTACTTTTTCACACAACATGCCACTTACTAATCGAGTTATTCTTAATTTATTTTAATAGTTAACATTCTGGTTTAACAAATTGATTTGGGGGGGGGTAATTTTTCTCAACACATTGGAACTAAAAAGGGACACTATTCTATGTTCCTATATTTAACCTGCATTACTAGACTTCACTTGCCTCAGAAGGAATTGCAGTTTAGCCAGCTAAACAGAACCACCCTGTCATTTGGTAGTATTAGCTTACACGGCAAATATCTTTGGACTCAGGAGCAGCTGTTCCAAAGCCTCATCCCCTACCAACATTAGAAACAGGGCTGTAGTCTGTGGTGGAAAATTATAGCTTTGCCTCATAGCAAAATCATTGTGTTAATTAATTCATTTAAAGGTTTGGACAGTAATCTGTACTTGGTAATTCAGCCAACTGTATGGATTTTCATATTTTCCAGGTCTGAAGAAACAGAGAGAAAAAACCCGCAAGTGCTAAAAAACCCCACCAGAGCATCTATATAGGCTAATGCTGGGAAGACAGAAATTGCCTCATTAACCTAAGGTCACTTTAAAAAAAAAATTACAATCTTTTTCTGCATTATGCTTTTACTTATGAATGAATATAGTAGAATATACAGATAAAGCTCCCATTCAAACAGGAGCTTGAATAATATAATGAAATAGTACAGAATAGTCACAGAGAAAAGAAAAATTCTTCAAATAATTTTGTTGTAATGAAAAAAATCAAATCATACTTCAAGAAATCTCTTCCTCTGATTTTTTTTTTTATTTTCATTGAATTCCAGTATTGGTGTTACAACTATTAGAATAAAGTATTTGTCCAAAACTGTGATTTATATCAGTATGTTTGAAACGTAATCCAATGCTTTCCTATAATAGTCAAAGTAACGCCAGATCCCAAGTTTAGTTCTCTCTGTTGTTCAAGTTCTTTCACTGATTAGCCAACAATATTGTAATAATCTGACTAGTTACTAGCCATGACCCCAGGCACTTTATGAACTTGACTAGTAGATTTTCATAGTACTTTCAGTCTTGGGCTAATACTGTATGTTCTCACTTTCATTTGCTGCATGACCAGTGAGTGGGGGAGAGACAGAAGAATACCTTCAAAATGGAGGAAGAAGAATATGAGGAAGTTGTGGAGGTAAGAAGAAAATCTGAGAGTAGAAATATTTGTTTCCTGCCTTGTGAATGATTATATTAATCACTTCAATGAGATACTGCTCATGAGCATAGATGGTTGCTTGCTGATTGCTCTCTGAAGATTAGGTATCTGTTAAATGGTTTGATCAGTAAAAAACAACAACAGCAGCAACAAAAAAGTTGCTCTCATTGGAAGAAGGTCTCCCTGGTTCGTGTCATAGTTTCTCTGTTTAAATAAGGTTTGTAACCATCCCACACACGCACCGCGAGGTTTTGTGATGACTCTTCTGCGTAATTATAGATGCAGTGGGCCATCTCTTTTCCCTCCTGTCTTGCCCTCTGTCATCCAATCCATGCTAGAGAGGGTGACTTTGGAAGCCGCTCTCTAGCCTCACCTCTGTGCCCACTGCAACACAGATATGCAGCAGTTTTGTGCCACCAAGGTACCATTAACCAATTTAGCCTTACATGTTGCAGAGATGGAGCTAGATTCAAGCCTGATGTCAGTGGAGTTGCATTAGGGATTAATTTGCCGATAGGTCGTTTAAAATCAGTTATATGCCTAATTATTTACTCTCAACAATTTGATTAAAAGAAACCCCAGGAAGTGAGGAACCTACAGCTTGCTATTACGAGCGAGTGCCATTGGAATAATGACTTTGCTATTGAAACAGTATACGGGGTTAACAAACAGCGTGATCTCACCTGTGGCATTATTACTATTCTGAAATGAAATTATGTGTTACGAAATACATAACTGATTATAACAAATTGCTCAGTGTTTGAGGAAAAGAGGATGACAGTACAAATGTAGATACCCCACAACTCATTATCTCCACACTATATTCAATGGACTGTTGATTTCAGGCAGTGTTACAGCACTGAGCCCTGACTGCTGACTTTATACATTTAAGATGGTGAATGAAGTAAAGTCAAATGGTTTGCCAGTTGAATTAGTTAAACCTGTTTCGGCAAATAAGCGTTACCGTTCATAAAGTCCATTCTGAAGACGTTGTAGCACCTAGTTGCAAAGACACCAGTCCTTCATTACGTTTCCTATTACCACGTTACTTGTAATTGCCTTTATGCTTCCTGAGCATTATGTCCTCTCTGTAACAAAATGTATATTTATTTGCTGTCAAAGTTTATTTATTGCTGCTGGAATTATGATATGTTGGGCTTTTTGTCTATACAGCTCTGTTTCACTCTTTATTTTTAATTTTCAACAACCACCTTCCTGTAACCACATCCCTTGGAGAGACCGAGATGGCCCTGCTTTAGTAGCTTCCCTTGAGATATTCACAGTGAGAAGTTAAATAGAACAGGAACAATAGCATCTGGTACATTTCTAAGGCAGCTTAAGACTTTCCAGAGTTTTCTTAACTAGAATTCCACTTCTACATGAATCGCCTATTTTAAACCTGTAAGAGTTCTATCAGAAGTTCATATTCCGAAAGAGCAGAAAATTAGCGCTGAATAATGAGTGGCTGAGAAAATGTTGAGTATTTTAAGGTACTGTTTTTTTTTCTCTGGAGTTGTTAGCCTGCATTGGACATTGTAGCCATTTGCGATGTGCAAAAAGACCCACAGCGAATGACACAAACCTTTTGCTGAGTTACTCCAGGCTTTGTGGAAGGTGGGTCAAACACGGCATCGGGCCGCTTAGCAGAAATTGCCTCAAAACAGCCCAATACGATACAGCTTGAAAAGTATGGGCTAATTACGTGAACCTAACTTTGAGGGAGAACTCTGGGAAAAGGGCTTAAATTTCAATGAGAATTTTTTTAGGGCTTGATTCAAAGGCCTTTTTGTTCCCACAGTTTTGGTGTGTGACCCCGAGCAAATCATTGCTGAGGAGATTTTTCAAAGATTAAAAACCGCATCTTACATTTTCTCCTTTCTGGAAGTCAGTGGCAAGTTAAGCAGCTTTTGAATAAAATAGCTGCTGTTTGCTACAGCGGATGGAGCAACACCTCTAAATGCTTTTTTTTCTTCATTAAGCAGCGAGGGGCAGACGGAAGGCGAAGCCTCGCGGCGGTGAAGCCGCGATGCGGCCTGGTCCCCTCAGGGCGGCCGCCATCTGCCGCGGGGCGGCGCGGCGCTGCGCCGGGCTGCCGCGCTGGTGGGACGGCGCCATCGTGCGGCCGCCATTTCCTGTGTGGGAGCGAGAGGTGCCTCCGAGAGAGCCTCGGCCAGCGCCGAACAGGGCGGCGGCGGGCTCTGCCTTCGCGCAGGGGCTCTGGCGGGAGGTGACCTGGGCGCCTCCGGCGCCCGGCCGCTGTGGTGAAAAGGCAAGCTGCCAGCGGTGGAAGCGAAGCCCACAGTGCGCTGCAGACAGGGACGTAGCCCTTGTTGCCTCTCCAGGAGAAGATGCGTTCTGGTCAGGTCACTCAGTTGCACTGCAGTTTGCTGAAGGAGGAGGTGAGCAGGCTTTGCACCATCATGGAAGGTGAAGAAGAGGTTGGCAGCACCTTCATGAAAAGTAAGAGGCAGAGCCACGCATGGCAAGGAAGGAGACCCGGGTTAAATGGGTAATGAGGGTGGCCGTCAGGATGCAGAAGATGGGAAGCTCATGGTTTCCAGCAACAGGAGGAAGGTTCGTGCTCCACCCGCAGGTCTGCCACTTCAGAGCAGATGTAGCGCCCTGGGACCTTCTATAGGGAGCTGGAGAAAGCCTCACACACACAGCCCTTGTGCTTATGGATGGCTTTAATCTTCCCATATCTGCTGGAAGGGCCTATGGCTGGGCACAAGGAACCCAGGAGACTTCTGGAAAGTATTGAAGATAAATTTCTTGATGCAGTTGCTTGATGAACTAACTAGGAGAGATGCTCTGCTAAACATGCTACTCACAAACACAAAAGAACTGGTGGAAGATGCAAAGGTGAAGGGCAGCCATGGCTGCAGTGGCCACGAGACTGTGGAGCTGAAGATTCAGAGAGGAGTGAGCAAGATAAACAGAATTATAATCCCAGATTTCAGAAGAACAGATTTGGGCCTGTTCACGGACCTGCTTGGGAAGATCCCATGGGAAACAGGTAAGGGGAAGCTAACAGGAAGGCAAAGGGACCCAGGGGAGCTGGGTGATCCTCAAGAACAATTTTCTCAGAGCACAAGAATGGCTCAGCCCAATGTGCAGAAGTCAAACAGCAGAAGGCTGGTATGGATGAACAGGGAGCTCCTGACTGAGCTCAAGCACAAAAAAAGAAGAGTACTGAAGGTGGCAGCAGGAGCAGGCCACTTGGGAGGAACAAAAAGACGTAAGACATTATAAACTCCCTTCCTACATGCATGGGCAAAATTCAGCTGGAGTTGAAGCCAGCAAAGGAAGTGAAGAACATCAAGAAAGGTTTCTGCAAGTACCACCAGCAGCAAAAGAAAAGCTAAGAGAGTGTGGGAGCATAGTTCAGTGGGCAGGGAAGCTAGTGACAAGGAACAGGCAAAATGTTGAGGTACTTGAAGCCTTTTTTGCCTCAGGTTTGATAAGGCTTGTCCTGTGGTCTTCCGTATCTCTGAACTTCCCAGCAGAGACGTGGGAGCGAAGTAGTAGCCACAGCAGAGGAAGACAGAGTCAGGGATGACTTAACCCACTGGGTTGTACATAGTTCTGTGGGACCAGAGGGGATGGATCCAGGGGTGCTGAGGGAATGGGCTGATGACATTGCAAGGCTGCTATCATCTTTGAAAGTTCATAGTGATGCAGGGATGTTCCTGATGACTGGAAAAAGACAAATGTCATACCCATCTTCAAGAAAGGCAAGAAAGAATATCCAGGGAACTACAGGCTGGTCAACCTCACTTCAGTCCTTGGGAAGGCTATGGAGCAAATCCTTTTAGAAGCTATTTCTAAACCTCTGAAAGACGTGAAGGTCATGGGAAGCAGTGAAAACTGTTTTATCAAGGGCAAATCATGGCTGACCAAGCTCATTGCTTTTTATAATGAGTTCACTGCTGCTGTGGACAAGGGGAGACCAATGAATGTTGCATATGATACCAGTGAATGTTGCATATCTTGACTACTTTAGGAAGACCTCTGAAACAGTCTCCTATAGTCTTCTTATCACCAAATTTCTGAGATGTGGGATGGATAAGTGGACAATAAAGTGGGTGGAAAATTGTCTGGGCTGCTGAGCTCAGAATTGTGGCCAGTAGTACAAAGTCTAGCTGGCAGCCAGTAATTATTGGTGTCCTTCAAGGATCTGTAGGTAGGAACAGCTCTGAGGGCAGCCTTAGAGAGAAACCTACTACAGGCCTCTCAGCGTATTGCCAAACACTTGGAAAATCTTGGTTTTTTGAATGCTGATTCTTTCTTTTAGTGTGGTCATCATTGTCTTTCCTCTTGTGGGTAAAATTAGATAATGATCCTTCATTAATTATTTGGGAGGATGATTAATTGAGGAATGTATGGAAAAACTCCAATTGTTAATGCAAAAAATGAACAGATGTTCAGAATTACCAAGGATGCAAATGTGACTACATAGGTACCTATGAACTACAGGAAGTGTGTTTCTAAAACAGCTTAACAGAAGCTACAATTTGCTATTCTGTATGATCTGGCCTAACAATGATTTTTTTTCTCTTTTTTTTTAATAGTACTACATTGAAGAGACAATTATTGAGGAGGGTGAACCACACGAGGTAAAGGTCCCTGTGATGTTGCACGTGCAGTATATATGCATAATGCTAAATTAGTGGCCTTTTGTAGTCTGAGGACTCATTTTTCATATTAAACACAGAAATATCAGTGAACAGTTGCTTCTTAATATTTTATTTCCTCTGCAAGACCCTGTTGTGGGATGATCTAGAGGACTGCTAGCTTGTTCTGAGTATCCTATCTGCCACTCTGGTTTTTGTTAAGAAGGAGTTGCGGATGTGTCCATCAGAAAAGGACTGTGCTGATTTCTGTCCTGCCCTGTGTCTTGCTGGTAGTCTTCCCTTTGATCCTGCCCAGCAGCTGTTTGCACAGGAGCTGACAAAATGAAGCAACAGGTTACGTTAATAACAAGAAACACAGGCAGGAAGATTACTTGGGTGACATATTGACAGAAATCCCATTATTAGTGTTAAAAATGAGCAGAATTATCAAGGATGTGAATGTGACTAGATATGTATATATGAACAACAGGCACATACATGCATTATTCTTAACCTTGTTATGAAGAAAAATATAGAAAGATTCTGCCTGAAACCAGTTTACATGTATCAGTTCTGTTCCCTTCACCTTGTGTTATTTCACCGAAAAGTGGTTTGCAGATCTTTTTTCATGTCACTGCTAACAAATATTTGAGTCACCAAGGAGTTAGTACCATCATTTGAAATTCTGCTTATAATACAGATATAACCCAACCGTCTGCTATGTTACCATGAAATATTCTTTGTGGCATAGGCTTATGCGGAAACAAAAGCTTAATGCTTCACTTTGTTGAGTGTGTTTCCTTTGAAACAAAGGGTCTGTTCCCAAAGTCTTCCTATATTTTTAATTTAATAAAACATGATTTGATTAATACTGTTGGAGCAAGTAATCTAGGACTACACTTTTGAGGAAACTGCCATCTTACTACTTTTAGGATTAATTCATCCACTGCGTTTATCAGGTGTTCTAAAATCTGTAGCCAGACGATTTAAAGGGAGCAATAGCATGACTGATTATTTCTGTGTCTGATTTGCATTGGTTTTTGAAAACAGTATTGTGGAATGAAAAATTACATATGAGTACATATGTCTTTCTAGCTAATGTGATTAGACATTTTCCCATCAGCTGTAAATATAGTCTAATGCATTAGTGTCATGTGGTCCTATGAGTTATCATAGGAAAATAAAAGCATTGTTTTGCACAAAATGCTGTATTTTCAGAATCAAGCCCCTCCCAAGTTTGAGAAATGTATTACAACTTTTATAAAAGCATGTAGCTTCACTGTTTTGTTGTAAAGCTAACAGCAAGTAGTGCTGTTCACAGGGTTTGCCTAGACAGGTTTCAAACTTTGCAATGCTTTCAGTGCCAAAACTTAGATGAACACTCATAAATTTGAAAGGAGTTGTAAGAAAGAAACTTGTGGCAGTGCTGAAGTAACTAATAACATCTTGGGGCAGCGTTAGTGAAACGCAATTAATGTTCACATAGTAAACAAACCTTTTGTAATTGAAGTTTTGTATGCTTCTCAGTTTAATGTTTAATACTTGATGTATTTTCTGGTCTGTCTCATACTAATGCAAATAGCTATCAGAAATCTGAGGTTCGTACATTCCCTTTTAAAGGCACTCTTTTTTTAAAGTTAATTCGTATGAAATAAATCTTGATACTTTCTTATTCAGGTTATTTTTGGAACACATTTTTAAGTTGTAATAATTGTTTTAAAATGCTTTTCATTAGAATCTTAGTATTAAAATTATTGCTTACAGCATGAATATGTTGATAAACAAGTACATAAACAATTTTTATTAATTAAGGGGTTGTTTCCAATGGATGCTTGCTTGCTTGATTATAGAAGTATCTCAGCTATGTCTCTGCCATGATGGTGATCTGGCTGTGACAAAATGTAGTTTAGTAGAAAAAGTGGATTCTAGATATTTGTTTGATCAGTTGGTGCATCATGTACTTACTACAAGATCCCAAAGACTTGGTCTTGTCTGTCTGCTGTGTCCGTTCCTTTCCTTTTGCAAGAAGGTAATCTTTTTGAATGACTGTATGCACCTTTGACCTGCTTTCACAACTGTCAGTGACATCATTAGGAGCCCTGGCTGTGCGATGTACGTCTTCAACACAACTTCAGCACTGAGAACTTTACACTTTGGTTTTAGTAGCCAGTGGTCCCGCCTGAGAGCTCCTCTGGTGCCAGTGGAAGTTATGCATATAGAACAGCGGCAACAGGAGCCCCACTCTTCCAGCTTCTCTGGAGAATAATTACATGAGTTTGGTACAGAAATAAGCCAGTCTGTTAATTCCTTGTGGGTTTTTTTAGGTTGAGTGAGGTATAGTAGGCATACTGGGTAATCCCAGCAGGAAAAGTGTCACTGATTTTCTGTCTTGCAGGTTGTCCCTGGATAAGAACTGAGTATCCTTCTACTAGATAGGGGAGGTGAAAAATGCTGATCATAAAATGATGATTTATAGTTATAAAGCAAATAATTATTTTTTTCTTTATTCCAGGTGATCACTGAGATCACTGAGACTGTTAGCACAGACTTCACAGGTCCTAAAACTACCACCTATACTGTTGAGCGTGAAAAAACTTCTGTTGAGGATGCAGCACCTCCAGTCAGAAAGAAGATAATACGGACAAAAGTGGACTCATCTAAGTTTTTGACACCTTATCTGCAACACAGTAATAAAATGAAGGACCTATTCAGTGAGGTAAATTGTCCCATGTCTTTTATTTCTTGAGGAACACCAATTCTACAAATATTTAATAGGTATTATTGCAAACCTTCATGCTACTGTTTTGTCTCCAGTACTTCATTTCATGATGTGTATTCATGTTATTTGCCTGAAATAGGAAGTTTCCTTCTTTGGATTAGCCCTTCTCTTGCCTGTTTCCTGCTTAAGTGCATTAGGTAATCATTAGGCACAAAAAGTGTCTTGAGGCAAATGCCTGAAGATTATCAGAGATGTCAGTTAGTAGGACTCCTGCACTATCTGACTTGGATATCGGAGTGAAGGAAGATAACAGGGACTAATGTCTATTGAATAACAAACCTCAATATTTTTTATAATAGTGTATTTCTCTGTCCCTCTATATATATCCAAGAAAAATCCTTGTGCACAGTGTACAGGAACAAACACCAACCTAAATTCCTGATATGGGATATCAAAGTCCAGTAGACCGATACTGTATGATGTTGTGAAAAGTGGAAAACAACTGCTCTGCACAGATGCAGATGGTGTCAGATCCCTTTTCCTAAATTTTAATGTATATTACCTACCAGCATTCACTGTTTAAGGGTTATGTGAGACCACAGGTCTAGGACTGCTACCCTCATCCACGTATTTTCCTTATCTTTGGTCACTGAAATAAATAACTGTAAATGTATCAGTATGAAGGTCCTAAGGAGAACATAGTAAATTAGAGGTGATCTAAACCAGGCTAAAGTTAGAAATGGTTTTTTTCATGTGGCAGATGGAAGAAAGTCAGTTGGTTAAAATAAGCATAACTCTGCAAAGGTAATTGAGTAATGCTAGTTTGCATTATTGAGTAATCCGCCCAAATTTCTATACTAACAAGATAAAAAAATCAGTAATTGCTACATACATTTCTGCCAGACCTTTAGGATATGTCTTAGTTATATTTGTCATTATTTTCCTTCAGAACAAGTACAAAGAAAAATTTAGAAAAGAAAAAGGAAAGCCATATGCTTCCACAATTGATACCCCAGAAATTCGGAGAATCAAGAAAGTGCAAGACCAGCTCAGTGAGGTAGGTATCAATTGTCATAAGAAAAAATATTTACTGAGTGGTAAAGAAGCAAACTGAGTCACAATTTTAAATGTCAGATAAGAATTGATAATTTTTTGATGATAATTGTGATAAGGCAATCTGAAAGTTTAGCAGAAATTTTATCAGATTACAAAAGTGAGGAATACAGAGTATATGACAATTTGAGTTCTGTGTTGTAAGTTGAAATTTAGGCCTTTCAGTAAAGGAGATGCGATGGTTCCTTTCTAGCTGAATAATAGCCCTGTTTCATTGTGCCTAAAGAGATTTGAAAATTTCTGATCAGAAGTTGCAGGCACAGGAGATGATGGTGATGCCTGTATCATTGAATTTGAAGATTCCATCCACTGTGTCCTGCATTCATCATGAATGATGTGCGTGATGAATTTTTGTGGAGTTTAAGCTGTACACTGAGTAACCCTAGAATTTTGTTTTTAAAATGTGTTTAAACATTTTTGTTTTCATAAAGCAACTGAAAGTCAGTTTCCTAAAGCGATACTGCAAAAATGATGCTTAGGTTCTCCAAGTGTTGCAAAATGAACTTCTGTACATCTTGTTATTTACTATGGGATTTTCCAAAATGCGTTGTCCTCTCTGCGTGAATCCCACTTTTGGTGATCTGCCTTGGAAAGCTAGCCTAAGTGCAGTTGCCTCACTGATGCCGTGCCTCTAGTTGCGGAAGCTCGCTCATCCTCGCCTCTTCCTTTTAAGCAGCTCTAGTCTACCTTTCAACACACCTCACAGTTTGGGAAACTGAAATCCACCTACAAAGGCTTCCTAATTCTTTGTACAGTGAATAGGGAGAGTTGAGTCCCTAGGAATGGGAACCCCTAAAGCTGTGAGAGTAGTCACCTAACCTAACTGGTGTTCAGGAGAAGAGTGTGCATTAAATTCTACTCCACTCCTGACTTATATTGAGGAATGTGACACAGCAATCCATGGGCCAATGCTGACTGAGCCTGCTGTCAAGCTAGGAGTGGTATAACCGCATTAGGATGATTCTGCGCCCAAGCTGCTGGTTTGCCATGGTAATGTGGCTATATTGGTTTTGGCACTACAGCTAGTGTTTACATGGTAATGGACTGTGAAATTGAGATATACTGCATAGCGTGAGGCTCTCTCTACCTCATTATACAGGTTGGAAGTACTCTTAGAAAGAACTCTGATTACAGAAGGGCACTATCTCTAACTCGGATTCACATCTCTTGAAACTGTCTCAAAGTTGCATTTCTTTCTCAGTTATTTCATAAAATCCATTCATTTCCATAGGCTTCATTTCTAAGGAACAACTAGTCCTAAACGTTTTATTGAATTCAGGTTTTGCGTGTTTACAGTATTAAGTGTCAAAATGTCAATATTCTGCTTTTTAAAAAAAACTGTCCGGTTTTGCTGTGAGAATAAATGTGTTTTGTTGTGCATTGATCTAGGTTAAATACCGCATGGCTGGTGAAATTGCTAGGACTATTTGCCATGTTGATGAAAAGGCCAAGGATATAGAACATGCAAAAAAGGTGTCACAGCAAGTGAGCAAGGTGAGCGAGTTCTGACTTTCTGGAGGGGTTGTGAACATTAGTGGATCATGAGGTTACTGATATGAACAAAGTTTTGAGCTCAGGGCACTAAAGCAATATTTATAGAACAGTTTAGAAGCACAGGGAGAGACAGCAGAGAAGTTGATAAGGCAAGTATAAATATAATCTTAAATGTTTCCAGTTGATGTCTTCGAATGTCACTGGTTTGAGACTTTCACTTTGAAAAAATCTTTAGAGGAGGTAGCTTATTCACAAAAGTAAATATTTTTCAAATGATAGAGTAACCAACATGCTGATCTTTCTTTCCAGGTATTATATAAACAGAACTGGGAGGAGAATAAAGACAAGTACCTGCTTCCCCCTGATGCTCCAGAGCTTGTAAATGCAATAAAAAACACAGCAATGTTCAGTAAGGTAAGAAAAAAAACCTCACAGGTCTAGGCAGCTGAAGTGCAAGAAGCATTCCAAGTCAGAGATCAATTTATCATGAGTATTCTGGCATTTTTTCTGCTTTTTTAGAAACTCTATACTGAAGACTGGGAAGGAGACAAAACATTATTCTATCCATACAATGACAGTCCAGAGCTCAGAAGGGTGGCACAGGCTCAAAAGGCTCTGAGTGATGTAAGTATGAAAGCCTGATTGACAGTTGGGTCACTGTTAGAGTGTAACGTGGTAGACTTGGTGGTGGACTTTGACTAGATATAGAAACTTCATAAGAGAACAGAAAATAAAAATGGGTAGGTGTGCACTGATAGCTCTGATAGTAGTGCTATTTCAACAGAAAAATACATACTCTATATTAGAGTATAAATCTGTTGGCAATTTGATGCCGGATTATGAATGAATAAAATAATTGATTTATTATTAAAGATCTTCTGAGGTAATCAGTAAGAAGACCTGAAGTAGCTGTCAAAATGTGTGAAGAAACTCTCAGGGCTGGCTGTAAGCCCAGTTCACCGTTGTGGGCCTACAAATCTGTCTCTCTAAAACAGTGATAAGAAAAGTCAGGAGTTCGTGAAGCTGTGTGATTTGCTGATACTTAGATACATAGAACTCTTCAACTGAGCATTTTATGTCTCACTTAAAGATTTCAGTGAATTTTGCAGGTGTCTAGAAGTTCACTAGTCCATGTTTATCAGGAGCAACAGAGTCATATCCTTGGAAACTTTCCCAGGGAACTGATTCTTTTTCACTGTCTCTTATCAAGAGAACTCTCAGTAGTCCTCCAGAATACACTGACTGAAAGAGTTTACGCTGCAGTAGCTGTGGACAGAACTACTTTCGTTAACTGTGGTGGTAGTAGAGTTAAAAGTAAATGTTCTGATGCTTAAGTTGGCAGTTACTGTAAATGTTTACTCCTTTCCTATTTTCAGATTGTCTACAAAAAAGGGCATGATGAACGAAAATCTAAATATACTTCCCTGCCAGATCCACCTGACGTGGAACAAGCCAAGAAAGTGACAAGGCAGCTGAGTGATGTGAGTAGAATGCAGTACTTTTCTCTCTGTAGAAACCTCACTTTTGGAGTTAGAGAGGCAAAAAGGAACCTGAAGAAAGGCAAAGCAAAAGAAAAGAACAGAGCTTATATGAAGACCCCTTTGATTTTCAGCGGTGAAAGTCAGTTCCTTTCTTCTTCAAGTGTTTCAGAGAAAATCCCACCCAGTCTCAGGTGAAAGGCGAAACTTTGTTCATGTCAGTGAATTTGGTTTTCACAAAACACTTCTGCTTCTACCATGCACACATTACTTCCTATTCTCCTTTTTTTTTTTTCTCTCCTGCTTTACACTTTCTGTGTTTACAGAAGGAAATAGTAAACAACATCCAGTTAGCTGTTCTCTTAAACGTAAATGACGACATGTAAATATATATATGGTTTTGGAGTGAGTTACTTGCTTGCAAGGAATAACCCCATTTTGCTGAAAAGTTGCCTAGGTCAGCTGTGGAAAATCCATTCTAAATGTTTGTTTCAGTGTCAAACCATTGTACACGTACATATCCCAAGCATTCTTAAGTTCATGGACACCAGTCAGTGGAAATGTCTGGCAACTTAGATAACTGTTTCCTGATTTGCACACTAAATTAACAAGTAACATTCAACATTAAATTCCATAACTGTGTGGCATGATTAACAAAGACTCTGGCATCGATCTTTGTCAATGAATTTTGGGCATACTTAGAACAAAACACAGCTGAGGAATGCAGGAGGTAAAGTGAAATACAGGAAGACCAACTGATGCTGAAGAAACTGGAACTAAGTTGCATAATCTTGTAAAACAGGAGTGGGATTTTAACTCAGTTCAGAATTTAGCTATTATGAAGAGGACATGCATGATTTAGTGCTGTGTATTGAAAAGTATCTGCCGTTTAACATTAGAGATGTACAGTATTCACTTATGGCTGCAAAACCAAGAAAATATTGTAGTGAATCCATTTGGAACGTGAAAGAAGGTAGTATTTAATTTAGAGAAAATTTTTTAAATCTTATTCTTCCATAGCTTAAAAGCTGAATTGTCATCAAGAAAATTTTTAGACATGTAAAATGCAAGATCAGCATCGTAATTCTTTGAAATGAATAAAATAGTAACTTATATAGGTATCTCCAAAACCATAAAATGCAGATTTTTTTAAGACTATTTTTGGCATATATGTTCTTTATCAATGTGGTAACCATTAAAAAGGCATTGGAGAAGTTGTATTTTTTGTGCTAAGCAATGCAACTGTGGCTGAAAATGCATGTGGAAGACTGAGTCAAAACTCTGGAAGATGTTTTGTTATTAGACAGACAGGAACTGTCTGTTTAAATAGTAGATACTTAATTTCCATGTGCTTGAATATAGCCTAATAGGAATCATATATACCAGGCAATCCATATATTAAAAGGGTTTGCTTGTAACAAGTTTCAGTGGCAATAGCAATAAATTCTGGCTTAACCAATGGGCAATACTATGTCCCAGTATTATGTGACCAGTGAGAAAACAGAACTAAAGGAATACTTTAGTGACGTCTCACAGAGATTTTCTTATTAATAACTGTCTTCTAGAAGAGATTACTTATTTCAGCCATTTATCCTTATTTTGGTCAGGGAAGGTACCAAGAGAAATAACTGAATACTGAATTGGTTAGGCCAAATCGTATTTAAGGTGTTTTTGACAATAACTGATAGAAGTGGTTGTAAGGCAGATGTAAAATGTGAAGCAACTTTAAAAAGATGACTTTTAAAAGCAAATCTGTCAAGTGAAAACTGAGTTATATCTTGGGGATTAAATTTTATTTTTTTTATTTCATTATAGATTGTTTACCACAAGGACTATAAAAACAATATCAAAGGCAAGTGGAGTCAAACTCCATGCTATGATGTTGCAGTTGCAAAAATGAATGCAGAAAACATAAGTATGGTAAGTGAATTCTTCAGAAAATCTTGAAATGAACAGCTTTATCCTCTGTTTATGTTAACATGGAAAATACTGATTGATTTTGCCTGCTCCATTTGTGGTATTTCTCTTTTCCTAAATAAGCTACTTTGTGGATGTCTCGTTTATAATGTAAGTGCATTTGATATGTTGTTATCTGTTTGTCTCTGTTCCTAACAGAGAAAATACCAGGAAGACTTTGAAAACATAAAAGACCAAATATACTTTATGCAGACTGAAACTCCAGAATATGAAGCTAATAAGAGACTTTCAAATAATGTCAGTAAGGTATGTATGCTCCCATTTGTTTAGCTTGAGTATAGTTCTAAAGTCAGGACAGTTTGTGCTGAAACTGTTTTGTCCAGTGCCAAAAACATTTTCTTATATGCAAAAGATGTATTCTTGTGTGCTTTCCACTAGGAAGCTTGTAACAACTCCTAACCATGCTTATGATCTTCCACAATAGCACCTGTGAAGTATGATTTTCTTTCAGTGAAGTAGAATTTGCTTCATTGTTTGTTCTGATTATGCTATGTGACTGATTTTTAGTTGGAACAAATCAGTACTGTTAACCAAGACCAACTTAAGCTAGCTGAGTTTGGCTCAGTATTTTCATATTTACTCATTCTTGCTCAGTGTATCTCAGTGATGTTGTGCTGGCCCATCTTTTGTTCAAAAACCAGAATTTGTTTGGCTTCTGCATTTTCTGCAGTAGTATATGCATCAGCAAAGACAATCTTATGTCATTAATTGTAAGAGTGTGACTGTTCTGAGATGACAACTGCTATTTGAAAAATTACAATGTTTGGAGAGGGGCTTAGAGGAGGGGACATCTACTAAATAGCTCTCACTTCTCTGGTGACCCTGCTTCCCATCTTGTCATCCATGCACTCCTGTGATCCGAGTGCCTTTCATGGTCCTTTGCCATCATGAATCCTAAGTTAAAAAACAGGGAAAATTTTCCTGAGAAATTCAAGATGATATAGGTTAGTGAGTGTTTGGCTTTTAATTCTGTTTTAAAAAACCTCTTCCTTTTTATTTTTTTAAAGGTAAAATACAGAGCAGACTATGAAAAGAACAAAGCTATTGCAGATTATAATGTGCTTCCTGCTACAGAGAACCCATTGCTGAGGCAATTAAAAGCTGCAGGAAATGCACTGAGTGATGTAAGTATTATCAAAGTACAGCTGGATGATTTTCAGTCATGTACAATAAAGCAAACTCATCATTTCTTCACAAGGCTTCTCCTTTGGATCTCTTAGTACTTTTAGTTTTGTAGACTGGTATTTGTCATGAGATACCACCAACGAGAGCAGTATAGATAAGGAGTCGTTTCTCCACAGCAGTGTGTAACAGTAGCTGTATCATATTGTAAGGATAGCTAATTGCTGTATAGTTCATTTAGGTCCCTGTGGAAAATAGATCACAAGCTGACAGTTCTTTGCTTACTGTTTTAAGCAACTTCAGATGATGCTGATGATGATAGAATACGTGGTACTTCTGCATATTCATATATGTTGTGTTCTGGTTGCTCACTGTAGTGGCTTTCTCGATTTCTCTCTTCTTGCTGTTTTCATCTGTATGGAAAGAGATTACATATTTGTTAGTGTCAGAAGTTCAAAAACCATTAGTCCAACCATTCTGTCTTCCCTTACAAACCTAATAGTCACTACAAAAAAGTTTTTTTTTTTTTAAAGTCACTGGGAAAAAAGTGCCATCTGTTTTTCAATCTTCTGGGAAAGCTTTTCTTTGCAGTCATTTCACAGTTTTACTTTTGTCATTTTTGATGTGTTGTGAGTTGCAGTGAAATCTACTGCATTATCTGACATTATTTTCTTTTGCAGAAATTATACAAAGAAGCCTATGAACAATCAAAAGGAAACAGCATGAATTACTGTGACACACCAAAGTTCCAAACTGATACTGTTCTGAAGAATTTTAGTGATGTATGTATTTGATTTATGTTATGTTGTTCAGCACTGACACTCTTGGTTATTTTTGTTAATCAACTTGTGATTATTTTTCCAGGTAAAATATAAAGATGCATATCAAAAGAATATTTTAGGGCACTATTTGGGCAGCTTTGAGGACCCACATCATACACACTGCATGAAAGTTGAAGCTATGAAGAGTGATGTAAGTGTGGCAGTCATTCTGTTTTCACCATCATACTTTCATTTCAGAGAAAGCTCAATTATGGTTTCTCACTGAATGTTGATTTTATTCCTAGAAAAATTACAAAGCAGATTATGAGGAGGAAAAGACAAAATGCTACTTCCCTCAGACCATAACTCAAGAGTATGAAGCTATTAAGAAGTTAGAGCAGTGTAAAGATGTAAGTACAGGACAGTGGTGGTTATCAAGTAGCCAACTACATGCAGAATAGCTGCTTCTGAGGCAAGTAGAAATTTATGGAGTGATTCCTGTCAACTTCGATGATTTTGAATTTGGCCTTATTAGCATATGTGACTTTTAAAAACCATATTCATCTGTATTTTAGAGCCTTTTGTGACATCTAGTGATCAAGACAGATATAGCACAATCTTTTTTTTAACAAGTAAAAACATAAAATTAGAGGAATAGTACCAAAATGAAGAATGAACCTCAAACATTTACCTGCTTAAGTCAACATATTTTTGCATTAAAAGTACTTCAGTTACTTTATTAATACTAATTTTGTTTACTTTATCAATACTTGGAAAATACTTTAAATATATATTTGTATACAATATACTAAAATATATATACTATAATGTGTATGGTATATTATAAGTTCTATTATACATTGTAATATTTGTATACCTATTCAAAATGTTTTGCATTAATACTTCAGAAATGCTCTTTAAAATTATTTGCTCTCTGATTATGTTAAAAAGTAACATGAGAACCATTGTGCATGACAGTCAGTGCTTATCTGCACGCATACCATAACTGCTAACTATCCCAAGTAACGCTACATTTCCATGTCTTATAAAAGTTTTGCCTATATGCATTTTCAGCAAATATATTTATTATCTTCCTTCAGCACACCTACAAAAAGCATCCTGATCAAACCAAATTTACTCAAGTGACTGATTCTCCAGTGCAGAAGCAAGCAGAGATCAATAGCAAACAGCTGAGTGATGTAAGTAAACTTAGAAAACATGTTGCTATACTCTGACATAATCAGTTTCTGCACTGTGGCCACCTTCACTTTATCATCCAATTTTAAGAGAATTCCTGAAATGAATGTGTAGGTGAATGTGTGTGCATACACACACACAAAAGTACAAAAACGTTTGCGTGTATTTGCAGTTCTGTTCCAATGGAAGATCACCTGGAAATCAGATTTTTTTAGTTTTTCAATTGGCTGTTCATGTCAATTTTTAGTGTGTATGTTTGTAATTTTGTTTATGACCATCATTCTTAATGTATTCTTCGCACCAGTTAAGTCAATGGGGTTTATACCATTCACTTGGCAAGGACTAGGATTTCATCTCTTTCTTTGTGACTGAGGTAACATGAGATATTTAAGTTGTGTCCCTCAGCATTATTAAGTATTTAAAATCTATAAACATTAGCTGCTAAATTTCTTTCTTTATTTTTCTTTGCAGATAATGTATAAATCCAAAGGTGAAGAAATTATTCACAAGTACCACCTCCCTCCAGATGTGCCCCAGTTTATACAGGCTAAAGTTAACGCCTACAATATTAGTGATGTCAGTATCTTTTGAATCCAGAGCTCTTGATTCAACTTACAATCAATCTGTTAGCTAGAAACTGTTCATTCAAAATTCACCTTTTCTTCTAGAACTATTACAAAATGGGATTGGAAGAATTAAAATCAAGGGGATATGATCTAAAAAGTGATGCTATTCCTATCCGAGCTGCCAAGGCTGCTAGGCAGGCTGCCAGTGATGTAAGTACATCCTTCTTAAAGGAACGGTTTAATTCAGAAAAGCTTACTTAAACAGCATTTGCAATTAGGTTTATTAAGGATAGCTGAAGGATAACTTCTTTATTGTTTTTTTTGAGCATGTTATTGGACCTATTTAACAGAGTTATTTTTTTATTGGTGTTTTATTGCTTCACTAATGTATTTGTATAATTACATTTAGAAAAGGCTGTTTCATTATGTAATTCTCTGTGAATAAATAGGCTATCTTGCACTCCAGTATGATTAAGGAAAATCACGAGGAGTAGGTCAGTAGTGGCAGCTCCATGAGCGATCATGACCCCTGAATTCTCTCTGTCCTTAATTACAGGCCTGATCATAAATGAGATGAAAGACTCTAGGACATCACTGGGTTTTGGGTAGATTCTTGGGGATGGCCTCGCAGAAGTCCTTTAGTATTTTAAGACTCCTCTCCCTCTTATGATCAGTACAAGCGAGATAATGCTGCTTCGAAAGCTAAGCAACTGATTTGTGTAGCAGTGAATTGTAAAGAGATGCATGTCTGCTTTTATTAAGATGTGTGGTCACTGACTTAAATGTGAGGGATACCCTTTGTAGAAAACAAAGGGTAGCCTTTGCTTTTAATTTATTTATTGCTAAGTTACTACACTTAAGATGATATTCTCCGTGTTCCTACTATATTTTAACAGGTTAACTATAAAAAAGCCTATGAACTTGCCAAGGGTAAACTCGTTGGCTTCAAAAGCCTCCAGGATGATCCCAAACTTGTTCATTATATGAAGGTAGCCAAGATGCAGTCTGAGCGAGAGTACAAGAAAGATTATGAGAAAACAAAAACTAGGTACAACATTCCACTGGATATGGTCAATGTTGTTGGTGCCAAGAAGGCTCAAGAGATTGCCAGCAATGCTAATTACAAGAACCTCCTACACCACTACACTTATTTACCAGATGCAATGAATGTGGAACTGACCAAAAATATGATGGAGATTCAGAGTGATGTAAGTAAAACCTCACATGAACAGAATTTTTTTGAGATGCCTCAGGCAAAAACTATGAAGACTCAGGGGAGGTCCCTGAATTGTTTTTTTGTAATTCCTGACTTTTAAAACACTGTTTTCACTCCTTTATTAGAATGCATACAAAGCAGATTATAATAACTGGATGAAAGGCATTGGTTGGATCCCCATTGGCTCACTGGAAGTAGAAAAAGCTAAAAAAGCTGGAGATGCCTTGAATGAAAAGAAATATCGTCAGCATCCGGACACCATTAAATTTACAAGTGTGGTGGACTCTCCAGTAATGGTCCAAGCCAAACAGAATTCAGTTCAACTCAATGATGTAAGTAGAGAAAGAAATGGGTGTTATGGTAAAGTAGAGATATATCTAATGAAGAGCTGAGCATTGTCTTTAAAATTTTTTAAAGTACTGTTAGCCTGAAAGTGTTTCTCTGTGTTGTCATTGTTCTGTGCTCTGATTTTGCGCGAGTAATTTCCTCGTATATGTCTGCAAATCTCTATGGAAATCATGTGGCTCTTTCAGTTCACATCAGCTGATTCTGTCCATCTATATTTTAAGTATATTTGAAATACATTTCATTTTAAAAATGTGAAATTTTCAAGTTGTTTGTTGATGTTTTACCACCTACAATAAGGAATGAATTACAGAATGTTTGATGAATCACAGTATGCCCAACATTATAAACCAGCAAGCTTTATGTTACACTCCCCTACCATCCTTTATTATCCCACTCTTTCAGAAATGCGCTTTTATGTCCATTAAAGGGCTTAATTTTACTGAGTGAAGACTGCATTGAGCTTTTAGGGTGTGTTCCTTCTATCAATAAGATCAACAATTCTGTATGAATAGTGCAGCCTCAATCTTTGAGATAGGTGGCAATGTACATTTCACTGCAAAATCAAACATAAACCCGCAGTTAATTTACAGTGAGCTGGGGCTAGCTGTACATGGAAAGAAGGATTTATTTTGGTATCATTTATTTTACAGAAACTATACAGATCTTCTGGAGAGGAAGTTAAACATAAATATACTCTTACCCCAGATGTCCCACAGTTTATCCAAGCTAGATACAATGCAGCTAACATCAGTGATGTAAGTGACTTCTTTACACCATGTTTTACACATTGTTAATGAATTTTTGAGTATTATGTTACAGACACACTAATATTGCAGATTCCTTTCACTGATATGCAGTTCTGTAAAATCAGCATGTATCACTGTAATTTTTCATTCTTGGTGTCATTTGAATTTCTAACCAGATATCATTTAATCATGTAATCATTTAATTTAATTAATAGATAAATCTGTTCTCATAAACGAAGACTGATAGTTGTATATGATTCCCACTGCATCTGCCTCTAAAGAATTGCCTGGAGCAGCTTAGGACTAGCTTTGACTTGCATATAGTTCATGTGATTACTAGGTTCTCTATAATAATATGGATTTTCTTTTTTAGGCGTATTATAAACAAGGCTACCATGATCTAATAGCTAAAGGAAACAATGTGTCACTTGACGCTATACCAATTACTCTAGCCAAGGCTTCAAGAAACATTGCTAGTGATGTAAGTATCTATTGCAGGTATACTTCTCTTAGGCATTTAGTAAAAACGTTGTCCGTTACAGGCTCTATGGTAGACCTCCTACGTTGCACAAGTCTCTAACTAGAGTCAGTATTATGAGAAAGAGATTCTCAGTCTTTCCCAGAGGCTTAGTTTGTGTAGAACTTATTTTGTGCTCATCTTGTTTGCTTTAGGTAGGCAAATGCTTTTGCACTGTGTTTCTTAACCCACTTTTCACAGGAGAAATGAAATCAGTGGTTCTTGCAATTATTGTGTGACAAATTTCCAGAACGTACACTACGTTAGCACCTATTTACAGATCATGAAGCAATATGTGCTAAGGGTGCTTTTGGTTATACGGTGGAGTTTGGTTTATACATGAATCAGATGGCCTTATAATGCAAATTGTAGAAAATGGGATATGTTTCAGTGGTTTCTTATAACTAGAGGAAGCCGTCCAGTCATATTCCATTTGTTTGCTATTGCTTTTAAATTACTGAGAAGTAATTATTCTCATTTATTCTGATTTTTTCATACACCTTTCCACGCAGGAGTGCTTAGGAAACATTTTCCCTTCCTTACAAGAAAAGCTACTGTTGATAAATCTTACTGTGGCGTGTGTAACCTGTTGTATACAGGCTTAGATGGTGGAAGAAAAGCTAACGTAGGTGCAGTTGCTGGGTGTACTCTCCCCTTTTAGGAGAGTTTATCTTTCTGAACAGCTTGCAGCTTCTTTTTCCAGTGAAAGTCGTGACAGCTTTTCTCTCTTTTTGCTCCTCCCCTCCCCTCCCCTCTCCTCTTTTCATGAACATCAGTAGCCATGCCACAATACATTTGATCTCTTTCTTCTGTTTCTAGTATAAATATAAAGAAGCATATGAAAAGGCTAAAGGAAAACAGGTTGGTTTCAGAAGCCTGCAAGATGACCCTAAGCTTGTCCACTACATGAATGTAGCAAAGATTCAGTCTGAGCGGGAGTACAAGAAAGACTATGAGAAGACCAAGACTAACTATCATACACCTCCTGACATGTACAGTATCCAGGCTGCTAAACAGTCTCAGGATGTAGCTTCTAATGCCCACTACAAAAACCTGATCCATCACTACACTTATCTGCCAGATGCCATGGATGTTGAGCTTGCAAAGAACATGATGCAAATTCAGAGTGATGTAAGTATTTCAATGATTGCAATTTCATGGATGTTTTCCTGCACACTGTGAAAAAATAAAATATGAGTTTATATTTAATGAAAATTGCTATTACGGTATGGGAATGGTCTATTTTTCTTATGTCTTGGGGAAAATCATTAGAAGTTTTATCAGCTGGTGATGGCATTTAGAAGTACCAAACTCTACTCAACAGGATTTTGATGTTGGCGTATCAGTGGAGAGCAGACTTCTGGAATACTGAATTCAAATGATTTTTTTTTTTTCACATTTCCATGGAAAACTTTGTTTTGCAACTAACATAATTTTGTTTTATTCTTTAAGACTTCTTTTAAGTTGTCTGGTTTTGTCTTCACATGAGATAGATATGATAGTGTAGTTGGACAATTATTAACTATTTAGGATGAAGGAGTGGACAAAATGTAACTATTGATATTATTAGAAATATGTTCTGGAGATCTCTAGCATGGGAGATCTCTCCTAGGACCTTCTCAGTCCTTCTTGCAGATACAGTGTTTCACATGGTTGACTGGGCATACATGGTTGCACTCTGCACCTCTTGTGCACTGTGGAATTTGACTGTGCATGGATCCCTATGGAGGACCACTCATTGTAGAGTTCGAATATGGAAGGGTCTTAAAAAAGAGTGTCCGCAATATCCTTGCATTCAGACTGTGCATTAACCCTGTCTGAATGTTTATATGGGATAACTTGCTGCATATTTTGTAGCCAGGATAAATTTTTCACTTGCAGTCTGTGAATTCCGTGTATTTTATTGTAGGAGGAACTATAGGAAGAAAACCAAAAACTGAGCCTCTGCTCTGTGGACCTTTCTATAAGGCCAAGTCTCATAGAGTCTGCTGAAACACAGAACAAATTACACCATGTTAAATGGTCATCATGTGGTAGTTTAGAAGTTACTAAGAATTGGAGGTTGGTGCATTTTTTGCATGGGTAAAAGAAAAGGAAGGTTAGTAAATACTGAAGGGATGTTGCAGTTTATAAGAAATGAATCATGAATCAAAAATACAATAGCTAGTTTTCTTCCTTATGAAATCACAGAGAAGCATAAAAAATATCTGTTGTTCCCTTCCAGAATTTATAAATCTTTCCTGCTAATGTAGAACACACTAGCTAGACTATGTGATTATTGTTTTAAACAGAATTATTACAGTTCTGTGGGAAAATCTAAGTCCATGTTGGCTTTCTGTCCTTCAGAATGCATACAAACAAGAGTATAACAGCTGGTTCAAGGGTATTGGATGGAGTCCTCTTGGTTCGCTGGATGTTGAAAAAGCTAAAAAGGCTGGAGATGCATTAAATGAAAAGAAATACCGTCAGCACCCAGACACCATCAAATTTACAAGTATACCAGATTCAATACCAATGGTTTTAGCTCAGCACAACACCAAGCAACTGAGTGATGTAAGAAATTTATGATTTATATGTTACTGTCTGATATTCCATCTAAAAAACCCTTTAAATTTTAAACCCCGTAAAAATAGTAAAATTGCAATTTGTTGGTAAGAATGAAGCATTGTTGCATTGTCTCTATTTGTTTTCACTAATATTACCTACCTTGTACTTGTCAACAAGTATTTTTTTATTTTTTCTTGCAGGTAACGTATAAGCAAGAGGGTGAAAAAGTAAAACACAAATACACCCTGGATCCTGATGTTCCTCAGTTTATTCAAGCCAGGGTCAACGCCTTCAATTTGAGTGATGTGAGCATATAACCAATAGTTTCTTCAATAATGTTTTTATTTGCCATTTACTTAATAGAAAAAATAACTTTAATTTATTCATGCTATGATATTGAATATAGAAATGCACAAGCTTTGAATTCAGCTAAACTTACTTCTAGAAGTCAATGAGTTCTGTGCTTGTTAAGCAAATTTTAAACTGTCCGAGCAATCATGAACATAAACACATTTCAGTGCTTTATTGCCGAACTACTTGGATAGACTGAATGAGAAAACCAACATGACTAACTATTCAGATTCTTACAGGTTTGGAGACTTATGTCATCTACTTTTATACAAAACACATTGCATAAGCAAGCAGTACAAGTCCTCTGTATGTTGCTTCCTGCTGCTGGGCTTTCAAAGGAAATTAGCTGATCCAGTGGAAAGATAGTAATGCTTTTTTCTGCCATTCAGCTACTAGTCTGCTTTCCATCACTTCTTGCATCTATACAACACGATAAAGATCTCCACTGATAGTATCAATTTTATTGCCTTCATGGTATTAAAGTTTTGGTGGCATTATCAGGCCTCCAGGAACTAGATAAAAGGTGACATCTCCTTTAATAGTCTTGAAATACTACTAGTCTGTCCAGATGCTAACTGCTAAGAAAAAATCAGCCAGAGTGGTTCCTTAAGTCGCTTAAGACCACAAGGCCTGATTTTGAAGCTAACAGGAAAAAATTCCTGAAGGCTCAGTCAAATGAAAAAGGGGTTTGCTTAAGCAAGGGCAAAAATGACACTGATAGAGTTGTTCCACATAAAAATTGCAAAAAATGCTTATGGAGTTAATGATTTAGCTATATGAATTAAACTGATTGTCTTGAAGGACTCTCCTGTCTTTGTGATAGATTTATTTATCATAATATAATGGTAGTTTGTGTACAGGTTAACATTTTTCTTGCAGTTGCACAGACTAATCTGAATATTTTGATTCCTATAACTATAATAAAAATATGAGCTTAAACAACTTTGTTAAAATTGCTTCTTGTAACATTGTGAACTTATACCTTTTTTCCCCATAAGGCTAACTACAAAGCAGACTGGAAAAAAACCATTGCCAAAGGATATGATCTGAAACCAGATGCCATTCCTATTATTGCTGCTAAAGCTTCTCGGAATATTGCAAGTGATGTAAGTATAATTTACATGAAGTGGAATACCTCCATCTATTGCGTTACAGCTTTCTGTAGCATATTATGCTACAGAGCATATGCTATATACATATAATGGTATAGAGACACTTAACTCTGAGAATTGAAACTCTTACGATACTGTGAAATAACAAGCGAATTCAGACGTTTACATGAACCTCTGAAAAAAACTGTTTCTTTGGAAATGCACCGTAACATGTGTGAGAGCTGGTGAGCTGGGACCGTTTGTTGTACGTACTTCAAGTATTCACTAGCTTATTTGAAAGTTCCTTTGTTACAGTTTACCTATGCTGTATTCTTAATTGCTGGAGGCCTGTACTTCTGCTTGTCTGGCATTCACAAGCTGTACAGAAATGCGGCTGCTTTCAGGCAGCTACATCAACTGGCAACAGTAAAGCTTGGTGTGCCGTCTGACACAAGCTATGAAAGGAGATTTGGAACACAGAAATAAATTCACTAACTTTAGCAAAAGGCTTCAAATGACTTCCATTCCCCACTTAAACATGCCTCCCTCCAATAGCTGAATATTGGGGCATCTAGTTGTTTAGTAGTCTTGGGCCTTTCATTAATATATTATTATGCTAGTCTTTTAATTAAAAGCTGAATGTTTCTGTGAGTTAGAAGTCTATGGCAGTAAAATATAATATGGCAGAGGCAATGGTGAGGGAGGGCATGTAACTGCATATCTAGGTTTAGATCTACACCAGGGGTCAAGACAAGCTTAGAAATCCAGCAGTCCTCTTTTCTTTGACCTAAATAATCCTGTGCTGTCTGAAAAACAATTTATGAGTTTATAGAATGAACTGCAGTTGATAAAATATTGAGTTTCAAAGTACTAAAATTATCAAAAGTATGTTTTCTGTTTCCAAAGTGGGTAAGGTTTTCTTTTCTTTTGTCTCTAGTACAAGTACAAGGAATCATATGAGAAAGAAAAAGGCAAGCAGGTTGGATACCGTAGCCTGCAGGATGATCCTAAACTTGTTCATTACATGAATGTGGCCAAAATGCAATCAGATCGTGAATACAAGAAGGATTATGAAGTCAGCAAGACCAAGTATCATACTCCTTTGGATATGTTCAGCGTGATGGCTGCCAAGAAAGCCCAGGAAGCTGTTACAAACACTGGTTATAAACAGCCAATTCACTATTATACACTCTTGCCTGATTCTGTGAATCTGGAGCTATCAAGGAATGTGATGCAGCTTCAGAGTGATGTATGTAATGATTAATCAGCTCATTTTTTTCTTCTCATAGTGATTGTATTACACTATTAACCTTTTAAGGCTAAAAAATGAACTATATTGGATTAACAGTAGATTGAGATGCAAATGTCTGGTCTGGAACCCTGTATTTTCCAGAGAGTATCAGAATTATGTGTAGCTGATAAATTCTAGGGAACTCGCCTAGCAAGTAACAACTTTCTTTGTATCTCTACATACTTGGTTAATTCTCAGCAAATGAACATGTTTTTCTAATCCAGGTATTTTTGTAGTTGAATTTGTAATTACAATGTGTTATTACTGTGATTTTTATTTGTATTCTCAGAGATCGTAGGTTATGTAGACAGTCTAAATTCTGACAATATTTTATTTAAGTTTACCAAAAATATACATTATATATGTTTGTATTATATCTAGGGATTTGAGATTTATTTCTTTTGTTCACTTTTCCTTCCTGCCTTTATCCTCCAACAGATGCATATGCCATGCATGATAAGGATTCATAAAAAAGCTTTGTAGTTTCCATTAAGTTTTGTGACTCGTTTCCATTTTTTTTTGCTGGTGTAACTTCAGGGTCTACTTTTTATCCAGAAAGTGTTTAGTTTAATCTCCATTATTTAACAGTCCTCTGACAAATTTGAAATTCCCCAAACCATTACTAATCTGATTGAAAGTGTTCTTCAGATTCTAAGCACTGTTTGGAGAGAATAATGTGCATGTTCCCATTGGCCAACAGATAGAGGAGCTGACCTTTATACACTCTTCTTTTCAAATACAGAAATTTTCATCTCAAGTTTTTTCTTCTCCATTTTATTTTTACCTAGCCTTGCTGAGTTGGCTGAGCTTGCTTGGCTGTCTAACTCAGGATGTTTGCAAAGAGAGAAGCGTGATACTTGAGAACAAACAAATTTTGCCCTTTATACACATGCTATGAAAAGATACGGTCTTTTTCTCAGACTCTGATTTTCTCCCAGTTACTTCTAACACTGCAGTTCAGAAACAGGTTTTATTTTTGCAGCTTTGTAGTACCTTCATCTATTCTAAAAGCCATGTTATAAAGTATGATTAAATAGGAATGGTGTCTGTTCAAGGTTGTGCAGAAGCAGGCCATTAAGCAGAAGTTGTTGAAACAATTTCTCTGAATTAATTCTACTGCAGGCTGATTCTACTGACAAACAAGAGTGTAATTTTAAAAAAATTGTTATATTTTTGTTGGATTTTCATATCTACCACTCAAAATTTTCTCTAAGGTCTGTGCATTTGGTTTGTAGTGCTGAGTTCTACACATTGGTTCAGTGAAAAGAGTGCTAAGAATTTGGAAAACAGTAGCATTTATAACAGGATTGTCTAAATTGTCCTTCAAAAATGAATGACCAGGAGAAGTTTTAAGGCTTTACCTCCTTTTATGTATATAGGCATTCTAATTTTCCTTGTCTCACTGTGGTTTTCCTTGTTTATTTTTTAAAAGAATTTGTACAAAGCAGACTTTAATAACTGGTTGAGAGGAGTTGGCTGGATACCAATTCAGTCACTGGATGTAGAAAAGGCCAAAAAAGCTACAGAGATTCTCAGTGAGAAGAAGTATCGCCAGCACCCAGACAAGCTGAAGTATTCTATTACAATGGATGCAATGGAACAAGTGCTAGCTAAGCAAAATGCCAAGACCATGAATAAGGTGAGAAGTTGTTCAGATGATCATGACTGAGCGAGCGATTGAGGTGTTTGTCTTGCAAAATTGTGGGGCAGGTGCATTCCCACTGAAGTCATTAGAATTTCAAATGGCTATAGTGGTTTGCTTGGTTAAGACTGGACACGAAGAGACGATGAAAGCCTCAGACTGTATTCATAATTAAGGGAGTTTCATTTTGTGTTTATAAAGGTTAAAGATTTATCTTTTGTGTATGTGATTTGGTAACCTTTCCTCTTTTTCTGCAGGAAGTAGTATTCATAATCAGTGAGCCAAAAAAACCCCTGAAATTCTGTCAGTTTTGTACAAGTTTCCCTGAAAAGTGGAGTTCTTTAAATTTGTCCCTAGTTATCTGGGACACCACTGATCCTTATTCCATGTTTGCCATGCAAAGAGGGTGTGTGGGAAAAAAACCCACAATTTATGCTCTGCATTAAAGCAGGGGAGAATGCACACTGAAAATTTTCAGTTTCAGTATTTATTAGTTATCAAAATATACTTTGCAAATTTCTCAAAGTACTAAAGAAAGAGGAGGAATATAATATTGCCACTCGGCAGTTGTATTTGTGAAGATTATTTGTCATGCTTATGGAACTTCACTCTACTGTAAAATATTATTTATTGCAAATGAGCAAAACAAAAGCAAGCTCTGATTTTATGACTGCAATGCCTTTTCAGTGCTAAATATTACTTTGTAATTGCAGAGGCTCTACACTGATAAATGGAACAAAGAGAAGACCAGCATTCATGTTATGCCGGATACTCCAGAAATTCTGCAGTCTAGAGTGAACCAGATCACAATGAGCAATGTGAGTTACCATGCTCACAGTGGGCATTCAGTGTCAGTTGCATAGATCAAAAACTGGTGTAATTTTTGTCTTTTTTGAAAATATTTAAATTCAGATGTGGGGTACTTCAGTAGTTCTGCCTTCATAATAGAGTACCTGTTCTCTTTTATATTTTAAATTAGAAACTTTACAAAGCTGCATGGGAGGAAGACAAGAAGAAAGGTTATGACATGCAGCCAGATGCTATTCCAATAAAAGCAGCCAAAGCCTCCAGAGACATCGCAAGTGATGTAAGTTTGATTGCATCATAGTACTCAGAGTAGCTGCAAAGACAGAATATTTTTTAAGTACTCTGTTATGCGCAAATGTGTTTTTTCAAGCATCTTGAGTTGTCTAGGTTCCAGTTATCTGCTTGATGGGATAAACCTTTGCAGTACTTGCTCTCCAGTGGAATAACATTGAATTGTACTTTTTAGCTCTTTGTTCAGCAGGCTGCTGAGCTTCATGTGCCTGTGTGCAATGGGCTATTTTGTAAGACTGTGTATGTTTAAATGACTAAACCTGAGATCTTGTGATTAAAAAGAACAAATATTTTCTATGTTTTCAGAGATAAAATTGAGCTTAATAGTGCATTTTTTTGATTTAAGTTTTTGTTGTTCTTTCTCTTTCCTGCTGTCAGTATAAATACAAACTAGCCTATGAAAAACAGAAAGGAAAGCATATTGGGTTCCGTAGCCTTGAAGACGACCCCAAGCTGGTGCACTTCATGCAGGTGGCTAAGATGCAATCTGATCGTGAATACAAAAAAGATTATGAGAAGTCAAAGACTAATTTCCATACTCCAGTTGACATGGTCAGTGTTGTGGCAGCCAAGAAAGCACAGGAAGCGGCTACAAATGCAAACTACAAAAACTTGATCCATACCTACAATGTTTTGCCTGATGCTATGAGTCTTGAATTAGCCAAAAACATGATGCAGATACAAAGTGATGTAAGTGAGAGATTCTTCAACATTTGCGTTGCGAATACAATGATACTTAGTTTATGAAAGCATGCTGTAAGATAAATAGTACTATTAGTGAAATTAGTTCAGTGGTGTACTAAAATGTAGTAAATGAAATGAGACCTTCAGCAACGATAGCCATTGTATTTTTCTAAGACTCTGAAATACAAAATTAAACCTATTACTAAAGAATTTGGGCTCAGAAATAAGTACTTTTCTATAAAGTAAAATGGATATTTAGTACTTACATGCCCCATCAGGCTCTTTAGGAGCAATAGCTGTATGCAGGCCAAGACAGGAAAAGCTTTACTTTTCATTAATAGTTTTATCTTGTACTTCCAAAAAGATACCTTTTCAGAAGAAGGGGAAACCAGCTAAGTACCTGTAGTCTCAGATTTTCTGGGATGTTTAACCTCTAGAGAGGAGGGCCTTTTTTTCTCAGTATAGTGGTTCAAGATAATCCCCTTCTTCAAGAGGGCCTTAGCATGTAATCTCATGCGAGCAATCTGTATACATCATAAGGAGGATCAGAACATTGTATAAAAGGCAGAATAATAAAATACAGACACCACTGTAACAAATGTGTTTCTAAATAAACCTTGAATGCATCTTGATACTGTTTGCTTCTTTGTAGAATAAGTGCATTCGAAATCTAATATTCATTAAACAGAGAAAGAAGTGTCATGATTTACAGACTTTTTTATGCATCCGATTATTTTATTTTCTTTCTGCCTCTAGAATCAATACAGAGCAGAATATGATGAAAGTATGAAGGGTGTGGGATGGATGCCACTGGGCTCCCTGGAAGCTGAGAAGAATAAAAAAGCGATGGAAATTGTTAGTGAAAAGAAATATCGCCAGCATCCAGACAAGTTGAAGTATTCTGTTCCTATGGATTCCATGAACATGGTCTTAGCTTTAAATAATGCTAAAATCATGGATGAGGTAAGAAAGTGTTCATCAAAATTAATTTAAGTTTGCAAAAGTAAGAAACAAACTATACCTGATGTAATAGTCACTTACTGTATGCATAGCTTTGGAAATCATCAATTTTGGCAGCTAATGAATATGCTTGACTATTATTGTATTTCACCTTAATAGATGTTTGATATACCTGAAAGTAAAGTATAACCCTAATATTTCTAAGCAATATGTATAATGGCAGACCTGGGGGGTCACATTTTATTAATAAATTTTACCCAAGATAGCTGATTATAGACTTTTAACAGTTTGAATCTAGGGGCTAAAATTACTGGAGTGCTCCCTTTCAGAAATAGGATTTAAGCTTTTAAAAGTATAGTCTGTTTCATCTGATGCCTGTTACATTAATATGAAATTGCTACACGATATGAATGCTTTTATAATGAGATATTTATTTTCTTATTCTCCTGCTGAACTGCTGTAATCCGCTGGTGTTTTTTAGAAATGTCTAGACTTCATGTGCATTGTAGTTACAGGGACCATCAGAATCTTATGTGCACTTCCCTTACCTCTGTTTCCTCTAAGAAAAGCTCTGTTGCCTCTCTCAACTGATACTTATTTTCCAGGAGATAAACTAATAATCTTCCAGCTCTAACAATTTTTATTTTTGTACCTTCTGGCTTGGCTTTTAGTTATGGGTTAACCCTGGTACGTGGCTAAGCACCACACAGCCACTTGCTCACTTCCTCTCCTCCGCTACAGTGGGATGGGGGAAGAGGAAAGACACAGTTAAAGCAAAAAAACCTTGTGCATCAACATAAAAAATGTTTAATAAGCAAAGGAGAAGTGGAAGAAAAAAGAGAACAAAACAAGTGACGCAAAAGTAATCACTTGCCGCCTCTCACAGGTAGACTGATGCCCAGCCAGTGCCTGAGCAAAAGATGTCGAAGCTCCCTAAACCCCTTCCTCTCCCTTTTTATTTGCTGAGCATGATGTTATATGGCATGGAATATCTCTTTGGTTAGTTGGGCTCACCTGCCTGTTTATTTCCCCTCCCAACCTCTTGCACACCCCTAAGTCTATTCACGGTGGGGGCAGAGAGAAACAGAGAAGGTCTTGATACTGTGCAAACACTGTTCAGCAACAGCTAAAACATGAGTACATTAACAGCATTGTTTTAGTCAAAAATCTCACACATTCGAGCTGCTGTGTAGAGGATTAACTCCATCCCAACCAGACACAGTACGTTTTGAACTTACCATTTTCTGCTGTTCAGTGTGCTTGAATACACTGCTGGGTAAGAGACAAGAGACAAGCAATGAAATACTCTAACAAGATTGGTATTTCTTCCACTTTTATTTCAGCCTCACACAGTTAACTTCATACTGATTCACACTGCTTTTAAGTGCTAAAATAAAAAAGGCAATTGCTCCTACCATGTTAGTAGTTGCATCATTTTAAAGGAAGTTTATATTTCAAATAGGAAATACTCTTTTAAATTTTTTTTTGTTATGTTGACATCTCTTTTTTTTTTTTTTATCCTTCCAGCACAAGTACAAACAAGCATGGGAAGAGGACAAAAAGAAAGTTCACATCACACCAGATATTCCACAGATTGCTTTAGCCAAAGCTAATGCATTTAATTTAAGTGATGTGAGTACTGTTCATAAGACTATGATGTTGCTCTAATTTTTTTAATAGGAATAACTGAGATGACAGCATATGAAAATCTCCCTAATTCTCACTTTGGTAACTTGTAGTAATTTCACAAAAAGCTATTAGTTTTCCTTTTCCCCTCTTCCTTCATCAAAATTAAATACCAAAAATTGCCAAGAAAAAGCCATAGTATTTAGTCAGATTATGAAGTGTTCATGTAGGTCATTAAAAATGTAATAGTTATTAACAAAATAGTAGAGTTTGAGTACTATCCATGTTTGTTACTGTATTTATTATTTTATTTCCCTATGCACAGTTTTGTACTGGTTTCAAAATTCTTGCAGGTTGATCCTATTCTTGCAGTAACAGATGATACTGTAGAAAGTTTTTCAGTAGCCGGTTGTTAAATCTGCATATGCTGAATAAAGTATTGTTTGTAATTGTGCACATCTTTAATGTGCACAGAAATAGACATATTTATCTCATTTTTTTAAAAGCTGACATCCTTATAGATGTAACTTTTCACCAATATTTGTGCATGTGGGAAACAAATGCAATTTCTTGCTCTTTTGTTATAGGTTATTGTTACTGATTATAGTGCAGTCCAGCTGCATTGATGTATGAATATTAGGACTGGAGTTAATTTTGAAGGAGTATTCATCTCTCTGTGTCCCTGAGTGCATTAAACAACTGTTGAAGGAGTGTTAAACATTTGAATAGTCTGTTTCAAGTTTCAAGTTATCATGTAAAATTAATAGTTTTATTTAAGTGAGTATAGGTGTGTTTTGCTTTTTTAAAGGATGTTTCTTTTCTTTCTTTTCACAGAAAATGTACAGACTTTCATTTGAAGAAACTAGGAAGAAAGGGTATGATCTCAGAGCTGATGCTATCCCCATTAAAGCTGCCAAAGCTTCTAGGGATATTGCTAGTGATGTAAGTTCTTGAAATTAAAAATGATCCATTTCAGATATTGTAAAACATTCATTTCTTGACACAACTCGGTTTTATATGCCAAATATATGAAGTCTTTTTATTCTCTTGCTTATAAATAATTCTGACGTATTCGATATATATTCTAATACATTTTCTAGCAGGGATAAAGAACAATTTCTTCATTAGAAAGGTAAGGAGGTACATGAGGGACTCTTAGGAAAAAAAAGGCAGTTCATTCCTCAGTGTGATGGTGCTTGGATACTTTATAAATGTATGTTGTATATTTGTAGTTCAGACAGAATGTTCAGAGGTCATTCTTAGAAATATTTGAAAAGAACAGATACGGACTTGAATTTTTTTTTTTTTGCTGTAGTACAGTTATCTTTATTCCTTTGGTGAAAGTCCCATTAAATTTCTTCATGTGGAGGATACAGGCTTCTGAAATCAGGATCATTCTGAAATCCTTTGTGTATCAGTGATGCGGGATTTGCTGTGGCAGGGGCATATCCAGCCTGAGAGAGGGGTGGAGGTAGGGCCTGAGGACATGTTATTTAACCCACCATTTCCTTTTGACAACATAAGACATATTGCAGCCACTGCAAAGGCAGTTTACTCTGCCACTGCTCTAAGTCTGAGGGGAAGATACTTCCATTCTGAGTTCTCTCCAAGCAGTAAGCAGTGAAGGAAAAAGGAAATGATACTTGGTCAGTGTAGTTCATTGTCCAGGGACAGGTTGAGGCAGAGGTTAAGAATTTGAACTATTGGTTTTATTAAACGAAAAAAAAAAATGCAAAAGATCTTGGGAAGTGTCTTGGCTTTTTTAATCATTTGAACAAGTGAACCTAATGGAAGTGATGATTTTATGTTTATCATCTTTGATTTTATGTTTAAGTCTTTAGATACAAACTCAAGTATTCCGCGTATGGTGCAGAGTACCATGAAAATAGTTACCTAAGCCAAATATTGGAAGCAGGATAGCAATAGTAACAGAGAACTGTGTGGGTTAATGTACCTTGGTTCTAGTGTTTGTGATAACTCACCTTAGAGCTTTTATGGGTATCTCTAAACTATGGTGTGAAAAGAATAAAAAGCATACTTTTTCCCAAGAACTGTCTTCAGCAAAGCAGATCTTATGTGTTCCTTTGCCTTTTGCTTTCTGTCAGTATGTTTCATATTTTCATTTTGTCATTTATAATGAGATCAGAAAGCAATTGAACCCCAGGTTCCATTGAACCTTGTGCAGAAGCAGAATAAAAGATTGTAGGGAAATTTCATTTATTAAGAAAGTGTTTTAAATATACTGCTTTTAAAAGGGATGCTAGACATCTGTTTTGCTTTAGAGTGCACCCTAAGAGTAAGTGGACAAAGCCACCACCTCTGTATGCTTTGTGATGTTTTCTTAACAATGTAAAAATCTTATTTTAATCTAAGTTTTGGGATTTTTTTCCTTACAAGATAGATATTGCTTATTAAACAAATGAAGTAGAATTGAAGTCTCTGTCTCTGTTCTCTTTACAGTATAAATACAAATTAGGTTACGAACAAGACAAGGGAAAACTTGTAGGCTTCCGCAGCCTTCAGGATGATCCCAAACTTGTCCATTATATGCAAGTGGCTAAGATGCAGTCTGATCGTGAATACAAGAAAGCTTATGAGATGAGCAAGACACATTACCAAACACCTTCTGATACACTCAGCATCGTGGCAGCTAAGGAGGCACAAGATCGTGTAACCAATACTAACTACAAACGACTGATTCACCAATATATGCTTCTACCAGATGCAATGAGTTTAGAACTGTACAGAAACATGAATCAGATACAAAGTGATGTAAGTTTCTGTTTTCTTTGTGTCATTCACAGCTGTGCCTTTTTTCCCTGTTTTTTCATTATGGCTGTGTTTTGGAAACAACAGAATTATTTTGTATGAGCCATTTGTAAATTGTAAAATTTCCTGTTATGTTCTGTTTGGCAGAATGAGTACAAGCAGGATTACAATGAGTGGTTCAAAGGTATTGGCTGGAGTCCTGCTGGTTCTCTAGATGTGGAGAAATCTAAGAAAGCCACAGAAATTGCAAGTGATCGGAAATACCGCCAGCATCCCAGCATGTTCCCCTTTACAAAACAGAATGATGCCATGGACATGGTCCTTGCAAAGCAGAATGCAAATATAATGAACAAAGTGAGTATTTATGGGGAAAATAAGGCAGACATTCACATATAATCCATTTCAATAAACAGTCTGTAAGTCTCTGTCACCACCTTTATGTAGCAGTGTTTCCCTGGGAAAAACAACTGTCACTTACAGACTCCTCTTTTTCATTTTTTTTCTTAATGAAACACTCAGTTACTGATAAATAGCATTGGTTAAATACATCTTTTCTCATTTTTCTCATTGCTACCTCTCCAACCTCTGTTCTTCTCATTCTTGTATAAAAATTACTGGCCCTGAAAATCTTGATAGCTGGACTTCATTAGAAGCAAGACTGGATCCTACTTCAGCTGATTCTGGATTAGGTCACTACGTAGTAAAATAAATCTAAGTCAGCACCTTAATCTTTTTACCCATCCATATCCAAAGTGTGCAAATGGAAAGGTGAAAACCCTGAAAGAGCCATCCTTTGTCATTTATATTAACATACCTGATGTTACTTTTTTCAATAGCATGCTTATACTCAAGCTTGGGAGAAGGATAAAATTCAGGTTCATGTGATGCCAGATACACCAGATATTCTACAGGCAAAACAAAACAAGACGAACTACAGTCAGGTAGAGTTTTTTGATACTTCCTATTACATTTTAAATTAATACCTACTTTCTTCAAATTTAAAGGTGCCTCCCATTTCAAAATAAGGACTTAATTTGTATAAGTTAGAAGAAACAATGGGGGATTTAGAGCAGAGGCTAGAATTTTTATGTGAGTAATATTTTCAGAGTATCAGTAAGTACCATCTTTAGGCTAGCAAAGTAGCAGCCTGAATTACATTATAATGTATGGAAAATGTAAGTCCTGTTTTTGAAATCTGGACATGCATAGTCCATACTCTCTGCTTACCATAGAAATGAATCATGTTAAAAATTCCTTACTATAAAATTGCAAGTTCATTGTGTATATTTTTAACTTAACACATGGGAAAAGAAATACATGCAGTGATTCTAGCTTTTCTGTCAGCTTTCAAATATGAGAAAGTGACAATTATGCCAGTATAAAATACTTAGTTTTTGCTTTGCGTGATTGCTCAGAGGCAAATCTTTGACTTGCAAGTGCTGGTACTTAAAATCAACTGTGCACAAACTGAATTGACTATTAAATGGCTACATTACCACCTTATAAATTAAAATTTTGTTAAGCCAATTGAAAAGTTTTCAGTTATCCCAGGTGTATATATTTCAAATTCCCCAGATACGTTCCAAGTTCCCAAGATAAGCTATAGTAGGAAGCTGCTGCAGTAAAGAAAAGCTATTTAGTCACTAGCCTAAGACTTGGAAGACCTGCGTTCCTTGTTTTTCAGTTTCCCATTTCTCAGTTCCTGTTCTAGTAGCCCTTCTCTAATAACTGAAGCCTGTGAGATGACCAGAATTTGGTAATATGGATCATTAGCATTATCTAAATAGAAGATGACATGTATTACTAAGATTTTTTAATTAATATTGTTTTCTATTTTAGAAACTATACAAGCTTGGCTGGGAGGAAATGATAAAGAAAGGCTATGACCTCACACCTGAAGCCATTTCAGTGAAAGCTGCCAAAGCTTCAAGGGACATTGCAAGTGACGTAAGCAACATTTCTAATCCAATATGACATACACTTTATCGAGTTGCTATAACCTACAGAGTCGCACTAGATTCACCTCTCTGCTAAGGTGTGGCTTGGAGTGAAAAACCAAATTGCTGACAAAACTCTTTCCTGATCTGTTCTTGTCAGTGAAGAAAACAATTTAAGAAGGGTTGCTCTGGCATCTTGACAATTCCAGAGATTGTGGTTCATCCATGAAGTGGCTAGTCATACAAATTTAGAAGCTGTCTGCTCTTTTGGATGTTACATTTTCAGAGCAGCAGCAAATTTGGTCCAGTTAGCTGATCCCAATGCCTATACTGAGAAATCCTCTTTACGACTCTGAAATAGACGTGATGACACATATATTGCTGTTACCATCACTTGGTATAAATACAACTCCTGCATTTATGGAAGAGTTTTTATTAATCATTAGGAAATGTTTCCAATGCTTAAGCATCTGTATTTTTCATTTCTGATTATTTTATTCATCAAAATATTTCAGTGTGTCAGCCTGAAGAGTATGACTATATGAATCAGATGGCATAGAAGACCATTCTTATAGCCGTGCACTCTTCCTCTCCTGGGACTCTGTTCCTTCCCAGGGAGAGCATTCACTGACACCAAGTAATGCACATTAATCAAGGGGCTACTAAAACTTTACATGAGATGCCATAACAAGTTATTCATTTCATTGGTAATGAGAAACATTGAACTGAGAGAATATATTGATATTTTGCTTATATATTTTACCATTGTCTGTTTCTTACTGTAATTTCAATAATGCAATCTTTATAATTTTAGTACAAGTACAAAGAAGGTTACCGCAAGCAACAGGGACATCACATTGGATTCCGCAGCTTACAGGATGATCCTAAGATGTTGTGGTCTATGCAAGTAGCTAAGATGCAGAGTGAGAGGGAGTACAAGAAAGATTTTGAAAAGTGGAAGACAAAGTTTAATATGCCTGTGGATATGTTAGGCTTCCTTCTGGCTAAGAAGTGTCAGGAACTCGTTAGTGATATAGACTACAAACAGGTGCTACACCGCTGGACTTGTCTGCCAGACCAGGTTGATGTCACCCAGGCAAAGGCAGTCTACGAACTACAGAGTGATGTAAGCTTCTTCTGGATTTAATTCCTTTTTTTTTTTGTAAGATATCTACTGCTTGTTGAAAAGTATCTTTAATAACTTTCTTTTGTTGTCAGTATAGATCAGATTGAAGCTAAAATGCCAGTTGCGGAAATAATTTACGATGGTTTTGATTTTTTTCCTTAACAGAATCTATATAAGTCAGATCTACAATGGCTCAGAGGCCTTGGATGGAGTCCTTTGGGATCTTTGGAATCTGAAAAGAACAAGAAAGCATCTGAAATACTGAGTGAAAAGAAGTACCGGCAGCACCCAGATACTATTAAGTTCACGAGTATCCCAGATGCCATGGATATCATTTTAGCAAAATCTAATGCCAAAAATAGAAGTGATGTAAGTTGCCTCTAGAGACAGAACATGTGATTCAATAAATAAATACATTAGTATACATTTGTTGAAAAGATCTCCATATCAGAAAATGTGCTTAAAATATACAAATATCAGATGTTTACAATCAATGCCTTACTACTTAGTTGTCAAGAAGTACTATGACTTGTTCAGAAGATTAAGGTCTTTAGCGCTGTATAACTTACTCAGTAATCACTGCAAATAAGACCCTTGCTATGTAGTATGTAAGTGTATTGTCATAGTGCTGTTTCCTTTACATTTCATGGATGTAAAGAACTAAAAAAGGTGGTATTTCAGTAAGAAGTCATTGTATTATTTGATTTTAATATCTTGCATTGTTTACATGGCTCATGCTTGCATAGTACATCTTTGCTTTGCTATTGTAGAGAAAAGGTAAACTGAATTTACTGCTATGCATGTGAGCCTTTTATCAGACAAGGTATTTTTGTTTGTGTCTCTTTTCAGATACTGTATAGAGAAGCTTGGGACAAGGACAAGACTCAGGTTCACATCATGCCTGATACACCTGAAATTTTGCTGGCTAAATCAAACTTAATTAACACAAGTGATGTAAGTGTGTGTTTACAATGTTTCTTTTATGGAATTTGGAATTACCCATTGTGCCATTAGTTTAGAAAGTAGTAAAGTAATTCTGGAATTCTAACAGCTCTAAGCACACCTGTGATCTTTTCCTGTAAAAATTGTTATGCACTGGGAAGCCTGAGTGGAACTGCTAAAATACAAAGTGGAATTGGAGTTGCTAGAATATAAAAAATACCAAGAAAATATTCAACACAAGTTAGCAGTTTTCTCTTTCATCCCTACTGATCATATTAACATTGCAGATATGTGTTCAGTACTTTTTAGTAAGCCTGTCATTCTTGATAAAATGTCTGATTATATTAAATTGACTCTTTAGAATTACATAGGATTACATAATTTACATAAAATTCCTGGTTATAATGGAACAAATATACACTATATGCAAAGGTAAAGAAATGTTAGCAGCTCTATCATAAGAACTCAAGAAGACAAAAATAATTGCAATTGAAACTGGGTGTAGAGAATCATGGAGTTGTATTACTCACCTCTGTAGAAGACTCTGAATCATTCAGATTAATACGTTAAGTAAAAGAAAATTTTGATCTTGAATGAGTTAATCAGAAAACATACAGTTCCTAATTTTTAAATATTTTATATCATCAGTTACAAAACACACATTATTAAGAGCAAGCTACAGAATTTAATTTGATGAGTGAAACTGTGTTTGAATCTCATGCCTTATTTTCAATAGTCAGGAGAGGAAAGTTGTAGTATTGAAAAACTCTATAGAGAGATTATTTGCGATAATTACTTTGCATCATTCTCCAACAGAAACATTACAAGTTAGGATATGAAGAGCTGAAGAAGAAAGGCTATGATCTTCCTCCTGATGCTATACCCCTCAAGTCAGCAAAGGCATCCAGAGACATAGCTAGTGAAGTAAGTATTACAGAGTGAAAATAATAGGGGGACAGAAAGCTGGTACACGCTTTTGGATAAAGACATTTTATATTTAAAAGGAGGAGATGTCTAAAATTTTAACAGTCTTATATTGCTGCCCTCAAGCAGACCTTGTGTAATACTTAATGATATAAGATATTTAAATAAATACATATATATTTAAATACATAATATTTAAATGAAATAATTTATGGGATAGTATATAACTATAAAAAAATCAATACGTTCTGAACATGCAATAAAAACATTAAAAATGTTGGGAAAATATGCAAAAAAGTGAAAATATATTACATATGAAAATCTTAACCACTGTATTAACAACAGAGAAATTTAAATTATAGCTTCAAAAGAGATAATAATTATTGTTTCTCTATTCAATTAGTACCAATACAAAACTGGGTACCGAAAACAGCTTGGCCACCACATAGGGGCCCGTAACATAGAGGATGATCCGAAGATGATGTGGTCGATGCACGTAGCCAAGATCCAGAGTGACAGGGAGTACAAGAAAGCTTTTGAGAAGACAAAGACACA
>JAVKLA010000001.1:51958430-52020704 GCA_034782735.1 Sagittarius serpentarius | reverse complement strand
TTCACCAGTGGACCTGTCTGCCTGACCAGAATGACGTGATCCACGCAAGGAAGGCCTACGACCTACAGAGTGATGTGCGTATGTGTAGAGATGAGGTAGTTACTGCTGTTGCTATTTAATAGATTATACCTTTATTTTGATGGTTTGGTATTATACAGTCACAAAGGACATACCTTTAGACTGTTTTCTTCAGTTTTTCATGTTACTGCTATTATCTGCTTTTTTTCATCCTTTAGAAAGTATTGCTATTACCTCTAAATTTTATAAAAGCTTTAGTTGGTATCTGCTGTGTTACATATGCTTTTGGAGTATTGTGGTTTGGAGAGGATGAAGGATTTGTCTCTCTTACTTTGATGGAACTTATGAAATGACATCTGTTTGCTACTTTGGAGTCAGGTGACTTTTATTACTCCTGATTATCTCAGTTGACTTGGAAATTTATTTAATTGCAAGAAAACTACGTAAGATAGCAGGTAAGGTGTTTTAGTGGCTGATTTCCTGACTTGGCTTTGCTGCCTACCAGTCAACATCAGTCACTCTTCCTCTATTTCAATTATGAGCTTCAGAGGTGAGATTCATGTTCCTTGCTGAAAGATTTGCCCAATTAAAACTTAATTTAGGAGTTATGCCAGTTAGCTCTAGTCCCCATTACCTCTATAACTGTTTTTTTTTCCTCCTTTTTGTCAAATTTTCTGGTGGGCAGCTTGTTTTTTTTGTTTGGACTTCTAAATTGTTGAAGTGACTAGAGGAGTAAGTATTTCAGAGGGGACAGGAAGGCTCTTTTGAGATCTTAATACTCATCATCATTAATGGCAATTCTGTTTTCTATTTAACTTCACAAGGTTTAGAATGTATTGTTTAAGAAATGAACTACTTAAAAACTGGTTCCCAGATTATGTTTTACTTATGACATTGAACATCTCTTATATATAAAAGGATTAATCTAGCTCTAGCTGAGAAGACATTTTCCAAAACATATACTGCTTTGTATAATTTAAAATAATTAAGATAGTCTTTCTAAACACTTTTTTCTTTTCTGACCATGTCTGATACAGGCTGTCTATAAGTCAGACCTAGAGTGGCTCCGTGGAATTGGCTGGTTGCCTAATGACTCTCCGGATGTTAAGAGAGTGAAGCACGCCCAGGATCTCCTGAGTGATAATGTGTATCGTACACCTATTAAAAACCTGAAATACACCAGTGTTGTTGATTCTCCAGACGTTCTTCTAGCTAAAGTGAATGCCGAACAAGTCAGCATTGTACGTTGCAATGTTCTTAAAGCTGTTTCGAGGCTATAAACAGTTAAAGAGAAATCTCACTGATGAAATATAAAATTGATCAGTGGTATTTTAAGTCAAGTTTAATGCTTTTCCAGACATTTTATTTTTTAGAGATGGTAATTCAGGAGAGATTTATGGGATTTTATGTTATTGACAAGTGAAATTCCATAATTACAATATCATAAAATGAACTATTTTAACAGCCAAAATACAAAGAAGCCTGGGAAAAGGACAAGGCTATGATCCATATTACGCCAGACACACCTGAAATCAACCTAGCCAAGACCAACGCTGTTAATTATAGCCAGGTATGCTTATCATTCTATTTTCTGCATTTCTATAAAATAGTATGTGTATTCCGTGAATTTTAACATTCTAAAATGCTACTTACAAAGGTGAAGATTAAGTCACATGAATCTCATTGAAGTCTGTCCTCATACAGGGCTTGCAGCGTTCCCTTCCCTCTACTGAGTATTCTTAAAGTATTTAGACATTTTAAAATAAATGCTTGCATGCAGCTGTTTAAAAATTAGTAATATCCTGCACCATTGAGATATTATTTTGTTGAAATGGACGAGAACCCAAGGCATGTAAGTATTTTCTGAACTTTTACAAACACCATTCTATGCAGTATAGGTTGCAAAACCGGTTGCAGGTACTGTACATGTTTGAAAGGCAGTTAAGATTTGCAGCAGTATTTATGGCTAGGAGCAGGAGTAATGCACAAAAGATTCTCACGGTATTTCAGCAAACAAATGGCAGTAAACTATGTGTTTCTTCAATGGCAAATGCCAGAGTATTTAGCATATGTGTGACATTCTGCTGTCTTTTCAGAAACTGTATAAAGAAGCTTGGGATGAGTTGAAGATGAGTTATGATTTGAGAGCAGATGCAATCCCAATTAAGGCAGCCAAAGCTTCTAGAGAAATTGCCAGTGATGTAAGTGCCAAAAAAGGCATCTAACTCTTCACATGCTTTAAGAGCTATTTCGTGATAACTGTTAGTAATGGTGATCTTTGCTCTTTACCCAGTATAAATACAAACTGGATCATGAGAAGCAGAAAGGACATTATGTCGGAGTTCCAAATGCAAAAGCAGATACGAAAATGCGGTTTGCCCTCGGCATAGGCAAAGTCCAGAGTGAACTAGAATACAAGAAACACTTTGCCAAATGGAAGACACAGTGCCACCTACCAGTAGACATGCTGTCTATTGTATCAGCTAAACATGGTCAGTCTTTGGTCAGTGATGTTGATTACCGTCATTACTTGCATCAGTGGCTCTGTCTTCCAGATCAGAATGATGTCATACATGCTAGGAAAGCCTATGATCTTCAGAGTGATGTAAGTTAACATGAAAACTTAGCTTAACTTATTACTGTATTGTCTCTTCTTAGTCTGCTTCAGCTCTAAGTAGTGGGAATCTTCTGCTGAATTCAGTGAATTGGCTTTGCTGTTTATTAGAAATACAAAGTATATGCCACTGTTATATATTACCAAGTTTGAAGTGTGATAAATTCAGATGTAGTGCTCATGTTGGAATTACTTCTCTCCTTTTAACCAGGGGAAGTAAGTGCTGTTATTTATGAATCTTGCTGGATTGTACAGGGAACTGTAGCTAACAGCATGGACCCTATTTTGTTTTCCCAGGCTATTTACAAATCTGATTTAGAATGGCTACGGGGTATTGGATGGTTGCCAAATGATTCAGTTGGAATCAACCATGTCAAATATGCTGGAGATCTCTTGAATGAGGTAATAAAATGTTTTTCAATACTAACATTCTCTTAAGGGTATTTGCAATTTAAAGTATTTTTAATGGTTAAATACATCAATATTTTTAAAGTAAAAAATACAGCTGAAATATGGAGAGTTTTTCTTTCCGTGTAAACTTTCTTGTCTTGTCTATGTATTCAGAATTGCTGTGTTAGCTATAAAATATTCCAGTATAATCTGACTGTTCATCTTTTCTCTTGTGTAGAGAAAGTACCGTACAAAAGCTGAAACTCTTCCATTTACTCCAGTGGCGGACAGAGTTGATTATATCACAGCAAAGAATAGTGGCGAAATTCTTAGTGATGTAAGTTTGCTAGCATGTTTCCGGGCTGTTAAATTGGACTGAGTCTTTACATGGTAGGATTTTAGTTAAAAGGATATTTATTTTATCTTTTTTAAAAAGTGCAAAAGAATTCTCAGTCAGTCTCTGGGAATTCTGTGAATGTATGACATAAAGATAAACAGGACTTCATCAGCTCATCTCCATCAGTTATGAGGGAAGAAGCTCCTCAAGCAGAATAACATCATCCCTAGATATGTGAAAAGCCGGTGCTAGTTCTGCAGCCAGTCCCTTCTTTCAGTCTTGGCTGATATCATTGGTGATCATTGACAGCATGAACATAAATAGCCACTTGCACTCTGGCAACCATAATGTTTAATGCTTCTCACTTATGCCAATATGAGTTTACACTTTTTACTTAACTACTGTGTAACAATAAACGAGGAAAACTGGTGTGCTGTCAGCTTGCCATTCATTTTATGTTTTTGAAGGCTAGTCTGTGAGAAGCTGGTCTGTGAACATGAATGACATGACCCTCTCTGAGTTCATGAGTGTGTTTCTCTTTTGCTGTATGCTTCTGTTACAGAACAGGCCAAGCTAAATACTTACGTTAACTCAAGCTCTGGAAAAGGTTAGCAATAACAATGGTATGGTTGAATTGAATGGCGTACTGCCATGCAACCACATACAAACATTTGGGCATGTCCTGTGCTTGGGAACATGGCTCAGTGGTTGGGACTCTGTGGTTGGGAGATGCTAGAATGCTGCATTCACATAGAGATCATGCTTAGTAAAGAGATTTGCTCTTAAAAAGCTTAAAATCTATTGCCCTGGTTCAAACACTTCTTCTTTGACTGCTGGCTGTACATCCCTGTAGACCAAACAGGTAGCATAACTTTGACTTCTGAAGATTATTCCCCGTCCATCCAGCTGCCTTGGAACAAATTTTCAAAATTTTCTCTGAGAAATTTTTTAATTTCTTGTCTTGTGTAATTTCTTTTTTTAAAAAATACCCATTTGAATGTATATTTAAGGTGTCATGTTTAATAGCCTTGCAAATTCAGGGTTTTATACATTATTTCATGTGTAAAATATGGGTCTTGGCATTATGTTTTCCTAATTTTGTGATGGTGCTGCAAGGCGGTAATTTCTTTCTCTGTTCTAGGTTAAATACCACAAAGCATGGAATGAGGTCAAGTCAAATTATACTCTGACAGATACACCACAGCTAGATATGGCCCGAGAGGCAGCCAGAATTCTTAATCAGGTATGTGATCTCTCCTTGACAGTTTCTACTCACATTAATAACTCTTTCAAGAAATTTAGAAAACTTGCCTTATTAAGAACATCCTAAAGGAAGGACTTAGTATCCTTACACTTTAATATAGGTTACATATATATGGTAATAATTATCATTATAGTAGTGTTGAATTCCTCCTCACTTTTATTTTCCACAGAATTTATACAAGGAAAGTTGGGAGAAAGAAAAAGCCACTGGTTACCTCTTACCTCCTGACACTGTGCAGATCTGTCATGCCAAACACTCAAATGACGTCCAAAGTGAGGTAATAATTTTTCTCATTAGGAAGGCAAGTGCTTGGAAGCCTGGAAATGTAAAAGGCCTTGCAAATTCAGTAATGAACACAGAAAGCTTTCCATTAGGGGTAACATCCAGTAGATTTTTCATGACCCATGAAGTCCACTGTTTTCCAAACAATTTAGCCGTCTTTGTTATTATGGGTTTTACAGATATCAGTGCTGAAGTCAGATTCTTCTTTCCACCTTCACTTCCTCCAGAAACAGTCCTTTAAAAATCAACTAAGGTGGACTTCCATGTTTTATAAATGTTAAATAATTGAAGTGATATTATGATTATAATATATAGCTCTGATTTCACTTTTTAGCGTATTATAGAGGCTTCCTCCATGAAAAACTGTAAGATAGTATGCACATTGCATTTTAAACCTTTGCATAATGGATGTTGAAATTATTACATGACTCTTAGTTTGAATATACATTTTATCAAAATAGCGTGATATAAATACCTTAAATAAGCATCCAGTCTTCAGACAGTCTCAAATAATTTGTAACAAAAATTTGTTACAAAACTGAGGCTAAATGCACTTACTAGCAAACGTTTTCTAACAAGGCTTTCCTTTTATCTTGAAAATGCTGTTTACTGAAAAATGGTAGCATATTTGTGTAGAAAATTATGTATTTTGAAGTGGAAGGACCATACAAAGTAACATTACTTTGTGTCATATTTTTATCTGATCTTGTACGGCAAACCTAAGACTGCAGTTGACAACTCCCTGTCTCATGTATTTTTTGTGTTGACAAAACCATAGCTGTTCACAGGTTACAAACAGAGCAGATATAATCAGTGTTGATTTTTACGTATTTCTCCCCTCTTCCATCAGCTTAAATACAAAGCTGACTACGTCAAACAAAGAGGTCACTACGTTGGAGTTGCCAGTATGAGAGATGATCCAAAACTGGTGTGGTTTGAGCATGCAGGCGAGATCCAGAATGAGAGATTGTACAAATCAGACTATCACAAAACAAAGTCCAAAATTCACATCCCTCCGGATATGGTGTCAGTTGTAGCAGCAAAGGAATGTCAGACCTTGGTCAGCGATATTGACTACCGCCACTACCTGCATGAATGGACATGCCACCCTGACCAGAATGACTGTATTCAGGCAAGGAAGGCCTATGATCTGCAAAGTGATGTAAGTGATATTAGATACATACTATGTAATTTCCACTTAGTTTGGTCTAAGTATATCGTCCATATTACATAAGACTGAAAAATGTCATCCTAAATTAAATAATTTCTTTCCTTTTTTATTATCTTTTATGATTTAGAATATTTACAAATCTGATTTGGAATGGCTTCGTGGCTGTGGTTGGATTCCTCTGGATTCAGTGGAACATAAGAAAGTTAAGAATGCACAGGAACTGATAAATAAGGTAAGAGCAAATATTTTAGCAGTTATGCGATAAGCTCTTCTTTCTCATGCACAGTGTTTAAAAGAATATTTCATCTCTTTGCAGAGAGCATATACGAAAGAAGCCCTTGATAACTTTTCCAATTATACCAGTGTGGTTGACACTCCTGACATTGTTTTGGCAAAGATTAACTCTGTCAATCAGAGTGATGTATGTACTTTCTTTAAAATAGAAACTGTTATATTACTAGAATCAGTAGATGACTTAATTGCTTTTGCTTAACTATAGTGTGTTTAGCCTTATGTGTGTGTGTGTTCATATGCATGCTTCATTAATAGTAGACTTTTATTGGGGTATATAAGTTTAGTAAGGAGTGATATAAATGAACAACACAATATTGCTATGCAAAATAATTTTGCATTTTTCTGTCGAAGAATATAGCATGTCCCTTATTTAGAGTTTACATAGATTTTGCTTATAGTAGTTTAAAATTGAGTCCTGTTCTTGGTGAACAGCAGTTAGTTGTATAGTGCTCGTGGAGTTCCTGGTGTTGCTAGTAACATGTATTTGCTGATCAGTATGTTTAATTTCACTGGAATACTTTGTGGATTTTGTGGTGTGACATACTAATGACATCTGCCTGTGTACTATAGTGGTTGCAATGTACTACACAACGTTACTGAAGATGTGATAACATTTCTTTCTCCTGTGGAATTAACATTGTGTTTGTTTTTTCTTTCGTAGTTAAAATACAAAGAAACATTTAACCTTGAAAAAGGCCAGTATATTGGGTCTGATGATACTCCTGCGCTGAACCATGCCAAAGACATGTCCTTACTATACAGTGATGTAAGATTTTAGAAATATCTAACTAAGCTTTAATTTGTTTGTTTTGAAAGCAACAGAATGTGGAGTGGACGTCAGAAAACTGTTCTGTTTCTATTTCTGTCATTAGTTTACTGCTTGGCACTGGGAAAGTTATTTAATCTCTTTTTTTTTTCAGTTTTTCCCAGTTTGGATCATTGGGATAAGGATAATTTCTTTCCTTATTGAACTGATCTTAAAGCACTGCTGTGTGGTGTTTGGAAGCAGTAATAGCAGTATCAGTAGTAGTAGTAGCAGTAAGTTTGTGTGACAAAAATACTTTGTAATTCCATCCAGTAATATCTTCCTAGACTACTGATGAAATTTACATTTATTTCTTTATAAGAGAGGAAAATTGTAGATTATTTACATTATTAAGCAGTTACTTTTGAGTAGTCTCACTAATTTTAATACAAAACCTCTGTGGGTGCTTCATAATTTAGTCTGAAGGTAAATACGATGTATTAGAAAAGTGCCACTGACACAGTTAATGCTCTTACAATAAACAAGAGTATTACTTGAAGATTTTTCACAATTTTGAACATACATCTATAAAATTATCAATGTCAATTCTATATTGCACTTTTAAACAAGAGTTCATATCTACATTTTGGATATTTTTATTACTTTTCTGGATCAGAAATGTTGAATTCCAAATGAAAAAAGAAAGCAGAGATCAGCTCAAATTTGTGCTCAGGTACCTTCCTGAACTGGAATACTTATTCTCTTTACCTTACTCACAATGAGTAAGTGTTCAAAATGAACATTCTTCATTTACTTTATTGGGACAATTCATGGAATAAGGAACTACGCTATAAAAGTCATATTCCATGTGTGTATAAATGGCAGAGTCAAGTTTCTTGGAAAGTATAATGGATTTCTTAATCAAAAACCTGTATGTGTTTTTTTGTCTAGAAACTTTATAAAAAAGCTTGGGAAATCAGCAAGCCCATTGGGTATACTTTGGATGAGAAATATATTCCACTCGTTGGAGCGAAGCGTGCAAACTACATAAATAGTGAGGTTAGTATGAATTTTCCATTCTGTCTCTTTTTTTCCCTATATGTTGTTAGAATAAACTTTAAAATTTCCACATGAATATTTTGCAGCTTAAATATAAGGAAATATATGAGAAGCTGAAAGGCCATTACCTGGCTGGGAAGGAGATCGGTGATTTCCCTAGTGTCATTCATTCGCTAGCATTCCAGAAAATAAGGAGCGCGGTAAGGAGAGAATTAGTCTTGCTGTAGTATTTTCCATTTTCTTTATTTTAGTGTGACATATTTAAACATAAATAATGCAATGCTTAATAACATCAGTAAAAGTGTTTTCAACATTTATGTTTCCTGAATGGTTATTTTGTACATGGGTTGAATAATTGAACTTGAAATTATTTAGGAGATTAAGAAGGGATTTGGTTAGCTATTAGACATATTAGAATAGAGGAAAAAAATTTTTTTATTCAGTTTAAGAATCTGAGCAGTAAGAAATACTGCATGACTTGGGATTCTTTTGCTTTACAAAAAAAAAGTTAATTTTGAATTGAAATAGGACTTTAAAAACTGGAAAAGGAAATGCACATTTGGTATTTTGTTACTATCACCACTGCACATATAGCATGTCATACAGGGCATAAAGTTAGTATAATCCCGAATATGCTGTCTCCATTTGGACAGGGAGATTTAACTAGATTAAAAACATGTTTGTAGCAAGTGACTTTTTTTATCTTGAAGTCATGTTAATTTTCTCACCCGCTGTTAAATCTGCAAGAAGGTCATTCTTGTCCTTAGAGAACCTCATCAGAATAAATGGTGATTAATATCAAAATTAAGATTTCATCCTATTGAATCCCATGGGAGTTTAGCTACTAAATCCAGAAAGCATGCCTCAGGTTATGTTATAACCTGTAGCCTATTAGAGTTAAAATTATGCAGAAAAACACTATTCTCTCCTCTCGTCTCTTCTCCAATCTTTCCTTTTTAGTTGGCATACAGAAAGAATTATGAAGACACCAAAGCAAATGTCCATATTCCAAGTGACATGATGAATCACGTGCTAGCCAAGAAGTGCCAGTATATCCTCAGTGATCTTGAATACCGAACTTACTTCCATCAGTGGAATTGTTCACCTGAAGAAAATGATGTTGTTCAAGCCAAAAAAGCCCAGGAAATTTTGAGTGATGTATGTGTTTCATTTATTTGTTTGACATTTTAGTAGCCTTTCATATAATTTTTTCCAGGGTATGGAAATATAAAACATTCTCAAGTATCTTCCATAGTATTTAAATAGGAAATTAATAACCATGGTCTTAGATTGCTTAGTAGCATAGTACTAAAAATTATGTTTTTACAGTTTTCTTTGGGACATTTTAATGGTCTGGTTATTTATTATTCATTTGTAAATTGGAAGAATTTTAAGTTAACGCTTATGAAACCTTCCCAAAGGTCACTGCTATCAACACTTAAGCTCTCCTTGACTGGATGAGACTGTATAGAAAGCTTACCATCTGGCCCATGCAGAGAAGAGATGTGGATGTACCATGGTACAGTCAGAATGTCGCTGCACTGCAGTGATCCTTATGTATTGTAACTGGGAGTGCTGTAATTTGCACAGGGGCCAGGACAGCATCCACAGTCCTCCTGGATCCAGTGGGTCTGGAAAAGACCTCTCCGTTCGTTTGTGGATGCATTGGTCCACAGAGCCTGAGCGGAGTGAATGGCACGCTGAAACATGACACTTTCTCATAGTACGTAGTCAACAGTAGCTCAACTTAGGCCAGCCAACCTTCCTAATAAAATATGATGATGTGTTAATTGCCTTGCCTACTACTATGAAGTATTATTTGGTTTAGTTTCCCTTGCAAATCCTGTAGGTAAAAATCATTCAGTCAAACCGTGAGATGGGCTAGTCTTCTCTGTGCTCACATTCAAACTTCCAAATAGATTGGAATTACTGAATGAGCTTGGTTCAGATTCAGTGGCAAGCTTCTGCATCAAGTTTGCACAAGTGGAAGATACTGAATATAGAGAAGGAGCAAATACTACTTTCTTCAAGCAGGAGGCAAATTTCTTCCTAACTTAATAGTCTGTTTTCTTCCATATAGGTGGTGTATAAAGATGACTTAAATTGGCTGAAGGGACTTGGATGTTACGTCTGGGATACTCCACAAATCCTGCATGCTAAAAAATCGTATGACCTACAGAGTCAGGTAAGCGTGGTTTCCTCAAATTTTTTCTTCTGTTTATGATTCACTGGGACTGACACCTGTCCTAGTCCAGAGCAGGATGAAGTAATTCCTATTACATCACAAAGATTTTGTTCAAACTATTATAATGCACTCTTTTAGTTTCATCTGTAGAGACATGATCACTTTTGTTATTGAAGGAGCAGAAAACTTAGGAGAATGGAAGGACAGCAAGGTTGTGGTTTCTAACAGTGAGGAGATAATTCTTTGTCTTTCTGTATGCCACCCTGTGCACAAGATACCTCAGTGAGATGTTTATGTTGGGAAAATGGTGTCTCTTGCCTTGCTAATTGTCCTCTTAGCCTACTAGGTGCTATACAGTGATGTGCAATTTTCATTACTCCTTAGTTCATACTGGCTACATATTAAGTATTTCTTTTCTGTGGCCTGTCAATTTTAACGTTGGTCTTAACTGGGCCATAAGCCTGGGCTTCAGTTGTTCAGAACTGATTTTAAAGGAAGCTGGCAGGGAATTTCCTGGTCATTTTCAGCATTAATGTTTGTTTTGTTTTGTTTCCTTAGATAAAATATACTGCTGCAGGAAAAGAGAATTTTCAGAACTTTGGTGTTGTTACTGACACACCTCTCTATGTGACTGCAGTGCAGAGTGGTGTAAATGCTAGTGATGTGAGTCTCCCCACTTTTTCTACTCAGGCTTTTCCACCTGCTCCTTCTGAGAATTGAAACAAATTAACTAAATCTGTCTTTCATATTACAGGTGAAATACAAGCAAGATTACCACAAAACGAAGGACAAGTATACAACTGTGACTGAAACAGTGGATTCTGAAAGAGTTCAAAATTTGAAACATCTCTTTAGCAATGTAAGTGTTTCTACACATTTTTTTCTCTTAAGGTGCTACTATGTGGGATTTTTGTTCAGTTTTGTTGGTTCACTCTGTTTGAAGATAAATGTCCAAACATGGAGCTTATCAAAGCCAGTGATAGCCCTCTGCCTTGCTTGAGTATGGGGAAGATGCTGTATTTCAGGCAGAGGGCATATTTTCTAACTGCAGTTCCAGTCTTGTCAAAATACATGCATTAAAAAATTGATTCCCTGAAGAAAGTTGCACCTGAACAAAATTAAGACCTTGTATGAGAATGGACATGAATAGTTAGAAAGCATTTTTGTCGCCCTTTATGTGGACTGTCAAGATTAAACTAGTGTACAGCCTCTTGATATTAAGTAATAGTTATGGCGTATAAATAAAAACAGAAGGGCTTTTGATTTCTATTGGTCATTGGTTATTACCCAGGAGAAGAATTTTTCCACTCACAGAGACTTTCTGTTTCCCCATAGAATCTCTACAAGAAAGCCTGGGAAAAAGTGAAAGCTACTGGCTATATAATGCCCTCTGATGCTGTATCCCTAGCACGTGCAAAAGAACTGAAGCATAATGCTAGTGTTGTAAGTGAATAAAATACTTTCTTTTTTTTTAATCAGATAATGCAATGAAATCCTTCAAGCCTTGCATATACTATAAGTATAAAATTGTTTTTTAAAATTATCTTCTATTTTTAATTTAGATATAATATGTATCTGTAGATAATCAGTTTTCTGTGATAATCATTTGGATAACAGTTAGATAGTCCTTTGCTGCTTCTTTTCATGGAAAAAAAAATACCACATTTTATAGTAATAGAAACTCTTTCTTGAAAATGTGTCATTAGGGTATTTTTAGTCTAAATTGCGTAAGCATCCAGGTCAGAGAAACACCAAATGTCTTTAAATGATGCTATACCAAGCACGGAAGAACATAATCTTATACTTTACTGAATGGAGGCTTATGAGAGGTCACACTCTTCATGGCTGCCTTCAAATGAAAGAGCTGGAAAAATAAATAAATAGCTTATTCTACATCTATTTATTTTTAAAGTCTTCTAGTCAGCTGTTTTTATTTTTACAGCATGATAGTTATGGTGTGCTTTCTTTGCCATTTAAAATAAAATAGAAAACCAAAATCCTGCTTTAAAGGCTTTCTGTGCTTGTTGGACTCAGCTAAATATTTTGCTTACTGATGAACTTTGTTCCAAAAATGCAGTTGACTCCCTGTAGTCAGTTATTTGTAGCCTTTCTTTGCATCTGCTTAGGTAAAATACCGAGAAGAATATGACAAGTTTAAAGCACTGTACACACTACCCAGAGGTGTTGAGGATGATCCCAATACAGCAAGGTGCCTTCGAGTTGGAAAGCTTAATATTGATGTAAGTGGTGTTTTCTGATGTGTGTTTTCCTGATAAAACCATACTTATTTCAGAAGAGGCTACTCAAAGTATCCACATGCCTTCATTCAGATACCACATTTCCACATGCATTTGGCAGTGTTCAGTATTTGCTAAATTCTATAATACACCTACGAATGTCTTTTCAAGCTTGTGACTCAACTGTTAAATTGCCTGCGTGGCTAAACATTTAGTGTAATATATTTACGTATAAAACAGAGCACTACATAGTCTACCTCCTTTTCACATGTGAGTACAATGAAAACTTGACAAATCCTATTTTATCACCCTTGTTAAGGTTCTGCAAATTATTTTTAGAGCAGGCAAGGTATAAATTTTAGTCATAGCCAAATGATTGCTCTCCCACTAACACTGTAATAATTTTGCTTCAGAGTTATCAACAGTTAATGCTTCAGACTACTTGTCAGCATTATTAATGTACTCCTTTAACTCTGCAGCGCCTGTACAAGGAAGTCTATGAAAAGAATAAAGCCAAAATCCACATTATTCCGGACATGGTAGACATAATTTCTGCTAAGGATGCACAGAAGAAAGTCAGTGAAATTGATTACCGCACACATCTCCATGAATGGCTCTGCCTACCAGATCTTCAAATCAATGCCCATGTTCGAAAAGTAACTGATCAACTCAGTGATGTAAGTTCACAAATCACGTGTTCGTGGCTCACTTTTTAAAAAGATTCTTGCATTTATGCTGTTAAAGGAAATGATTTAGCAAAAACTTAGTTGGAGCACTCTGAAGCTGCCACTGGAATCCACTGTATTATGCACTGCTAAATAGCATCTGTATCATGTTTTTGTAACACTTGGCAATAAGTGCATAGCTGAGGTGTGGCTTAGTATGCATAATTTCAGTGTTATCAGTGTAGGCATTGGGTCATAAATTACAGTTCTGCCAGTTCAGCCATCCCTGTCTGTAAATTGTCCTTTATTATTTGCTTGCATAAGGTGTGGAAACTTTGGAAGTTTGAGAAAATCCTGGTGGTGTGAAGCTTCTATGCACTTGGCTTGCATAGGTCAGTCTAGGAGTAGGCCAGCAATCTGTCAGGAAGTCATTGCCCAGTAGGATATGCAAGTAGTTTTTTTAAAGATTGTTGTTTTTTTGTTTTGTTTTTTTTTTTTTTTATTGGCCAAACTGAAGCAATGAAGAAAAATGCTTTAAATCCCCAAAGAAATTGTTTTGATTTTCTCAAATAAAAAAAAAAGTCAAAACACTGGAAACTTTACTTGCCATCATTTGACAGTTGTGTTTCAGACTGATTTAGCGATAAGGGATTAGATCCTAGTGGAAGTCTTACAGATTGCTTCTTTGCTCTGATACCTTAGGTGGTATACAAGGATGATCTTAACTGGCTGAAAGGCATTGGCTGCTTTGTTTGGGATACTCCTGAAATTCTCCATGCCAAACATGCCTACGATCTTCGAAGTGATGTGAGTGGATACGCTGGTTTTACTTCTTAGTTTTTTTCACTCCACTGTATTAAAAGGATGGAGTAGCTTTATTCTAGTGCAGATATAATCTGAAAAATGTTATATATCCTTCTCTACTGAAGTATTCATGAAATAACTTTGCTGCTCTAGAAGTAGATATTGTCAGGTTACATCCCATTCAGGAAAGCGTTAAGCATATGTTTAAATACTTGTCTTCTCAGAAAAGCACTTAAAACAGTAATTCTTCATTCAGAAGCCTTGAAGTAAAGCAGAAATGATGCAGAATTTGTATTTTTTAAAAAAGGATTTTGATGTTAATTTTATGATCTCTATTTCTCCTCTCAAGATTTCATGACACATCCTTAGTGTGGGATTAAGCCATTAAAATGGGAGAATAACCATTCTGGTTTTCAAGAATGTATGTCCCTTCCTAAGTTCTGTATCAATAGTATGTTGGATATTTATCGTATGGTACATACGCCTGTTCTATCAATGAGTATTGACATTTCCTAATATTCCTTGATAAAACTTATCAGCTGTTCTTATATGGTAAAGTGCTATGTTAATTTATTCAGCCATAGTTTCAATACACTTTCTGTTTAAATGCTGGTTCACTAGTAGAATAGTTCAGTAATAAAATAAATAGTAAATATAATAATATAATAAATTCAATTAATAATGACTGGCCTTACTAATTAGAGCTCTTGAATTTCTGTCTGCAGATTAAGTACAAATCTAAGGCAGAAAAAATGAAGAATGACTACACTGTGGTCATGGACACTCCTGTCTATGTCCAGAATGTCCGCAGTGGCTTAAATTTAAGTGAAGTAGGTATTTGTATCACCTTTCACCCCCATTACCTCACAAGTTCTAGAAATGTGACTTTTAATATTTTTTTAATAATTTAATTTTAATCATTTAATCATTGCTGGTTATCTACAACTCATTGCCTGTGCCTTTATTAAGATATGAGAACACAATCACTAAAATAATTAATTGCCTGAATCCAAAAAACTTTCATCCAGGTTTTTAGCCAAAAATCCCATATGTATGTAAACAATACATACTGTGAGAGAACATCACAATTATGACTCTCCTCTACTTTTTCTTTTTCTCAGGCTGTCTATCGTGGTGAATATATGCACAATGTTAAAGGCAAAGTGATTCCTACTGATAAAACAGTAGATTTGGAGCGGGCATATCATGCGAACAAAATACAGAGTGAAGTAAGTATAAAACTTTTGGGTCGAAAGAGTTTCTGATATTCAAAAAGCAAATTCTTTAAAAGTTGATGTCTGTCTTTAGCTTTTCAGATAAAGAAGCTAGATTTCACTGCTCTAAAATGAAAGTGGGAAAATGTCCTCATTTAAGTTACAAGTATGCATTGTAATGCAGACGTGGGGGAAATCTTTTGCCAATTGCGATTAAGAGATTTCCTACACAGCTAATAATACTCTCAAATATTACACACAGTTGTCACAAACTTTCTCTTTTCTCTTGCAGAATTTGTATCGCTGGGCTGGTGTGAATGCTCTACCTACTGGATACAGCCTTCCTAAAGATACTCCCAGCTTTCAGCATGCTAAACATGTCCAATACATCGGCAGTGATGTAAGTAATATACTAAGTCCTTCTACCAGATGATGCCCATCCTTTAAGAGCACACAGCTGTTAGAGACAGTTATTTCTCAGATAGGAGATTGCTTGTCAGAGAGCAACAAGAGTGGGGTAGTTCCATGTGGATGCCTGAGCCAGGAGCTGAGGGTGACCATGACATAGGCAGTGACCTCATCATCCAGGGTGAAGTCCCACTGTACCTGAATGGGGTGGGCAGAGCAGGGTGTTGATAACAGGTTGCATCAACAGTCCCAGACAAGGTGAGGAACCAGGGCCAAGGTCCACGCAGGGAGATCCAGTCAGGAGCTGCGGGGAACAGAGAAGAGACAAGCTACCTACCGTGTAGGTCCAAGGTACAGCCAGGAGACAGGGCTAGAGGCAAGTTACCAACAATGTAAGACCAGTGTCCGTCCAGGAAATGAAGACAGAGACAGGGCTGAAGACCGGTGCACTTACAACATAGCTCAGGCAAAGCCTGGCATCCCAGGTGTGGCTAGTCAGGGCAATTAAATTGTGGTGCACTTAAGCTCCAACATTGATAATGTTTGTCTTAACAGAATTTAAATGTTACCAAACCCAATAATTACCTGAAGCAATTATTATCAAAATATAAATTTCCTTAGGCAGATACAAATACCTTATTAGATGCAAGAGAAATTTAAAACGTTATTAATCTTGGGCCACATGATAAAGGTAAAAATAATGATGATGTGATGTGTAGTGTATTTAACTCTTAATATACGTAAATCTCACATGTTTATCTCTAAAAATCTTGCTCTTTATACTTCATAAATTACTGTCAGAACTGCAGGGTAAGTAGAATCAAAATCAAATTTAGTTTCTGTATGTTTTTGTTCCTTTTTCCACTTTATAGCTGAAATATAAAGAAGCCTATGAACACATGAAAGCTAAAGGCTATACTCTGGGACCTAAAGATGTTGGGTTTGAAAATGTGAAGAAAGTGAATCAAGTCATTAATGAGGTACAGTAAATATATGTATTTGCTTTCAATTGTATCTGTAGTGCCCAGAAGATAAATAATGAGAGTACATTGACTGGGAAGGTTGTAGGGTCCCTATTCTTTGAGGCTTTTAAGAGCAGTTTAGAAAAACATCCATCAAGAATGGCAAGAGTTCATTGATCCAGGCTTGGAGTTGGGCTGTATGGCTTTTTAAAGTTCTTGATAACTCTACCTTTCTGTAATCCTGTAAAACTGTTACCATAATATAAAATAGGCCTAATTTTATTAACCGATCTGCTGCTACTTGATTAAAGTTGCATAGAAATTATTGTATCTGTATGATATTGGGTCTCGATAGTTTTAGGGTTTATATACATTGCTCACTTCTTTGGTCATTGGTTTTAATAGGATGAAAATTAAACATACATATTTACATGTTTGTAGGATTAGAGTCTTAGATTCTCCATGTATTAGAGATGCTGCTGTCAAAAACAATTGTGGAAAATCTTTGCCTGGTTAGAAAATAGCATGTTCGCTCCCTTTTCTTTGGTAGTTATGCAATACCTAGCAAAAAAACTGCCCTTAAAAGAGAAGTACTTACACTCTCCCAAACTGCTTGCCATTTGAATTTTTAACATGTAGAATGCTATCTCCTTTGATACAGAGGTTGTATCGGGCAACATACCACAAGTATAAGGACAAGATTCATACCACTCCAGACACACCAGAAATCCGTCAAGTCAGAGCAACACAGGAAGCTGTCAGTGATGTATGTGTCTTTCTAACATAAAAAAACCAGAAGAGGTTTAGAATATTCAGCATGACCAAAGATGTGAAATGCTATTTTTTCTTTGTCTTTCAGCTGATCTACAAGTCAGATTTCTTTAGGATGCAGGGACACTTGATTTCCTTGCCATACACTCCTCAGGTGTTGCACTGCCGCTATGTTGGGGACATCACAAGTGATGTAAGCAACTTCTGTTGACATACCTGGTATCTGAATACAACTTTTGTACTGAAAGTGGAATTTGGCTTCTGTCATTTGCGTTCTATTCTGTAATAGATAAATGCTTTGTAATTGTGTTTAGGGACTGATTAATGAAATTATCCCAAAAGTTAACTTTTGATTTTTCTTTTTCTAATTGCCTCATAGAATAAATACAAAGAGGATCTGAAGTGGTTGAAGGGTTTGGGTTGCTTCCTGTATGATACTCCTGATATGGTCCGTGCTCGTCAGTTGCGTAAGCTTTGGGTAAGAGTTTTCTTCTGACAACCATGTATAACAACGATAGATTTATTTACATGCATGCTATGTACTTCCAGGGAGTTAAGTACCTGAAAATGAGTAAAGACTTATGACAGAATTTGTTGCCATGCAGCTAGTTAGTTGCTTCAAAGTACTGTTAGGTTACACTGTAAAATTTTCTTTACTACCAAGAAAAAGAAAAGCTTCCTAAATGATACTGCTTTTCTTTTTCAGTCTAATTATATATACACAGATACTGCAAAGAAGATGTGGGCTAAATACAACGTGGTATTGGATACTCCTGGATACAGAGCAGTTCAGGAACTAAAAACGCATTTGAGTGAAGTAAGTTCTATGTTATTTTTGCACATCTTTGTTAGCTGTAATTAAGCTCAGACCCTTTCACTGTTTTTTTGGAAATACATGAGATGTTATAATTGCAAAGCTGTGATTGTTCAGCTGCTAAATGAACATATGTAACAGAAGAAATAATTCATGGACCTGTCTTTTTCCAGCTGGTTTACAGAGCTGCAGGCAAGGAGCTGAAGACAAAATACACTTCCATCCTTGATACACCTGACTTTTTAAGAGCCAAGCAAGGACAAAAAATACAGAGCCAGGTGAAAAAATTTACTGATAAAAAAAAACAATCAGGGGATCCCTCTTAATATACTCTTAAAGTACAGCAAAATCTTTCCAGACCCTTTCAAACCAATGTAGAATTCCTAGAGAGGATGTTTAAAGTGACTCATTTTTAAGTGGCCATGACTTTTCGTGTTGACCATGTCTGTGTAATGGACATGTTCAGCTTTGTCCATCCGAAACAGAGCATTGAACCCTGCTAAGTTCTGTTCAAATTCTCTGAAACTCTGAGTTCATCAGAGGAATGAATAATTTATTCATCTACCTTTATTCATCATCATTTCTTTATTGTTATACTAGTTCATTATATGAGTTACTAGCTACAAATTTTGTGGTATTTTTAAATTTGCAGAACAAAATGAAGATACTCACCAGAGAAAAATAGACCTTATGGATGCTTTTCTCTAAAGCTAGGTCTGGATGTAGGGCAGAGGTGTCATTAATTTCATGTGCATTTGACTTCTTGGTTTGTGAGCATGTTACTGGCAGTTACAGAATATCAAGAGTATGAACTGAGATAGAATGGAAGAAGAAAGGGCATATTATTTTTTCCTGGGGTAAATTGTGTGGTTATCTATACATTGTGAATTTACAGTCATTTTTCAGAGAGATACAAGTACAACTTACTTGAAATGTATATTTTTTTGATTCTTTTCTTCCTGCTGCAGTATTTGTACGTGGAACTTGCCACAAAAGAGAGACCCCATCATCATGCTGGTGGTCAGACTCCAGCCTTTACACATGCTAGGCACGTAAAGGACATGGTCAGTGAGGTAAGATACGTGGGGTTTTTTGTCTGGTGCCACTATGCTGAACTGTTTAGAAGTTTTATTTCTAATTTTAGTGATGGTTTCAAGGCTCAGATCTGTTTACCCTTCATTTAGTTTTCTGTCTCTTATGCTTAAGTTCCACACTTCCTTTATAAATTGTGGTTAAAAAGTACACTTATTAAATATGGTTTAGTATTTTATAAGATACCTGTTTCTAAGTGCTTGTTTGCAGAATCTGGTACGCTGGCTGCAAGGCCAGGAAGACCTAGAAAGAGCTGAACAGCTGAGCTTGGTTCCCAAAGTTTTGACAGAAGCGCTTTCCAAGAATGACTTTATGCAGTCAGTGTAGCACCCCTGGGCATTAATATAATCCCAGATTAGCAAATGCTTCCAAGAGTAAAGATATAACTTTTCACTTTTGCTGTCTCTCTTAGAAAAAGTATAAAACCCAGTACGAGAAGATGAAGGACAAATACACACCTGTCCCTGACACACCAGTCTTGATCAGAGCCAAGAGAGCATACCTGAATGCCAGTGATGTACGTAGTCTGTGAACACTTCCACTACTGCTGTTTCTTGGTTTCTTTATGAAAAGAACAGAAAAAGGGTCAATGGGGAACAAGCATGCAAAGCATAGATTATCTTGGTGTGGGTCATAAACTTGGTCACCCCATTTGCAAGTACATTTCCATTTGATATTGCCGAGATTATTAAGTTTTTACTTGATGTCACTGTAATGCTTTTTTTAATTTATTATAATTAATTTTCATTTTCCATTGCACTGAAGTGTGGTCTTACAACAAAGAAAAAATAGATTTAAAGTAATATGCTTACACATGAAATCTCCAAATAGTGCAGACTGGAGTGAAATGATTGATGCTGGAGCCAGGATAGAATACCTTTTATCAGATATTTTCATATCAGTTTTGTTTTAGAGTAAACTTACATGTCACTGAGTATGTGCTCATTTTTTAATTAAGAAGTAGATGAGGTGGAAAAATTATATGAGCTGCTGCACGTAGGGTTATTAAGGTGAAATTGTTTTTTCCTTCAGGCATGGAACAGTGATTTGTGATCTAAGGCAATAGCTGAGAGTAGTCTACTCATTTGTGAGATCTTTGCTATATATTTCAGATTGCAGGTTCTATCCTGAAAGTGTATGTGCTGGGCTGGTGTTTTGTTCTAGTGATAGTCTTACTGCTCTCTTAAGTATGGTTTTTAAATACTGCAAAGGAGCATCCCAGTTCTTTTGCACATCTGAATTTCTCCTCCGAGAAAGTCTTCCTCCTAAGACTAAGATCTTCCTGCTTTCCTCCAGATCAGAACATGGAAGAAGGGATAAGTAGGGGTTTTATGCCGAAAGTGGCACTTCTGCTGTTCTAGAGTAGTCCTGTGATACATGGATGTTTTTTCCTCAGTATTCAGTCTGAAAGTGAATAGGATGAAATGTTGCTTTAGATGTACCAACTCCTTTTCTCTCTAATTTTCACCGTAAGTCTCAGTCAAATTGCAATTGATCGTAAGCAATTGCAGCTTCTCAAGTCTTACATTAGGATGTTGGACAGCAACATATCCCTGGATGTCATTCCTAAGGGGTAGGAAATTTAACTAAAACAATTCCTGACAGACAAATATAATATATTCTTTTATTTGTTTTTTTTCTTACCAGTTGCGCTACAAAGAAACCTTTGAGAATACTAAGGGCAAATACCACACAGTGAAAGATGCTTTGGATATTGTCTATCATCGAAAGGTCACTGATGATATTAGCAGTGTAGGTCTTCAACATTTTCATTCCTAATTAGTGTTTGTCATTTAATAACCTAGCCATTTATGCTATCACTCTGTTTAAGTGTGTCAAATAATTAGAAAAATAGGATCAGCACTATTAATACTAACTTCTTTCCTTCTCTGAAGATTATACACTTGATTGCCTTTGGTGTTACAAAGGTGAATTCAAGTAAATCTCATTTCCACTGTTTTAGTTCTGATTTTTCAGAAAAAGGATTGTCTTGAAACTGCATGGTTTGGAGTGTTCTGTTCTCAGATTGTTTTACTTCATTCTTCAATTTTTTTGTAGGTGAAATATAAGGAAAATTATATGAACCAGTTGGGAATCTGGAGATCAATCCCAGACCGTCCGGAGCATTTCCATCATCGCGCAGTCACAGATGCTATTAGTGATGTGAGTTCAAATAGTTCCTGGATGTGAGAGGTTGAAAGTTATAAGTAGGTTTCCAAAATGAAAAACAAGTCTAATTTCTTGAGAAAGGGAAGGCAGCTGAAATTTTTGAAGTGATTTGCACTTTCACCTGGCAGATCTGTGAAATGACACAGAAAATCAGGTGGCTAAAATTGTAGCCCTTCTCCTTTTGAAATTAACAGAACAGTCTTAATTCATTTCAGTTGCTTTTACTTAGATTTGTTTGTTAACCCTATAACAACCCTTAAATGTACATATCTATGTATACAATAACCCCTTAATTGTACAAGAATAAATGTTTTTTAATTCACACAGGATCTCCCGTAGCTAATGATAGATTATGTATGTGAATAATCTGAGTCCATCAGAAAAGTATGAGTTACTGTAACTTATTGTATAATGGAATAATAATGGGTGTAGTTCTGTTTGCTACACCTTGTGTCAAGGTGCCCATTTCAGCATTGATCAGCTACCATTTGATGTGGCTTAAAACTGAATCCTTTTACTTCTCTTCTGAAGGTTAAATACAAGGAAGACTTATCATGGCTCAGAGGCATTGGCTGTTATGCATGGGATACTCCAAGTTTTGCTCTGGCAGAAAAGAATAAGGTGCTCTACAGTGGGGTAAGTAAAACAGCCTGAATTGTTGCTAAAGGGTTTTTTGACATTTGCTTATAATGAAGATAAATTTTTCACAGGAGAATCCAGTTCTGACCTAGATATTGACATGAATAACTCATGGTAGAAAATAATGTATAGCATCTAAAGTTTCGGTTCTTACTATAAAAGAAAACAGAGGCAAAACGATCTTTTACGTATCCCTTCTGTTCCTTGCAAAGCTATCAGCTCCATAGGAATTTTTCTACTAAGTCTAGCTTTAAAATTATGAAGATTTGAAATTTCCATTGCTTTCTTGATGTGATAGTTCCATCCTGCAAACTGCTACTTTTACAACTATGTTTTGTTTGTAGATATGTTAAATGCACATGTGCAATAATTCTAACATGGTTTTGCTGCAGATTGTTTCTAAAATCATATGTTTTCATTGCCCTACCTGTCTTTGGAATAACATTGGAATGCTTTTTTTGTGTTTGTTTTTCTTCAGTGCAAGTACAAGGAGATATTTGAGAAGACTAAGTCTAATTTTAAGTATGTAGCTGACTCTCCAATTAACAAGCATTTTAAACATGCAACTCAGTTGATGGATGGGGTAAGTGTTAAAGATTTCTATAGAGTCTCATACTGAAGTAGTAAGTGTGTGTATGTTAATACCGAGTTGAAGGTTAATCTTCCTTATGAAACTGTAAATAAATCAAATATAGTCAGGCTTAAAGATGTCTTAAGGTCAGACTAAAATCATGAAGGACAAGGTTGTTTTTATTGTCTGTCTGAGTATTAGGACAGAGCGGGTTTACAGTACCTAAATCGTGAAATCCTGACCCCTGTTCCATTACTTTATCATTGCAAAGAAACTTCTCCTTTGCTGACTGGTAAATAAATGCTAACTTAAATGACGCTGCTTACTTAGTAACACTGATTGTTGATTGTCATGTGAAAACAGTGTAGAGAGAATCACAATTGCTTTCCTGAAACACTGAAAAAAAAATTCCTCAGTATTAGGAAGATAGTATTATGTCTGAAGTTACCATAGCTCTGTTTCATTCCAGATATTTTGCCTTGAAATCTCCCACTCTGCTACTTACTTTTTCTTACTTTCCTCCTATAGTGCTAAAGAAACCATAAACACAACATAGTAGCAAAGGGGGTTAATGAATGCCCCTGGGTTTAAGATTAAAATCACCAGTGGAGTTTCCAGGAGTAGTGCTGCACACCCACACGACAAAGTCCATTGAAAAGCACTGTGTTCGAGGTGAATTCTCATCAGCTTACAGTTGGCATAACTCACCAGACTGATGCTTTTCATTAAAGCAGAGTATATTTAGACTTTCACATCTTGGTATTTTATTCTTTTTCACCAGGCGTTATGATAAATTGTTTACCTGTCAGTAAATGTATTACGGTATTATCTGTTCTAGGTAAGAAAAACTGTTTCACAACAGATTCCATTCCAGTACCACTGCTGTCATTTCATACTCAGTTTGATAAGCAGTGGACCAGAACTTGTTAGGGAAGATTGTTAGTATTCAGTCTTCTTACTGTTCAGTAGAGCAAATAAGGAAACACTTAATATGAGAAACATGAATGGGTGAAATGTTAGCAACGAGGGCTGCATACATTTAAATGAACTTGCCTAAATGTCTTCAGTTATGTAAGTGATGTTTTTTGTGATGAGGGATTATAGTTTTTGCTTACAAAATGTCTGATGATAATATAACATGGTATTTTACGCTTGCATCTCATTCTGTTCTCTTTGTACTCAAATCAAGAAACTAGTTCCATACAGAGTTGCTTCTGCAGTTTTTTTCATGAAGAAAGTAAGTCATAAAATGGCTTATTGAAGATTGGCAAGGACAGAAGATAGGCATCCTTAAATTGTAGATTAGGTCTTCCAGTGGAAATTTAGAAATGCATATACTATTTGGAAATGTTTTCTCTCTGTTTTCTTTTTTAGTATATTTTTCTGGTTTGGATATGAACTTTAATCCCAGCCTTTAAACAGTCCATGTAAAGAGGTTTCAATAGTTAGAACTATGATCTCTTTGTGTCTTCATTCTCTTTTAATTTGTTACACTGTATTATGCTATTCTGAGCAGAAATTATATAAAGCTGCCTATGAGAAGCTCAAAGATAGGTACAGCGTTATTGTGGATGATCCTAGGAACCTCCTGGCCAAGTGGGGGACTACACTGAGCAGTCAGGTACTGTAGGAGCACGAGCCAGTGCTGCCAGAAAGTGCCTGGTCACTCACAGCTACTCTGTCTGTGTGAAATGTCTATAGCTAGCAGTATCACAGGTTTCAGCTGTGATGTTGTGATGTTCCAGTTCAATTGATCAGACAGTCTTTGTTTTGCCACCCAAAAAGAATTACTACTTTTTGAGTGAGCTATTCTCTACTGTATGTACTTTCATATATTGTGCATCAATCAACATCAGAAATCTAATGCCTCTTGAAGTCATTGGAGAGGTTTTAAAAAATGCATACTGTATTGTGCATTTATTTTTTATTACCTCTCTTTTAATGACCTTTACAAACATTATCTTCTTACTATTACTCAAACAACAGTGACATATTTGGCTTTTGAGTGCCCTCACCTTAATGTATAATTTACTCTTATCTCCCCAAGAATATTTTTGCAATTTCCTTTATGGGATAGTATGCAAATCTTTTAATATATACTCTTGACATTCTCAATTATATAGATGTACATTGTATGCACATCTGAGTGAATACATACAGTACCTTGCCTAAATCTCTCCACTCTCAAAGTGCCTGGGATCTAGAGCTGTGTTGTTGTTTATGGTGTTCACAAGTCTCTTTTGTGCTTCGTTGCCATTTGCATGAACAGAAAAAATATAAGTCCTTTGCCAAGATGCTCCTGCAACATGGATGTAATGAAATTCTGAGGCCAGATATGCTGACAGCACTCTACAACACATACTTATGGAGCCAGGTAATATGAAGAACTGCTGCTGTAGGAGACATTATATATACAAATATATATATACAAGTTAGTTGCTTGGACTTCTAATATTTAATGCTTGGGAGTTCTCTAAATTTCTGCCAATATCAGACTCCAGAGTTTTGTCGATACGCTTAATGCTGGCTATGATAAAATATTTTTTAAAACAGAATATATGAAACAATATTTACTGTAACTTGGATTTCACTCAGCTCAGGCTGATCTTGCCTCCATTTTCGCCTTTCATTATAAATAATTGTTGTATGTACTTCTATGTAATATTTCACATACTTAAATAGTGAGCAGTTTTCCATACATTTAAGATATTGTATGTTAGCTCTTCCTGATACTTACCTAACCAAATTCTCATTCTGCCACCATTTCTTGGACTGACCACCCTTCGTAACACAAGTCTCTTAATTCAGTATGAACATGATGAAGTAATTTGATGAGTAGATTACAAGATTTATTTACCACTCTGCCTGAGAATGGTGTCAGATTGTGCCTAGATAGAGAACAGAGTCATGTTGTACTTCTAAGTGCTCTTAAAAATGGTGTAGGTGCACAGGTCTGTAATTGTGTTTTCATCAATTTCCTTCTCTACCTGCTGCTTTTAAGCAAGGTGCTAGCAAAGCAGTCCTCATGCAGTCACATAATAAAGTTTATTAAAAAAACCACAACTCTTTCCATTTGTCAGTTCTAGTAAGAATCAGAAGGTAGAATTTGGGTATGACTCATCTCTTTGTTCATACAGAACAAAGAGCCTAACGCATTTATATTTCTGATGATGTAAAAGAAAGCCTGTAATGACTCTGATATATTGTGAAGAATTAATTTTCCATATTCTACCTTCTTTAACCTGGATTCCAGCATACGTATTTTGGTTGTACCAGTTGGATGAAAATGCGGCGTATTAAATAACTGATACATACTTATTTCTGCTCTGAAATCACAGCCTCTAGCAGTAACCTTACTCTTTTCAATGGTGAAAATGATTCCTGCCTGGGCCAGGTGAAACCAGCATATAACATTTAAATTATAAACTGGAAATGCAACAGTAGAAAACAATTACATGAGAGGGAGAGGGGTGTTCTTTGTTACTATTAGCACAGTTAATAAAATTCTTCAGTAATAAGGTACTGAAGGTCTTTACTAGACATTTTTGTTCAATTTATTTGTGGATTTCTATTATCTCATTAAAAAATCCTTGCAGGTGAGTTTGAGTATGTTTGAAGAAAAAAAATAGCACTCAGCCTAACCTGCATGTTCATCTGGGTTGACTTCATGTTATGGTTTGTTGTTTGTTTTTTATATTTGGTCTGTCATAGTCCTGTTTCAAAAGCATGGATTTATTTCCTGGTGCAAGATAGAGCATGAAAGTTCCTTTTTAAAAATGTGTTCTAACCTCTTCCTCCTACCCTCAGGCTGTCTACAATGAATTATCATTTTTAGTGTACAGTCTGTTCTCACTGAATTCTGTGAAAACAGGTTTAGAGTCCTGAGCAGGGCAAGGTGATCTTTAAGAAAGAAATTATTAAGATACAAATTCGGCTATCGAAGCCTTAAAATAGCCTGGCATTATGATATATTCAGTGGATGTTTTTATATTCTACTGTGTAAGACGTTTTACATGTCTCTTTATTTGACAAATATTTTAAAAAGACATATTGTCCCATTGTGAATTTTAAAAGTCACTGATCTGCCAAGATGGCTTTTTTAGCTCAATCTTGGAGATTTAGGATAGAAGTTAAACTTCTACACTCAGTGAAATAAATGTAAAATTAATCACACAAATAGATAGGCAGCCTTCTACGCAAATAAGGGGTTTGCAAAGTTTAGCTCATTGTGCATGTTCAGCTTTCTTTGGCTTTGGTGGAAGGATTTTGCAACTTTTATGTGTGAATATAAACATATCTCCTGGAGGTGTTTTGGTTTGTGTGGTTAACATACTCTCTTTCCCAATCACCAGGTTGAATACAAAAAGGACTATGAAAAGAAGAAAGACAAGTATACTATGGTTGTGGATACTCCAGAACACTTAAGGACTACAAAAGTCAACAAACTGATTAGTGATGTAAGTGTGGTCAGTCGCTTTCAAGCATACCTCCTTCTCTGAATCCTGACCTTTGAAGTGTGATAATTAAGAATATGGCATTTTCAGTACTCCATTATACAATGCTTCTCATCCTCATTTTTTTCAATTGACGCCAATAATATCAAGAAATAATACAATCTATAATTTTTATCTTCAGATTATTTACAAGTTGGAATATAACAAAGAGAAGCCTAAAGGCTATACTACAATCCATGATACACCTATGTTATTGCATGTGCGCAAGGTCAAGGACAGAATAAGCGATGTAAGTAAATTGTCCCTGTCTGTGCTATCAAAAAGACACGTAAGTAACTTTTTACTTTGATATGCAGCATTTTTAACTCATATGTAACACTATCATTAAAAATAGCTTCTTGTTAGAGTGTATTGGTTTTATTTGGATGTAAAACTCCATACGTACTCAATGCTTTTTCAAAAAACACAATAGACTATGGAAGTATGCAGGAAGTTTTTTCATGTAACGTTCTTCTGTAACTCTTGGAACATTTTTGCTGAGGTAGAGCAGCCCTCACTAGTAATAAAAGCCACGAGCTGGAACTGGTATCTAATTAAAGCCTGGATTTTGGGAGTTTGTTCCTGGTTTTCATCCTCTGTTGGCTAGTGGCTTTTGTGGAGCCTTGAATAAGGTACTTAATACATTACTGTGTTTATTCATTTCTTCTATGGGTATTGTGAAAATATTCTGATCTAAAATAAATGTGTCTTGATTATGGGGCAATGGAAGGCTGAAAAGAAGAGAGAGAAAGGATGATGAAGTGGATAGAATAATATCATAGGATTTGGGAGTCCTGGTCCTAATTCCTCCTCCTACCCTAGGCTTTCTCTCTGAAATTTCCTTAGATATCCATAAATAACATTATACTAACACTTCCGTAATTCAATATAGTACTGTGAGAATAAGTAGTGTGAAAGCCATTCAGATGCTACATGGATTATATAATGAGTAAATCTAGGAGGAAAAAATGACCATGTTATCCAGATACTAATGTGGATCATTAAGAGACAAAGATGTTCAAAAGTGATCTGTGAATTGAAGTACATTTTGTAAGTTCCAAACTCAGTGCTGAACTTGAGCTTCTATAAAGGAGTTTCCAGAAAGCATTGAATGTGCCTATCAGAAAATAAGTGTCTTTAAAGCATTTCTATTACATGCAAAAAACTAGAAACAGGCAGAATTACTGTTCATGTGTAGATTTTGTTAAATCTTAGTCTGTGCTTCATGGTGAGTTATACTTGCTATATTTTCTATTTAAAGAGAACTGCTGCCAAAGAGGATCCTTCTTTCAGACAGAGAGTTGATACCAAGATGTATTGATATAATTTATTTTTCTTCTGTTAAGATTTTAACTTGACAGAAGCAACTTTTAATTTTATATTTTTCGTATTTTGATGTTTTTCTTGTTGACAGTGGTATTGCCTTTGTTTTTTATGTTTGTCTGTCTTTAGCTGAAATACAAAGAAGTGTATGAGAGGAATAAATCTCACTGCAATGTCATAGCAGATTCAGTTCATATTAAGACTCCAAGGCATGCTTACAAGCTAAACAGCAACGTGAGTTCAGTTTTATTAATACTTTAATTTTATTACGGGTAGTGTTTGGGACTGGCAGTGGAAACCAGAAGAAATTATTTTCAGTTCCATTGAAATATTTTGAGCTTGGACATTGCTTCTAATTCTTATGCTGCTTGAGCAAAATATATTTTAATTTATTTTATACTGAAGTGCTCACTCTTGCAAGTTGTCCTTGAGGTCACTTGAGGTCCTTGTATGTCACACATCTACTGTTCTTCTAGTCCCTCTCTGTTTTCCTGACAGAGGCATAACTGTCCCAGAAATTCTCTGTGATGATGTTCTTGTAGACAAAGTGTTTCATGGGAAGCTTTCCTGTGTTTTCTATTATTGGTGGCCCAACATCCACTTCAAAAGGGAAGGAACTGAAAGCACTCACCTTCTTCAAAGTCGTGACATCTTTTCAGTCATTCATGTTCCTTTCTCCACCTAGCAGTGGAAAAACTAGAGTAAATGGACTCCCACTGGATTGTATGTGATTCAGAGGAAAGCCCTGGTCTGATGTAGATGCACTTTCTTACCTCTTCTCTCTTTAATTGGTACAGACAGAAAGAGGATTTGCATCTGTATGAATGTCGTGTAAAGTACACAACTTCCAAGAACTTCTTTTTTTCTTCTTGTTTCACTATAAACAGCTGGATTATAAGAAGAAATATGAAGCAGCCAAGGCTCATTGGCACTGGATTGCTGATAGGCCGGACTTTGTTCAAGCAGCCAAGTCATCTCTGCAACAGAGTGATGTAAGAAAATCAGAACAAACTGAATACTTCCATTCCCAACATCTTTCATGTTCAGAATTAAAAAAAAAAAAAAAGTAGAAGATTTGAGACTCTCTTCTTTTATTTTTTCTTCCTGCAGTATGAATACAAACTGGACCGGGAATTCCTAAAGGGATGCAAACTCTCTGTCACAGATGATAAAAACACAGTATTGGCCTTAAATAATGCCATCTTGGCGAGTGATGTAAGTACTTGAACACTCACTTTTTTGGTTCTGCTAGAACTTTACTTACTACATAAACTACTTTATTGGAAATACGATTGGATTAAGAATGAAGCTTTGAAAAGCTTTTCTCAGTCTCACTTCACTATTTGATTTGACTTGTTTATTTCATTAACAAATTGGCAAAATCTGAATAAATTTGGTCTTGTAAATGTCACTGGCCTAGTTCATGGATTAAATAAGTATTCAAAGTTAACACTGCCTGAACACTTTAGACATTTGGTATATCTCTGCATTCCTGTTATTGAAATGAAAATCTTATCTGGAGAAAACAACAAAAAAAGCTGCATAACACAAAGTAATAACTATTAACAATATATTAATATTCAATATTCAATATATTAATAAAATTCCAAGTGAGAACTATAGAAATATATAGATTGAAATGACTTTATCTTGAAAAACATCAAAATATGGGATGTTCTGCAAACTTTTGCACTAACAAGTAGGCACAACTATAGTAATTTCTTTTTAAATTGCCACAAGGCAAGATACACATTGCTTAAAATGATACCTTTCCTGCCTTCTAGATAAAATACAAAGAAAAGCACAACAAAGCTCGAGGAACATACCATGTTGTTCCAGATACACCTCAGATCCTCCTGGCTAAGAATGTCAGCTCTCTTGTATCCGAGGTAAAACATCAGAGTTATTTGTTCATTTTAAGTACATCCTTTTAATATGGAGGGTGGGGGGAAGGGGCGGGGATTGCACTGGTGTTTTTTACCTATTTTTATTCTGTGCTTTCAGAACAAATACAAAGAACAGAGCAAGAAGCAGCTTCCGCATGGGTCTTATACAACCCTGCCAGAGACACGCGACACTGCTCATGTGAAAGAGGTGACCAAGAATGTCAGTGAGGTAAGTAGTGTGATAACAATTTATGGTGAGATTATTACCTGCTGCCTATAATAATTAGACTATTGCACGTTTTAGTATACATGCAACACATTTAGATTCTCGTCATAAAATGCCCAAGGAGTCAGAAAGATTAATTCCTACCATAATGAGACTTCAACAAAGAGCTAAACACATTGTATTTGGAATCTGTTGAAATACTCTGGAGAACAGTGACAGGCTGGAGTGCTAACGAGTGCCCTTAATTCAGATTTTATTTTTCACAGAACACAATTTAAACACAAATCATTATCTCCAAATAGCAAGCTTTTGTAATCTATATGACAGACAAGGTGGGGACCATACATTTTGAGACTGAGGAGACTGGTTTTTATCAGTGAGCTTATTTCCAAGTTCCAGTAGCATTTACCTCCATGTGAAATTAAAAAAATCACGTGGCCTTTTTTGCTATTAACAGACAAACTACAAAAAGAAGTTTGTGAAAGAGAAAGGCAAGTCTAATTATTCTGTCATGCTGGAGCCTCCCGAAGTGAAACACGCTATGGAAGTTGCTAAAAAACAGAGTACGGTAAGTTTGTCTTGTCTTTTGATGAATTAAGTAGCTTGCGTAAGCAAATTCAAAGTCAGCTGGCAAAAACACAAGTTCACATACTTCTGGATTTCCTCCCAGCCTCCACGTTCAGGTGTAATTCTGAAAGATAAAGGTGTAAATATTTACAAAGGCAAAATTGCACTGAAATAAAGGATTTCTTTGAAATCATATTTCTACTTAATCACATGGTAGTATTTAAAGTAATCTAGTGCAAATCACATCTAATAACTTTTTTTCATTCCTTCAAGTACAGACAGAATTGCACATGCTTATTTCTTCATTTGTAGACAACTTGCAAAAACAGATTCCTAAATCCATTCCTTGTGAAATTATTTGAAAAAAAAAACCCAAACCCCAAAACATGCACTTTCCCAGCAACATTGCTGTGTCCTTATTAGGTATATTCCTCAAGAACAAACCTCAGTAATTTTCTTTCCTTTTGTCTATCATCACGAATTAGATTGAATACAAGAAAGATGCCAAGTCAAAGCTCCACTACACACCTATAGCAGATCGACCAGATATTAAGAAAGCAACTCAGGCTGCCAAGTTAATTAGTGATGTAAGTGTTTTTTAAGTCTTCTGTATAATTCTTTAGCAGTAATTTTACTATTAAAATGCAGTAATTTTACTATTAAAACCAGTGTCAGTAAAATAATTAAAAGGGAATGTCATCACTGCTAAACTATACTTTTTTTTTCTTTGTAGATTGAATATAAAAAGCGTGGAGAAGCTGGCATTGGCGTAACCATGCTGGGACGTCCAGATATTGAACTGGCAAAGGAGGTGTCCAAGCTGACTAGCCAGGTAATAATAAAAAGTTGGTGAAACTTTGAAGCAGTGAGGGAAATGAGATATGATATTAACTTATACAGTAATATTAATATTATAACTGAAATTATTTCTAGAGTAGGGGGTAAGGGAGTATTTTAAAGGGAACATGTTAAAGTAAAAATTAAATCCCAAGGCAAGGTTCTTTGTTAAATAAACTTTTCTACTGACTTACTACATGTCAGTAATGGAGGTATAGAATCTCCTTAAAATGATGCCGTGACAAGATCTTTTAAATACTAAGGCTGAAGTGTTAGTTGTGTTCTTTTTTTTTTTTTTTTTTTCTTTAAAAGAAGCAGCCTTTTACCTAACTTATTATCCGTCCTTTATGAGATGGACATTCAGATTCTTTCAGCCACTTTCTTTCTACTTTGTGCCTTTAAAAAAATCTTCTGTTTTGAAGTTAACATGTTCTATTAATAGAAGCTTTTTTACTTTATACAATGGTCACGTTCTCCGATCGGTCTGAAGCCCGTGCTTGCTATTTTCTGCCAGGACCGGAGTTCAACTTGGTTCTTTCTCACCACTTCATGCTTTAATCCTGTAATTGTTTGCTTTCTTGCTGCGCATTGTAGGCAGAATACCTCAAACGACATATGAGAGGGCATGGAGCTGCATCTTATGATACCCCATGGATGAGAACCTTTAAGAAAGCTAATATGCTAAGTAGTCATGTAAGATAATTTTAAGTGACACATCTGGGAATGCCATTTTTATGCATCTGTCTCTTGCTTGCATATTATCTTACAATTCCAAGCTGTTAAAGGGTTTATGATGCACCAGTTGCACTGGATCTTTTTGTGTCAAAGGTGTTGAATGCAGCAAAACTTTTGAGACTGCTCAGTAAAATGTGACTTTCTTTTTTTCCTCTGGAAAGACAGTGCATGGGAGTTCTGTGGGCGGGGAATTTGTCCATTTCAGAAACACCACATGAAGCTTGAAACATTATTATGTCCTTCATAATGGTTTTGGAACTTCCAGTGTTTTTAATGGAAGTTTCCAATGCACTCATGCAATGTGAAAACTGACCTTTTTCACCCAAAAAAACCCTCAAAACAGACATGTAAGCTTGAGCTGGTTTTCCTGAAACTGTGCAAAAAAACCGGAAATACCTGTGTATGACAAACCCAAAGAATGGTGCTGGTAATTTTCAGTGAACAGTCATGCCATATGCATAACATTCACATTTTAAGGATTCAAACTTCTGTTTGAACTTCATTTAAACTATTCTGTTTACATTGTGCTGGAATGGCATAACGGAAGCATAGTGTATGACGGAATCAGCCCCAGAACCTCTGAGAAGTGTACCGTGTAGTGATTTGAGGGCACATAGTTTCTTATATTTGTTGCCATCTCAAAACCTTTGGAAAACAGAAAAACGATGGCTGCATAGCAGTTTTTGAAGTGGAAGCAGACAGTGCCATTTCAGTTTTACACATGTATTTCCAAATGAAAAAAAGGGGGATTATGGTTTTTCCATGTCTAGCCGCGACTGCTGCACGTAACTGTCGCATGTTTGAATGTCGGCCGCTGTGTTTGTCAGGAAAAGCAAGAATCTTTTCAGTAGACCCAAGGATTCTTAAACTGAACAACTGAACTACAAGAAAAAGAAGAAATTACATTTATTCCCATTCAGTGATGAGATCCTTATTCTCAATGCTTTTGCTCCAATGCTAGCCAGTTCTTCTCTTAGTCTTATAAAAATCTTTGATGAGATTATTTTAGTTCTGAGAGAAAATTAACTGTTGTAGAGGCAGTAAGGGAGCAAAGAATAATTGGCATAATCTTTAATTTTTTTTTCTCTTAGGCATTTCTTCTCATAAACTTCTCCTTTATAAAGCATTATGTCCAGTTTGTTTATCCACTTGCTTTTATTTAGTTTGATTTCATCTGCCTGTCTGGCATGCTTGCTTTTAATTTTGCATAGATCTTCCAGTAACGTTTCTTCTGGTCTTTAAAAAAGTGAACTCTTTGGCATGATGGTCTGATCTTGATCAAATGTTGCATAGCTTGCAAAACTTAACAGATTCTAGTATACTTCTGCTTGTTTTTAATTTTTGTGAGGTCAGAACCAGTACTGATGCCTTTATGTCAATATTCTTTGTTTTCTTACAACAGCTATGATTTGTGGATTTGCCTGTTTCACTGTGTGTTTTGTCTGAATGCTGGCATATTTTGCAAAGCAAAAGAGCAACGGTGGTATCCAGCATGAACCATATGGTGCTGTATGGACAAGAATATGACAATGAATTCGAAGTGTAAAATGTGATTGTAGAATGTGATTTAATTCTGCATTCAATCATCTTTCTCTTTTTACTAATACAAAATAATCTGTTTACATTTCTGTAATTGTCATAAAAACCCCTCTAGCATGAGTCAGCTGTTCCTCAACTTAGTTACTAGTTCTTCAGTATTTTATTTCTTTCAGTTTTCACATAAATTTTGCTTGGGAGATCAGGTTTTTTTCTGAAGAACCCATTAATCCTTTTTCCTCATCAGCCACAGTCCTGTATTTTCTGCATGCTTTTTATAAGTATTATCTTGGTCCTGAACACGGTGAGATTCTTTCAGAAAGACTGATGGCAATTGTTCAGTTCTTGTTCTTTAGACCAGGGATGGGTGTTGCTAGCTTGTTTAGTATAAAATATCTCCAAGGAAATATGGATTGGTAAACAGAAAGAAATGTTGCCTCACTTGTTTCCAGACCAGGCAGAATACTACTAGAGGGAAGACATGACAAATCCTCAGAGTTTTTCTACTGATGTTGACTTGAATGGTGATGAGTGTACATACTAACTATGGGATCCATTTAGATAAGCCAGAATTTCGTCTTTGATACTTCAAGTTTTTCTTGCACTCTGCAGTAACTCTTCTGAAACAATTTTATGCATCTCTGATAGCAAAAAAAGTAATAAAACCAAAATATTCCTAATGGAATCGTCCCTTTTGTAGGTTTACGAGAAATAGTGAGGAATTAGCCTTTAGCTGCACCTGCAGCAGTGGGATGGGACAAGTCACGATGGATGAAGGACTTGCCCTCATTTAAGTCATTAACAAAACTCATTCCTATCAACATTTCTGTGCCTCCAGCCTGGGTCTGCTGGATTATCATGGTTTACATCGCTATGGTTTATCTTGCTGATGCTAATGTGGTTTGAAAGTGTTACTAAGCCTCTTGCATAATCCAATTCCTAGTGATTAATTGTATCACTGTTCTGTTTGTGAGCATTAGCATCCTTCTTCATCTGTGATTTATACAGAACACAGTATGTGTATAACAGTATATATAAAGGTATTTGATATATTGCCATCTTCAGTGCTCGTATGTCTTCAGGTAGTTTTTAAAGCTCATAGTTCTCCAAGAAGTACGTAAAAAGTTCTTTTAAATACTCTCTATACTTGTGTCAGTTTTTTGTCTCTTTGTGAAAGAGGGTATCTTTTTTCTACGCACAGTTCCCATCAAGTGAAAAATTCTTAATCTCTGAGGGTCAGAATTTAGCTGTATTTTGTCAGCGTAATTGTCTTGACTATGTCTGTTATTTTTACAATGAGGAGATGCAACTTGTGCACAGAATGAAAAATTGCAAGTGGTATTTTGTAAATACAGATGTAGATTTTCTTTCCATGTTAGGTCATCTTTAAAATAGCCTTTATTCCAGTGGATGCCTTCAAGTTACTACATTTTTGTTCTCCTGCTTACCGTCAGCGTTGAAGTAGGGTCTCTTTGCCTTCTGCAGCCAAACAAGTGAGTACACAAGAACAGTTGTAATACCTGGCTGTTTTTTAATTTAGGTGAAATACAAGGAGAATTTTTCCAAAGAGATGGGTAAAAAGCCAAAGTATGATTTAAAGGAGGCTAAAATCTACAAGACCATGAAAGACGCTCACAATATGGCTAGTGAGGTATGTTTACTTATGCTTTCCCCTTAGGGAAATTAAAAGTTTCAAATTTCTTTAAGAAAGACCTCCTTTATGTTATTAATATGTTCAACATCACAGGTTTCATTAGCAGTCTCCTCTTCTGATGTTGTTTGTCCTTTCTTACCTGCAGGTGAAATACAAGGCAGATTTAAAGAAACTTCATAAGCCTGTCACAGACATGTCTGAATCGCTGATCATGAACCATGTCCTGAGTACAAGCCAGCTCGCCAGTGCTGTAAGCTCATTAACTAATCCCAGATCCATTTCATTTTTCTCTTACTATTGATTCCATTCTGAATTGATCTCTGCTAACGATTTCTGTAACAATTACTCCCTCTGTTATTGTTCATGGGACATCACCTGGTAGTGATCTCTTCCTCTACTTTCTAATGATTATTTCCTGGTTAACTAGCAACTTTGCCACATTTGTCCCCTGGGAAGTGAAATCTTTATTAGCTGTAGAACTGCTAATATTTTAAATCCTCTAATAATTTTTAGTGGATTGATTCTTTATTGCCTTTTAACTGATTGCATTACACTAACAAATACCATTTTCTTTTTTTTTTACTTTTTTCTTTACTGCTTACTATATTTAAAATTTTTTTGTCTGTTTTTTTCATTTCATGTTTATGTTTAACATCCCCCTATTGTAGATGTACAGAATTATGCCTAACAAAATACTTGATAATTTTACTGAGAAAAGACAAAAATCATTATTGCCTGGTACAGCTTTTTGATGTTTCCACTGTGTTTTTCTTTTTCTTTTTTTAATCCTGGTTTTGAAAAAATCTTTGTTGCAATCAAAGTGGTCAAAAAAGATAACTGTTCACCCACATCTTTAGAAGTAATATCTGATACTCGGAGTTAAACTTCTTATTTTTGTTTTGCTTTTTGTATTTCTAATTTCTCTTTGATGTTCCATTGAAGTGTTGCTTTGATTGGACCTAAGAAGTAAATTTGCTGAGGGATTTTTTTTTTATTGAGATGATTTTTGACACCTTCCCTTCAGTACCAGTACAAGAAGCAATATGAGAAGAGTAAGGGTCACTACCATGTGGTGCCAGATAATCTTGAACAGGTTCATCTAAGGGAGGCATCAGAACTACAGAGCCATGTAAGTTGGTCATGTGTTTCTCATTAACCCCACTCACTGAGTACCTGTCTCCATCACTGAAGTCATCCTAGCAAACTCTCCAGTGTATAACAGTCTCTGTGCCCATCTGCTTTCTGAACACTGCACCCCTGAGTAAACAAGTCAATGAGAAATATTTGCACATTTGCAAGTTTAGAACACATATACAGTGTCTGTATGATTTCTTCATTCTAGAGTAGATGTCAAAGTTACTTACGTCTGTTTTATATGGATCTTTTTACACAGTCCAATACATTTATCAGGGTGATTTCATCTATAGAAAAAAGGACCTGGTAATCACAGAATCTGGAAATTGAAAGAAGTAGGGCTGTTGCTGACAGTGTATTTTCAACTGCTTTATCCATTCTAGCCTCAAGTGATACAAAGGAGAGCTCTGCCATTCTTTTTCTGCATCCAAAATTGCTTTAACCAAAACAATACCTACTGCTGCCATTAAATGTGTCTGACATTTTTTCCCTCTGGAATACAGCAAATGGTGAATCATTCCAGAGAAATTAATACTCTGATTTGGTCTCTATTCCAGGTTCTATTCCAGGTTCTATCCTAGGTATTTGTTGACTGTAAAGCAAGAGAGAAATTACTGCTAGAACACAAAGGGTTGTAGTTATTGTTCTGCAGCATGGTACGGAAGAGCAAAAAGGTTACATAGCAAACGACTATAAGAAAATGGTTGTTAATCAGTTTGTAGTTAAAGTCACTCCTTGTTGCTCCGGTTTGAGATCAGGATCTGTCTCAGCCAAAGACATAGCATTACCTCATGCAGCAGTCTGAAAACTGGTGCCCTAAAGGCTGGATATTATAACTTGAAGCAAGAATATCTTCATCCTTGTGGACACTTTACTTCCTGGACACTCATGCACAGAATTAGCACGTCACTAAACTGCATCTTTTCAAGCCCTGCCTCTAACTCTCCAGGAATCCATTAACATGTAACTGGCCGAACTCAGCCAGGGTCATGGGTGGTCTGAGTGCCTTCAAGTTAGATTTTTACAGCTACCTGTCTTCCTTCTTGTGATCAGTAAATTCTTGAAATCTGAGCTGACACTGCTTATTCTCTGCAACAGGAAATAAATCAGTAGAATTTTAGGCCATGCATGTTTTTGCTGCAAGCCTGACCTTTGATTTTGCATTTTATGGTCAATAATACGGATTTCAGGAAGGTAAACAGTATTAGACGTTCACTTTTTACCACAGATCTGTTGACCAAAGTAGGCACATACTAGTAGATTAATTGGTTCTTTGATTATTCAGGAGAGTAAGGTTTTTTTGTTTTCTTCTCAGGTGAAATACAGAGAAAAGTATGAGAAGGAAAAAGGAAAACCTATGTTGGACTTTGAAACTCCAACATACCTTACTGCAAAGGAATCTCAGCTCATGCAGAGTGAGGTATGGTTGAAATCAATACTGTTAGGCTAAAAAACTTTACAATTTATTTTTTATAGTTAAACTTTCAGAGTGATTTAGACAGGCAATTGTACTTGCATCTTGTGCATCCTGATAGACTGAAAAATTATAGCTATATCACATTTCTTTATATTAGTTATGAAATACTACATTTAAAATTCATGAAGCTTTCCCATGTCACAATGAAATGTATCTTATCTGTAATTTTTCATCAAGAAGCTATCAGTAAATGAAGCTTAAGCAAGTCTTCGAGTCTTTAAAAGAAATGTAATATGAAATACATTTCACTTAAACGTTTGCAACATAAGTATAGTATGTGTGTCGGTTACCATAGTGCGCAGAAAGTACCCTGATTATTCTTTTCACCTCGGAACTCTATTTTTGAGCATTTATTTCCTGTTTGTCTTTACTGTCGTAGTGTTCTTCACTGACCTGTCATTCTATTTCCTCAAGCAGTTCTTTTCTGTTTGTTTGAAGTATAATCTTGTTCTGTCACAGGTGAAGGCTTATATATGCTGAAAAACAGTTGTATAAGGCCATTAGTCATTATGTTTGAGTGATTCCATTGAATGGTTTCTCTGCGTATGCAAATAAGTAGAAAAAGAAAAAGAAGGCGGCAGGGTCAGGTCCTATTTCCATTGAAAGTAATGAGCTGTTTTATGGGTTTTAGTAGAAACAGGATTTATTGCTTTAGGTGCCCACAGCATTGACTGTAGCAGATTGTCATTGTGACATTAATATCAAACCACTGCTCCATTCTCCCAGTATTTTTGCATGTAATTAAAAATAATGTAATAAATATTTGCTCTTTTGCTTTTTTTCTTCTTACTCTCGTTAGAAAGAATATAAGAAGGACTTTGAAGAGTCCATTAAGGGCAGAAACCTTACTGGCCTGGAGATTACACCATCCTTATTACATGTCAAATATGCAACCAAAATAGCAAGCGAGGTAGCAGTTATTCTGTGCTTATTTCCTCTATCAAGTTAAATAATGCCACTAAGTATTCTCAGCAGCATTTCTTCTTCACCACTTTCTTTTCCCTAACACCTCACATGAAGCATGTTTGCATATATTTCATGTTGTGATCTAATTTGTTGTGGACATTTATTTCATTGTTCATTAACTGTATTCATATTTACTGTGTCCCTTTCTGACATTCATCAGCCTAACTGTTCCATAGCAGGGTGTAAGTGTGTGTGCATTTGCAATTTATCTGGAACAATAATTACTGTACTCTGTTCTGTTGCAGTAGTTCTTATATAACCGTATACAATATTCTTTGATGTTTTAAAAAATTCTTCTTGCTTTTGGAGCTTTTGGAATTTTTTTCATTTATTTATTTATTTATTTATTTTTTAATTTTTGCCACAAAGTTGTAGAGTGTGGAACTCTCTTTAGTCTGGCTTTGCAGTTTTCATTTTCTTTCTTCTGCAGAAAGAGTACAGGAAGGATCTGGAGGAAGGGGTCAAAGGTAAAGGACTGACAGCTTTAGAGGAGACTCCAGACATGTTAAGAGCGAAGAATGCAACTCAAATCCTGAATGAGGTATGTCAAAAGCTTTTAGGAAAATACCTGAATGGATGTAACAGCCTCCAACTGATAAATGCTTATGGCTGTATAACACTAGTATGAACTTTGTCATTCCCTAGAAACTCTTGAATAGAGAGAAAAAAAGAGTGTGTATGGGTGACTTGATAAAACTGGGAGCCTGAACTTTTAAGTGAGCTTTTTTTCTGGCTTTGCAGTAACTGTCAGCAATATAGGTGGGAAACAGGTGTTGTGATCAATAGTCACATCAGTCAAGGGACAGACTAAACCACCTTTGTGATGCAGCAAGGCTAAGCATAGGAACCAGAGGTGTCAGTTTTGTAAACTGGGCTTCTTGGGTCAGGAGCAGTTACCAAGGCTGAGGAACTAAGGACCAAGGCAGAGGAAACAAGAAGCAAAGTGAGAGACCAGAAAGGGACTGCAGTGAGGGAACAAGACTGGCATACTTGTGCTTTGGGAGGTGTGCTGTGCAGCAGAGAGCTCTTTTTGAATACTTTATGCTTGATGGGTGAGTCAGAAACACCAGCCATGGTCATGAGCAGTTCCCCCTGCCCAGGACTGATGCCCAGCTGGCAGCTGCCGGACTGATGGCCAAGGCAGTCTTCCCCACTTTGATGGAGAGAGGTGGCCAGCAGACAGTCAGTATGCAAACCTAACAGCTCCTTTATTTACATGGTGGACTAGTACAATAAATACATCATAGTGATTGTTTTCATAGGATAAGATGAGCTCATATTTTAAGAGCCTTAACATCATCAGGCTGAAAGCTGAAAAAAGTAACTTTTTAGTGTTAGTTATGATTTTACTTCTTAAGAAAATAATCTTAAGATAAGCATCCTTATTGGCAACAGCATTTTGTGCTTAGTAGTGCAGAGTTTTTGAGTTATTCAAAGAGCCTATATTTTATTACCAGAGTATTACAGACATATTGAGCTAAGTTCAGCAGAGTTGGCGTAGAGAGATATGAATTATACCAAACTATACAAAATAAATCCTTCAGATCTTAGTGGAAGATCCATTTGGGAAGAGTGCCTGCTGCAGCACTGAGTTTTTAGGGAGAGTATTCATTCCAAAGGGCCCAGAATGTCACAGAAAATCCTGACACCTTGCATTTTTTGGACATGCTCAGGGTGAAACATCTGTGACTACTCTTCACTACCACATGCATTTCACGCACTGCTCTCTCTCTGTTGCTTCTCTTCTGTACAAGTTACTGTTTTGCACTGATCACCTAAAGAGAAGTTACACTTTGAGATTACTGGTATGAGAAGGAAGAGTGATCTTAATACAGCTGGCCTGTAGCGTGCTCCATTTACTGCTGGAGTAGGGCTGTTTGTCCTCAAGATTTAAGTCATAAAGTACACACTTTAATGACATAATTTTTTGTGTTTAATTGCAAGTTTGTATTAACAGTATTCCTATTTTGTGGTGTAGTCATGAAACTATGTGAAGTTGCTAAAGGTACTGCATTCACATTGACGAAGTATCTATTTACTGTCTTCATCTGCAGAAAGAGTACAAAAAAGCCTTGGAATTAGAAATCAGAGGAAAAGGTCTGACAGAACTGGCTTTGGAGACACCAGATTTTGTGAGAGCAAAGAATGCCACTGACATTGCCAGCCAGGTCTGTGTGAATATCTCATATATCACATCTGATGTCTTCTTTGAAGAAGAATTTATTAACAGTTTCTTCTGATTAAACCAAATGAAAATTATTGTCAAGATAAAATTAAGGCACCTAAATGTGAGCTCTCCCCAACAGATCAAATACAAACAACTGGCAGAAATGGAGAAAGCCAACTACACCAGTGTTGTTGATACTCCAGAGATTATTCATGCCCAGCAGGTCAAGAACCTTTCGAGCCAGGTATCTTGAGTGAAGCAATTTAATCATTATTCATGTGGGAACCTTGAGCAGATACTAATTTGGAGCACCTAAATAACTACCTGTCACAACATTCAGGAGATACACCAGAAAACCAGATTTTCCTAGAGCTATGATGTGGCATCTCTTACCCTGAAATCCCATTTCAATACTGAAATTAACTTATTTTAATACTGTATAAAATGAAACAATAATTTCTATTGCTTTTGCAATACCAAAGCTAATTTTGTTCTAAGTAGATTTAGCTTAATTTTTCCTACTCCTTAATAACCTAATGTTTAAAATAAATCTTACACAGAGGCATAATCTGAATTTATAACAGACACAGAGGTACTCACATTTCCATAAAGATGGGCGTTATGCAACAACAAGTAATGCCAGATTGTTTATTACTGCTTTTGTATTAATGGAATATATTTTGTATTTTCTATCAGAAAAAGTATAAGGAAGATGCAGAAAGGACCATGCCATATTATGTGCCTGTAGCAGACACACCAGAAATGCAGAGAGTCCGTGAGAATCAAAAGAACTTTAGCACAGTATGTATATAAATAATAAACACTGTTACTGTCAGATAATAAAAATTGTTCAGCTTTTTTTCATTTAATGAGGTCCTAATATCACGCTCTAATCCCAGCTAGGCTGCCTTTATATTCTCAGGGATCTTCAGTTAGAGGGTCCGCTATGTGTGCAGCAGCCCATTTATGCATTACGCAGGGAACCAAAATGATTGTGTAATTTTCTTGAAAAAAACTTTCTGCTGCAGTGTTTTGACAATTCCTTTGCAATTAATAGAGGATTATACTTACAGAAGTTGTCTGTTGTTGTCAGTGGGACTACCTGCAAGACTGTATGGGCAGTAACAGAACTCCACTATATGACTTGAAATCTTTAAATTTCATTGTTGAGACTTAATTGTTTTAGGTACAATCGGGCACCTTTCAAGATTTTTTCAATGAATCTAGTGAAGGATCTCCTATTGCTAATTTAAATGAGAATACTTGTAACTGTGGTACATCTTTATATCACTAATGGTGGTGTTAAAATGACCTCCTTATAAGATGTACTTGAAAATATTTTTTTTTCATCTTCAAAGAAAACTCTGTGAGTAAATTTTTATGGCATAGAGTCAACATTTGACATTTTGCTTTAACTGTTTCAACAGCTTCAGTATCAGTGGGACCTACAGAACAGTAAAGGAAAAGTTACAGTTGTACAAGACACACCAGAAATGCTGCGTGTGAAAGAAAACCAGAAGAATTTCAGCTCGGTATAGTTATTTTCTGTTTTCAGTTCTTATTCCAAAAAATACAGTTTAATATGGTTAATAAAATAACAATTTTTGGCTTTTATCTTACAGGTACTTATGTTCTTGATCTGCTTAAATGTGTATAAGAAATTTTTCAAAGAAAACTAATTTTATTTTACGTAGATTTAGCTGGTTTTTGCTACCCCTTTTTATCTGCTGGTTTTTTGTGGCGTATCCTGATTGCACTCTTTCACATATGCATAGCTGTGATACAGTTAAACAATCAATCCTGTACTTAAATTGGTATTACTAGTATCCACCTTTCTTTTGTCCTGTTACAATGTAAGTAGTGTATTCTTGTTGTGCTGCAATTGTCTTCTTTCAGTGAAAAGTGAACTGTCTGTCTGATTTGTTTCACATTTCATGTGTTACCATGAAGTGCCGAAAGTCTGCTCTATCATTTTGCCCCTAGCACCATTAGCATAGTAAGTAACTAAGTGGAGGACATTTATATAAAACATAATAAAACAAATTAGAACAAATACTAGTCTTCAATCCTAAAATTAGCCTACAAATATTTTGATATACTACTTAAAATGCATTACTACAAATATAAATGATCAGCCCCTTTTTTTGCACAAATGGCACTCATGTAGCAGGGCAGACTTCAAATAGGCAGTAAGGCCGTGACTGGGGATGCTCCTCCAAGTTGGCTTTCAGCCTGCACTGTTGTGTACAAATCGCTGTCATGAGCCTGTATTCACTCTCTAGAAGACATGATGTTGTGTTTTGTATGCTTAACCTTGTTGTCTTCATTCCAAATATTAAGATTTTATATAAAGAAGATATTGGAACTGGAACTACTATTGAAAAGACACCAGAGATGCAGAGAGTTAAACGAACCCAGGATGCCATCAGTGCGGTACAAAAGAATTTATTTTTAATACTCTACCAGTGCTAATTCAACTTGAAATAATGTACTTTACCCCCTCTTATTTCTTTAAGTGTTGCTAACAGTGGTTTGGCAATAATCCATCCAGCTAAGGGTTACTCTCCAGAAGTTTTTGCCTATTCTTGTTACTTAATAATCTTTCTAATGATTAACATTCAATTTGTTAACTGACAATCAATTTCTAAAACATGAAAGCTCTTGCCATCATTTTAATCTCATCCCAAACACAGTTTATTTAGCACAGAATTGAAGAATCATTTAGGTTGGAAGGGACCTCTTGAGACCATCTACTGTCCAACCCTGTTGCTTAAGCAAAATCAGCTAGAGCAGGTCGGCTCGGACTACATCCAGTCGAGTTTTGAGTATCTTGAAGGATGAAGACTCCACAACCTCTCTGGGCAACCTGTTCCAGTGCCAGACCACCCTCACAGTAAAAAGTGTTTTCCTGTGTTCAGACTGAATTTTCTTTTTTTTAATTTGTGCCCATTACCTCTTGTCCTGTCACTGAGCTCTGCTGAGAAGAGTGGCTCCCTCTTCTTCATTCCTTCTCACTGGGTATTTATATATATTTGTAAGTTCCCCCTGAGCTGAAGAGTCCCAACTCTCTAAACCTCTTCTCATATCAAAGATGTTTCTGTCTCTTACTCATCTTTGTGGCCCTGAACTGGACTTGCTCCAGTAAGTCTGTATCTTTCTTGTACTGGCGAGCCCAGAACTGGACACAGAACTCCAGATGTGGTCTCACCATTGCTGAGCAGAGGGGAAGGATCACCTCCCTTGACCTGCTGGCAATGCCCTGCTTAATGCAGCCGAGGATGCTCTTGGCCTTTGCCATGAGGGTGCGCTGCTGGCTCGCGGTCAGCTTGCCGTCCACCAGGTCCCCAAGGTCCTTCTCTGCAAAGCTGCTTCCCAGACAGTTAGCTCCCAGCATGTACCTCAGCCTGGTGTTATTCCTCCCCAGTTGCAGGACTTTGCACTTCCCACTCTTGAACGTCATGAGATACCTCTCAGCCCATCTCTCCAGCCTGTTGAAGTCCCTCTGGGTGGCAGCACAACCCATGGGTGTATCAGCCAATCCTCCCGGTTTTGTCATCTGCAAACTTGCTGAGGGTGCACTCTGTCCGGGCATCCAGGTTCCTAAGGAGGATGTTAAACAGTAGTGGCCCCAGTACAGACCCCTGGGGTACACCGCTGGTGACTTGCCACCAACCGGCCCTTGTGCCACCGATCAAAATGCTCTGGGCCCGGCCATTCAGCCGTTCACTGTGCACTTACCCGACCCGTGCTTTGTTAGCTTGCCTGTGAGGATGCCAGGGCAAACAGTGTCAAAAGCCTTACTAAAGCATGTCTCGTAAGGCTTTTGTATCATATAAAAAATGGTAACGCTCTAAAATTGGAATAATTGTATGTATTACTTTTCTTTTGAAATTTGTAAATATTTTCCATGCTTTTTTTTGAATGCTAACATCATTTTAATATAAAAGTTACTAACATTTCAGCCATTTGTTTCATAGACAGTATGTAAAATACGTTCTTGTGAAATGCTATTCTTTGGTTTTTTTGGTTACTAAAGTAGAAATGCAAATAGCACTGTAATTGTTAAAATGTTATATGGTGACTCACACCTCTGTTGAATATCATAGATTTTTACAAATCCAAAATTTTTTCATTGGTAGAAAGACCAAATGGTATCAGGTTCAAAGGTATTTACACCTTGAAATGGTTCAGTTGTTATAAATTGGGGGGTTTGTTCTTGCTGAAATTAATTTCCTGGGAGACATTAGGTACCCAAATTCTGAGCTTCAGTTGAAAAATTCTGGCTCAAAGAAGACTCTGCTTTTTTACCCTAAGCCACATTACTGTTAAAGTGCTTTGTAGAAGTGTGGCGGAGTTAACTATTAGATGAATTTAATAGAAGGTTCCTTGATGATTTCTTTCTATCAGAATACCTTTTGTACCTGAGATTTCAATGAGTTTGGAAAGTGTAAAGGACCTATGTTTCTTATTCATGTAACTTCGTACACATACATGCATCAGCTGTGCTTTAATGTAAATCCTTTTACTTTTTTCTAATGTCTGTGCCTTTGTAGATTAAGTACAAGGAGAGTATTGGAAAAGGAACTCCAATTCCTGATCTTCCAGAAGTGAAGCGTGTCAAGGAGACACAGAAGCACATCAGTTCGGTAATGGCCGACATTTTCTATTTACTTATACACTCATGCAGAGCTGAAGCTCCAACCTTTGGTAGTGTTTGTGGGTATTTTCTGTTGAAAAGAGAACAGATCTCTTAAATCCCTATATTCAGCAGCAGGAAGTCTAAATATCTCAATTTTGCAGTAATCATTACAGTCAGCCACTTCTCTGTATTACTTCTGTGACCTTTTCTAATGATATCTTACAGTTAGTCTGAAAAAAAATGGATCAGCTGGACAGAACTTTGTGGAAAAAAATAATTGGAGCCTTTTTTGTAGTCACAAAACCAAGTGACAGTTATAAGTGGAAAAAGTACCTGGCTCTTCCCATATCTAGTTAAGCGTAGATTTTAATAATCACAACATGCTCTCCTGATTTTGAGCCACTGGTGCTTTACTTTGACCTCTGCAAACAGAATTGAGGCAGGATATGTGATTATTGGTACCTCAGATGTTTGCTATACAATGCTGAGGAGCAGTGACACCCATATAATGCATATCTTACGATTTTTCCGTTCCTGATTTTGTAAGTACTGTTTCCCTTTGGAGCTGTTTATGATACTAATGTGTTTTACAGCTCACTTTTGCACAACTGAGTTGTTTTTTTCAAATGATTGTTCATTTTTTCTAACCTTTTACATAATCTGTTTTCTCTTGCTACGATTGCTTTATTTTTATATTTTTCATTGTCTCAATGACATCAAGCAATGGAATTTTTTTTTGTTAGCTTGTTTTGTTGCAAGTATTTTACTAGTTGCAAGAAGAACCATGAATGCGTTTGTAATGTATTTCTACATGGTTAGGTTTTGAACCAACCCAGGCATCTCCTATGCAACTCCTCTCATGAAAAACGCAGTTTTTTAGAAACAAACAATTACAGGTTAACTTAAATGTAATCATATGAGAGCTAAAACTCGATTGTTTTTCTTACTAGAGACCTAAACCAAAGTAAAGTAGTGGTGTTCCAAACAAATAGTCACAGAGATCAAAATGAAATAGAGCCCACAACTAAGTATTTTTGTATTAAACATGTCTATAAACGGTTCAGCTGTTTCTTAACACCATACCCCCCCGCCCCTCGAAATGCTGACTGCCTGAAAAGCTGACTGAAATGTTGACTGCCTATTATGTTTACTAAACTAAGATGAAAAGCAAACCATACCTACCTTTCATGCCAGGTCAGCAGAATATTTAGACTTGTGTCCCACTATAATGAAGTATTCCATTGACTTCAATGTGTTCAAGCACCTCAACATAGACATTAAGTACTTTGCTGAGCTGGTGGCTGTACTTCTAAAGATGCACACTGAGTAAAGTAAATTGTGCACATATTTACATATAATCCTAGATTATATTTACCTATAAACCAGGTAAACTATCTATCCAAATGTTCTGTAGTTGTTGTGGAAGGAATATGATATTCTCACCTTGCTGGGTGCTTGTGTTCTGCAGGTATTGTACAAAGAGGACCTAGGGACAGGTATCCCAACACCTGTCACTCCAGAAATAGAGAGAGTCAAACGCAATCAAGAACACATTAGCTCGGTATTTAAAAAAAAAATAATTATAACAACTTATTTTTGCATAACATCCTAACATATAATCTGTTTTTCTTCAGTGGTTTAGAATCTCACCTTGCTCCCATCTTTTCCCTGGCAGTATTTTTAACTCATTTATATTTCACCTGTTGGTGCTTTAACTTTTTTTGGTGATTTACAACTTTTAATGCATTTCTTTTAAGAACCAAAACTGGAAGTAAGCCGTGAAATTAACATGGTGTTTCTCTCCATGTTTGTTTTATCTTAACCCTTTATCTTCTAGTATCCGTAGTCATATATTTACAGAATAATCAACCATCAGCCTCTTCCTTAATCTTTGCCTCTAGAACAAGTGTGAAATTAATTAAAAAGTGATCCTAACACTAAACATAACTCACAAAATAGTCAGATTTAATGGGTTTGCCTGTGTTGAGTGCTTTTTTTGTGGAAACTTTCTTGTACCTCACAGGTGTTATACAAAGAGGGCTTAGGGACTGGCATCCCAACACCGGTTACTCCAGAGATGGAGAGAGTCAAACGTAATCAAGAGAACATTAGCTCGGTATTGCTAAATAAAACAAAACCTACCATTTCAAATGCAAATCAAATCCCTTTAACTCCTCCATACTAAATTTTTCTTTCAATTCTTTGTTGAACTTTGAACAACCCTTTCTTAATCAAATCACTAAACTCTGTCAGTATCTTTATATTTTAATTTTTCACTCAGTCTAACATAATTGTCATTAAATTGTTCCAGCTGTCAGATTTTAACCTCATTTACTTAAAGCGGTTAAGCTGTACCTTTATTTTTCTTCCCAATGAAATAGTAGTAGTCTGAGTGATGTCACTCTCCTCCCCAATAACAAAGTCAATCCTAACAGTCGTCAGACTCGCCATGCTGGTTGCACTGCAAATGAAAAATGAACTCTTAACGCTTCCTGAAGCAAAGCAATCTAATGCACCTGGCGTGTGCTGTCTCTTTTCCTGTTCTTGCTGTGTTGGGTGCTTTCTTATATCCTACAGGTCTTTGTAAGAAAACCTGGGTGGCATCCCCATATCACTGCAAGATGAAAAAATGATGAAGACTGGATATATAAGGAAAAATTACTGTAGTAATTAATTTCTATCCAGATCGTTTCTACTCCTAAGACGTTCCAGTCAAATGACCATTATGTCATAATTTTGTTCTATATTCCTGTTTTAATTAGAGCAGCTGATGACCAATTTTGACTTACTCTGACCCAGTTCAAACATGACAGATATAAAATTCGGTCCTGACTTGAGATTAATAGGACAGTTCGGAGAAGCCACTGTTGTTAAACGTTTTGCTTTAGTCGTCACTGAGGTCATCGCCGCTCTCTTTTATGCTGGTGAGCCTGTTTAGAAATCTTAGAGGCAAAGCTGCTCAGGCAAGATCTTTTGTTTGAGTCAGGAAACTCCTTTGCAAAAGAGTTTTCAGGCAACTTGGCTCAAGCTGTGCTTTGCACAAAACACTCCTGCAGTTCTCGCTGGCATTATTTGTGTGCACTCAGGTGAGATGACAACAAACCTCATAGTAAAATCAGCGGGTAGTTTTCATTGACTTTTTTTTTTGCTAGCCTTTGAACAAGGCTGACAGAACTCTCTTTTTCTTACTTGGAAGTTTCACTATATTAAATTACTTGTCTTCTCTCTCTCTCCTCCCTGTCCTCCTTCCTTTCCTTTCCTTTGTTTTTTTTTGTTTTTTTTTTTAATACTTCCCTGTTGCCACACAGGTGTTGTACAAAGAGGGGCTGGGGATTGGAACCCCAGTACCTGTAACTCCTGAGATGGAGAGGGTCAAACGCAATCAAGAAAACTTTAGCTCGGTATTTTTTTGTCGTTTAAGAAAAAAAGTTCTCTGTAACTACTTAACAGCTGTACATTTTCTACTCTCACTAATTAACTTATAAACATAGAAGCATCCCCTTTCTGCTTAAATTTTTTAGTCATTGTTAGTTATATTTTATGTACTTATTTTTTAAAAGACTTTTTTTTAATAATCCTAATACTTGATGCTTCATGTCCTTTAATTTTTAAAGGTTTTTTGGTGAAGTTTAAGGTATTTTGCACTTTTAAAAAACACTGGTTTTTTTATTTGCATAATTCCATCCCTGTAATGCTTTATTATTCTGCTGAAGCATATCTAAGAATTAGGATGCAGTATTTCTAGCTATCAGACTTCCTCTGAATTTATCACAATTGTTAACTGTTTTATACTTCCTAATTTTTCCTGCTTTCTAGTATATTTAGTGGGCATAAAAATTATATGTGTTGCCTCCGCCAAATGCAGGTTTGTTTTTTTTTGTTCTTAACTTTTTTAAAACTCCCATGTTACCATATAGGTGTTATACAAAGAGGATCTGGGGACAGGAACCCCAACACCTGTCACTCCTGAGATTGAAAGAGTCAAACGCAATCAAGAGAACTTTAGCTCGGTATTTTTCTTAATTTGAAAAGCAGCAATTTCCCTTTTAAAATAATTTTAACACCAAAAAAATACTCTTGTATTTCCCCGTAATCAATTTACACATAAAAGACTATCCCATTCCCATGTTTTGACATTTTTCCTCCATAATTGTTACTGACTTTGCTTTGATTAGATCATCTTACTAATGATAACTTTTAGAGTCCATGTTTCCATCTTTCTTTTGATTCTGAACTTGTTTTTTTCTTCTTTAATATCTGCTTTTCCTTTTGTTAATCACTTCAATCCTTGGTTGTTGGTTGTTTTCCTGGTTTTACCGCGTATAAAAACGAAATTATTTATTGCCTGATAACAGTGCTCCGATACATGTCCGTGTAACCTGCTGTGATGTTTATGGAATGGGTAAATGAAACAGTTGATTTCTTTATTCCTTCTGCATTGTATTTGATGCCTTCTTCCTTTAGGAAGTCTTCAATATTGTTGCACAGAGACAGTGGCCCAAATCTCCAGCTGGTGTAAACTGCTCTAGATCTGTTGGTAACACAGGTTTGCAGGGTAAAAAAATTTAGTAGCATTAGGATGTTTCTCGGGGTGAGGAAAGTGTCACGTAAGATAGGAGAACACTAGTAATTACAATTTCTCAGGCACCATTTTCACACATATGCCTTTTATTATGGTCACATCTGTGTCCTTCCTGTAATGAGCAAGCTAGAGTCTTTGGTGGTGAACTCTGGACAGTAAGTAGTGTTTCACTGAGGGAACGGATGAATCTTCGTTGAGGTGTGTGTATGCAGAAAAAGTTTTAGGAAGGCACATTAGGACCTGGTGCTCCAATGACTCAAGTACAGTCAGGAAGAATTTCCCGCACTGCTGATGGAAAGACAGTAATATACTTCATTATAACTGCTGTAAGACTTTTATCTTCTAAATACTCACCAGTTTTAGATGTCCACCTTGAGAAGCACTTAAGCAAGTCAGGAAGGTACTCTGGCATTCTGGTAGAAGTCATACTGGTGTATTAGTTTTTAACTCTATCTTCAGAGTTTTAAAATAGTTTTTTATTTTTATGGATTTTTTAAACCCTCTGTTTATTCAGGGCATCTCACAAAAACATCTCATGTTCTACGTGTTCTGTCAGCAACCAGAGTGTTACTGTTGTTTGCTTGTTCCTTTTTCTTTTTTTAATATAGCCATGTTACCCTACAGGTGTTGTACAAAGAGGATCTGGGGACAGGAACCCCAACACCTGTCACTCCTGAGATTGAAAGAGTTAAACGCAATCAAGAAAACTTTAGCTCGGTATTTTTTAATTTGAAAAGCAGAAAATTCCTTTTTAATCTGTTTAAAAATACTTCTAACAGAAAAAAATATTCTTGTTCCTCTATAATCAACTTACACAAAAAATAATATCCTGGTCCCTTTGAGATTTTTTTTTCTTCTATAATTGTTACTTACATCAGTCTTGTTCTTTTTTTTATTACATCATCTTAATAATGACTTTTAATTCCACCTTTCTTTTGAGTTTGATTATCTTCTAAATTTTTTTTTCCTCTCTTAAAAACACACCCTGTTTTCCCTGTCTTAGTCACAACAATCCTTGGGTTTGTTTTGTGTGGCGGTTTTTTGTGGTTTTTTTTTTTTTTTCCTGATTTTACTTACTTTATATATGAGAACTAAACTATTCAGTGCCTGATACAAGCCTGTGGAAATGACCTCAGTGTAACAGTGCTCTAATACATGCCAGTGTAACCTGCTGTGATGTTTATGGAATGGGTAAATGAAACAGAGTTGATTTCTTTATTCCTCTAGTGTTGTATTTGATACTTTCTGCCTTTAGGAAGCCTTTAACCGTCTACTGTTGCACAGGCAGATTTTCCATATAGCTCCTGGGAAGCAAGCAGAGAAGCTTTCTGCCAAAAGGCATTGCAGAGGATTAGTGTTTAGCTGTATAGTTTTGAGGTGCATTTTAATTTTTCTCATTTTATTCCAAGCTTTGGCTTGAGGCAACCTTGAAAAACATTCTCTGTTTTCTCAGCAAGCTGCGTGTTACTGTTGTTTGCTTGTTTTTTTGTGTTCTGTTTTTTTAATATAGCCATGTTACCCTACAGGTGTTGTACAAAGAGGATCTGGGGACAGGAACCCCAATACCTGTCACTCCTGAGGTTGAAAGAGTCAAACGCAATCAAGAACACATTAGCTCGGTATTTTGTGGAGGAAAAGAAGTATTCCCTTTAACTCCACTTAAAAAGACCTTTTTAACCTATATTAAAATTGGACAATGCCACTCCTTACTTCCATGTAATCAACTTACTTACAAAAACATCCTTTCTTCTTCACTGTACTATATTTTCCAGTGTCACTGACCTAACACTTCTCCATATATGTAATTATTTACATTATCCTAAATATTTGTAACCATTTTGCTCCCTATTCCAACTTCCTTTTTCTATGTGTTTTTTTTTTAAAATCCTATTGGTTTCCTCTTTTGAAACTGTTATCATAGAAGAGGGAGGGTCTGACTTTCTAGCAGGCTTCAGTGGTAGTCTAAAAGCTCTCCTCCACCGTGAAAATGTATTTGATGTTAAGAGGCTTCTGTGCTGGATTTGTCACACCTGCTAAGATAAAACCATAGACCTCGTTGCCTTCAGACCCTCACGGGTGCAATCCAGTCATCTTTGCTTCCAGGGGTAGCTTTTAGGGCACATTAGAGCAGACTGAGCTCCAGGCAGACTCAAATATTTGACTTCATGTTGGATGTAATTATTACTGAGTTGTGATTATGTTTTTTGGATGCTTCTTGTTACTACACAGGTGTTGTACAAAGAAAGCGTGGGGACTGGAACCCCCACTCCTATCACTCCAGAGATGGAGAGGGTCAAACGCAATCAAGAGATCTGTAGCTCGGTACTTCGCTAAGAAAAAAAGTTCCCTTTAACTCTATTTAAAAGAACATTTTAACAGTTTTAATAAATGGACGTTGTAACATTTGTTCCAAAATAATGCTGACCCTAGCTCTAAAGCAGCTTACACAAGTGATTACTTCTTGCCCGTGTCTTACTGTGGTTTACAGCGGTGACTTTAACTTGTTACAGTTTTTATTGTTTTTTAAGAGTGATTTTTTGTGCCCTATTCTAATTCTAAAAACACTTAACAAACCCATTCCTTTTCTCTGCAATGCTGACATTCTTTAAAAAAAAAAAAAATTTACAAATTCGTAACATCCTTAGCTTCTCAATATGGTTATTTTTGTGGTCTCATTTATATAGTATTTACTTACACTATTTATCATGCGTGATCCTGTAGTTAAAAAGCCAGTAAGCCAAACCCTGCTTCCCTAGTAAAATATTGCTAAGTACCTTCTTTAAAAATATATATAAAATCTAGGCCCTGAGAAAATAAATACAAGGAAAAAAAAGCCTTAGGCTTTAAGTTTGTTTACGGCTAGCTTTTTATTTATTGTTGCTTTCTTTGGCTCCTTTCTTATGTCTCATAGGTATTGTATAAAGAAAACATAGGGAAAGCAACCCCAACACCTGTCACTCCTGAGATGGAAAGAGTCAAACGCAATCAAGAAATCATTAGCTCGGTATTTTTAACAGGAAACTAGTTCCTAAAGATCTGAATGAAGTGTTTAACATAACTGTAGCAGTTTAGTAATCTGTGCTTTCTAACTTTATACAATGAATCTGCCATGTAGCATAAACTTCCTACCTTCTGTGCTTACAAACAAATCGTAGATCTTCTATTTAACATTGTCTGAACCTACTAGAAATAGGTTTGACCTATTTCGGATGGATATTGTTTCTCTGCAATTTTTTAACCCTTTCTTACTACAAGTGTGCTTTCATGCAGAGTTGATTCCATACAGGGTCTCTTTCTGCATCCTAGTAGATTAATGGCAAAGCTCCCGTTGCTTCTTTTGGGAACAGCCTTGTGCCCCAAATCTAACCCTTTCTAAGTGTAATGATTTAAAAGCTATATTGTATGTTGTTTGGGGGTTTGTGTTTTTTGGTTTTGGGTTTGTTTTTTTTGTTGTTTTTTTTTTTTTTTTTTTTTCCCTGATGGTGGTGCCTTTTTAATGACATTTGGATACTCCCTTGTATCCTGTAGGTTTTGTACAAAGAAAATGTGGGGAAAGTGACCCCAACACCAATCACTCCAGAGATGGAGAGAGTCAAACGCAATCAAGAAATCATTAGCTCGGTACATTAAAATAGATACATTTCTTTTTTCCTTTGTACTTATATCTTACTAAAGTAACATTCTAACTCCCTACTGAAAGTTGATTTTAATTTAGAAGATAGATATATGTTTCTGCAAATTAATCGCTCCTCTTCTAAAATAAAATTACTTTAGTGTTAATAGTCTGATCCAGAAATTTAGGCCTTTCCTACCACTCAGTTTGTGTACCTGTGGGCTCTATCCAGACAGTACTAAGAGCTTAGCGTCCTTTGGTGAGGCTACTCAGGTGTACCTCTCTCCATGCTTGGTGTTTAAGCTTTCATGGGCTTTTCAGGAGTATTTGACTTCAGCAAAAACCAAATGAAACAAGGAAGACAACCACCCCACACTGAAAAAAATCCCACCTCTTTGACCCATGTGAGATTGTATTGCTGTGACAGGCGGCTTAGGATGCCTTAAACAGAGTAACACAAAAGGAGACTGTTTCTGTTCTGGGTGGCTTATCAGTGATAGCTTTTAGGTGGCCTGATGGACTGGGGAGATGTGTAGGTGTAATTGTGCAGTGGTACCAGACACCCATCCTCAACACCCTTCTTTTTATTTGCCTGCCCAATGTCAGTGTGGCAACAAAACTCCCTTCCCAAAAAGGTCATGAATTGCCTGAAATACAGATAAAACAGCAGATAAAATGTTTCTTAAATAGTTCTCTGGGGCCACGGGCAGCTTGCCCGAGCCTACGGAGCCATCGTCATAGTTGTAGCTGGATAGAGCCCTTCTTTGTTAACCAGAAAAATAACAAGCTCTTCTTTTACAGTTTATTTTTCTTACCCTTCCTTACAGCACTAGATGTTTGGCTTTTGTGCAGTGCTGCATATCATAATCAGTCATGAGTTTTTCGAAATTTGATAACAAAGTAGTAATTTGTGTTCAAAACCTTTTGATGTTGGGGGGTTCTTTAAGATACCGGGTCCATCTTCTGTATCCCACAGGTGTTGTACAAAGAAAACTTGGGGCGAGCAACCCCCACACCAATCACTCCAGAGATGGAGAGAGTCAAACGCAATCAAGAACACATTAGCTCGGTATTGTCTGGAAGAAGTAAAGGGGATATGATAGAGCACTTTTTTTTTTTTTTTTAAATTAAGTCTGCCTGGTTTTATTTAACCCTCTAATTTTTTCCCCTCAAACTCAGAAAGTAATCTCTTAAAATTATAGTACATAAAATATTTCTTTTTGTCAATTAACTTTTTAATACTATTTTTCCTCTGACCTTTTTTTTACCTCTTTCATAATGGATGATGTTTACTCTAAAACCAGTAACATTACAGTTTTTAATTTGTACATTTGTGACTCTGAGTTACTTTGTGATCTGTAGGTTGTATATAAAGAAGGCTTAGGGAAGGCAACCCCCACACCGGTCACTCCAGAGATGGAGAGAGTCAAACGCAATCAAGAACACATTAGCTCGGTACTGAAAGAAGACAGACAACCACCTTATATTAAAAATAACCATTCTGAACAAAGCCTCCACTTCTAATTTAGCCTTGTTTTCTCAGTTTTCCTTATTTTTGCCTATTTTTCCCTTTGATTTTTACCTTTTGCTCTAGCAAATAACTTTTTAGATGCTTTATTTCCCAAGATCTTTTCTACCCCTGCAGTGATGAGTATGTTTAAACAATAACACCATTTACAAAACGAGCTGTGAATTATTCCAGTCTGATTTGTGGGCACTTTTTTGTACACTGTAGGTTCTGTACAAGGAACATCTGGCAAAAGGAACTCCAACACCAATGACTCCAGAGATGGAGAGAGCTAAACGCAATCAAGAAAACATCAGCTCGGTATGTTCTATTCAGCCAATAAATGAAAATACATTAAAAAGTAACATTTCCATCCCTGATAGCCTTTCCCAAATTAACACTGCAGCTGTTAACATAACTGCTTAGCTACCTAGTTTGGAAGTATGCAGTAACCATACTAAAATAAAACCCTTTAATACTTGCTTTTTTCTTTCTGCTGCCATTATTTCTTTCTTTGTGATTAACTGCTTTAGTTTGCTTTTTGTTTTTTTTTCAAACAGCAGTTGAATTTCAAATAACATATGTTGCCTTCAAGTCTCATGCAAGTATCTTCTGTTTTTACTGGTCTTATACTGTATGACATAAAATGATTGCTCTTCAGTAACAGTATATTTTATGTTAGATTTCTGACATTCTATATAAAAACATGACAAGTCTGGAAATGGCTTTCTTTAGGCCCTTCTTTGCTAACCTGTTACTCCAGAGGTAAATCCCAACATACCCCATCTTGTAAATGTCTATATACATAACAGACCACAGAATCATACAGTAGTTTGGGTTGGAAGGGACCTTTAAAGCTCCCTGCGGTGAGCAGGGACATCTTCAACTAGATCAGGTTGCTCAGAGCCCTGCTCAACCTGACCTTGAATGTTGTACAGTATCCGCAAATGCTTACAGAAGCTTGATGCAACTGTTATCACTCAAAACCACTCTCTAAACCCAGAAAGAATTGTAGTATTTCGATGATAAATACAGGTCTAATTATGTTGTCTGTTTCACACTGATAACTTCACTAAAATCAGTGAGGTGCATGTCAAACATGTGAAAATATTATCCAGAACGGTCTTACTGCATTACCTCTACCTGTTGTTACAAGGTTAAAAAAGGTAAGGATCTTTTAGTTAAGAAAAGGAACGTTTGGGATCAAGTCCAGAGCTGTCCATCTCTCATATGGTTATGAAAAAGAATTCTGCTTTGCATTCTAATGTTATTCACCACCACAGCTCCTCCCGCTCCCCCCCCGCAACCCTTTGCCAGGGTGCTTCTGCATCACAAGGAATACGCTGTACTGAAGTAGTTTTGTGCCCTGTGCTCACTTCCTTTGTCTCATGTGGCAGGTTCTTTATTCAGATAGTTTCCGAAAACAAGTACAAGGCAAAGCTGCGTATGTGCTGGATACACCTGAAATGCGGCGTGTACGAGAGACCCAGAAACATATCTCTACAGTAAGAGCATTTATAGATGCATTTTTAACTTGGCAAGTGCTTTAAATAGAAAAATAACCTTGCTCCTGAGACAATCTGGGGTTGGCAGCTCAAGGAAAATGTACAATATATACCAAGTTTGGTTACCCAGATTGTTAAATGCTAAAGGCAAGAGTGACTGCAGGAAAGGCATGTTTGGGATTAGGCGCTCTCATTGTTCCTTGGGTCGGAGAAAGAAAAAGTTCAGAACAGCAGTGCACCTCTCTACCAGAAATTCGCCTGAGGTAAGCAGGAATAAAAATTATTCATCTAAGATACAGCGAACAGACATTGTCATTTTAAATTGCAGGTGAAATACCATGAAGATTTTGAGAAAAGCAAAGGTAGCTTCACACCTGTAGTTACTGACCCCATTACGGAACGTGTGAAAAAGAACATGCAGGACTTCAGTGACATTAGCTATAGGGGCATTCAAAGGCGAGTAGTACAAATGGAGCAAAAGCGTGTGGACCAGGATCAAGAGAATCTCACAGGTAAGCAGAAGCTAGGTTTTATAATGACCCGATTACCCAATTACTTCCTTTACACAAAACAGAAGCTGACTCAGATGAGTTGTTTTATTTAAGCTCAGCCATATCAATTCAAGTTTGTCATTACTTGGAGATGATGTTTTTATCAAAGGCCATTTTGAAAATATTCTCTTTATACCAGTTGTAAATCGCCTGTGGTGTGCCTGTATGTAAGGCTAGATTTACACTTCTTGTATTTTTAAATTCATCTCTATGCATACTAGAGAAATACCTTAGCTCACTTGATGTAGATTAAATCTTTTTTTTAAAAAAAAAAAGCCTAATTTGTGCTATAGATTTGAGAAAAACAAGTTTATGAAATACTGCTGCCCTTTTCTGATATACTTTTACTCTGATTCAGGACAGACAGGTGCTGCTCAAGCTCTCGAAAAGCTGCTTGAGCTACAGCTTCTCCTCAGAAAATGCCATTTCTCTTACAGGTCTTCGTGTGTGGCGCACTAATCCCGGGTCAGTCTTTGACTATGACCCAGCAGAAGACAATATTCAGTCCAGAAGCTTACATATGATCTCTGGTTTGTTCCATAGGCTGTACTGTTTGTGCAAAATAGGTTTTATGTTTGTGCAAATCCAATCAGTAAAACTGACAGCTTGGGGATACTAAAGCACAGCTTAGCGCTCCACCTATGCGAGAACGCAAGTGTAGTCTTACGTGCTCACTTCACGCTGTGTTAAACAGAGCTGAGATTTCAACAGTTACACAAGGACACAGCTCTTGTGAGACTTAATGGTAACTAGAGGAGAAATTGTCCGTAGCTCCTCCTCACCAGCATAACTGTATTTACACTAGCTACATTTATGTAGCTAGATGTTTACACAGCTATTTCTCAAAAATGTTTATATGACCCACAGCATGATACAGTTGCTTACTGGTAACATGCACTTCCTTTTTAAGTAATTCTAAAAAATACTGTTCCTCATTTACTTTTTTTTTTTAAAACCTCCTTTCCTGCTAATTGTTTGAGAAAAGATGGATCCTGAATGACAGAAAACACAGTCTCAGGCATGGCTCCGATCTGTGTCAGCTGATGAAGTAAAGCATGGGATAATTGGAATAAAAATTTTGGAAGTAGCTAGCACTAAAGCAAAGACTGTTGGAGAAAGAAAAAAAATGTTCTGAATATTAAAGATAATAGGGACATAGTAACTGTCTTTTTGACTAGAACTTCAGCATGGTGTCCATAAAACACTTTTAAAAAGCACTGGCAAATACCATTAAGTAACTGTAAAAACAGACTGTGAGTAATTCACACACTTCTTTCCATAATCCTTGTAAAATACAGCAACCAATTCTGCTTGGCATGCATGCGGCCTGTGTCTGTTTTCTACTCAGTACAAGCACTTCTGTGGGTTTGGTAACAATGGTAGAGAGCTTTGGGTTACAGAGTACATATGCACACACCCACATGTATGTATATAAAGTAACCTCTATGTGTGTATATACACATATGTATGTACGTACACGTATTTTTATGTGTGCTTCTCCATACAAAACAAAGACATGAATCTCTTCCCACTGCTTTCTTCTTGCAGTCCAAGCCCAGCGCCGCAGCCGGGAGCACTCCCGCTCTGCCAGTGCCTTGAGCCTGAGTGGTGGCGATGAAAAATCCGAACCCTCGGACGGCGTGGATCAACATTTGTCCTACTACAGCAACGGGGGCTTCTTTGCCACAACTACCACAGGTACGAGGAGAAAAAAAATGCCCTTTATTCATATACGAGGACAAATGGTATCCAGCCCATCTGGCAAGGTAGCACCAGTCATAGGCTTGTGTTCAGTAATTCCTTTAGCCAGGAATAAAAAAAAGCACACAAGTACACCTGCAAAATGTTGAGTTATGGGCATAACCAACAGCTGTAAAGTTGTAGTTCAGTAGGCAAAAGGCAGATTTCACCCACCTAATGACCTACCCCATGAGCTTTATTCAGAGCAACTTTAACCCTAGTGCCAGTTCTATAATAAACGATACAAAATGTATTTTCCTTTTGTAGTGGGCTACAAACATGCTAAAACCATAGAGTTACCACAACAACGGTCATCATCAGTTGCCACCCAGCAAACAACGGTATCATCGGTTCCTTCTCACCCATCTACTGCTGGTGTAAGTAGCACTGATCAGTCGTTCAGCTTCAGTGTCACTAAAACACGCGCGCTGTAACCTAAGGTACTGTGGTACTCTAGGTAACTAAGGTACGTAGTTATAGAGAAGAAACGCTTTGTGATCTGAAATGAGACATAAAAGACCAGCCAGCTACCGCCATCAGTCGTAGTTTCAGCATACTGAAATGAGTCAAAACGTGACTTGCCCTTAGCCTGCTCTTACATTTGCATTCTCACCAACAGCTACGGCTGTCAGTGCGGACAGCAGGGCTATAAATATCTCTTGGGTTTTTTTTGCCCCCTCCCTCTCCTTTCTTAAAACCAACAGAAGACCTACCGGGCCATGTACGACTATATGGCAGCTGATGCCGATGAGGTTTCCTTCAAAGACGGCGACACAATTGTAAATGTACAAGCAATTGATGAAGGCTGGATGTATGGGACCGTCCAGAGAACCGGCAAGACTGGCATGCTGCCCGCCAACTACGTAGAAGCCATCTAAACCAAAGCATGTCCTTCCATGAGGCGTAGCTGCATGGCACAGACATAACGGCACTTCTCAAAACGTAAGCCTTAGAAAAGGGTCTGTAACGCTTGTTCCAAAGTGCCTTAACTGTCTTCCATGTTGATAGTGCCTTATGAACCATGACGGAGGCGGGGGGAGGCAGGGAAGGAAAAAAAAAATAACTAACTGCAGAGCAACGTATTCTTGAAGCATCCTCGAAAAACATTTTTGAAAACTACAAGCAAACACACTACTAGGCACTGATCACAAGAACTATTTCTTCCAATGTCCAAAAAAAAAAAAAAAAAATTTTTTTTAAACACTGCCTGGACTTTCAAACATTTCAATGTCACATACCATCACAATGTTTAATTATGCTAGAACTGCAATCCAGTTCAGCATCTCTGAAATTCTATACATGGACTTAAGACTAAGATTCCCAAGTATTACTTTATTCATTCTCCCCTAAAGAGAATATTTTTCTGGGCTATTCTGAAGTGTTTGAATGTACTCACTTCTTTTCTTTTCCACATAAGCAACATTTAAGCTTAGTATTTCAAACCAATGTTTAGCTGGGGGGGGGAAACAAACCAACCAAACCAAAAGCCTCGCCTTCTGCTTGCTGAGCTCTTATGCATGTGTTTTCCATGCAACTGTCCTGGGGTCAAAAGCTGTTACTACTTGTAAATTAGCGACTAAATAAAGTTAATGTTTCTGCAGTATGTTTGACGTGTTCACTTGCGCTGAAGATCAGGAATCAATCTCACAGCAAACTGGCTTTGTTCAGAAAACTGTATTGAGAAAGGGGAAGAACCCAGAAGGCAATGGAGGATGCAACAGCCACAACAGAAGTCAAACTCAGAGGGGCTGTGAATTAACTGGACAAACGATGTCGTTATCATCTGCTTCATCTGCTGAAGCACCTGGTACCAGCCAGTCTCCAAGAGGGAAGGAAATAAGAAATCACTGTATACTGTGTCCAAGATAGACTAAAGGTTAAAACCGAGTTAACAGTAGGAGTTGCAACATTAACTCTGAGGGCCTTTGTTCAACAGGAACCACAGCACATCATGGCGTATGCCACCAGCTTGAAAGGGAACCGTCCTTCCTCAAGGAGGGATTCAGGATTGCCAGCACCGACGCGTGTTAGTTAAACAAAGATGTCAGCACCCTTTCGAGATGCATTAGGAACATCCTTAGCTGTACAGGTCACTGGATACAAGAGCTGAACAAGCCTAAGGAGGCAGATTTGGAACCAAAATAGCATTTTCAAGAAACCAAGAAAACCTACAACAGACAAGTCCTCACTGGCACTGTTCACATTATACTCCAAGACACCTCTTCGCCCTGTTCTTTGCTTCATGAGATGCATGAACACGGCAAAGAACAGTTGGGAGTCTTGCAGACAAGATACTACCATGTCCTTGAGGACCTGCTGCTACCGTAAGGCTGCAGCAATGACCCTCCAAGGTGCCTCCCAACCTTGTGAATCCAAAGCAATGCTGAGGGAAGGCTGAGCAGATCTGAAGGGAAAAAAAACCCCACCAACC
>JAVKLA010000001.1:51940310-51958330 GCA_034782735.1 Sagittarius serpentarius | reverse complement strand
CTCAAGGGAACCCCCCCCCCCCCCAACCCCAAAACATACACCACCACCCCCCCCCAAACCCCCCCAACCCCCAAAACCGCCAAACCGCAACAACATTAGCAAGTTTGGGAACTATTGGCTGTTTTATTTGCCCACGTGTAAGTTCTAAAACCACCTGCAGCAATTCCTTTCAATAAATGTCCATTTTGATAGCTACAGTACAATATATACAAATCAGATTTCCAAAGTAAAACCTGAGAACTCTCTCTGAAGGTCTCTGAGAAGCAGCAATGCATTCCATGCAATTAAAACTCAAGATCATAAATTATTAACCAACATTTGCCATGATAAGTCTGTACATAATATACAAAGAGCTTTTGTCAAATCCATTCAGTTCCCCAAGGAAAAAGTCTTCTCCGCAAAAGGAGAACTGCCGCAGGCAGAGAACACGGGAAAAAGCCTGAGAAGTTTTGCAAAGTCTTTCGCCTGTAAGCGTACATTTCATTTTCAGCTTCTTAGTGTGATTCTTAGAAAAATACATGCAAAAATAGATGTCATCCAGTTGTCAAATACCAGTTTCCTGGACTGTTGCTGCTGTAAGGAACTAAACACTTAGCTTATCTCAATCTAAAACGGTGCTGAAGAGAGAGCCGCTGTCTGTCAGAGTTTCAGCAACTTAAAAGGAAAGAAACGGGCAGCAGGTGAGCAGCGCTGTGAGACTGATCTCTTACCAAATAGTAAAGAGTTTCCAGCACTAAGAACACTTCAGATTTGAAAAAATAATTTAACCACTCTGTTGGTTTGGTTTCACAGTCTTTGCTATTGCACACCTTTATCAAGTTTTCTTTCACTACCTGAAAGAAACATGCATAGCAATCCAATACAAATACCTCTAATAGGGACTAAGCAATCCCACAATTTAGAACAGCAACAAAAAAAAAAAAAACCCAAGGAAAAACTCCCACAATACATTTTGCTCATATAGGTGTTAAAAAATCTTCTATAGTACAAAATGCACAGTTTAAGGAATAATTCACTAGTAAGAAAAGCAGGGTTTGGGACAACTGTTGTAACAAAATCCTCCTTACTTAGAAACGATAAGCAACTAATCAGAACCTTCATGGGGTGGGGATTTCCAGCGGGACTGCAGGTTTTTCATGATACAGTTTGTCATGCCAACAAGTTTCTCTTGCATCTCAAAAAGCTGGCTGCCTGAATAGCCGTGAAGATCTTCGGAGGTCAGCTGAGCAGCAAGTGCATCGATCTGGCTCACAAGATCTGCTGTGGGCTGGTCATTTGTATTCACCACAACTGGTTCGATCAAATCTGAAAAGGAAGGAAAGTAAGGCAGTGCAGTCTGTGTGTCTGGATTTAAATCTAAGCGGAATTACGTTGCAGTGGAATGGTACAGCTTCTTTTGTACAAAATGACACATTCAAGCAGTCTAAGAAGTATTTGTTCCACACAAAGGCAGCCCTCAGAACTCCGTGCTACCCTTCCTTATCGTGACATTCATTATATTTGATCACGATTGTACAATAAAACGAAGGACAGAAATGAAAGTATTTGATCCTGTTCAGATAATGCCAGTGTTCTTTGAGAGGTGCTATCCCAAAGCCCAGCTTTTAAACTGGACAGCTAAGGAGAAGTTACTGCCGAGTTCTTTGTTCTCCAGTTAACCAAACAATTCAGGTATCTTGTAGGAAGACCAAACACGGATTGCTGCGTTTGAGCCGTCAGGCCAAACTCCCCAAATGCACAGGAGAACTCAAATAAAAATCTAGGCACCCAAACCCAAAACGGGTACCCAGGGAATCACCCGCTCCTGTCCCACCCCCCTCAGGATGAACCACCGCTTAACTATCTCCACTTCATCTTGCTTGTTTCTGTGTGCGCCCTGAACCCCAGCAGTTACTACAGTATTAAACAGCTCAGGAGACCTACCCAGTTGAGATTCAGAAAATTTAAGTACTTAAAGCCCCACCTAACTTGTTCTTTACATGCTTAAGCAAGCTCGTTTAGAGAAAACCAGCACCCTTCCCTCCAAATACGTAATGAGTTTTCAAAAGCCATTGCTACAAGGCCTCATAAAGTGGCTAACTCAAACACCCATCTAACGGGCTAATATTAGCTATTAACACTCTCTCTCAAAAAAAAAAAAAGTTCCCATTAGGAGAGAATGAAAGCAGCAATACAGCAGAAACATCCAGATCCCAAGCAAAAAGCAGGCAATAGGTACCTGTTGCAAGTTTTTCTTCATCTACAGAAAGAGATTTATCCTCTACATTATTTATGGGCTTTTCTCCATCTTCAAGCACTGCTATTTCCTCAGACCCTCGCGATTTTACCTGAAGATATTTTAGGAGAGAACAAGAGATGCATTTTCAGAGTGGGGGGAAAAAAAAAAAAAAAAATTACACCTTGGGACATGTTTTAACCTCGTAATAAATACCATCATTATTCTCAATAATATTGTAACCACATCATCTATACCTTGAATTCCCATGTTACTTTGACAGGTAGAGATTACGTTTTAAAGTGCTATTTCTAACAGGGGAAAAAAAAATACATTATTTCTCATGTGGGATGTTAGTGGTTCATCAGGCTAATACTGGCTTTTTGGGTACTAAAATTATACTTTACCTGTTGCTCATGGTATCCTTTAAGAGCTTTTTTAACACTGGAAACTTTTGGAGAGCGGATGGGAAGAGTTTTGATTTCTGATGCTGTCAACATACTCAGATCCCCCACTGTCTTAATGTTCTTTGCTCGAATGAGCTGCCCCAAGCCTCTGGCGCTGCAGCAGGGGAGACAGAAAAATGGTTTATTACGCTAGAATTCCTGTCCTTTCTGCCGGGCACGGTGGAGCAGAAAGAAATCTTCTACGCATGTGAATTGTCATTCATGTAAGTGAAGGAAAAAACAAAATGCAGGTGACATTCTATCTGCAGAAGCACACCTTTTTGCAGTTTATCCTACATCCATCAAGGAATGGCAGTTTCTAGTAAAATGTCATCCTCAAAAGCAACAATCCACTCACCATATGTTTGATGTAATCTGAGGTAAAATTACATCAACTGGTGCTTTGCAGCCAACTAGGGCAGGATACACGCATTCTGTAGGGCAAGGCAGCGATTCCTTAGCCATTTCCGCAATCTTGAATAATACAGAAAAAAATCATTAAATTAACTATCACACAACTGAATACAGGAAAAAAATAGAAGAGATACATGAACCAAAGCACTTCTTACTAAACACTTCTTTGAGCTCTTAAATTTAGGGTTACGAGATCCTGAGGACAGAAATCCTTTGGTTGGAGTGGTAATACGCTGGATAGAAAAAGAGGAAAAAATATCTCTCAGGGCTGTAGGAATTCAGTTCATCGTAAGGTTCTAGCTACCTACGTCTCAGACTGCACTCATCTTCAGAGAGTAACAGAATGAGCCAGGCTAAACCAGTTACAGCTATTGCTTACACTTACCGATTTTCTGCTCTGACAATTGTTTGTCTATGAGCATACGCTAAAGCAACGTCACCCGTGATAAATGAGACACGCGAGTACTTACAACACACAGAATATACGTAACAGAATTTACCTTAGCCTGAATATTAGACAAAATTTTAAGATTTCGGGAAGATGGTGAAGAAGAATGGGATCTAATGACAGGACTTCTCCTATCTATGTCATCTGCCAGTCCTTCTTGATAAATTGGATTTGCAAAAGACACTCGACGAATCTGTTTTTAGAAAGAAGTAGTTTTTATAGTATGAGCTGAAACCACCACACTCTGGTGAAGCAAGTCTGAAGAGACAAAGCAGCCCAGTTTGAAATAAAGCCATTAAAAGTTCTTGAATGACACAATGTTTCACCCAAGGACAGAAACCGCGGCTCCCTCATTGCTAATGGAAACATGAAATGCCTTTTGTAAAACACTGCTCAGAATCCTGTGGCAAGACCCTAGCCACGTATGCAGTGGTGCTGCAGTAACATCTGCGGCACTGCAAGCCAGGCAGCAGGTTAGACTTTGGCGCTACGTTTCGAAAATAAAACTCCCCGGCCCAAGCCCCGATAACGCACGCCTGTCAGTGCTTGTACATTCCAAAAAGAAATCTGCAAGCCTTCAGCTTCAGCGCAAGATCATTTACAATGAAAAACCACAGTCAATAATGCAACCTATCTGGAACACATTACACTACAGACACTGTTGCATATCCCAGTTATGAACTGAACGAACTGTGAGCATCACCTGATGAATCACATGGCAATACCTTATTAGCAGGTGACAGGGAATCATCATCTTGATTTCTTTTTACACCTCTCTTCAAAATACTAGTGGATGGAGAAGCTGAAGGAGACCACATGCAGCGTGCCTGCATGCCATTAGGGCTTTCATTAACTAGCGCTAAAGAATAATGATCTTCCTGCTTCTGCGGTGAATCCACACTGTTACTTTCTACTGCATCTTCTTTGCCTAAGGCCACGTTTTCAGGAACCGTAATTTCAGTTTCCACTAATTCCTCCTTTATCTCTTTATCTTTAATAATGCTGATTTCTCCTACAGTATTCTTAGCTGCTTCTTTATCATCCCAATTGCTTTCTAGCTCATCCATCTCTGTTTTCTCAGGTTTGCTAACAACAAGCAGTGCCTCCGGTATCTCCTCCAGCTTCCCATTCTGACTTATTTCTTCCTTTTCTGTAGCTGCTGGTTCTTTGCTTTGATTCCCTGCAGCCAGACAGCTCTCACCAGGCTCATCCGAAACACACGCAGACCAACACTCGTCAGTTCGGTCACTCGGATCAGCAGATTCTTTTATTTCCACTACGGAGTCAGTAATTTCACCTGCTATACACTCCGGCTTCTTTGGATCCTCCTCCACTACACCACTATTTCCTTGCAGGTTATCTTCAGATCTTCTCTCTCTTTCCAAGTTAAATGCACTGGGCTCCTTAGGAGGATGCAATGGAGTGCTCATTGCGCAAGGTGCCATGGACAAGCTCTCGTCAAAATATGAGTTACCAGACACCGCTGATGTATTTGCAAATGTCTGAACCGGGGTGGTTTGGGGCTCGTTCTGTTTATGAGTGTCCTCATTTTTTTTTTCAGTGAATGACACTGCTTGCCCCTTTGACTTTTTAAAACAGTGATCACAGTTCCTTTGTCTTTTCAGCCTTTTGCTTCTTTTGTGCTGACACTCGGGTATTTGCAAAGAGGAAAGATCACCACCTGAAGCATTTGCTTCTGGCACATACTTGGGCAGAACAGCTGAACAACAGTCTTCTATATTTGTTTGCTTCTCAACGTGTTTGTTTTCCTCTGCTGCTTTCAAATCTTGACCAGATACACATGGGCTGGCGAATGATTCCACCAACGTATTTCTCTTGTTTTGTTCCACGTTCATGTTCGGCGCATCAGGTGAATTTGAGCTGGCAGATCCCACAGCTTTGCTAGCACCTCCAGGAATTACTTGGGTTTTCAGGTCACACGGTTCAGGTGTCAGTGCAGCATCTGCACTGACTTCATGGCTCAGTTCACCTTGATTTGTTTCCAACAGATTCTTAGTTTCATCTCCTTGGGAAGACACCTCATGGCTACGGCTTCCTGGCTGTCGATCTTTCAATTTACCTTCAAGAGAATCACTTCTGGTTTTCACTTTGGCAGATCTTTTCTTCCTTGCGCTTTCTTCCTTGGTCTCAGAGCCATCAGCCTCTGAATTTTCTATGCTGGAAAGCAATCCTTGTGAAGCTCTTCTTGTGTGGTATCGCGGGCATTTCATCTTCTGACCTACTGTACTTGAGCTACAATCTTGACCTTCTGTGTCAGTCTTCGAGTTGTCTTCTAACCTCCTAGCGCTTCTGCTCACTTCCTCATCAAGGTCCCCTGAAGCAGAAGACTCCTTTGAGCTTAAGTCCTCTGCAGCAGTTCTCTCGGGTAGATTGCCTTCTTGTTTATTTGTATTTTCTGTAGTTTTCCCAGAAACCGCTTTCTGCTTTTGGGATACATCGTCTTTAGTCGGCGGCACCTTCTTTTGCCCAGATTTTTCATCATCCTTACGCCTGTCTCTCTTTTGGTGGCCATCTTCCTTATCTTGACTACCTGCTGTACTTTCTACGCTTTCTGACCGTCGTCTTGAAGAACGTCTTAGTATTTTCTGATTAGGAGACATATGTGGAACCTGACTGTCATCGCCTGTTACCTGGTCAGATGACACGGTCGTCTCTGGGGGTGTATTTTCTTTAGAATCCATATCTAATGCCTGGACCTTTTCCATTTCTGCTATTGTATCTTCAACTTTCTTAATTTCTAATTCTGTAGAATGGAGAGCTTGGGACTGAGCAAGGAGAACAAGCTCCACGTCTTCTACTGCAGAAGGCAGTTCGGGACTGTTTTCTGTACTGCTGGAAGCAAACGACTCCCGTGCGCTTTTCTCTTGTTCTGACCTAATGAACGACTTGGACTGCTTATATCCTTGGTGCTCCATTTTACTCTGCCTCCGAGTCAGCCTTCGTATTGCAGTAAATATTTGTTCGGACTCAGATTTTGAAGGCTTTTTATTTTCTTCTCCAGATTTTTCTGCTTTAGCACTAGCCTTGCATACATTTGTATTTTTCTGTTTACCTGCCACAGAAGCACTTCCAGACATCTCTGATAAACTGTTTAATGCTGAGAGGCTAAAGGGTCTGCTCTCTGAACCGCCGAATTTCTCCAAAGTAATAAAAGATTGCCGTCGGCTGGCAGGCTGCGGTGTTCCAGAAACTATGTCACTTGAAGCTGAACTGTTGCTGACATTCGAAGTGTTTTTGTTCTCTACTAAGGACTCGTTTGAAGCTGTTTCCACTGTACTTTTTTCTAATCCCTCTCCAACTGACGGCTCCTCCAGAATCATTTCAGCTGTATCCCTTCGTGACTCTCCCTCGCCGTTTAAAGTTGAGCTCTCCTCTGCGTGAGGAACAGACGACACTTTCACACAGGCAGCATTCTGAAGAGGATTATCCGATCTGCAGTCCTCCGAGACTTCATCCGATTTGTTGGTGCATCCTTCGCTCTCTGCATTTTCTTTCTGTCCCAAAAATATGAACAGCAAAGTATTGTAGTTTTGCTATGAATATAATATAAAAAACCAGCTCTGCTGGAACACAAGACAACACATCCACAAGGCTTTTCAAACCACCCTTCCTTCAAATTATTTTATTAACTGTCCTACAGTAATTATAAAAGACAGTTGACCCCGTCAATCTCAAAAGACTAAGAACTGCAAAAACATTTTATTTAAGTTTTGCCAGAGATATTAACAAACCTACTACTAAAACAGGTTTTATGAAAAATCCACTGTATTTTACCTACCGTCTGTTCAGCACTACAAATGCTCAAGCTAGCTGTTTAGCCAGCTCCTCTCCAAAAGGGAACAGATCTCTATTTGGGATTTACGATTTTTATTTTTTTCTTCCAAAATCTACTATTTAATCCACCTCAAGCCCTTACAGCTTCATCCAAAAGCAGTTCAGAATGTGGAAACAGAGCTAAGCTGTTTAAAAGTGTGGTCCACTAGAGTAATATAGAAACCAACACCGAGACTTTTAAAAGTGGTAATAGTTCCAGAAAATCATGATGCATACATACCAAATGCATCTGCTAGGGAAAAAAAAAAAGTGTTCTGGAAGAGAAGTCAACAGTGTTACGATTCCTAACATAAAGCTAGGCAGCTTTCGCTTATTTTTACCCCAAGAAAATATTAGTCAGTGGTAGCACATACACGACAGATCCTTAAGTCCCTATAATACCTTTACCTGGGTAACAAAACTTAACTTAAATACGTCCACACTAAAACTAAATTATATAAATCCTCCCATTTTGAAATCAAGTCAAAATGCTTCATGATTGGCCCTTTCTAGTGTAAATTATATAAGGCAGAACACAGCACAAAGAACACTGCAATGGTATTAAATTCAAATCTGGCGGTGAGAACGCAATAAAGACCAAAAAAAGCTATTATCGGTGTATTCTCTCGTCATGAAGCCTCTGTCAGTATGATTCAGACATGGGAAAAACAGAGGAAGCCCAAGAAAACAAAGATATTCTCAAGAGTCTTACAGGTTAATCAATACAGAGAAAGGGAAGGAGTCCTGTGAGCTGACACGTTTGGGGGTACATTTTTTTGCTTAAAGAGTTTCCAAATCAATCTTAAAACCATTTCATAGCCAGGCATCAAAGAGTTTTGCCATTAATTACCAGAGTTACTAATATGAAGAAAACATCACTGGTATGGTTATAATTCTGATATCTTAATTACCGTTAGACAATGAGAATTTACCTGAAGCTTCTTTTTAGTATCTTCTTTTGCATTTTCTATTAAAGACGATTTTTCCCTAAAATAGAAGTTACTTAAATTAGAAGTGTTGCAGAAAAGGAGGACACCTTTACTGTATATACAGGCCACCTTTACTTACGAAGATTCCTCCAGGCTTTGAGTATACTGAGAAAATAAGGTAGTATCTTGCGATGTGTCCAAATTGTTGTACATAGCAGGAATACCAACTCTGAAACAAAACCAGAAACGGTAAATCAGACACTTTTTTTAAAAAAATAAAAGAAGGATAGGGTAGTGTAATGCATTCATCACAAAAGAGCAGATACTGGAGTGAAGTGGACTGAACCTCCAAACCCTCAAGACTACCTGAACTGCAACACGCACCCATGCAGGGACTGCTGCACAAAAAGCAGGGCGGCGTATAGTAAGTATCAGGAGACTGTGTGACCACACACTCCGCTCCCTGTTCTGGGCAAGAAAAGACACAATACGGCAACCGGCTGCTACAACCTCAGGCTCCAACTGGCACAGCAAACTGCAAAGTGGATGCAGATCATGATTTTGCTCCTCACTTCAAGACCGCTATTTTCAGTCCCATGACATCTTTTTTATTTGAAACGTGCTTTTGAGGAAAAAAGTGGTGATTGCAATCCCACTCTGCAAAGAATTCATCATCAACACATGCTAACTATATAATCCAATTGAGTTCCCGTCAAGCACCTTTGTACACAAATTTTGCTTACACTGTGTTTTTGCTGCCTGAGTACAGAAAATACTCTAGTATTCTCACATTAAAAAGAAGATAATTCTAAAGATTCCCTTGCAATTGAGATGAGTCTTGGGAATATCCTGATTTCTGATATGCCACTGACGTAAGACTTCTCTTCAAATTTCGGAGTCTTTCCTTCAGGTCAGGTGAAAAACCCTTTCATTTCAATGATTTAAGAAAAATGGTATCTTCCATTTCACACTGCAAGTGCGAGTCATGAAGTAAAAATCCACATTACCAAACCCCAAACAGATAATAGAGTATATTTAATTAAAATAGGAAATGCAGATCAGAGAATAATTTGGTTGCTTTAAAACAATAAAGCAAGAAACCTCCTTGCTCTCAACTTTGTAACCTGTATGGAAGAGTAAGACTTGATTACCTATAGTAGTCTGAGGTACAGGAACTGAAGTTATGCCAGTCTGACATACTCGACAGAATGACATTTCACATTAAGTTGAAAACAGAATAAAGTACAGACCTCTTTGACCTAAGCACTTCTTTTTGATGTTCTGTCAATATTCTTGCTTTTGTTTCTGAAGGAATAAACACAAAATCAACAGATTTCTCCTCTTCCAAAAGTATCTCACTTCTAGTCTTCGGAGATGAAAATTCTAGTTTCAACTACAGAAAGAAAAGAAAAAAACCCACCTGGATTAGAAACAAAATAGAGGAATTGAAAATGTTTCATAGTTCAGGTACAGCCACCCTAAATGGAACAGTTCTTAAATAACCACAGTTCTTTCAGCATATTAATCAGCACAAATCCCTCAGTAGGTGCTGATTTTCTTCATGAGAGATTCCCCCCCGCCAACACTTTCTGCACTTCCTTCGGTGTCGTGAAGTTCAAAGGCTGTAACAGGTGAAAGTACCTCAACACTCACGTGGGTTACTATTTACTGTTGTTTACTAAATCAGTGATTCCGTAAGAACACAACACCCTTCTCTCCCTAGTGCAAGTGACAGACTGGAACACCCAGCACAGGTCTACCAAAACCAAGATCCACCTCAACACCCAAATCTGTCACAACCTGCAACCAGACCGAGGTGTGAATTTTGTACCTGGTTGCCACTCCTCCCATCCATCAAGCAGACCTCCATGTTCCCTCCTTAAAACTCAGCCATCTGTAAACTTAGCAGGGAATTGTAACAGGCAAATTTAATTAAAGTGTGCTATACAGCCTAAGTTTGAAAGAAAAATACTTCAGCATCACAAAATTCATTGATTTTTACCGAGAATTTACAGCCCATACTGGATGTTCGGCTGCAGAATATCATGGATTTGAGTCTATCACACCTATCTGTGAACACCTTACCTTTGCAGATGTTACTTGCCCCTTACTGGACTGGTCTTTTACTTCGTTTTTTAGTTCACCCGTCTGTGCCAACAGAGAGTCTCGTTTCTGACCCAACTTTACTTCCATTCCACCCATCTTGGCATCCAGCTGTGAATTTTCCATCTATTCAAATAAAAATATGCTGAATGCACTGTATGAAGAAACTCCAAGCTCACAAACCCATCCTGAGATGTATTAATTTCTACACCTAAACTGTCCCACACTCCCATTTTCCTCTAAATTATTACATAGAGGACAACTTAAAAAAAATGAGTTATTTCAAACCAACTAATAGAACCCAAAATTTTAAATGCATAAACCGTTAAGAACCAGCTCAGTTTTTTGACAGTGCTTAGCCAGCATAGTTTATCCTTCCAAACATGAAGCAAATGCAGGCCGATCACAATGAAAATCAAACTGACCTTGCTACTACCTTCTGAACAATTCCCGTGAAGTTACACACAATGAAGCACCCCCTGGGGTCTACAAAATACTTACCACATCAGAGAATGGGCCGCTGTAGTCTTCGGTTGCCTCCATGCTTTCAAAACCAGGCAGCAAGAGTGGAATTTTCTTTTTGGCTTGGCTTAACACATATCTGTTCAACAAAACAGAATTTTAAACTTACGGGGCGGGCTGGGGGGAAGGTACACAAGACCAGCAGATATCCCAGCTCGCACAAAAAGCAGAATATACATGGTAACCAGAACAATACCAATTCTTTTGTACATAACCCGCAATCTCTTCCTTTAAAAATACCAAAAAAAAAAAAAAAGAAAAGAAAAAAAAGAAGTATCTTACTTTAACTCTTCAGGATACGTCAACAACGTAGCCTTAGCAAATGTTGCATTCCAGAAGTGGGCACATTGGTTGCGGATCTGTTTGCTCTTATGCTGAAATACTGCACAGAGCAACGGTGAAAGCTGCTCTAGCAGTTCACTATCGTAAGAGCCATTGCGGTGAGACTGTAAACACAGGATAATCTCGGCCAGTAGTTTTTCAAGCTAAGGGAGAGGAAACAATAGTTTTTTTTATTTAATTCAAATATTGCACATAGTCACTATTTAAAAGCTTAAAACATTATTTAAAACATTATTATCCCATAGAATAGTATGGCCTGAATAAACAAGTTTAAATGCCACACCAGACAAAAAGTCTAATAGCTAAGCTTAGTGGTCCTCCCCTCAGCTACCTTTTTAGTAAAAAATAAATAGTTTAAAAATTAAATCTCTACCTTCATTACATTTTTCAATTTTTTTTTTTACCATACAGGATGAATGTGGTGGCAAAACTCATGTCACATTTTTCCCAAACCCAAGCTACTTCTCTAGCAAATTTACCTTGTTGTTAAGATTACTGTATACTTTAGACACATCAGCAAGCCTGCCAAAACAAACAAAAAAGTTATATTTTGCTGTCTCATTTATCCCAAGCGTAAGAATTAAACACATAACGCACTCAACCACTGCACACTAGTTTTAGTATACAACTTGATGAAATAATGTTGTGAAACTAGCCTCCCACTGGGCAATTAAAAAAGTCTCCTGACGTCAATAGTTTCAGGTAAGCTTATCCTTTAGCCCCCACTCATACTTACAGGCTAACTTTTAAGGGAAACTAATGGAAAGATGGGTAGTAATTAGTACAAACTTAAAGGTTTCCTTATGAAGTAACTTGTAACTGCCACCTCTGTGCTGCTCTTCACCCTCTCCCCAAACAGATTTCCCAGGCCCCATAAATATCTGCATTAAAAAGCTGAAGTACCACCTAAACTCAGTAATTTCATGTGAATAAATCCCTAGGTACACCATCCTGAAAAATGTGAGCATTTAGTAATTCATTTTATAAGCCTGTGACCTCCAACCTGAAGAGGTTCTGGAACTTGTATTTGCTTGCATATGCCTTCCTTCAGAAAAAATATAAATCCAACACTCGCTTCTCCTCTTTTGTGAGTAATTCTAAGAAAGACAATGCTGAAACAAAGGCAGATGAGATGGGAGATGGAGAGTGGTGGTGTTCAACTCAACCTTACACAAGAACAAGTGGACTCTTGCCTCCGAGACAGGTTCTCCTCATGGGTTTTTAATCAGTGGTAGCAGTCCTGCTTCAAGTTTCAGTAAAAGCTTCAAGAAAACACGTACGGGCTGACTGGCAGCCTGCTATCCTATCCTCTCTCCTCCCAAAACACTCAAAGCTGTACTCCATTTCTTTTCCTTATCCTGGGCAAAGTGTGCATCTCTTGCATCATCAACAAATTGGGGACAAGCCTCTGCCAGCCCCCTCCCACCAAGCCCCTAACAATTCCCTCATGTCCTGGGAAGAAAAGCCTACAACAATTAAATAAAAAAGCAAAGCCATATAAAAAAGAAAAAAGCACATAGCAACCAGCAAGTATTTCTCAGTACTCCCCTCTGCTTAAAAACTTGCAGGATTTTAGCGCACGTCAACTAATTATGATTTCTCTATTTCCTACAAAACGTTACGCAGTTCCTGCCCACTAGAAAACAAATTACTGTTAATAAATACCTTCACCGCAGTGAAGATAAACAGCAGGTAGAAACCAAACGCTTTAGTCCTGCAGAGATGACAATACATTGACTCCAGCGAGACGACAGTTTTAAATACCAGGCTTTCAGAAGTCCCGTACGTTTCCTTTCAGGTACGACTAGGTAGGTTTGGTTTTATTTCTCAAGAAAAGCATTACAATGCAGACTGCTACTCGCACGTGCGTGTTTTTGCATCCCACTGAAAGTCACAGGAGGGCAGGGCTGCGTCGCGGGCTCTAAGGTAACACACCTGCCACGTGCCTGGCAGCCACCTTCGCTCAGGTACACCACACGCTCCGTCCCAACACCCCAGTTTTTGCGCGGCAGTTGTAGAAAACAGCAAGTTCTCAGCGACTGCCTTACGGACCCATCCTTTCTGCAGCGTTTGGGCGGGCTATGAAAACAGGACCTGCTAGCTAGGCTGAATCTAGTAAAATACGTGGTGTTCTCAAAGGCGAGAGACTTGGCAGGAACTGAAAATGCTTGGCGTGTTAGCGCCAAAGCTCTGAAAAACCCTGAGCTATATTCAAATACACTGCTTGCTACAGACCACACAAAATTACACCAATACGCAGCAATACAATGAATCCAGTTTTCCAACCATTCTTAAAATACTCACTTTGTTTTTTCATAAAACACTGCCAGGGGTTTTGAAAAAATTGCAAACATAGTCCCAATCACTGAAGGCAATGAAACGTGGCTGACGATGTTGTGAAGAACAGCAATAATTGAAGGACCAACAGAGACCAATGTTTCTGAACAGGTTTCTTTGGAACTGAACACATGGAAAGAGTTTAGTAACATCACCAGGAGTTTAAATACAGAGGCAAGCTTTCCAAGGGGTTCCTTTTTCTTCTTAGACCAATCTGTAGGTGTCTGTGGAGCTAATGTTAAAAAAAAAAAAAAAAAAAAAAGCAAAAAGAAAAACAAAAAAAATTAATTTTTTTTCCTAACACACATTACAACAAAATACTTTTGAACTTTTTGTATACATCAGAAACAGTACTTTGATTCCCAAACTGTATCTACGTCCAAATAGTTTAAAACCACACCTAACAGAAGACATACTTTTTTTTTAATGGATTATTTTATCATACCACTACAGATATGACTCCTATTCCTCTTGTTTATATTTATGGTTGGTCATACAAATGACTATGCTTTTAAGTATCTTTAAGGCCTGCTTGCAAAAAGACAGGAACCACTCTACGCGTACTTGCTGATACACACAAATTCTGGAAGAGGTGAGGAGGAGGGAAGGGGAAGTACCAAGTTTTATTAGTTTATTTGTTTACAAGCGAAGTTTCCGTCATGTTTTTCCTTATCAACATTTCCAATTAAAACATTTCATTCTTTCAGCAGTCCAACACAATGTCTACTACTTTAACAAATTCATATGGGGCAGAGAAATGATAAATACTTCACATTTTATACTGAATGACATTATTTTGTAAATTATTTCTTCAGCTTTAGTAGTAGGAAACAAAACATATTAATAAAATGACCTTTTGTATTCAGTTAAACCTATTCTTGACTATTTTATGCAAAGCAGCTTCAGAAGCAGTAGCCTTGCAAATGTTATATTAACAGTTTATCATCATTTTAGGCAGGTATTATATAATTAAGACTGCGGATTATGATCAAGCATTTCTGCTTCAGATTATGTTCGAGCAAAGCAAAAGCAGCAGATTCCACATGCAAAAATAAATTAATAACCACCATATCAACTACAGCTTCAAGAACCAGCAGTGTTTTACAGCGAACTGAAAAGTAACGTGGCCTCAAAGTTTACGTCAATGTCACATGTATTTTGTCAGGCTACGCAGTTAACTACTCAACTGTTGAACAAACAGAAAAGATCTGATGCTCAAATACGCACAATAGATGATGGTTTTAGTTCCTTTTTATCTTTTTTTTTTTGTCAGTCCCCTCAGTGCTTAGATAGTATGTGTAGCACATACAGACCACTGATACCCTACAGTCATCACTTCTGCATCTACAACAACTCTAATTTTCATCCAGCTCTGGGAGAAAGACACAGAAAACCCCAATATTCAAGTATTGTCTTACATCTATTTTTTGGCTGGTATTTAGTACCATATGGTGCAAAGTTGATGCAGTCAACCATAACTGATATAATATGGGTGAGACCATCCATCATTGAAAACATCTGAGGAGGAAACAGAAGTCATCAGCAAAGCCCAAAAGAACAACAGCGACAGGAAAAAAAAAAATGTGTTGGCCACTCAGGACAGCAATGCAAACAGCTTTTAAATTTAAAAGTGGATCAAATTTGTCTGCATTATCGGCTAAGACTCTGACAAGATTACATTTTAACACACACACACACACACACACATTTACACAGGATGAAGATTGTCTTCCCATTCTATACAAATAAGACCTAAGTGTATATATACTATCTAAAGCAGCAAAACAGTAACAGGCAGCTGTAAGAAGGTGTTAGATTTAAGAAGATGCATCAAAAGTATTACGGTTCAAGGTACTAGCTGTCCAGCAAAACATGTTACCACATGTCAGTGTGTGCTTAAGTTCAGTTACTGCACAAAACCTGACTTTCAGAAAAGCCACTGTAGGCATGACAATACGGCTGTCATTAACATTCAGGAAGCACAATCGATTTCTAGTACATACAAAAAGATGGGTCAAGGTGCTGGTTCCCCCCTCCGCCCCAGTCCATCACAAATTCTTCTAAATAAAACAAAGTTTGCTTTTAAAAGGAACATTGATATTGTGGGCCAAAACCAGTTTAGTTTCAAGATAACTTACATACTGAAGCTCTAAACTGTTTAACTTTGGCTTGCTTAATAATTATTAATTTTTGAAAATTGAAGTTTATCATCGGGATACAGCAGCATCCAAAGTAAATTATAATGATGCAATCCTCCAAATTCCATTTCTCTCTCTTGCCTGTTTCTTTTGTGTTCCTTTCATGGTATTTTTTCAAAAGACAGTCTACTCTGAAGCATGAAGGATTTTATGTTCCAAAGCTAATGGTCACTGATACCTACAGACACTCGGTCTCCCCATACGATGTGGGCTTGCAAAGACAGATAACGTAAAGGCTTCCTCTTTCAAAATCTCTCTCTTTCGTAAAGCTCTGAAAGTCAAGTCTTTAAATTTTAGCGTACAAGTTTGATGGTACCAGCAATACAGCAAGTTATGCCCTCCGAAAGCTACAGTGCTACTTTATCCTCCTTCCTCATCAAAACGCCTCTTTTTGTGGTATTTGTGAATTCAACCTAAAGTTACTTTATATATACACACACATTGCAACCGGACAAATCGTTATTTACCATGATGATGACATTCACTAAACCATTATTATTTAAATAGAAGACAAATCCAAAGACTGCTTAACTGCTATTTTAACACTTAAGCTTTATCATTATTTTTACTCTCTTCTTTCAATCCATTTCTAGATCAACTCCAACTTCTGCTAGTAAAAAGAATTTTGTTACAGCTTTATCCAAGTCTCACCCAAAACACTTTAAGTTATAGAAAGCACTACATCAGAGTTTACAATAGGTTCTTATATCTAATTTAAAATATATCTGCTAAAGTATTTATATAGTTCAGTATCACTGGTTTATACTCACTACTGGAGTTTCACCTTCTAGCCCAGATATTATTTTGGCACAAAGTTCTTCACAGCATAGGTTTTCTTCTGCTGTTGCAACTAAAGCAGCACAGCGAGCAAATGCTCTATACAGGTCTGACCAAGTGCGCAACAAGGATTTCATAGTTGGCTTTAACAACAGAAAGAAAAAGTTTATAAATATCAATGTCTGTGCACAGAGATAAAAACTTGCTTTAAGTTTTCTTCTTCTGTCAAAACCTATGTAACTCAAGAAATCCAACCCTGGAGCAGCGGTCCAATGTATATACATATTGGTAACAACCTCTACTCTGAGATTATCAGATAGTACGTCATAGTTTTTATAAAACCCGCATTGTTTCTAAACAACATTATGCATTCACTGTTACCTGTGGAAATTCTTGAACGGGGAAGATATGTGATATGGGTAGCAACAATGCACTATAAACAGCATTGAAGTTGTGTTCCAGTGCATCACCCTGATTTACCTCATTAGTCTGCAATGAGAAAACAATCTTCTGATTAACGAAGCTGCAAAAGGTAGATGACAAATAAGGCTGTTCTAAATACATTTACTTTGTACACACGATCTGTGCAAGCTAAATTGCCAGTGGCATTTTGAAATTTGCTATTTGCAGTTCTTTCAAGAGTTCAAGCTGACCCTACTGTTTAAAGGGATAAAAAGCACTGTTTCTAAATTCCAAAATAACTTCATTCCAAGAATAAAAAAACAGTAAGAAAATGTCTTACGTACTTTCTACTCATTTCAGTTGCAGTAAGTGATGACGGCAACCTACTTAAAACACCTAAAACTTTCTTCATAAATTCTAAGATTTTTAGGTCTAATGACTACATGAGGATTAGTTCAACAACTAATGTAGGACATTACAGTCAATATAATTCTAGTAAGTAATCTGCAGAACCTGTTAAATATTACAGTAGTTTTGCCTTTCATTAGGGCTTCCAATCAAGAAGTCTGACATTAGTAAGAGACGCTATCCTAATTATGTCCTAAACGTCACAACTTGGTATTTATATTTTCACATAAAGCAAACAAGCCTCTTAGTATTTAAAAGTTAACAGATCCTGGAGAGCAGGTTTCCATCCTTTGTAGCAGCAAGACTATGCCACGGAGTGAAGGCTTGAAGCACATCTATAAACATGTTTATAATCTTAAAAAAGGAGAAGAACATGCCCAGCACTATACTGGAGACTGTACTTCAGAGCGATCATTCGTATTGACTGTAGTCACTTTAAACCACACTCTGGATCACTGCTCCACTACTGCCCTTCATCCTACTTCACTGCAAACGTTCATACACCAGTTAGGGACTCTAAAAAAATGCTGCACACATTCCAGTTTCACAAATATTACCAAGGCTTATTTAATTTTACTGCCACTTCAAGACATGCCATTCCTAAAAATACATAAAAGATCAGCACAAAGTTTTCCTGTGGTGATC
>JAVKLA010000001.1:51929164-51940265 GCA_034782735.1 Sagittarius serpentarius | reverse complement strand
GAGGGGGGGTGCGTGTGTGAAGGAGAAGGGGAAGAGAACAAAAAGCCACTATACCTGATTAATCCATTCGGTTAGTGGATTAACAACAATACTCCACATTCTCCAAAGATGCTCCTTATTTTCCACTTGCTTTGCACTCTGATTAATAATGCAGATCACGGATTCACTGAAAGCCAGTGGAGATGTAGGCCCAGACAAAACATAACCCACAAGTGTTTCTAGAATTACAAAGAATCTAGGGAAGAAAGTTAAATAGGTAAGATACTTTTTTCAGCTGAAGTTAGGAAAAACTTCTATGAAGTCTTCTATAGGAAGCTCATTATAAACAAACACCACCACATACCTCTCATCTGTTACACAGCATTCCAAGAGGTTATTATGGAAAGGCAGCTGAATTAAGAACAAAGCTGGTGTTCCCTTGTAAGAGAAATTTAACAGGTCAAAACAACATACACATTGATCAAATGAAATGGTTGCCTCACTTACATGTGTATCTATATACTGCATTTAACTCTAAGCAAGAAATCTACAATTATGGAAAGCTGTCAAAAATTGTCAACTCTAACACTTTAAAATAAAAACAAGACGGAAAGCTGGAAACGTAAGCTTCTGCTAGGTCCTGGTGCTTCAGCAGAATACCAGTTATTATAGCTGAAGCAAAAACCTGCGGTTCGCTTATTTCAAGGTTTCAGCACAACATCTTTTGGACAACCTCTGTTAAAATCCATCACAAGTATTTCAGCTTTGCTAATGTTAAAGTATTTAACAAAATGCATTTAATACCTGCCAATTAAAACTTCAACCACCTTAGTAAAGTTCTGACTCTTGTACCTAACTCAGAAAAAGCCTCCAAATGTAAATAAAACACTCGAGGCAGGAAAAGCTGGGATGCATTTTGAGAGTTGAGCTCCTAAGCCAGTTCTGGTAGACAAAGTTTTATGCTACTCAATTGAGTTGAAGCATTCACTTACTCTTGTCATCTCTCAGATATTTGTCTGCTTTTAAAAGCCTCCAAATGAATTCCATGCATTCCCCGGCCAACAATGTAAATGTTCAGCTACCTTCCTATGCTAAAAACTCTATCTCCACTGCTGCAAAATAAACAAGTTGCCTCCTGTGTACTGGTGGATGTAGGAGAAGAGCTAATCATCATCCAATTTTAAAAGTCTCTAAACAACCTTTTAAACTTTTAATAAATCGAACTGGTAGCATGCTCCTACTCAGCCTGCTCCACTCCAAACAAAACACACACACACACACAAAAACCCCAACCATCAGTGTCTTTTCAGCCTTTTCTCACAGGTTATTTTTTGTGGTTATTTTCTAGACTGCTGTCATCCATTTCTCCCTTCCAATGCAGTACACAGAACACAGTACAGGACTCCAGCCAGGGCTCATTAGGACCAAAGCAGAACAGAGTAATTCTCACTACTAATGAATACCACCGCTTCTTCTGCCGTAGACTATGGCCAGTAAGTTCAGGCTTTAGTTCACTATGACCTCTGAACTTTTTCTGAAATAATGCTGTCTAGCATGGCATCCTCTGCTTGGCTCCTGTGCATTTAATTTTTCCTGAGGACTAACACTTTCTGTCTCTAAGTACTTCACTCGAGTTCAGAACACTTCCCCAAAACATCAGTTTTCAGTATGTAAGTAGTACTACACAGTTTACAGTCTCCTTGCGAAGTATCTGCAACCTGTATTTTAAATCATGACTTGAACACGAGAAATCCTCTTTCATTATTACAGTATTTTCAGCATATCCCTTTTTAGTGATAGACAGTTAAACTACTCATCAGAAGCGAGGGCTGGAAACAAAGTCTGCATTCTGGAACACAGAATAATATGATTTCCTGAAAGATCTGGCTCTCACGACTTATAAAGTGCTCTGTACATTTGTGCAAATATGACATCCTAATACCTTTCAGCATAAAGACAAAGTTTGGAATGAACTCAGACTTACATTTAAAAGATCCATATCAGCAACCTGATAAGCTGGTGATCCCAATATTTTTGGAGGCAATTCCTTAACAGTAATATCAATGAGGGACTAAGTAGGGGAAAAGAAGAAAATGTATGTAAATATTTTTCCCTGAGGGCTCAAGTATTTTAAGTAACACCACAAATAAAAGCAAAATTGTAACAACTGCTTCTCTTTAGTAAAAAAACAACAAAAAAATCTATCCTGGAAGTAACTGTCCTTTGAAGCAGAAGGTTCTGGTAGGAGAACCATGTACTCAACTCTGTAAACATTGCTGATAAATATGAAAAACACTTTTAAAGAAAGAAACCCTTAAACAACACTATGCTGTCTGATGAGAACTGCACAACTTAGAGCTTACACCAAAAAGCTGTCTCTTTTAAGGAGACCATTCTGACAAGTTAGATGCAAAAGGCTGCTACCAATCAGAATCGAGACCATCAAAAAGAAATGAGATTTAAAACCCAGACAAACCCACCCAACTTACCAGTATTTTCTGCACAGGAAGAGAATTTGATCTAACAGTGTTTTTTAAGGCCTGGAGTAACATAGTCAGTATTTCTGACCCCTGCTTTTCTTTCTTATTTACTAGAATAAAGCATATTTACAGTTAGAGCAGAACAAAGTAATGGTCACTCTGACCACTGTTTAGAAGTTTATATTCAAGTGCTGTAATGTACTGTAAGACCAAAAAAATTCTATGTATATTTATAAACATATGCCAAATACTTAGTAAGTTCGGATACCAAGTCTCTGCTCTGAACAGTGTAACAGAAACGTCAAAGTTTAAATAACACACACCACCCCACCCCCCGAGTTTTATTAGTAAAGTAGAAACACCTTCATATCATTAACAGTCTTAACTTTGACGCAGTAACAAAAAGTTGTGAAATCTTGCATTCATCCAAGCAATGCACTTCATTTCCCTTACGCTTTTCAGTTAAATCTTCCAATACAAGAGATTTCATTATTAAGAATACTGTGGACTTTCAAAGCCTTTACAGAGTAACGAACAAACTTCTTAAATACGAAGCAACTTACTTCTATGCATCTGTAAAGACACTATACTTTACTATGAAATAAAATTTAGTTAAAGAGAAAAAGGTAGCCATAGTCACATAACAAAGACTTTACACCGATTTGAGTAATACAGTGAACGTCTCAATTTCTCAATACCAAAGATTTGGGGTGGGGTTACTTTTTTGGGAAATGGAAGGAGTTCTTCAGCAAGAAAAGCAGTTTAAGTGCTTTAATGTCTGTCTTACTGCTACATGCAATACACCTGCAGTCATATGCTGCTGTGCCTTCCCTCAGAAGCTTCACTGGATCAGATCACTATGATTTTGTATTTTTGTCACACACAGATGTGGGCATCATGAAAAACACCAGCTGTTGCTTCAAAAAGAACTACTGATGATGCCTAAACCCAAGCTTTACCAGCAGTGAAGCAAATAGTACTTAAGGTCTAGTCTTTAAAAAAAACCCCTCTAACTGGTCATCAATGACAAAAAAAAAAATACACTTTTTACCTGATTCAATAGCTGTTTTTACATATCCATTTATGTCCTTCCATATAACATTCAGCATACAATCTACAAGATAGCACAATATTTTTGTTCAGTTTGTAATATAAGCAAAATTGCAGTTAAAATACAAATGGTTTTAAACAACAGACTTTGACAAAAGCCCAAACCGACATAAGCTTTCAAACCAAGCCGGACCAGTTCTATTTAATGTAACATTGGACTATTACAGAAAGTGGTTGTTTCTGCTTACGTTTCCCTCACCCACTTTGTTTTCCAGAAAAGAAATCAAATTTTACCACTAAACTCTTACCAGGAACTTCTTTTCCAATTGCAATAAAGCCATCCTGAACTGCATTTATAAGAGTGCTGGCATGCTTACAAAAAAAAGAAGGGCTGCTGATCAGTGGGTACTGGAGAGGCTCTAGGAGAACAAGAAAACATGTTCTGTAAATCCGTTATTTTGCAGTCTACTGGTAAGATAAGCCTCAAAAATAATCAAGTATATATGTGTACTTACACCATTTAACATAAAACCAACTTCTAATATTAAAGATGACAACCGACACTTGTAAAATGTTTAAAGAATTTCATTCTAATAGACATCTTTAAATCCAAAATTGGCAATTTCAGATTATGCAAAAGTACTTAAAAAAAGGTAACTTATATACCTAAACTAAGTACAAGTTTGTTTTGCTTAGCAAAATCTAAAACTTCTGATCCCATCAAGAAGTGCAGCAGCATTTCAATTCCCAAAAGCTGAATGGAAGGAATCATCACCACTCCCGCTGTACTAGAATTCAAGTTCATCCTTGGTGTGACAGGACTTGCAAACGGGTAAGGACCTAAGTGAGGGGAGAAAAATTACATTGTCTCACATGCCACCTGCAATCAAGTGCAAGGAAAGATCCAACAGACCAAAATCCCAAAGTTAACATGAAGAGAACAAATCACAGAATAGCGTTGGCTAAAAGGGACCTCTAACAGCCAGACAGATACCTAGCACGCACGCCGGTTAAGTAGGGTTTAACATCATAGTCATAACCATGTATTTGGAAAGTGAATTTATACTTTCCAAATACTGCAGTCTCAGATGCCAAACTTTATTGTGACAACAAAAGTCTCCATGGAAGCTGTGGTCACAGAGCAAGTTACATACTATGCTATATACCAGTTATATAGTAACTCTGCTGCTACGAAAGAGTTTCCATTAGAAAATTTTACACTGAACACAAGTTTAAGAGGTGTCATGTGCAAAGCATTTTGATCAACCTCAGCTATGATCTCACAGAAGACAATTTTATTTTTTTTTCTTTTTAAAAAGGGAGCAAAGAAAGATCTACACATCTAGGACACTCCCACAACGTACCTGAGGCTTCTAATTACAGCAGTCTAGAATTACACAAGCTGTGAATGCTAGGCTTTCCACACAGAGAAGAAGAGGCAGTTCCCTATCTCAGGCATTTAGATGTAAAGCTCAGGTGGGTGTGATTTAAAGTACCAAAATTACTGCTGTATTATGATCACTGGGCTACTACTCAGGCAGAAACTAAAAATGCTATAGAAATGAGAATGGCATATATAAACAGCACATATATGAAAACATGAAAAACTAAGTTTCAAACCAAACTCCCTTGCAAAACAGGACACAATTCAGGACATTTGTCCTGGTTTCAGCTGGGATAGTTAACTTTCCTTCTAGTAGCTGGTACAGCGCTGTGTTTTGGGTTTAGCATGAGAAAAATGTTGATAACACCCTGACGTTTTCAGTTGTTGCTCAGTCGTGTTTAGAGTAAGTCAGGGACTTTCCAGCCTCTCCTGCCCAGCCAGCAAGAAGGCTGGAGGGGCACAGGAAAGTTGGGAGGGGACAGAGCCAGGACAGCTGACCCAAACTGGCCACAGGGGTAATTCCACACCATGGGACATCATGCCCAGTATAGAAACTGGGGGACTTGGCCAGGGGAGGAGCGCTGCTCGGGCATCAGTCAGCAAGCAGTGAACAATTGCACTGTGCATCACTTTTTTTCATGTATTCTTATCCTAGTATTACCATTATCATTATTTTCTTCCTTTTCTGTCCTATTAAACTGTCCTTACCACAACACACAAGTTTTACTTTTGGTCCCCCCTGCCCCCCCATCCCACTACGGGGGGAGTGAGTGAGCAGCTGCATGGTGCTTAGTTGCCAGCTGGGGTTAAACCATGACAACATTAGAACTGGTCCTCAAGATACTTTGATTAGCACAATTTTGTAAACTCAAAATACTGACTACAACAGCCTAATTTTATCCAATGTAAATGAAAGAGTGACTTTTTCAAGGGCATGTAGCAACAGCACAAGGGGCAATGGCTTTGAACTGGAAGAGGGCAGCTTTAGATGGGATGGAAGGAAGACGTTCTTCCCGGTGAGGGCGGGGAGGCGCTGGCACAGGCTGCCCAGCGAGGCTGTGGGTGCCCCGGCCCTGGCAGTGTTCAGGGCCAGGCTGGACGGGGCTTTGGGCAACCTGGGCTAGCGGAAGGTGTCCCTGCCTGTGGCGGGGGGGTTGGAACGAGATGGTCTTTAAGGTCCCTTCCAGCCCAAACCGTTCTATGATTCTATGAATTTAAATCACTACCTCTGAGCTCTCCAATGAACACACAGAAAAATTATGTTTTCAATAATAATATATTGCAAATGAAAAAGCATAAACATGTTAAATTAAACAGATTACTTTCTGCATCTAGAATATAGCTGGAAAGAGGCCTGTGCTTTAATACCTGATTTCTGCACAGGGGTTGCCGAGGCTAAACTTTGGTTGCCTGGTACACGTAAGGGAGTTCCTTGCAATGCAGCAGAAGAATCTAGACTTAAAGTACTTTGGATCAATGGTACGCAAACCTGCAAAGATATCAAACCTCAGTGAAAATAGGTGTGACATGTAAGCCACAAAGAACCATACATTTCAAATATCACAATAGACTGTACTGTTGTTCACAGCATCAGTGTTTCAGGGTTTCTGGGTATTTGTATTTGTAACAATATTTTTCAAGATGATGTATAAAATATGCATATTCGTGAATGAGAGATGGCTAGGTTAAACAACAACTCATGCTAGAATAATCCAACCGCACCATATCTATAAAGGTAATTTTTTTTTCTTTACTCCCACCATGAAGTTTAATTTAATACAATTCAGAAGCCTAAGAGAAATACTACGTTCATTCCAGTTATAATGTGAGTAGTAATGAAACACCTGGATAATTTTTCCTCTCTATTTTGTTTTCCTATGGCAGACTTTCCAAAGCATACACTTGCACAGCAGAAGGACAAAGCAGTCTTCACATAACATGTTTACTAGTGCTGTGCACTCACTGGAGGTTTTCACTGATATGCTCACATGACATGCAGATACGCTTGCAAATCTTTTGGAACTTTAAAAAGATCGCATGTATAGCCCCAAACACTCCTGCTATACAGAACACACACACAGGCACAGGACAGAAATAGATCAGATTTGGTTCCTTAAGACAGTTTTATTTTCATAATAAACTAGAGAAGGACGAAGCAGGTACGGCGTAAGTTAAGGTATGAAGAGGGGACTTAACTTCACACATTGAACACAGGCTAAGTGATTATGCTACGACTACTTTCAGTTGTGTTACCTGTTCAAAGTTTGCAGGCAGCTGAGGTCCCAGCCTCATGAGTAAATACCACCAGACCTCCAGTTTTGTCAATGCCAAAGCCTCTGTTCTGACATGGATCGAGCTCAGTGGCTGCATTAGCAATTTCAGCCTTTTAGCACTGCACAATATATCTTGAAGACCAAAAAACCGTATTTTTAAGCAACACAATTAAATAATTAAATCACAGAACAATAAAAAAGGAACATTTTTAAACAATTAGGTTTTTTCCTAATACAATTCATCTTAAAATTCAATTAATGACAATTTGCAAAACTAAAATATATAGTAAATGCACCAACCTTTCAGACTATTTTACTGCTCTTACTATTGTCTACAGTAACCCTGGAAATAGCAAGTATTTCTTTCCAATAGCAAGACTGAAATGAAATCTACTGAATACCAACATAAAAGAAGGAAATTCACTCTCCGTTGCTATGTTAGAGACTCCTATCTACCACAGTAAAAGAAAAAACAAACACTGAACATACACGTGCATTACCACCAGATGAGAATGAATGATCTTAAATACAGTATGCTGAGGCCACAAATGATCATTTACCACTGAAGCAGAAATAGCATAGCATGTCTGGACAGAAGTTTGCTCAAGCCTATGCAAGTGTTCAAAGAAGAGAAAAACTTCCAGCCAGCTCAGCAGCATCAGAACCTGTCCACCTGCGATTCACAAGAAACTGCTGACAGAGACCGCTTTTGCAGTATGCAATCCTTATTAGCCATACTGGAACACGCACAATGAACGCCAATCGTGCGGTGGATTTTATCTTCCGATAGAATCAAATCCTTTGTTAATTAATTTATGGGAAACAATGATCAGAACAAATGACCAGGTAAGAAACAAATTAAAATGACAATTTAAGTTAAATTCAGCTAAACTAAGAAATGTCCACATTTAGCTTTCTCTTCAGGATACAGAGTAAGGAGAAGCACAATCAAGGTAAAAAATAAATACTGCATGTTTCAACAGGCTAGACTTAAAAGGCTTGTTCAGGTCTCAGTTACACCTTTAAAGCAGCTTTTTTAATGACTCTAGAATCCTGAAGCATTGCTCTTCTCCAATTAATCCACTCAGTCCAAAATAAGATCTACAGAATGTTTTATTCTCTATTTCACTGCTGTTTGGATGAATTAAAGCATTATAGAACAAAGGTTTGTTAATTTTATTCTATTCATTTCTCCTAGCAGAAAAATTAAGACAGAACTACTGATCAAACTGTCACTTTTCCTTAAAAAAAAAAACCACCAAAAAACCAATTTGAGTTTTCCTTATGTATATACACACAGTATATACCACTATGTATATATACATGCACCACTATGTATACAACACAGATATACTATGCGTATATCCAGTGGTATGTACCGTAGTATTGGCCCACAAATAGACAGAATATTCTCTTCCAGTTACGTACAGTGACAGCAGTCAAAACAATTCAGGTTAACTTTTTTTAATCTACCTGGATTTAGAGCAAAATTATCTATTAGACTCTTCCATGCAATGAAGGCTATTTTCTTTACCACTGGTGAGCCACTACGAAATCCAAGTTCCTCCAGCTGCAGCAATGAGTTGATGAAACTGCCACTACGATGCAGAGTCTGAATATAAAGAAGTTCAGAATTAAGATATTTATGTTGTTAAAAATTCCTTCCCTAAAGATTCACGACTGCAAAGCTTACTGCTTTTCTGCTTACCTTTCCAAGTAATTTGACAAACAGCGGCCACAATTTTAACACGTAAGTCTCATTTTTTGTAGAAAACAGTTTCTGAAGTTCTGAAATTATTTTCTGCAGACAGAAAGAAACAGAATTTCTACAAGAAATATATTCAAAGTGTTCTAAAAACAACATATTCATACCAATGTCTGGAGAGACAACCAACCTGGAACTATGGTATTTCTAGATCAGAAGGATTTAATTCTGTACCACGCAGAATTTGCTGATAAATCAGTCGAATGTTGCTACCATCCGATTACCTTCTTCGCTTAAGTTTATAGTTGGTTTCAATTATTCTGATAGTGGCAACCAAAAAAAAAATTTAAAAATCCTTTTCCTTAAATACTTGCAGTCTCTCTAACTCTCAAGTCAAAACATGCTGTGACCCTAAAAGCCACCTTGTTTGTTTGGGCTTTTTTGTTAACATACTTAACTTCAGCAGTAAATAAAGCAAAATAAATAAGTGCAGAGTTCTGGAAGTGAAGGGGAACATGAAAAGCTTCATCAAAAAGACCAAGGGGGTGGCTGCTTCGTCACCCTATTGGGTGACAAATCCTTTAATGGACACGGAAAATGCTGAAGTACTCAATGCCTTTCTTGCCTCCATCTTTACCCTCAGGCCTCCAACATGTCTCCCATTACCTTTGTTGATGGGCGTATGGGTAGTACCCATGGTAGAGAACTGAGTTAGGGACTACTTAAGTAAATCTGACATATATAAATCCATCAAACTCTACAAGGTGTATCCAAAGATGCTGAAGGAGAAAGCCAGTGACACAATGAGGCCACAGTATTATTTCTGGAAAGGTCACTGCAACTGGTAGAGATTGCCAATGACAGGGTAGGGCAAGACAAAGTTTATGCCACCTTCCAGAGGAAAAAAAAACCAAACAAACTACAAACACAAAAGAGAGGTCTGGAGAATTACAAGCTAGCCAATCTCACTCCCGTGCCTGGAAAAATTATGGAGCAAATTCCTGTGGAAGCCATTTCTAGGCACCCAGAAGAACAAGAAGGTCCTTACAAACAGCCAGCATAGTTTTACCATGGGCAAAACCTGCTTTTCCAATCTGACTGACTTCTATGAGGAAATGCCTGGTTTTGCAGATGCGGGGAGTGCAGCAGATGTTGTCCACTCCAACTATAGCAAGGCTTTTAACACAGTCTCCTCTGGTGTCTTTGCAGCCCAACTGGGGAGATACACCTTGTAATGTGACTAGTTTGTGTGGCTGGACTGTTAGGCTCAAAGGTTGGTGGTTAGCAGTTCAGAGCCCAGGTTACATGAGCAATTCACAAAGGGTCAACAAAGGCCGATAAGATTTAACACAACTGATGATGATGGGGATGGGGGGGAGCATTGGATTGTGTGTAAATTGTCCGCAGTTTGTTGGTGTTGTGATGATGTTATTTTGATTTTGGTGTGGAGAATTATTTTTGTTGATTTAAGTGAAGATTGTGTGATGAAAATTCTTAAATGTGATGCACAGAGGCAAGGGGTGGAACGTATTGGGTTTACACGGCAAGGTTTTGGTAGCAGAGGGGGCTACAGAGGCAGCTTCTTTAAAAGTTGCTAGAAACTTCCCCTGTGTCAGATACAGCCAATGCCAGCTGACTTTAAGATGGACCTGCCGCTGGCCAAGGCAGAACCCATCAGCAATGGTGGTAGTGCCTCTGTGATAACATATATGAGAAGGAAAAAAAGTGCTGGGGCTCAGAAGCTGCAACTGGAGAGGAGTGAGAACATGTGAGAGAAACATCTCTGCAGCCCCCCGAGTCAGTGAAGCAGGAGGGGCAGGAGGTGCTCCAGGTGCCGGAGCAGAGATCCCCTGTGGCCCGTGAGGAAGACCCTGGTGAGGCAGGCTGTGCCCCTGCAGCCCAGGGAGGACCCCACGCCAGAGCAGGTGGGTGCCCAAAGGAGGCTGTGACCCCATGGGAAGCCTGGGCCGGAGCAGGCTCCTGGCAGGACCTGTGGCCCCGTGGAGAGGAGCCCAGGCTGGAGCAGGTTTGCTGGCAGGAGTTGTGACCCCACATGGGACCCACGCTGGAGCCGTCTGTGCCTGAGGGACTGCAGCCCGTGGGAGGGACCCACGCTGGAGCAGTCTGTGCCTGAGGGACTGCAGCCCGTGGGAGGGACCCGCGCTGGAGCAGTCTGTGCCTGAGGGACTGCAGCCCGTGGGAGGGACCCCCGGCCGGAGCAGGGGCAGAG
>JAVKLA010000001.1:51904447-51918570 GCA_034782735.1 Sagittarius serpentarius | reverse complement strand
CCCGGGCTGCGCCCGCCCAGCCAATGGGAGCGCGGGGGAGGCGGGGCCGGCGGCCGAGCCGGAGGACATCGAACTAGTAGCACGCTTTTTTTCCGCGCGCGGCGGAGCGCGGAGCGATGGATCGCTTCCCGCGCCTTTCGGGCATGGCCCCCACCCTCGGTGGGCACCGCCTCTCGCCGCCGATTGGTGGAGGGGGGCGCGAGGGGCTGCCGCTCACCTCAGGCGGCGCCCGTGCGCCTTCGGTCCTCCCAGAAGCCCCGTCAATCTGTAAATCATTTATTTGTGACTGGAAAACATTCGCTAGGCCTCCTGGAGCCTCTCGGAGGTTACAGTTGAGCTCCAGCTCCACAGAAACCTACCTGCAGAAACCTGAAATTCCTTAAGACCCGAATATGTGGGTCCGTGCTGTGAAACGTGTAGCCCCGCAGCCGTTTGCGGTTGGGTTTTTTTGACGGCCATTTAATGAGGGGTCCCCGAGTAGGTGCGGGGTTTCCAAATGGCGGGGAAAAGTGAGCGCAACAGAAAGCGCCCAGGGTCTTCACGCCCTGCCATGGCTGCAGCACCAAGCGCTGCCCAACATCCACCGCTGTCGTCTCTGGGTGGCAGACATTAGCCCTTAGCTGGGCACGGTATATCCCACCTCGTGGTAAAGCCACTGAGAGGGGACGAGTGACGGGTGTGTGGATGACATCAGGGCATTGGTGGGTGTAATATGAAATAACAGCAGCGGCAGCGAATCTGAAGTGGGGAGAAACCCTGTTTCTTGGGGACAGAGATAGGCCTGAGCGGTAATGTTAATGGCTGAGCCTTTCTTAGTCACCGGCAGGGCTTCATAGCGGCGCTGGAGATGCTGAGCAGGAGCGCCTGCTTGGGAAAGAAACTTTTCCCCAAACAGCGTCACCCCTCTGGATCCATGGGGGTTCCCAGACAGGCAGATATTTCCTGTACACCCCTTGGTTCTGATCCATACCAGCTCAAGACCTGTTGCTTCTCAATTAAAGAAACAACAACAAAAACCCCTCAAACCAACAAGAAGTCACCCTAGGTCATAAACAAAATGTTAACAGTTCTCTTTATGCGTTTCCCTGATTAACAAACACTTTTGCTGATCTCGGAGAACTGGAATGACATTTTATGGCAGGCAGATGTGAACGGGTTTGTTCAGTCCACCAGGTGGCAGGATGAAAAACCACCCGCAGATTTTGGGTGCAGCTCGATCCCATTAAAAGTAGCGACACAAACTTTGTTTCCTGGAGCTCACATGAAGCATGAATAGTGTTGGAAAGGACATGGAGAAAAGCTGCAGTGCTAGCTGCAACATTGTTCTCCAGTACAGCCAGGAAGCAGGTTTATATTCCCAGTGAAATTGCAACAATAAAAGCTCAAAGATGAAATAAATTTAAAGAACTGAGAGTTAGAATAAACAAAGAAAAGATGGGTCTGATTAGCTTAAGATCCGCCCCGTCTTGTGCAAAACTTTCTGAGGAATTCGCAATGCTCCAAACAACAACAACAAAAAAATTCACAGGAAGATTCTCGGTGGGCATTGGACTTCAGCAGATCTGGTGTCAAGAAAACACTCAGAGCGAAAGAAAGAAACTCTTAAAACTTATTTACTGCTTTAAATCAAGAAAAATGTTTCAAAGTCTGAAAAGTTCTCAAAAAATAAAAATAATTCATTGGAAACACAGGACATGATTAAAACAGAGGTAGCTTTAATGCTGCTTCAGACTGAGGAATTTAAAAGGAAGTTAAAAACATGGAGAATGATTTATGTTCATCAATTCAAAATAGTACAGTCGTCTTAAAACCCGTGTAAACAACATACAGCATCTCAACAGTATCTTCTGAACAGATTTGCTGGTACTTGGTTAGCAACTTCTTCTGATGCTTCATCTCACCAGTTTTCCAGTTTTATTATCATTCCCAAGTCTTTCGTTTGATTCTTTACTAAGTAAAATCAGAGAAGTGAAAGGACTTGAAGATCTCTTCTCTGGATAAGGAAACTCTGACAAAATTCACTGAGTCGTTTCTGATTCATCTCACAACACAATTATGACGATAATATAATTGATTCTGTGCTGTTCATGCTGCTTCCCAATCTTCTGACTTCAGACAATTACATAGGTGGCTGCTAGGCCACCCACAAGATGAATTTATGCATCTAAAAAATAAGCTTACTCTAAAGGCCCTTTGAGTCACGGAAATGAGTTAATCAAAAAAATAATGATGTGTAGAGAACAGGAAGAAACAAAGCAACAATGTAAAAAATAAATATGTGGAAATCAAAGAAAATAAGGAGACAACAGCATATCAAATTTAAAAATAATTGAAACAGTCACACAAAAAGTTTGTTCAAATGGTGCAAGAAATGAGGAAAAGGAGCAGTTTATATAGAAAAATAATTTTAAAATCTTCAGTAACAAGGAATTCTTCAGATTTTTACAGTACTTGTAATCTAAAAATAGTCTTCTATTATTCATGTAAGTATATTTTATAATTTATTTCCTGGTATACTTTATTAACAAAACATATAAAAGCAGAAAACAAAAAATCAGAAAGATATGAAGAAAATGTCTTATCTGAAGAAACAGATATCTGAATTGGGTTCTAAAACATGTTTCTTAATGAGTGTATCTCATTACTCTGCTCACATAATACCAAATTTTCCAGATAAGAAGTTTGTTTTTCCTTGAGATGTTGTATTCTTTCCATCACTTGACTTTGAAGGCATGTCCATAGTAATGTATCTAATTTGAAAACCACCAGCAGTCACTGAGGCATCTGTCAAAAACTTCAAGGTCATAACGTTGCCTGGGACAAGAAAAAGAAAACCAAAGGTTATGCTTTTGGGTGGCATAAAAATGCAGTATTTCAGAGTCATTTTTGAAGTGCTTTTTCTTGCTTGCTTCCGAGATCTTTAGAGCAATCCACCTGGTCTGTCTAGTTCAGAGCTGTGGCCTGGGAGGATTATATTTCCATCAGCCCCACGGAAAACCAGGCAGATTTTCATCAGTTTTCTTTGTTTGCAGAGCCCAGAGGCTGATAAAGTTTTGCTGTACCCAGTGCTTTCTGCGAAGCACTTCCCTTTCTTTAAAGTTCTGCTCTGCTTCACTCTACCTGTGAAATGTCACACTTCATGTGAGACACATCTGCCATCGAGCCTCACGGATCTCTAGGTGACACAGGGGTGAGGTTGCTACATCACTCTCCCATGAGAGTCATCTGCTTATCTCCACCAGGCTGGTGTAAACTGGGAGATCAGGGATGGCACAATTCAACTTCTCTGTTCTCTTTCTGCTGATTAACAGCTGTGGGCTGGAGTGTGGTAGTGCGAGTTTCTGCACAGACTATCCATAGGCTATCCCAGGAAACATGGCTACTTCTTTGCGCAGGTAGCCCGTGTGACATCTGTGCCACAGCGACTTTGCGACGCTTGAGTGAGGAGAGGTAAAAGTGGCTTTGATTTACGTGTAATCAGACCTTGACCTGCTGTTTAAACATACACACAGAATAATATCTATAACCGGCTTTGGAAGTGTTCTTGCAATCCTTGCTCTTGAAATGGGAAAAATTGGTGCATGAAGGTTGTGCTCGTAGGTAGGGCTCAGTTACTGATTACAGATCTGCTCTATAAAGACGTCTGTGTGAAAACTCCTTAACGTGCGTAGGTGTACTACCTCTGTAAGGCCAGCAGGATGCACCCTGGTTATTTTCTACCCACAGTTCTTTAGAAGTAATTGCTTTGATGAAAGAGCATGCTGGCAGTTTTGAATAGCAGTTTATGACATGCTGGCCATGAAGCAGAGATTGTGTCTTTGGGCATCTTTACTATATATTATTAGAAAGTAGGGACAAAAGGTGATTTTGGCTGTTATTTTTTTACCGTAAAGAGTGCAAATATATTACCTGTGCTAATGATATCATCTGGCAACTCATCTCCGCAAAACCTGGAAAAAAATGTAAATGGTCATGACTAAACAACACAGCAAATGTGCCCTACCCCCGCTATAGGGGGACCTACAGTGAACAGTGTCTCTCCTCAGAGCTGTGGCTCATGGGGCTAAATTGTTTATAGGTATTCAGTGTATGTAATTCTCCACTATATGTTAAAGCAACTGCTTAAAGGTTTTTTTGTCATTATCTTATAGTAAGGTTTAGGGGAGGGAAAAATGCAGGAAGCATTTTTCAATATATGCAGGAAGTAAATGATGCAAATAAAGAAAAAGAGCAATTTCACAAGATGTTAAGGAAAACAACAATGGCCCAAGGCTAAGAAAAGAACACTGTGAAGAAAAACATGTAAAATTATCTGTAAAGGCAGAACAAATGGACTATATCCTTGCTTTGCTACACATGATTTGTAGAGAGTATGTGAAAAGTGGCAGGAATTGGGAAGTGTTTTGTATCACTTTTTCTGGTTTATTTTTTGTCCTGGAAAATTGAGGTACTTCATACTAAAATATGGCTACTAAAGGACAAGCAGAAATATGACATCAAAGAAAAAGTGAGAATTAAGCAAAGAGGGAAACTAAATCTAGTAAGAGAGAAATAACGCTTGTTGTTCTCATCATGTTAGAAAATATTTTACTTCTGCAGTGAATAGTAACTTAAATACATTTTTGCTAACAGTTTAACACCCCACCTCCCTCCTTTCAATTAAAGCAAATATAAAATACTGTTCGAGATTGCTAGGAGTTCTTCCTGTAAAATAATAGAGAATTAAGATAAGCAGCTAACTAAAAAGTCTTGCAGCTTTCTTCATGTAATTTAACAAAGCAGAAAAGGGTAAAGCATAATTCTGTGAAACTGTTCACAGGCCTGTTTTAATGACAGTGAAGTAAATTGCCAGGAAAGATCAGTCGGGTACTACTGCTACAAGTACTATGTGTGTATCAGAGGTGCTAATGGGATGAGGTAATACAGTCTTCTTCTGAAGTAATGTTCTGGGGAAAAAATTAAAGCATTTGTTTATTTGCATATTAAAGCTGGAATTGCCTTACCTGCCCACAAAGCCATTGATATCATCATAGCTATCATAGATTTCCAAGAAATCAGCCATACAAGCAGTGTCGTCTTCAACATCAAACTCTAGAAACTGCAGATGAATACGTTGTCCATACTTTACTCTAATATGCCAGTAGCAAATTTGATCATTTTCATACTCATTCGGGTAGCCTGGTGACTTAAAAACGTGTTTTGAATCTGTGAAGACTCCACCACATTCTTTTCCTAAGAAAAAAAAAACATTAGAGTTTAAGTATTCATTCTGGATATGGTTATGGTTTAAATCTTTGTGCACTTTGACCCAGCAGATCAATAGAAAATCACATAGCGACACCAGCGTGATAGCCCTTTTCATACATTTAAGCACTCAGCATTCACAAGAAATGTCAGTGATTCCTAACTTTTGGGAGCAGATAATTTGGAAACAAGAGGCATGATCCAAAACTCACTGAATTCAGAGCAAAAGCTTTCATTGACTTCCATGGACTTTGGGCCAGAGCTAAGTGTTTTATGTAAAAGGCATCTGGGGTTTCTGGCTATGTCAGACTGTGAGCTTTACAGCTGTACTTGCAAGTCACCCTGGCATTCAGTTTCATCCTTTCTTCTTCAAAAACCTCTCGAAAGTGTGCCTTCTACAAGAAAACTTATAAAGGGTAGTGATCACATACATTGCATTGTACTCCTGTTATTGCTGCATCTCTTCACGCCCTTTGAGATGTTTCCTTTGGGATGAAAACCACTCATTCCCATTTGATTCAGTGGACATTTGAACTTTACCAGCTCCCTGACATTGGGACCAATCAATCTGGGTACCTCACACTGCCCGACTTCAGGATTTGTCATAGTTCCCCATGTTCACACCTGGGGGAAGAGCGAGATACTTTCTAAGGGTGATTCAGGGCACGTGGATTAGGAGCCTTAAGCTGGATAGCGTGATAAACCCTCTTAGTCTGTACATTGTCCACAAGTCCTGTGCTTTCCAGCTCCAGATCACTGCTAGGTTGGATGTACATTTCAAACATGTGAACAGTTCCACAAGTTCCTCTTGACATCTTCAGCATTTTAGAGAAAAGCATAGGCTCAGTTCAATCAGAAATTTGTCTTTGTTCTCCCAGGCTACTTGTCTTCCATCTGCAAACAGACAACTCTGCCAGGCTTTGTAGCAGACTGTCCATCAAGCATGAATACATATCCTTTTAATGGGAGACTCAAGCCGTCTGCTGAGTGTTGGCAGTTCTGGTTTCCTTTTGTCCTCTAACCAAACAGAGCATTTGGAAAGTAACTACCTCTCAGCCCAGAGGAGAAGGCTAACGAAAGAGAAAGTCAGGCTGACAGTTTACATGCAGTAACAATGAATGCAGTAGTCTCTCTTGCAGTTTTCTTTGTGTGCTGAACATCTGTGAATGTCCCCCACCCCACAGAGCTATTTGATTAACAACTGTGCAGCTAACATAAACAAGCTCAAGCACTGTGAGCACAAACAAAATGTGCACAGCTGTACAGACGTCATGGACAACTCTAACTTTTGGCTCTGCCAGGCAGGGTAGTACACTTGGAATAGTAGGAGAGCCAAGCAGTGCACAAAGTTAAGCTTTGCTTTTCTTGTTGGTGCCTACTTCTTCTGTCTTCCCTGCTATATGAAGTGATACCAAGCTACATTGAAACAGCGGCCGTGTCAGTATTTTAGTCATCTGCAGTGTAGTGAATGGAGGGGAACAGAGAGACGTCCTGTATCTGGTGAAGTCTTGTCAGTCATGTTTGAACCACGTCTCCTGATCTGCTTTGGAGATTCACTTTTCTCACACATGCATGCACGCGCATGTACACACACACACACAAGGCGCTGCTGGGAGCTGTATCTGTCAGGTGTTTCAGTCCGAGACATGGCACGCATTTTCAAACGTTGTTCTATCTCAGGCACGAGAAAGAAGGAATAAGGGTTAACACTAAATTTAGCCTGTTTACAGGCAAAATATCTGGAAAATGGTTCCCACATTAAACACCTCAGATTAGTTATTTAAATGAAATTGTAGGCTAAATGTAAACTCATACAAAATAAGATGCTTGCACTTCATGTTGGAAATATTACCTTTTTCATCAACAACAGCATATTGTTACATTTTTAGTTTCTGAAAGGACTTTGCTTAGGCCCAGTTATATATGGCACAATGCAGTGCAGAGATACTGAGCTCTGAGCAAGCCAGATCAGCTTGGTAACACAGGTAACATAGGTAACAGCAGAGGGGCTTAGTGCAAGGCTCCAAATAAATTTGTATCCATACGCCCCCCTTCTCAGACAGCACATTTATGGTATTGAAGCTAACTCATTCAGAGCTGGGGTGCCTTTGCGCAGCCAGATAGTATGGCGTGTAGTCACAATCTTAGACCCGAAGAGCAATGGGTTGTTTTAAACACACCGTTAGGGTTGTAGCAGTAGGCATCCCATCGCTCGCTTCTGTTGAGGCGAATCCCGTAATCAACAATACCAGTTTTTCCAAAGCCACAGTTGGCTCCAGCTTTTACTATGGGATAACCAACTCTGCCCTTTGCCATCCAGCCAGCAGCACACACATGGAAACCTGCAACAGGGAGAAAATGAGACATAGATGTGATAAATCAATCCTAGGCAAGAAACTCTGCTTTTTATTCAAGTAAGGAAAGCCTTACCCAGGCTGATCAATGACTTGGGTGTAATTGGCCTAATAGAAATTGAACTACAGGAAAGAACAGTACTTTGAGAGGATCATGTTAAACACAGAATATAAAATTGCATTGTGTTCTCCACAATATGGTTATTGGTTCTTCATTTGAAAACAAAAATCAAATGCAGATGGACTATATAGTTGCCCGGGTAGTGAATTTTAAGTGCTGTACCAGCATTTGTAACCAAATTATACAGTGGATGAGTTATATAAACATGTTCTTTGTTTCCCTTTTGAAGTCATACAAATTTACTCAAACATATCTCAAGAGTTTGCAGCATTAAGTTCTGAGAGTGAATAAAATGCTACATACAGAAGACAGCTAAGAAAACAAAATATTTACTTAAAATACTTTCGATTTAGATTTAAATACCTGAAACGCCTCAAGTATTTCTTGCTAAACAAAAAGATCCTGTTAATGCATTTTGTGGCTGAGAACTTAAAAACAATAGCCAAAGAATGCAATGTTTTTCACTGTCTGGTAGAGACCAATTCAATGTTTTCACCGAGACTAACTGGAACATATTTGTGGCGTCCTAGGACTATGAGCTATTCAGAAGAGACAAAAATACCCTTTTTACATGTGTGCTGGTGCTGAGAGCCAGCTTCTGACTCAACGGCATAGCCTGCAAATTTCTAGAGTGGAGGATATTTTCCATTGTTTTCCTAATGCTCTGAATGAATTGATCATTTCTTATTAGGAATCAAATAAAAATACAGTAGAGACCTCACTCAGCTCCGCTTTTCACTCCAAGCACACCACTCACTCTCTCTCAGAGCAAAGATGGCTGGAATAAACATTATGAAAACATCTTGACTGATGATATGAAAAATAGCAATGCACATTTTCTATAGAAGCTCCCTGGGAACAAACACCTTCCTCTGCAGCCCCCAGCAGCAGCCAGGTGCTGTAGCTGGGGAGGTACCATCGCTTCCCAGCTCAGCCAGACGGCTCTGCGCTGGCTGTTGCTGGTTCTGGGACTGCGCTGCACCCAGAGCTCAGGGGGACGCGTAGCACGGTGTGCAGATGTTATCCCTGACAGAGCTCTGTAGGTAGCGCAGTCATGCTCTGTTACTGAGGGGGGGAAACTGCATGCAACTTGGGCGAAAACCCAGGGAGTTTACAAGTCTCTCAGTCCCAGAGTTTGTAACATTCATGAAAATACAACACTGGCAACATTATGAATGAGCGATGTGAAAAGCAAACAGCCATGATTTTTTTCAAACCTATTTTTCTTGCCGCCTCCAGCTGCTGATACGTGGCTAGGTGTCCTCCCTCGTATTCACAGACTGCTTTTGCTTCTGCATAGGTGAGCTGGTACTTCCCAGAGCGTGACTCCCGGTGATACACTCCAGCTGCTCGTTCTGTGGGACCAAAGCAATAAATGATTTTGGTATTGTATCTCAGCTGGCTCACCTTCTGGGGTGCTCTCACCGCCTCCAGCAGTTTCCCCAAGACCTGCACTTCAGGCTACTGTCCAGGTGAGAAGAGAAACAAAATGTTCCGCTAGTAGCTGTGCCACTTGGAAAACGTCAGTAAAATATGTCCTTCTCAACCCAAAGGCATGTTTTTGCAACCCATAGGTATGTTTTTGTTTGGGAAAAGTTTTGAACAACAGAGCTAGTCAGAGCTTGTTGAGTTTTTGAACAACAGAAAATCAACAAACACAGGGAAGGACTCCCCTAGGACTACTCAGAAGGCAGTAGTTACGGGAACGATCGGCTGGTGTCAGCATCACTAGTTCCGTGTATGCTATCTGACTCAGGGGAAGCTCCTTCTGGATTGCTATCACAGCAGACGTTTGGATGTAACTTTAAGTGCCTTTGTAAGATGAATCAGAGCTTTGTTTTGAATCTCCAGAGAAGTTAAATCAGAGCTACTTGGATAGAGGAGAGGCAGAAATTAAAGGGAATAAAAATGTGAAATAAAAATATCTGAGTTTGTGTCACAAAGGGCAGGACCAGAACAATTGCTGGCAGATATTTTTGCTGTACAGAAAATGAATACACTTTCTTCATTTTTTTCTTTGCTGTTGCAAGTACCATACAAAGCAGCTTTCCAGGGAAACCTAGAAACTGTCAGTACTACTACAAGTTTTATAATCTTTTCATGTTGCACTTGTCTGATGCCATATGTATGGAAATCTGTCTCAGAACCAATCTGCATATCTAATCTGAAAGGCGTTTTTGTTTAGATCTTTCTTATATTTAGTATAATCTGAGAGAAATGGCTGTCTGTAGCTATCACTAGTCAATATGACTGAAAAAAGACACAAAACAGGAAGAATTTTTTACAGTAGTTATTTGTACCATGGGAAAAAAAAAGAATGTCTTTTTTAGGCACATACTTAAGAGTCAGTAGTTTTGGCTAGGTTAGGGTATTTTTTAAAAAACCATGGTCACCACTGAATTGTGGTTAGCAATGGTGAGATCCCTTATTAGATACAAAATGACGTTTGCCAATGTAGTTTTTGGAGCCACAGTCACTGGCCTCATGCCCAGTGAAGTAAATGATATTGCTGATTATAGTCTCAGAAGACGGAGAGCTGCTTTCTGTAACGTCGCTGGGAATGTCACTGGCCTGGGCATGGGATAACATTAATTCTGTGGAAAAATCTTTCCGAAGAAGCCAGTTCCATTGCAAGGAAGAATCACAACAACTAACAACTCTGGAATAATGGTATGCTATATTTAAAAAAATCTATTTTAATAAAAAAATTATCCATAGGAAGTATTATTTTTCATTCACTCAATAGTCTATCATGTCTAACCTGATAAATCCACTCACTGCTTCTTTACAGTATGATTGTATTGGATTCAGTATGCATGAACTGAAAATCTGAGTACTACAGAAAACAGCACACCATTTAGCCTCATCGCACACGCAGGGGACAACCTGGAATTCACATTATTGATTACTGCAGCTCTCAGGGAAGTGAACTGAAAGGAGAATTGAAAAACACAGACTGTAGTCCTTGGGATTAGCTGAGCTGCCCCACCTACACCGAGTCAAAGAGTAAGGGGCAGCTGAATTCTATGGTTTGTCACCTTTGCAAAGGTGACCAGTCACAGCCAAAGCAAGAATAGTCTTAAAGCTTATTGTCAACGATGTTTGCTGGCAAAAGCCCCCATCGCTCTGGCAGCCACCTTTGCAAGACCCACCCTGTTCCTTCCCTGGAACTACTGCTGGATGTACCACCAGGGATGCAGGGGGAATCCCCACTGTTCGGACTCATCACTCTTGGAGCCGACAGTAAAAACTTACCATTTTTAGTTGTTCTCGCTTTTTCACCTGGCAATATTGTTTTCAAATCTTATCCCTCAAAAGGTATCCCCCCCACTTATTGATGCTAAAATGTCACTATGGACAGACATCACGTTTTTTCAGAATATTGCTGGGAAGATCTGTTCTTTGCAGTTTCTGCAAAGGCTGCTCCACCACCAGCAGCACCACTGAGTCTTCATGCAAGGTCCTGGTGGGTGGCGTTAACCTGCTGAGAGCAATCACTAATCTGTATCTCTGTTACTGCTTTGTAACATGACAAAAGTAGCCTTTGGAAAGATAGACCACACACATACACTCCACCAAGCTTTGAGATTTGATGCTGGCTCGGTGTGTCACAGTTTAATGATACAGTATTCCCTAACAGTATATCCTAATTAACTGATCAGATCTTTCACTGCCATTTTTTTCCCCTCCCTCTTAATTACATTAGGGGCTGTGCAGAAAGATAAACTGCATCAGCAAAACCAGACCTAGGTCAAAGCATTGTACTCATTAACTATTAATATAATTTACATAGTTATGTATCTGTATCTGTATACGCATATTCACAGTCATACATGAACAGAGACACGCACGCATGAATTACCATTAGTCTTTATGGAGGCAATATCATGGCCGCGTAGATAAACCTGCATGAAATTTTGTTTTTAGTTGCAAGCACAAGCGCATGCTTACCGCTGTAAATGCATACCGTTCATATGTCGTTGGGCCCGCACTACAGAGTACAATCTGTCCCAGCCTCAGCTGGGCATCTTCTCTGATGGGGGATTCTGCTTGAAGGCTGTTCTCTTTATCTGACCTGCCTGAAATCTCCTCTTCCTGGACAACAGTGAGAAATTTCAGCAAAGTTAGTTCTTTCTTTGCCTGAAAACCTGCATATTGGGACTGTTCTCTTGGGGATTTCTCCACCTACTTTTCTTCTTTGATTCTTACTCAAAAGGTCATGGGCTATGTGGCTGTCAGGACATGTTTCTTCCCATGCACATTTCTTAAAATCTCTTCTTGAAGCCCAGAGACAGCAGGATCCTGCAAGGACAGTGACCCCCTACTCACCCACAGCAGTAGGAGATGGTAAAATGTAAACCTCTTCCACACAAACACAACAATCATGAAGCTTGGCCTAATAAAGTACCCTCAATATGCATGACACAAATACTAAATGCTAAATAAAACCAAACATTTAACTTTTAAGCAGAGGATGGCCATGTAGAGTTACTGGCATGGGCCTCTGCTAATGTGCACAGTCATACTCAGAGTACGCCACCAAACGGGGCAGGTATGGTCCCTAAACTGCGCTGACACACGGTGTGCGAATGGGGATGAAATTCTGAACACAAAGAGTGCAGCAGCTGTCCAGGGAAACCTACTTTGTGGCACTAAGAACTGGCACTCAAATCAGCGTAGGAGCGTATTTGGGCAAGACTGCTCCAATCCTCTCATCAGTTTACAATAAACCTTTGTTTAGAATGTGCTTGTGTCAAAAATGAGCAACAATAAAATTCCATTCACACAAGAAAGACATTAACAGGAAGGTGATACAGTCAGCTGCAGCAGGACTGCACGCTGAGAAAACAAAAGATGTTTTGTAACAAGAAAAAAGGTAAAAGACATGAGCATTTCTAGGCTGCCAGTAATTCAAGATTTTATATTTGTGCTAATGATTTGTTGAGGAAGGAAGGTAAAATGGAAAACTCCCTTCATTTTCAATTTGGTCTTGATAGTGCTTTGTCAGAAGAAGTGGAGATAAGCAAAGCTCAGGTGTCGCTATGCATTCCTAGGTTTTATTCAAGGAAGGGGGTCTTGCTTTAATGCTCCTACATAGTGAGTATGAAATTGGGGTTACGTGTTTTACTGTTAAAGTTACACTTTTCTTTTTAATACAAAGATGCATAAATTGGATGGCTGTGATGTTGCCAGATTTTTCTTCATTTATATGTAATGTCACTGAATTCCATGGGTAATTCAATTAGCTGCGTTTTGAGGTTTGCTTCAATAATTTTACTGCTGTAGTCACACTAGATGGTGCATTTCTGTGCCTGGGAAGATCATGGAACAGATCCTTCTGGAATCTATGTTAAAGCACATGCGAAACGAGGAGGTGATCTGAGACAGCCAGCATGGCTTCACCAAGGGCAGGTCTTGCATGACAAATCTGGTGGCTTTCTATGACGGAGTAACGGCATCAGTGGATAAAGGGAGGGCAATGGATGTCATCTATCTGGACTTCTGCAAGGCCTTAGACATGGTCCCACACCACATCCTTATCTCAAAATTGGAGAGATATGGATTTGAAGGGTGGACTATTCGAAGGATAAAAAAATGGTTGGATGGTCGCAGCCAGAGGGTTGTGGTCCATGGCTCTATGTCCAAGTGGTGTCCCCCAGAGGTCCGTCTTGGGACCGGTGCTCTTCAACATCTTTATCAATGACATAGACAGTGAGATTGAGTGCACCCTCAGCAAGTTTGCTGATGACACCAAGCTGAGTGGTGCAGTTGATACACCGGAAGGAAGGGATGCCATCCAAAGGGACCTGGACAGGCTTGAAAAGTGGGCCCACGGCAACCTGATGAGGTTCAACAAGGCCAAGTGCAAAGTGTTGCACTTGGGACAGGGCAACCCCAGACATCTGTACAGACTGGGAGAAGAATTCATTGAGAGCAGCCCTGCGAAGGACTTGGGGGTCCTGATGGATGAGAGGCTTGACATGAGCCAGCGGTGTGCGCTTGCAGCCCAGAAGGCCAACTGTCTCCCGGGCTGCATCGAGAGAGGCGCGGCCAGCAGGGCGAAGGAGACGATTGTCCCCCTCTGTTCTGGCCTCGTGAGGCCCCATCTGGAATACTGCGTGCAGGCTTGGGGTGCCCAGCACAAGAAGGATGTGGAGCTGCTGGAGCTGGTCCGGAGGAGGGCCACGAAAATGATCAGAGGGCTGGAGCACCTCTCCTATGAAGAAAGATTGAGGCAACTGGGTTTGTTCAGTTTGGAGAAGAGAAGGCTCCGGCGAGACCTCATTGCAGCCTTCCAGTACTTAAAGTGAGCCTATAAATGGGAGGGGGAGCGACTTTTTACATGGGCAGATAGTGATAGGACAAGGGGGAATGGTTTTAAACTAAAAGAGGGGAGATTTAGG
>JAVKLA010000001.1:51884667-51904347 GCA_034782735.1 Sagittarius serpentarius | reverse complement strand
GGCATGAGGGTTGGACTAGATGATCTTTAAGGTCCCTTCCAACCCAAGCCATTCTATGATTCTATGATTCTATGATTTCTAAAGCAGCTTCAGCAGAGTCCTGGAGATAAGAAAGCAGAGTGGTTATTTCAAAGTTGCACACTGTGCTTCCAAATTTTGCAAGTGTTTGTTAATTTAGAGCAAGTCATCAGTTTTTACCCCATGTTTTTATTTTTATTTACTCTCATGGTAAATGCTAAAGGTGTACCAAAACATAATTTTATTATGCATTCCGGTTAACACTCTGTTTCTTCATTTTGAAGAACTAGAAAATTTTTACTTCAAATTGACTTCAATTCATAAAACTGTTTAAATGATCACTGTAATCACAAATTCACATTTATGTTGTAGAAGTGCCTAAAGGCTACATCCAGGGTGGCTGGTTGCAGCAGTCATGTGGATACGCCAATATTTGCAAACAGGACACCCCGGACCCATTCTCTAATGGGTCCGTGAGTGCAAGTGGCATGGTGTGTGCCTGAGCTCTCTTCCCCGTCATCAGGGTGGTCTCACCCAGGGACAGCCCGTGGCCCAGCTCTCCCTGGCGCTGCACTGGCGTACTCTTTAGAAGACCACTGTCTGGCTGAGAGCAAAACTGTGCCAGGGAATGAGAGAAAGGTTAAACCACAGACAGGACCTGTGCACGGCCATGTGCTGTTCCCTTATGCAGGGACAGCCTGAACAGGCTACAGGTAAACAAGGGGCCTGACTCAGCAAGCCCCTTTGCTGATTGCTCTGACCACATCCCTCCTGTATAAGAATACCCATCACAACCTGTATCAAGTTCAACTTGTCTGCCCCTACTATCAGGGCTTAACACAGCCTCAGTCCTACTTATCTTCTGTGTCTCCTTACTATGATTACTGCCAAAAATACAAGCTTTGCTTGTTTCTCACACAGACCTCTTCTCTGTCATGGTTTTTCTGAATAGCAGCCACTTGAGGTGGTGCATGAAGCTGCCAAGCTGTCCTCCCTTGGAGCTCTCCCCTACCTGAGTGCCTTCAGCAACTATGGGACACAGCAGGCGTGTTCCAAGTTTAGAAGGAATGAAAAGTCATTAAAAATGTGCAGTCAAGTGGAAAGCAATATAGATCACTTCTCCTTCTCACTTATGTTCCTGTTAGTTTACATGGTCCTCTGAGAAGGGACTAGAGTCACGTGGTTGCTGCACCAGCTAATAGAGCATGGCCCCAATCCCTCCTGAAACATCTGAGCACAACAGAAACGTGTACCAGCTACAGGAATTCCTTAAAATCCTTAAAGAAAAACACAACATTCTAGAGAGGATAAAGGAGTTCGTAAATATTTGTCTATAAAAGAGAGCACTGGGTGCATGTTTTTGTGTTGGCATCCTTTATGTGACTATATTCTGAATATGTTTTTCTGTTGTATTGGATAATTATAAAGACCTATAAAAGAACTCTAACAGCTATTTAAACCCACTTGAGGCATAAGAAACTATTCCCACAGCATTTTCTATAGCCCTTTTGAAATCTTCTCTCTACTGTTTAATGATGTGAACAAATCAATGGCCAAAACATATACATTTCTGTAACTTCCTAGAAACCTAGGAAATATTATCTCTGTTATTTCCAGATCATTTAGTTTCATATGTAGGACCCCAGGCATTTGAAGTATGTTCATGCAGAAAGTAATTCATTTCTTTGGCAAATGTTTCTTTTCATACTCATTTTCCTTCATTAGAAGCAACCGTTATTTAATGCTGTTTTCACTTTACCTCATGCTGTAGGAAAATACATTCAGATGAAATATTCCATAACTACTTTTTCCGCATTTCAGAGAAACAGTAAAAATAGTAACCTCGTAAGGACAAAACTTACAGTCACTACTCAGATAAAATGATTCAATGCAGGATTTTGCTAATATTAATGCATGGATCAATTTTGTATTGCTAGGTGCTCATCTTTATACTGTTAGACAAACACTGTGCTTTTGCAGAGAAACATTAATGATTAAATTATTTCTTACCTAACCAGATAGAGTTATGCAGCACTCCGTCCTTGAATCCCCATGTTTGAGCCTTGTCCCACAGCAGAGCAGAAAAGAAAATCAGTGCAATCATCTCTTCCGAACTTCAGGCTGTAAATATTCCCTGTTAAAACACTCAGAGTAACCTCTGCTAGCAGCTGGCTAGATCCTATTGGAACATCTGGTAGCCAGATCTTAAATAGTGCTTTCAGCTGTGAGGTCAGCAAGCCTGCTCCAATTGTGCTTGCTGCAGTACTATTACACAATTAGATGTGATGTCTGCAGTCGTCCATGTGACTCACTTTTGGCTCTCTCGATTCCCAGCATGTCCAAGAAACCATTCTGTCCCTCACTACTGCAGCACACATGAACACTTTTCAAGCCAAAGTCTGTTCATTCTTCAGTGCTCACTGTCTCCAAATTCCACAAAACAATAAAACTAATAACCAGTCTAACTGCTTATGGTGTTTCTATTCACACTATTTACAGGACCAAAGAGAATCACACACACTACTTCTCATTCTCATTTAAACATTCTCTTCTTTCATATATAATTTGAATTAAATTTCACAGTGACCTAATGAATGAAGAAATCTAAGGAGAATATTTTGCATTGGCTATTTGAATTCAGTTTCCCTACATGGAATCTGTAATTGCAAGTCAAACTCCCAGATCAGCATAAAACTGCAGGTGTCAAAAACAGATGCTCTTTGTTCTGCAAGTGGGAAATAAAGCTAAAATCTTCCCCTCCAAACCACAGTTTAAAATCTGATTCATAGCATGACAGCTGTCTGCTTGTCTTCCCTTCCAGCTGAAAGTGAATACTGCAGCTGCTCCTTGTGGATGAGTAGGAGAGTAGAAAGGGGGAAAGATGAGAGTATGGAAAATGGTCTGGTGCTGCACACGACTGAGCAGCCATTGGAAGACTCTGCTCTCCAGTTCTGATAACATTCGTAACTTCTGAGTCAGGAGCTGCAGAAAAAGACGTGCTCATGACCATGAACACAAGCAAATTAAAATAAATGAAAAGGAAAGGGTGGAGGACTCTGTGCCTACTTAAAAATATTTTACATAGATGACTGTTGTACCGATGAGGAAGATACTCTTCATCACTCCAGTCTTAACATAAAGTGATGAACACCTAGCTACACTGTATACACAGACACACACACGTATTCCTCCCACCTACAACTCAGGCAGATGCTGAAGAGGAGAGCTGTGCGGAAACGGAGTTGAGTGAGAGCCTTTCCCCTGCATCAGAGCAGCAAGGCACCTTCCACCAAAATACTAATGTCTTGACCTGTCACTCTGCAGCACTCACTGATGAGAGCAAACCTGTTCTTCCAATAAAGTTCACCTACATGTACATTCCTGTTGTGCACACCCATGCCTTACCCATTCCAGTCTGAACCTTTGGTGTGCAGCAGTAGGTGTACAATGTGTATGTGACTTCTCGCTCCCGACAAAGCTCATGTGCGTTCGGATGTCAAGGTCTGGCACTGGGACTTTCCACTCAGGTATCCCAGAAAGCTGATGACAGCCCGCTGGCTCCCTCTGACCAGCCCAGGACATTCAGGGCACAGTGGCTTATTGTCCTCTTTCCTGCCCTGCTAGTGAGCTCCCACCAAGCAGGGTGCTGGGACCAGGGATATTGCCTGCCAGTTTGTTCGCCAGTCTCTACCACACTGATTGTCCCACCGCACTGCTTGTCCCACCACACTTTACAGCTCCTCTGTCAGCAAAACAAGAAAGCGCTCCAGAGGCTTGTCTCATTGCATAGAGGTAGGAGCCCTACCTCTGTTTCTTCTTGCTAGATTTGAGGATTTGGTGCTTTCTTTGTACTTCTTTTCTACTTTAATGCCCAATAGATAAGAGTCCAAGCTTTTTGAATGAGACCTAATTCAACATTATTCTGTGAAAACATATTGGTAGAAGTCTGTTGCTTTCTAAACATCAATATCCAAGACATGTATCTGTGGTTACCTGAGATATGAGTTGCGAAGACGGCAGTATAAACTTTTGGGGTGGTGGTGAATGGAGGAGACAGTGCTGAGTGCATTGCTCTGGAGCATTCATTTCTCATTAGCTGAAGGAATCTGGCACTTAGCCTTTGCCGGTTTGGAGTTGTGACATATTCCTGGTATCTTCTGGGAACCTAGCAACAATAGAAAAGCATGAGGGAAGGAATGGAAACCCAAGGGAAGTGGAAATTCAACAGCAATATCATTCACTGGTAATCTAAAAAGACGAATTACTGATTCGGATGAAGAGAATCCTCTTTACGCAAAGATTTCTCTTTCTGAAAGAAGTATGGTGTGGATGTCTTTCTCTGCAGAGGACACCTTTTTGTTGGCCATTCCATGCAAACTCCTCTGGATGATACTGCAATGTGAGTTGATAGCTTAATGATCTTATATCAGAGCCAGATGTCCACACCACAGGGAATTGTTCTGTTCTGTGGTAGGCGGGTGCCAATCCCACAAGATCACAAAAATGTGTTAACAGTGACTAAATCATAAAAGCAAGGAGTGCATACCAACTTGGAGATGATTTGTAATAGACTACCATACTGAAATTCTTGAGGAAGACACTCATGTAACAATGAATAATTTTTTTTTTTTTACTGAAGTTAACTGTTAATGGTGAAAGGCCTCAGTTAGAAAAAGCAGCTTAATAAATAAAGGACATAAAGTAGCAAACAGTTCTAATAATGACAGTATCTGACAGCACCTCTTGATTTATACAAGGTCTAATGTTTGAATGAATGTATACCTCCCTGGAGGAACAAGGCTATCTGTTAATAAATCCAAAGAAACACAATGGGTTTTGAATCATAGAATAAATGAGGCTGTAACGAATCATGAGAGGTCGTCCAGTCTTGAAGTCAGGATTCAGATGTCTAGTATAATATCCTCTGAATAATCCCTCAAATGAATAAACTTCATCTTCGCTGGACAGTATCAAAAGCTCTACAGGATTCAGTACATGTTTTATAGTGAAGAGTAATTGGGTATGATGAATACTTTGATACCTGAGGAAACAACTTAAGGTTTGCTATTGTGTTGCATTAGCCTTAGACATATGCTCCAGATTGAGCCTAGGTGTAAGTCTGTGCAACTTGCAGTGTCAATAAAGGAACACACTCAGTCCTATACACCTGCCTCCCAAGTGAGCTGGAAAGGAAAGTTTTCATCTGCAAATCCTAGCAGAACCTCTCACCAACAAGAAGATGCTCCACAGCTGTGGAGACATTAATCTGACAGTATTTTCTTAAGTTTTCTTTCAAGTTTTCTACATTTAAATATATCCCCGACAAATCTTATATAAACTGGGGCGAGGGGCTTTCCTTAACTCTTTCTATACATACATATGTTAAGAAAATACTGTTTGAAAGTTATTCTGTGGTGTTGACTAGCATTCAAAGTGAACACCTAACTTGGTAGTTCTCAGACTGTGGTCTGAGCATCACAGCAATATAAGACTAATTGCAATGACAGAGAGAAAAAACAATCCGTTAGCTTAATGGATGAACCACTGAGGATGAAGGAATTCTAAAAAATTAACAGTAGTGCATGTGGGTCATGAGTCTCTTTTGCATTAGTTTAAATATTAAGCACCTAAACTTTTCATTTTTCTTCTATTTATAAATTAATGAAAAGGGTGAAAATATTTATAGCTTTTGTATTCTAAGATTCATATACTATCGGTGATATAGAATATATTACAATTATATTGTTTATAGCTTTGAGAATGATACCAAGAAAGACGTATTTAAATGGAAAGGCATGCAGTGAAAGGCCTTTCATTGGGAGGTTTTTTGCAATAAACTAATCTCATTCGGAAAAAATTACTTGGTGGGAAGTGCAGGAAAAACAAGTGCAGGGAAAGAGATAGTGAAACAATTAAAGCTAAGTTTTTCTTACGAGAGAAAACTAAAATAGCTGATGTGAAATGGGGGAATATGACTACAATGAATATGCATTGTGGGAAACCTGAGAATGGAAGAAGAGCTATTTAACCTAAAGAAAGGAAAAAGTTAGCCCAACAACAATATCATCCCATCCCACCCCATCCTGCCCCATATAGAGTTAAATTTAGGCTGAAAAGCAGAAGACAATTTCAAACCATAAGTCCAGAGAAGTTTTAGAACAGCCAAACAAACAGCCCACCTAACTTATTTTGAGACAACATTTGAGGAGGAGCTTAGACTTGATGTTCTTTGAGAGAAGGCCACTTCCAGTGTTACCTTATTTTTATCTCATTTTAAACAAATCTTATTTTAAACTTCTTTTTTTTTTTCCATGAACAGAGCTGTCAAGGCACAACTCGAAGCACTGTTCCACACTTCAGTACCTCCATGAAGACCTTAAGGACCATCAGATCCCAAGCATATGCCACATGGGAGAAATAATTACACCTGAATTATTCCTGGCAGATACTTGTATAGCCTGTTCCTATGAACCTGCAGTGGTAGCAATTCCACGGCCTCCTGGTGCTTAACATTTTAAATACCTTCCTTAAGCAAAACATCTTGTATTAACTAAAATCTTCCCTGCTGCAACTTCAGCCTATTTCTTCTTTTTCCTTCAGCAGACTAAAGTAACAGATTCTTTACTGCCTCTTTGTAGCAGGAAAGTTATAACTGTTACTGTGTCTTGCTTCAGGTCTCTCCTTAAAAACAAACAGGCTCTTCTTTTCATCTTTCCTGTAGGTCATATTTTCTAGACTCTTGATCATTCTTGTTCCTCTGCCCTGTACTCTTTCCAGGTGGCCTGCATCCTTCTTGAAGTGTCATGCCAAAACTAAACATAGTACTCCAACAAAAGACTCCCCAGTATCAGATAGCGCAGAATTGAGTCATGTATTTTCCAGATGACATTTTGGTTTATACAAACCCCTAGTTTGACATTTGCTGTTAGTGAGATTTCCTTTTAAAATAACAAGTCAGGTTTTTAAAATACCTATTTCATTTAAAATGCCTTTGACAAGATGATGCTGTAAGTACGAAATGCATCCAAAATGAGAGAAACCAATCAATCAGATTTGGTAGGCCTACCTGAATATATTAGCTTGCTTTTCAAATCTCTTTTTTCTTGTATGCTTTCTGTTTTAGTGAAAGCTGAAAAGTGTTACAGAAATGGTGTGTTGTGGAAAAGAGCTGATGCAACTCTTACATTTACGCTCTGGACTACTGAGAAACTGACTTCCCAATGAATTTACAAAACAGGTTTTCTAAATGGTCACACATTTGTTATACTTAAAGGAAAGATGGAAGGAATTTCTAATCAAATTTCCTAACTTTCTGTCCCCCGTATGCTTCAGATGATGCAATTTTAGAAGAATTTTATACCGTGAGAACTTATTTGGCCAATGATTTTACTATTTATTGTCACAGTGTTAAGTTAATCTTTCAGAGACTATTTTGTCTTACAACTACATATTTTAAAACTTACGCTCCTTTGTCTTATTGTCTAATTCTCATTGAAATCAATGCCCATTTTTATCAGTACCATCAATGAGATAAGAATTAGCCATTCTGTGTAATGGTGCTTTAGTTAAAAAAAAGCAAACAAAAAACTTCATGTGAAAGTAGAATAAACCAAAAATATTTGGGATTATTAAGAGCAGATGTTAGGAGAGTATAATGGATTCACTTATAAAAAATCTGAACATTTGCCAAGTTAAAACATTTGTCAGTTGAAGTCCTATAGCGACAGTAATTCTAAATAAAATAGTTGAACCTATCAAAATTAAAAATATATACAGATATAAAATTTACAAGTGTCTCATGGATGTTCTTCTATGTTTACATTTTAAAACTACATAAATACATAAAAGAATCACAAAATGTTGTAAACATAGTTTTTAGAATATGATACTGAAGAATGGGTAATATGGTAGGGGGATGCCAAGACAAACAGGCTCCGAAGATTGCCAAGAAACTCCTAAAAGAAAAAATAACTTGCAACTCCAGCCATTGTAAAGCAAACTGCAACAATTTTGGGGGTGTATGTGAAAATATTAATATTCAGTCGCAAAATTAATGTATGCAAAGAGTCAGCTGTACAGAATTTAGTCCCTTAGGACCATAGTTAGGACACTTGAGTTTTGTTCACTGAATAGTAGATATCAAACAGCCCATGTAGTAAAAAATATGGCCCAGGCCTTGTTCTTCCAGCGTTCTTAGAACGCTTTTCTCCTGCTCTTGGATACAAGGAGTATTTAGTTTTCTAGCTGAAGTGGAGCAGCTTTAAAGGGAAACGCTAAGAGAGAATTGCCACAAAATATCTACGGACTGCTGACTGACACATGCCCTTTGCGGCTAAGCTGTGTAGGTTCAAATATCCTCAAGCAGACGAAAATGTTGAATCTGTGTTTCGGAAGCTGCTCTCCAGCGGTGCCATTCCAGAAAAGTTTTCCTGCCAGCTAGGAAGCTAAACTTGCTTCAGTGCTCAGAGGAAGACCCTAGGGAGGGTTCGTGGTATGAGCCCTCGGTACAGAGAGAGACCTCTTCCTTTGTGTTCCTGCAGCTGGTAACACTGAAGTCACATCTGACCTCAGAGACAAACGGTTCGGTTCTCAGAAGAAAACCTGCCTACCAGAATGCTGTTTTATCCAATCAGCTAAACATCTATGCTATGCCGAGCGCCAGGATATACTCAAACATTAAGAAGATTTTAAGGATACATACATGCCTTTAATATGCACATAAAAGACCTAATAATCAGAGGTTTAAAAGACTATGTGCTTCTTTTTAGTAAACATGTCCATAAAAATATTAGTGTCAGGCAAACTTATATGAAACACCTAGTATTTACATTACAATACTCTAAAAACACTTTGTATATTAACTATTTTTACATTGGTGAAGGCAAGATTAGAGTCAAATCACTGGTGACCATTCAACCACATGGAGACAATTTTTGCCAGAAAGACTGTGTCAAGCAGTTTGGGGAATAAACATTCCTGTAAGCTTATATGCTTTAAAAAATGGGTAATTCTAAGAAATCCTCCCATGTGTGAAATAGTAGAAATAATTATTTCTGCCTACAAAGGACAGTTAATAAGCTGCAGTGAATAATTACTTCTATAGAAGGGAAAAAATGTTTTTCCTCTCTGATGATTTATTTATCTACACTAATTATGTGACTACTCAGTTTTGTGGCACTGCGAGAATGATTCCTGTCCTGGCAACAGTTAAAATACACCAAGTGGACAGAATGAACTAATAACTAAATTAAAGAGCACAGTAAAAATTCACATTACTCACTTTACATTTTCAGTAAGATATTGCATAAGTTGTTGCAAAATTGACAGAGTATTGCCTACAAAATAAATACTTATCTTTACTATTTTAATTATTTTTTCTTTATAATTAAAGTAACTAAGCATTCATAAGGGATTGTTTTAATCTGCTATGTTTATAATTTCATTGGCATACAACACAGCCCAGGTATTCACACAATCTACCTCCAAGCATCTAATTTAAGTGTGTGAATTAAGAGCCTTTGCATTAAATAAGCCTCCAATGGGCATTCAGAGCATATACATGCTGAATATCCGACCACTGTTTTTCACCTGTTTTACTTTAAATCCCATTCATTTGTCCATCTCATAACATCTTAGATTTTAAAAATTATTTTCATACCCTAAGATGTACATAGGCAGGTAGTGAATTTTCAGAAGCAAAATACTCCCACGAGTTTGTGCACAAATACTTGTGAAAGTCTTGCCAGGTAATACTAATACTAAAGACTAATACCTAAATACTTTGGAAGAATTGTTCTTATAAGCAAAATGTCTCCTGCTCCATGTTCTTAACACATTGTTTCTGATCGATATTCCTGATAGGTAGGTTAAAAAAGGAATTTATTAGACCCAGGGTGGAACTGAAGTGGATAGCCCAGCATTGCATCACTCCTCCCTAAACTCAGCACTTTGGAAAACCTGGAGGCCACTGAACTCGTTATGCGTTTTATCCAGTGGCTATGTAAAATGCATAACGAGTCTGGGGCAGGTCCTAGAATCCAGGGCAAAGGGAAAATCCCTAAATCACTAGGGGCTACCTGTTCAGGCTCTTTCTTCCACTATTTCCTTCAGATTCCTCGAGTCTAATGCCTTCTTGCTGCCCTGGCTTGCAGCATTACCGCACCACCAGCAGCTCATTTTAGAAAAACCAGGCTAAGGTCCGCTTTCCTCTTCAGAAATACGCGCATCCGTGCCCACCCTGTGGCAAGCTGTCCACCCACCCTGTGAATCCCAAGTGGACAGAGGTCACCTGCTCAGAACTGCAGACCAGTGCCCGAAATCTGGAAAGGGATGTCCATGGTTCAGGACAAACCTCTCCCCATGCTGTGTCCTAGGCTGGCTTCCCAGGAAGCCCGTCACCAGGCTCACCAGGCACTAGTACTCCCTTCAGATATGCTCTGGAGTCAAACCTCGTCACTCAACTGGACAGCTTCAGCATTCTGCACCTTTCTGTTTTCAAAAGCCATCAGCCATTACTTACTTTCTCTGTTTCTCCCTCTATTACTTTTCATTTGCTTTGTTATTATCTCACTCCTTTTGTGTGGTATGTCAGATTTTGTAATTGAATACAGGGATCTTCCACAGGGATGTCCTTTGGTAACCCAAATGTTAGCTTACCTTCCTAGATACTGGTATGGTAGTGGCAGAATCTGTCCTTGGTCTTACAGTCGCCTTGCTAGCTCAGGGGCAGTACCTCCAGTCCCATAAAAGCTAACCATACACATTAATCTGCCTTGCAGTATTATGCTAAATTCCTTTCTGAAACCCAAATAGATGAATATGGTGATAACATACTCAGTGGATTACTCTCAGCAGTCATTGCTTAAGATGCCCCTTTATGTCTGCAACACTCATTTCCTACACCACTGTACATTCATTTTCTCTCCTCCCTCCTGCTGTCTGCTTCAGCTTCCGAGGAAATCAATTTTCCTAATGCCATGGTGACTCAGTATTTTACCAGCTTTTTTTGAGTTTTATTTTATTTCGTTTAGTGTGATGTAATAGATCTCTGTCATCCATTTTCTAACCTTCTGTGTAAAGTTAGGCTACAGATTTGCTTATATGTGTGGGCACAATTCACATCCTCTGAGCTCAAGAAAAACAAGCTGGTGTCTCTGACCATTGCCTTACGCATGCAATACCATGATTACAGCATTCAGTGTGGTGTTAACTAATATTCTTGGCATTGCATCATAATCCTGGAAATGCCCAGTTGCACAAGTTGGCTGCAAATGGTTTTGTAATGGTATGGACTATTCCTACTGCTTCTGAAATGAAGCAAAGCAATCCCTTTCAGGAGAGATTAATTCAATTGTACAAATACGTCTACGAACTATAGTTCTTTTAAACCAACATCATATACAATGTGTCAAAAATGGATAAAAATAACCCAGCTAATTGCTGTTAAACATTCTTAGTCATTCTGAGCCTTCAGCAGCATTATAGTTGCTGCCATGTTTCCCTGTTATTTACAATATAATTGATTGATATTCATTTGATATTTATCTTGCTAAGAAAGAACCAACAGTAAATATTACTAAATACCACTCCAGGCACTGCAGAAAAAAATCAAAATGGGAATATAAATGGAAAATTAGAATTTCTTGTCACCAGAAGATGAAAAGGTAAAAAGGGAATTCTTGCAGATCTAAGAACAAATAAGTCAGAAAGATTTCTTTTCTCAGTGTAAGCAGTCTTTAAATAGTACTACAGAAAGTGCCTTATTGGCACAGGAATTTCTGCACTTAAAGATGTATACACATGAGTATACAATTTTAGAAAACTTTGCACTATCACAAACCCAGTGTAGCTGATTCAAGTGACAAAACTGTGATATGCGTTTGGGCCAAAAGAAAGATGAATCTTCAGTCTGTAATTCAGTATCTTTAAGCATACCAATTCAGCCTGTGAAAAAGAAAATAATCAAAGGCTTTCCTTGATAGCATTGCCACAATGGATTACCCCAATGAAAATTAGGCTAATCTTTGCTGTTCAAGCTTTCCTCATTTTTTTCATATACGTTTCCATAGAGGTGGACTATGTGTGGGTTTTGATACTCAGTTGTTTGCAGAACAGCTCCAGGTACCTTATAGGAATTCCAGCCCAACTTTAGGAGAGTGTTTTAAAAGCTATCAAGCTGGCAATGTAAGCAGAAGGACTGCTGGCTGTCATTCCAGAAACTGTGTGCTCTGTCGTCTCTGAATATTAACAGCTGCACCAAATTAAAAAATCAATATCCCAAATTTAGAGGACTGTAATGAAGCTGTAGAGCTGAATGAATCATCTTTCCCCAAAAGCTTGGATGACACAAAACTTACCGAAACTTTACTGCATGTTGAATATCCTGAGCTTTGATGCAAGATCGTTATTGCCTGCATGCTCATACTGGGAAAGGTAATTACTGAGAAATGTTTGTGCAAAGAACCAAGTAAAGAAATAGAACCCATGAATTTTCTATTTGCTGGCCAAACATTAAGAAGTAAAGATAGAATGGAATAAGTTGTCTGTGATTTCAAAAGAGAAAGTGATATTTTAGTGAAACAGACAAATTTGGGGTCAAGTTTTTTATTTTGTTTGATTTAAAGTGCTTAATTTTCATTTCAGGTTTTAAAAAAATTTAATTATGAAATATGGCTCTTTTCCAAAATGTCTGAAATGAAAAATCAAATGGTTTCATTTTGAAAGAATTGAAACAAATATTTGAGCTCCTTAAATATATTTTCTTTCTTGCCACAATCATTTTTTACCCAAATTTATTAACAGTTTTCTCTTCCCTAAAATTGTTAGTCAGTTTTCTGTGGTGAAATAATAAAAATACAAATTCATTCACTGTATTCTAAGGCTGTCTTCAGCTGTGAATAATATCACACTAGACATTTTTAATCTTGATTTGACATGTAACCATGATGACTTGTCAGATCTAAAACAGAGTATCAGGTAATATGAGCCACTTATTTAAGAGCTGGACACAGCAAAATATCTTCAGCCAGAATCAGTGGCATAAAAAACCAGTGTTTAAAAAAAAAAACCTGCAAAAGCTAAACAGAGCTCTTAAGAGTTAGTAACACTTCATTTGGAAATGAAATGAGCTTGGCTAACAGCTGTTGTGTCTTTATCTTCAAAAGACTGTTTTATGTGCCTGAGTACAGGAAGAAATTGAAGTACAAGTTCATCCAAATCCATTAAACCCCGGGTTATTTGGAAAAAAAAGAAAAAGGAAAAGGAAAAGGAAAAGAAGAGAAGGAAAAGGAAAAGAAGAGAAGGAAAAGAAAAAGGAAAAGAAAAAGAAAAAGAAAAAGGAAAAGAAAAAGACAACCCATGAAATCTTATATATATACCCCGGAGGGCCCGTCTGTGGAGATATCTCTGTGGAGATATCTCTGTGGAGAATAAAGTGGGATTTCCACAGAAGAATAAGAGACAGCCATTAGTCAATCCTTGGCTTCACATTGGGCCTTTCAATAAAGAAAGGGAAAAAGAAAATGAAGTACATGCAAATATCTGCAGGCAGTCTATTCAGCATTCTGCAACTTGGGCTCTGCCAAAAGACTTAAGGTTGGAGGCAGAAGTTGGAAAAAGGAGCTGCATTCTCTAAAAATTTGAGCTTTTCATTCTTTCTTACTTAACAATGTTCCCAGTTAGGTTAGGTTTGTTAAGACTTAGAGAAGATAAGACTTGGAATATCAGTACATAGTTCATTAAATTCTAGGGTTTGTCTGAACTGGGGACTGAGATGAACTGACCAAAAGAGTGGCGTTAAGAAACTAAACCTCATACGTTCAATCCTCATTAACAGCTTTTCAGGCAAAATGACCTTCCTTCACCATTTAGGGTTCTGAGTTTTTCCAGTAATATGTCAAGGCCAAAGATATATAATACTGGGATTACTTTACTGCCCCTCTACATAAGCAATTCTTATGTTTTAACTTACACGTATATACTTCTTAATTTATCTTAGCTGTACCATGACTTTCTATTTAAGACAGAACCTTATTTGCTTTACACTCAGTAAGTGTTTCTTTCAGGAAGAATGGTATGTATTAAATAACTTTGGGAAATTAAAAAAAGGGGGAACCTCACAATCTCTTTCAAAAAGCATTTCCAGAGACTAAGGCACTATTTAAACATTCCCCAAAAGATTATCTCGATAGAGTATTCATTCTGAAGTCTTACTGACTATGAGAAACAGAAAAGATCTTTTTCTTCTTGGCAAGAAACAGAAAAGATCTTTTTTTTCATATGGACAATTTTAGAATCTGTCATTCAGGCCAGAGACAGACCAAAGAAACATTTTGCCCTCTGTTACAGTCTATGCTATGGCCAGTGATTAGCCTGGGAGACACCTGGGATTTTCAGAGGCAACATTTTTTATTCCTAAGGAATATAAACAATCAATTTCTATTCATTCATCAAATGAAATAAAAGCATAGACTAATACTATTGACAGGCACACCTCCTCTACCCCCTCTCCTACTCTCCCTTCCCTCTCTTTTACGTCTTCTCAGTGTAATAGGGCCTGCATGCTAGAATTTATTTTGCCCATATAAACCAATAATCCTCACTGAAACACTAACAATGTTATTTGAAAGAAGTATTTCATTAACACGCAGTGATTTATAGCCAAAGAACTGGAATGTGATTCAAGCCTAACAACATACATCTAAGATGACTTCTTTTTCATTGTTTGCTTTCTAGCGGTCGTGCTGGGACTATTTACTAAACCACTGCATTGCCTCATAGTACTGTGTTCTGGGACACACATCTTAGGGAAGCTGAAACATTCCCAAGTCTTGCTGGATGCATTTCAGAATCCTTCCTGTAAAGAATGTAGATTGGTATAGAGTATTTATTTCATAATTCTGCTTGTGTTGGAAATGGACTTGTACATTTATAAGAGGCAGATATTTGACACCTAAAGGTGCTGGAGGTTCATTGTCAGGTATATTTTTCTCTCTTGCCTTGCTCGAAAAAAGGACTTAAAAAAGGACCATGTTTTGTGATGTCTAAAATTTAAGCCCCTTGAAACAAAATCTGGAACCTCCTCTATGGCACTGAGGCACCCTATACCACATCAGACAATGAGGCTGTATTTTGATGAGTGCTTTAAGCCATGATACGCTGCCAGCACCACTGAAATAAATTGTTATTCACCCCTGCTGAGCCTACTGACCCTGCTGCATGCCACCCCCTCCTGGGATGGCACACTGTTTTTTGCCCACAGCATGAACTGGATTGGAGAAATGAGCCAGCTAAACCCAACTTTGTTAGTTTTTAACCTGGTTCATTTCCCAGTCTAGATTGCCTCGTGGCTGCACGAACACTCAGGATAGGGGAGAAATAGGGGAATATTTCCCTAGGATATTAGGGACGGCTTCTTTAGAGACACCACCATCCATGTGTTCTTGGTGTCTCTTTGACATCCAGGTTTGATGAACTACAGATGTCAGTATCTCAGCAGTGAGATCCAGAACTATCATCATGGTGATTTTTGATGCTGCTTAGAAGTCTGCACACTGTGTAGTATATCACCTACAGTTACTAGGAACACAATAAATGTAAGATTCAGATCTGCTCCTCTCCAGCGCCTGGCACTGCACCAAGGATAAGAAGAAGAAATTTCTGTTTGCCCAGGGTTTGTAGGGTTTTTTTTCCAGTAACTGAGTAGGGATCACCAAGGATGGGAGGTGGTACAGCAGTCATCATTCCCTTTAGGCAGGCTAGCTGCTGGACAAAGTGCAAAGGATTAGTGCAAAGGATTAGGACATCTGGGTTCACTGAAGAGAGGTCAAACCTTTTTCTCCCATTTGCTGGAACAGTGCTCTCACCACACGATACTGGTTGCTCTGGGACATGGGGTCTCTGTTCTCACTCTTAGAATGTGTGAAAACTTCTCAAAGAACACAGGAAAAAAAGCATTGATAAACAGGAATCATGATTGTACCCTGCTGATTAAGGAATGTATTTGTGTGATAATGTGTGGACAGAATACATAAGCAGGTCCTTAAAGAAGAAGCTGAAATTTTATTTCCTTTTTTCCAGGCACTAATAATCTACAAAAGCATGCACCATTTTCCAGACTCTGCAAATCTGGAAGACAAGCAGGGAAGGCATCACTATCCTCTGTTGGCCAGGTTTTGAAAGAAAGCACAAAATAAACCGGATAGCCGTGGAACGTGATTCTGTTGGAGTATGAAAGTACCAACCTCAGTGGTTGAATGTGGCTTCTAAGCATTATCAAGCTAAAGCACTCAGAACCGCCAACATTAAGTTACTACTAGACCTGCCTGGAGAACAAGGCTCCTTTGCAGCTGGGGTACCTCAAGGATCAGATGGGCACTGAGCAGGGCTTTCATTATGACAGTGATGATCTAAGCACCTAAATTCCATTTACTTCCTTCTTTGGATCTGTTCTGACTTTAAAAGAGCCAAAATACTCTCCCTCTGAAGGTAATACCACGAGAGTCTTAACAGTTACTGCCCAGAAGCTGGGGTATGGTCAAATTGTTTTGGTATTAATAAAAGGCAAGCTTATGGCTGTAAACCTTCTTCCAGATTAATCAGTGTTCCCTGTTGTACATGAGTCCTAATACTACGCTGCCAGAAGGGCCATGGTTTTCTTTTGAAGTTTCTAGTTCAGATTTCTAGGCTTATCAGGAGTTTTTCAGACTCCTAAGGAATAAGTTTGGTATCAATGCAGACTGCTCAGCGAAATTCTGAGAGTTTTAAAGCTTCTTGTACTCTATGCTATATTTTACTCCTTGATTTTCCCCTTTAGCTAGACTCTTCAGTGTTATTAAATCAATGCTTTTCCCCTTAAACTGATTCATAAGTGGTTAACACTACACATTCACAACACATATAAATCAATTAACATATCAACTCCACGTCAACTCTATTTCAGTTAAGGAACTTGGAACAGTTCAGTATCTTCAACAAATTTCCTTCACCAAACAAACACAAACACACTGTTCAGCTCAAATCCCAAAGCAGGCCATGTAAACAGATTGGCATTGCTGCATTCCCTGGAGTTTGGAGAAATAAGGCTCTTTCAGATCAGCAGTGACTTCCCAACATGACAACGGTTATTGGAGAACAGCCTGCCACTCTGACATTTAAATTTGAAATCTGATGTACTTAGGTCATAACATAATCACCTCCTCCTCCCTGGCTACTCCAGCTAAACCTCTCCCTTTTACTCATCTCATTAGTAACCAAGTTTGTGTTTATAAAGCAATAGTAAACATAGTTATCTATTGTCAAGGCAGAAAATAAGAAAAAAAAAAATCTCAAATACAGGGTCATAGTTTCATCCACTTATCTTAAAAAACAGATAACATTTGAAAATGCCATAATAATGGGTAAAACTCCCACTGGATTCAGTGGCACAAGGTGATTGCTATCCAAGCAGAGCGCAATCCAAGATTCCCTTTGTATAGCCAGTGAAAACAAAAGTACAGAAAACCTTGATCTGGCTGCTCTTGCACAGGCCTCCTCAAGCATGCACGCAGAGCCCAACCAAGTTCACTGCAATGCTTCGCTGCTATACAGCTCCTCCTGCTTTTCTCTGAAAGTAAAAGTCCACATCTGCTAAGTGACAAAGTCAGCTTCTACTTTTTCCCCAACTATTTGGCATATTTTGATTTTTTGAGGATTAATTTCTTTAACAGTCAGTGCTGATTGCTAACCATACAACATACTTTGGCCAACGAGTACAAGTCTGTTTGCAATTTTGAGGGCAACATTTAAAAGATTAGTCAGCTTAGTTTTAAAGGAAACCTGAAAGCAATGTGCTTTATTTTTTTCTTGGCCTAGGATATACACATTGCCCACATTTTGTTCATGACTGCAATGCATCTGTTGAGTAAATAGATAGCAAGTCTTGAACTCAATCACCTGCATCCCACTGCTACAATCTCAGATGCATTGTGTGCTCCTGAATCCAAGAGCTGTTAGTGAAAGATGCGTGTGGTACTTTCCTTTCACCCACCCATGCTGAAGCACACACACTTTGTACCTGCCACCTGACAGCTCCCATCACGAGAAGTCCAGTCTGTCCTAGCAACATAATCTGCACGACAAAGTGAGTCACAGCAGCTCTCTGAGGATCCGTAAGAGACTCTTTCTTTCAGTTACCTACATGAAGAAGGATCATTCAGTAACCAAACCCCTTTACCCTTCCCTTCAATGAGAAGCCAGTTCTTTCCCTTCCTCAAACTGATCATCATGGAAATCGAAGTGCTTTTTTCCCCCGAAGCAGCTCTTCCCTGAAATCTCTTTACAAAATTAGTGCCCACTGGCTAACACAGAAAATGTTTGCAACCATGTCACCTCACACCACTCCACATTTCATGACTTTTCTAAGCTGACTTATATGCATGCTAGTTTTCCTCCCCTTCTATCCCTATGCTTGCACTAGCAGTTGTAGTCACAGATCTGGGAACTGATCTGGCCAAAGACGGGGCTTTTTTTGGGGGGGAGGAGGGGATAGGAGGTAGTTGTCAGATCGGTGCTCCAATCCAACTCACCAAGAACACACTATGGACAGCCAAAGGACTTGGGAGTCCTTAAAAACTTAGTGCAGAATGAAGTTGGCATTGCCTATAGGCTACTCATCAATGACTATTGCCCACTTCTAGGTGTGTCTGCCATGGATCATTTTTACGAATCTATATACTGAAGGGTTTGTAAATCAACCACATGCATCTTGGAAGGAGAATGAAGCCCTCTGCTTGATGAGAGATGGCCACCACCGGCCCCAGGGCCCCACCTCATCCCCCCGACCCAAGATGGTGGGCTCCCCCCAAGATGGTGGGCTGCTGCCGTTCCGGGGAAAAGGCTGCGTGGCCACCGCCTGCTGCTTGGTTTTCCAGAGTTTTTCCAGAAACGATTTTTGTGAATGCAGCATCTCCATCAGTAAAGGGTCTCCCTGCTACTGAATGCTTTATGCCTTTTGCCACAGCCCATCAAAGAAGGAAGACTTATTGCTTATAATGCAAACACATAATCCCAGAGAATGTGGTTTAAAACAAACAAACAAATTAAACCAATTCACCAGAATTAGCTTGAGGATGCCAAGCCTTAGTGACTTTACTTCACAGAAAAATCCAGAGGCCAAACCAGCAGCTTTCAGTCAAGTTAAGAGATGGCTGAAAAAGAGCAGAAAAGGAAGGGAGGTCATGGCCGACTTGAAGCCTTCGTGCCCTCCGCGAAGGCGCAGCAACCAGCGGCCTTTCCCAGCCCACCCGCTCCCTGCCTTTGCTGGGATTTTCCCATTTTCGGTAGGACGCTACATGCGGGTGCTGCCCGCGGTCTATTTACCAGGGATGCCTCAGGGCTCCGCAGCCGAAGCCTCCCGTGAGCTGCGCCGTGGTGGGACGCGCAGCCCTGCCGACCCCGCTCATGCCCCTCCGGGGGTGAAGGCAGGGCGGGAGGCCGCCTTGCCGCCGCGGGAGGGCCCGGCCGCCCTCCCCTCCGCGGAGGAGGCGGCGGAGGACAGCACCACCTTCCTCCAACGTGATTTCGAGGAAAAGGAACGGCGTCGCCCGCGGAGACCCGGAGACCCGACCTGTGACAGCGCCGGGGGCGGGCGGGGCGGGGGGGGGGGGGGGGGGGGGGGCGCCGCCC
>JAVKLA010000001.1:51834134-51884567 GCA_034782735.1 Sagittarius serpentarius | reverse complement strand
CCCGCCGCCCGCTCCTCCTCCGGCGGCGGGAAAACGAAAGCGAAAGCGGGCCGCCCCGGTCGCGGCGGGGAGCGGAGGGGTTGTGGGCGGAGGGGTTGTGGGGAGCGCGGCTCCGAGCCGAGGGTCGCGGCGCTGCGCAGGACCTGTCGCCGTGCGGGGTGTGCGCCTCACAGCGCGGACCGCTGCCTCCGCAGGGACCCGCGGCTGCTGTAAGTTGTGTGAGCCCCGGCTCGTGTCCTCAGCCCGGGGAGGCCGCCTGGTCTCCCGCCCGGCGCCCGTCGGTGCTCGCCTTGGCGGGGCAGCGAGCCTCGGGCTGTTGGTGGCGCTCGGGCTGCTGCGGCCTTCCCCGCGGCCCCGGGGCGGGAGCGGCCTCCCCGCCCAGGAGAGTGTGGCTGGGACGCGCTCCCTGGGCTCACCCCGAGGGGCGAGGGGCGAGGGGCTAGCGCCAGCGGCTGGGCCGCTAGAGCTTCGAGCGCGGCCGCCAGCCGTGTGTTCTGTCCCTCAGACCACACGAGAAAGCATGGCGGCAAAGACGAGATGGGCCTCTTGGCTGCCGGCTGGGCCAGCCTGTGGAGAAGCCAAGGGAAGATGGTTTACAGTGATGCTACTGTCACTTTCCTAAATCAGGAATCGGCACCTAAGTCAGTAAATTTTGGTTACTTAACACAAACCAGAAAGGGATTCCTGGATCATTAACCAAAGACGGCCTCGATTTCGAGCCTCGTTCTTGAATGCAGTAGGTACAATGGTGTCCGGTAGAAGCCAAGCTCAGGATTTCCGGGTTGAGAGCGTCAGAAATGTCCAGCTGGGTCAGGATGCTGTGCTGCCCGCTACTCAGGTCTTGACAGCTGTTAGATGACAACGCTGCTTAGAGAGTGTCTAACCCTTGTGCTGCCGCGGTATCCACCGGTTAGATTTGCTTGGGAACCTGTGCACCTTAGCATCGGGTTCTGGATCAGTGGCCCATAAAATTGTCTGAATCCCTTTTTACCTGCCCCCACAAAATGCTGTGGCAACGGATTCCAGATTTGACATTATCTGCTGTGTAAAGGAAGCGTTTTCATTTGTGTTAAGCAGGTTTAAGGGTTATTTCTCTTAAGCATAGAGCATACAGGATGTTAAGCATGTGTGTAACTGTACAAAAGTAGCCTAAAGGTAAGTATGTAAGTTTCAGGACAGAAAAATTAAGTTGTGCAATGCAGAATTCCTCACATATGTCTCTGGCTTTTATGCTTAGGAAGGAAGGAGGCTTCAGATATCCAATATATATCACCTTTGCCTATAAAATGATACAACATTCACATTTAAAAATTCTTTTAGCTCAACACAGCTTCTGGTATTCCTTTCTGGTACTCTATTCTGCTGCAAAAAAAAGCCAATACACACAATGTTGTAATTCTTTTTCCTTTTCCCTCAGGTTTCAATGGATTTAACAAGTCCCCCGCTGTCTTTAAAAGATAATGGTTTTGTAAGTATTTCCTCATGTGCTGCCTGGAAAAAAATCTGTATTTAACAATAGTATCTCTGAATGAAGGTTTGTGCTAGGACTGCTAGGACAGTGCTTTTGAAACTTCTCACCTTCTTCTATCCTTTAATACTTTGGACATTCCTCATTCCTGCCTCCTGTTTCCATAGGCAGAGTCCCATTCCAGAGTGTATGCATTACAGATTCTGTTAGAATTTTCTGTCCTCGCTTGCTCATCTGTCTCTGTGCAGCTTTCTTAGGGGAATTTCCTTTTTCCTGGTGCCTCCCTTGATTCAGTTCCTGCAGTGTGGCAAGCAGTTTGGATGGGACTTCTCCTGGAATTTCTTGTGTTTTCCTTGTTATTTTTTTCCTTCTTTCAGGTTGAAAACTGTTGTCTTAGACCATTTTTCAGTAAAAAAGAGGCATCCTTTCTTATCAGCTTCCAGCTGTGGCACGTGCATCCTTCTGCTTTCCTGCACTCAGTTCCTTGAGTGAAGGAATTTTTTTTCCGGTTTTAAGTTATATGCAGATGGGGATTTCCCTGTTGCTTAATAGGCATTTGAAACTGGACAAAGTAGTGGAAAAAATTATTTTATATTTTATTGTTTTTAGGAAATACCCAGCATTATCAAGAGAATTGTCAAGATTATCTAATTTAGATCTTTTCCATGCCTAAATTTCATGGTTCACATTCAAGTTTTATGTAATCTTAAGTAAAAGGGAGGGATTGTTTCAACAGGTCTCTTTGGGTTTTTTTTTTTTCTTTTCTGCAGAATATTGCAGCCATAGAAACAAAACAGAACAGAGGAGATTTTCTCTCTTCTTGGGCTTTATCCAGTTGTAGTTTTCCCGTGCTTGTGAACTTCTGACCTGAAGTGCTTAAATTCTGAAATGCTTCTTGTAACCTATTATTGCCCAGTCTCCCTGAGCCTGGAAGCATCCTGTTTTGAATATTTTTTCTCATTACACCTGTATATTCTTTATACATTCTCTTAGAGGAACTGCTGAGAAAGCATATAGATAAACATTTGTGGGTTTGAGGGGCTTAGTTCCCTGTGGGAGAACATAGAGACAGCTTGCTTTTATTATTTATCAAAATATTAGCCTGTGACTATTTTCAGTTGGAGAATTAGAAAATAATGAGTACTGACCGGGATCCATTTTCTTAGATTTTTGTCCTGTCCAGCCGTTAAAATAGTTCAGTGATTTGGCCTAAGTGTCTGAATGCATTTTAAAAAAATTATGTGGTATATGCTGTCCTCTGGCATGCAGATTCTAGGAAGATATAATTACGAAATATAGTTGGTCTCTCAAAATGTTTGACTCGCCACATATCTTGCCTGCCTAATTGGAGAAAAACAGCAAATGGGCACACAGGCAAAATAAACTGGACTTTCATTAATGGACATACATTGAAAACTGCCATGGCAAAATGCTTCATCCAGCTGCAGAGGGTTTAGGTTTTTTGACTTTGAAGACTCATTTGAATTGTTTGGAGTGTCTGTTATTGCCTAATGGAGGGGAAAACCTGTGCGTGCCTCTTCTTTTCTCTCCAGGACATGACAGCCCCTTGTGGCACATCAAAAGATGAGACGGAAAGACTTCAAGAAGAACTGAAGAAATGGAAGGCAGGTTCTATAAAGCACATAGAATTGTGGAAATTAGCTGAAAGATACTTGGAAGACCTTCAGTCCAGCCTTCTAAAAGCAAATCAACTCTCCCCCAATTATAACATGTTTGTCTAACTTGTTCTCTATTCTTTAGTGGTACACACTTGTGTTGGTCTCAGTGGTAACTACACTTGTAAGTCTAAGAATAATATTTATCCAAAGTGTTAAAAATAAATAAATATAAAGGGCTTACTTAAGGTTTTGTTTGTTTCTGTGGAAGAAAAAGGAATTTAAAAATCTTTTTCTTTTTACTATCCAGGAAAGAGTTGAAAAAGCCGAAAAAGCAAAATCTGACCTTCTTCTGTGTAAATTAAGTGCTGATGAAGAGTGTGTTAAAGCAGAGGAGGAGCTGATATTGCTAAAGGACTTTCAAGAGAAACAGCGTAAGAACATAATTATGGCTAGGGAGACCCATGAGGTATGGAGAAGGCTTACTCGTACCCGTTAGTATTTGGGGAATTGTCAAGGAGGTGTTGATTAGAAAAAATAAGAGTAATATTTCCTTTTCAGTTTAAACGGCTTTACCAGTTTGCAGACAGTTTGAGTAGAATGTTCTACACATAGTTTTCCAGTGGCAGATTAAGAACCAGTGCAATAAAATAAGTCTTACGGCAATGTTGGAAGAGTGAAGGTAAAATTAAGACCTGTTTTATATAGAAGATGAAGACTGACAAAATCAGTCTTCCTCTTCCAAGATTCTCCACTAGCAGATGGGTTTCAGTTTTGTGTGATGCAGATAAAATTGAATGGATTGATGCTACTGCTTTGTCAACTCCCAGCCCATCTTACAAGACCTTGTAGCTCCCAAAGGATTGGTATTTCTTAACTGACATTGAGCTGGGCAAGAGCCAGAACCTGTTTGAAGAGGGCTCCTCTTTCTAGAACTAAATGTTCTAGAACTAAATGTTCTAGAACTAACTGGTTCATTACCTCAATATGCCATGTGCAGTCGTCAGTACAGTAATAGGATAAGTTTCCATAAGCTGTCAAGGAGGTGGTTTCAGTGAAGTTTGGTTTGGCCTGTAAATCACTGATGAGAAATTACGGCTTCAATATTACAAGCTATTAAAATGTAATTAATAGGTTAAGTACATTCAGGTTGGTGTGAGATTTTCTGAAAGTTGGTTTTGGTTCTGTAATTGTAAGTGTTTGGATTTTACAGCCAGAAGAGGTCATTATCATCATCTGGCTTTTGTTTCACATTGTCTTCGGCTGATGGGAACTGGTCTAACTGTCTCAAGTGGTTAATGACTCTAAAGGAGCCATCTTCTAATTGTGGATGGCTGGAGCTGGCTAATTCTACTGTGTTTCCTTCTCATTCTGTTGTGTTCCCTGTCCAGGAAGTACTGGATTTAGTTACCCAGGCTTTATGCCCATTTAGGATTCATTGGTGTGGAGGAAGTATGTAGCAGATAGGAGGTAGAAGAGGTGTTCTCTCTTCCTTGCTGAAGAAGTATAAAGAGGGAAGAGCAGCAGCGTGTCAGAAACTGTCCTCACCTGGTAAAGTTTTCAGAAAAGAGAATAACAGTTACTAAGATCACACGTGGTATAAAAAAATAAAATGTTTATGTGTTGACATAGGCTCTGACCTTGCATGTATAAGGAGCTGACATAACTATGGAGAGCGCTGTGCAATTTATGGGTACACTGTGTGTGCTTGGAAACACTAATATCTCTTTTCAAAAACCCTCTTACAGTAATTTACTTTGACTGAAACTGCTCCGTAGTGAGTGAATTTACCTTGAGGACAGTTAAAGCTCTGCAAAAAATGTATCATGCACGGCTGTCATATAGAATAATTAAAAGTTGAAACAGTTTCTGATGTCTACAGATTTTGCTGAAATACGTTTTTGTCTTCTATGTGTTTAATTTTGCATTTAATACTTTTGGGTCTGTAGAGAGAACTCTCTGTACTAAACAAAGAAAATGCTGAGCTGAAGAGAGAGATTGAAAAGCTCGAAGAAGACCTTGCAGAATGTAGTTCAGTGCTTTTGTGGGATGGTCAGGTAAAGTTTGAAATATTTTGCAGTTTGTCTTTCGGAAGGGCACTTTTTTTTTTTCCCCAATTCTAGACCGTTGGGGCCAGTTGTTCAGCATTTGAACCTCTACTGATTTCAATATAAAATATAGCATGAAGTTTTATTTTCTTATTTTACCTGGCAAGATAATGTGAAGCAGGCTAAGAATGTGGAAACAAATACAAGTATGTGAGATACTGGAAACAGGAATGAAGACAAGCAGAAAATTAGTAAAGGGAAGACACTGGAATAAAAAATACACGTAGCATTAGTAATTTTCAACTACTATCATTTTATCTTTCTTGGGTAAGGGGATGGAAGAAAGGGAGCAAGTCCATTATATGGTAAATGTAGTGTTTATTTTAGCCTATATTGAGCATGACTTGATTGTAGTCTCTCTCATGTTATTACAAATCAGAAATAACTCAATTTGCAGCCAGATAAATATTAGTGATACTAAACAGATTTAGTATGAGGATCCAAAGTGTCTTTTGGTGAAACCGCTGCAGATTCTGAGGTGTTCAGAAACTGGAACTTCTCTTGTGGAAATTTCAGCTTTTAAGAACCTGTTTCATTCCAAATTGGAACAAAACCAAGTATTTTGGGGAATTTACAGTAAAATGAAAACTGATCATTTTTTGTTTATACAGAGCTTGAAATTCTATCCAAGTGTTACCTTATTTAATGATAACAATATTACAGTATTAGCTTTAGCTTTCTAAATTACATTTCTAAGTGTAGGAGATGTCAGTTAAATCCAGCCTCCTACATTTCCTATGCAGTCATAGGACAGGGCAGGGCTCCCCTAGAAGGAGATTCAGTGTGAACAGGGGCCTACACCCAGGGTCTGAATTATCTTTGGGAAGAGTGTCTCTCTTTCGATTAGCAGTAGAGGGAATGGAAAGAAAGCAGGCTCACAGGTAAAATGCTAGTTTTGAAGACAGGTGGCAGAAATGTTCTAACTACTCTGGTTATTTTATCTTGACACAAACTATTTTTCTTCTACACAGGGTTTTATTTTGAAATAGTTACGTAAAGGGGAAAAAAGAGTTATCTGGAACTCCCTCAAGTCTTAACCAGAGCAGCTTTTCCTAACCAACATTTTCATGAACAGTTTTAATCTATCCTAGTTATAAAATACTTGGATATTCTTACCTGTTTTACTAAGACTGCAACAAACAAGGCTGTTTATTAGCAGACTTCCCATCGCTGTAGAGCAGTGATGCAATTAGGCAAAAATAAAATGGCAACAGAAGTGACTCTGATACTTGCATTTTGCAAATTTTAGATACCAAATGTATTCTACTTCTGCAGGTAGAAATCCCTGTGGACTTCAACTGAATTTTTACTGTGTACAGTTAAGTTCCAAGTTAATCAAAGGGGAAAAAAAACCCCATCCCAGGAATAGACAAGTACTACTAGTCAGTTTAGTTAGAAGAGTTCTACCTGTTTTACGATGCCTGACTTCAATCTGCCCGACTGTTAAAATTTAAAACCCCAAAATACATGTATCATTTCAAGGAAAGACTACCATTCATTTTTCTGTTCTGCAATGAATTACAGAAATTTTTTTTTTTTTCCTATCTTGATTCTAAAATACTAGATTAAAAAAAAGGTAGCAGAAATGAAAATGAAGTTCACTCACCTGGAAGACATGAAGGATGATTATCCAGATATGAATACTCACTGTGTTTTTGGTGTAACTACAAAAATCCCATTCAGTCTGAATCAAAACCAGGCACTGCTGACTTTTGAAGATGAAGAAGGTATGATGTATATTTTTTGTATAAAATTATTGACTCTGATGTATTTCATTGCCAAAGGAAAAAGATTTACCTAAACATTTTGGAAAAAAACAAGAGCCCAAGAAAGAATACACAGAGAAACTTCACTATTATGATACCAATCTTAGAAAAACAATTCTTGCAAGCACTCTGCATGTTTTTGTTGGATTACCAGATTTCTGCTCCCAGCTAATACAAACAATGCTTGGTGTTTGAAATTGGGAATATGTTTCTACTTCACAGAGTATCGTCAAGAATGATTCAAAATGTTTTGACAGCAGAATTTGGTTTTTTTCTTTACTCTGGGGAGTACCTTATTCTGACAGCAGTTACATTGGTTAAGCGTACACATGAGATGGTGGGTAGATCTGAGATGACAGAGGGATGGTGCATTCTGTAACTTGCGTGCTTCCCACTGAGCTGCTTGCTGTTTGGACAGCCTGGTGCCTGCCTGCAAGGAGCCTGCAGGCAGTCTGGCTGGGCCTGCTTGGTGGGTGACTCAGTTACGCAGGTATATTACAGATACAAAGCTAGTGTCTGATTCATTTCTTTCAGCTAAAATCTAATATTGCTAATAGGTATTCTCTGCACCTGGTAGTGATGTGTTTTTCGTCCAAGGATATTTTAAATGAAATATGAGAAGTCTAGTATTAATATTTGATACAGTGAGAGCATCATTGGATGGCGTAAAGATTCTACTGTTCTACACTACTCTAAAGATAGTATAGTATTTTACCTGTTGCCTATAACCAGTGAGATTTTATGCAAATAGACATGCATGAAGACATGGATAATGGGGTCTGGTTGCCTAACTTATTTTTTTCTTCTTTATTGATGCAAAAGGAGATTTTGCTTAAGAGACTGGGTTTTATAATGATTAAACAAGGCTTTTCATATCTGAAAACTTGTGATTTTCCTTAGTTGCCCAGAGACTGCTAAAAATGGGTAAGCATACTGTGAACCTGGACAACAAAATAGCAGACGTGAGAGTGAAGCCTTTTACACTTGAAATGGGAGTCAAATTTGAGGTAATCAACTGAAATATGAAACTATAAAGATACAAACTTGCAGTACTTAAAAAGCTTTAAGTTCAGTTTTTTGGGTGTTTTCAGTCACAAAGTTCACAAAAAATTTATTTTTTTAGCTCCATGTCACTGTTTCTGGAAAGAAGATAAATGTTTCAGAAGTACCTGAGCTATCCATCCCTGAAGACTGGATGAGAGACAAATTAGAGCTGAATTTCTACAAATCTGAACAGGGAGGAGGAGAAGTAGAAAATGTGAACTATGATAGGCAGTCTAGAACAGCTGTTATTACATTCCTCAGACCTGGAGGTATAGTATGTAATATTTTGTTAGCTAGATGTACAGGCCATATTGTCCATTCTGCGTTACTTTCCATTCCATATTACATTCTGTGTTAACCACTGAATATAGCAAATTCTTCCCACGGAGAGTTAAGTAGAACAGGAAAAGATGTGGGTTCACCCACAGTATTTCATCATATTCCTTTTTGATCAGACATGACCTGATACGCAGTTTGTGAGCTTTATTTCTTTCTTAATTTTGTCAAAAACCTGTTTTTTCTTTGCATTGCTAGACACTTAGACTGCAAAAAGAAAATTAGGAAAATGTGTTTGATTTTAGCTCTTGTTTCATGACAGTGAAGTTAGGCAGGCATTCAGATTGCCCAACTGTATGAAATTCGATGAAGATCAGTGGAGCCACATCCATTTAGAGCAGCTGCTTTAGATTTATTTCAGAAGCTTTTGTGGGTATTTAATGATTTTGCTTTTTTGGAAATGCCAAATAAACTTTTTGCAAAGTGCATGTGAAGAATCTACAAGTGTGCTATCATAGATTAGATTCTAAATCCATATAAGAAAGATTAGTCTGTTCTTTGATAGGCTTACAAAATGCATTTTTGATTATATTACTCTTACTCCTCTTTTTCTCATTCTTCATTACAGCAACTAACGGCTTTGTGAGAAGTACTAAATATCCTTTCTTTGTAAATGGAAGGTGCTATAGGCTTCCTGTTTCCCCAAACACCGACGTACACTTGGAAAAGTTTCAGGTAAAAGAATCTAGTCCAGGCTAACCGCTAAACAGAACAGCTACGTGGGAAATACGAGATACAGGCAGAATTTTCAGTTCTGAGGACTGCAGAAGCTTGTGTGTCATGCACTTTGTGGAACTTAATAGCAAGTGTAAGTCTGCGATATGCTGCTCTGCTGATAATAGGTTTTGCAGTGCGAAAGCTGTAATTTATTTTAAAAGGGTGTGCATGTCTTTCCTTGATCAAATTATATCATTACTTACCATAATGTCTGTGCTAGACAGGAGGCAAATACTGAATTGTTTGTGAAGTGACGTAGGTTAATAGTAGACGTGACAACGTTTTTTCGAGTCACAAAGCACTCTCATATTCTCCCCTAATGAGAGGCCGTGCTGATAGTGTCAGCAGAGACCCTTGTTCTATGAAACATTTGCTCATTCGTTTTTTCATTCATTCATTCAACCCAAATAATGACTTCTTTTCCTGTAACACTAGTCTGCTTGCTCATCATATTCTCACTGAAATTGTCTTCCACTTTGTATGAATAGATTGTAATCAAGTCAGTATTGTGTATATAATCAGGCCTTTGTAATTAAAGCATTGACTAGAGTGTGTGTGTGTTAATGAGATACAACAGCATTCTTTGCAGGTGTGTAGGATGTATTGGCAGGCATAGTTATGGAGCGGTGCTGTCTAGAGTCATCAGAGATCCCCAAATCCAGTGTGTGGGACACGCCAGTTAAGGAGGCTAGGTGTATTGCCTATTGAACTCGGTAGTGGATGATAGAGTTCTGAACTCGTCCTGTTTTCAGTGACAGAAATATACCACGCTGTCCGAAGTCTTAAAATGTAATCAAAGATCCTAGCCATATCTGATCAAGGGTATGTTTATGTCCAGTATCTGTCGGTTTCTTCAGAAGTACATGGAACAGCTGATGTGTAATACAAGTTTGTTTTTCTTTCCTCTGTAGCTCTATTGTGGGATTTCTAAGAAGACCATTCTGTTGAAAGGAATTCAAGAGATGGAAGATGATGAGGAAAGTGTACAGGACATGATTGAAATTCATTTTCAAAAACCTAGTAATAGTGGTGGAGAAATAGAGAAAATCAAATACGTATCAAAAGGAGTAACGTCGGTTTGGTTCGAGGAGGATACTTAGAATGCCATATAGGAAATTGTAGACTGAACTCATGAAGTTCTGAGGTTTTGCTTCATCAGAGGCATAGGAAGTTAGGCAGACATTGTGCTTGAATGCTCTGAAATTGTAGCTGAAAAAGAGGAACTACCTGTCTTTCTGATTAGTGTAATGGCACAGACTTTCCATGGGAATTCAGTAAAACTTACTGCTTGGCATTTCCAAAGGTTCCTGATTAAAGTAATAGACAAAGCCTTTACCAGCACTTGCAACTTAAATCTACAGTGGCTTTCTGCACATTTGCAGATTTTGTATCTTGCAAATGTTAGACAGGTCACATACACCAAAGTGGGACAAATCTATTCCATCTTATATTTTGGTTACAAAAGTCGTATGTAATGCCAATCAAAAACATCTTCACAGACCTGCTTTTTTAAAGTGCCATAGCTTCAGAAGGTGGCTCGGACAGGATTCCAGTCCTGCTGAGGTTGCTGTGTGCCACCATAACTCAGATACCTGAAAACAGTTCTCCTGTAATTTCATAAAATCTGCATCGTCAAATTATTGATAAAATTAAAATAGAAAAAGGGAAAGGGAGAGCGCAAACCCACCACAGATTTACTCAAGAAATTGCACCTTGTAAGAAATGCCAGAGCAGTAATAGTGCTTTTAGCTGCCACAACGCTGTTAACTTCTCCTAGGATCTGATGCAAATTCTGCTGAGCTGCTGATAAGTTAATAGCCTAGTTTATTTGGTTTTAATATTTGTTTCTACAATTACATTTTTCCTCATTTTTGTTCATGATTTTGCTTACTTTAAAATATTACAGTTAAGAATTGAGGTGATTCTTTATCTGAAATGGATTGCTTTGTAACAGTGCTGGGGAAATGAGATGATTCTGTATCTAAAACGGACTGCTTTGTAACAATGCTGGGGAAACAGCCCGATGGTGAACGCTGTGTCTGAGGTATCGGTGTTGGTGCGAGTGACTGGCCAGGCTGCTGGCTCTGGGAGGGTATGTAGAGAGGCGTCAGTTGGAAAAAGGCATATAGGGTTTAGGGCAAATTAATATTTCAGCGTGTAAAGCCCCCCTTTTGTTTCCAGTTCTTCCTTCCAGTTCTTATTCTAAAAGACCTTTGAAATAAAATGGAAATTCCAAGGAGGAATGTTTTTCCTTTTCTGCTGTGGTCCTTTTTATTTGCTGCCCTTGGGGGCGGAAATGGTTTGGCAACAATAATCTTAACTTCAAAGTAGCGTGGGTCTGACACTGCACATAACTTATTTTCATAGTATTCGACATTTTAGTATGCAGGAAAAGGACAATGCACCAAATTAGTGCAAGAAGAGCACTACAAATATACCTCAGGTATTATTATTCAAGAGAAACGGTTAGTAGGCAATAGATACAGTTGAATATGGGAAACTAAAAGGCCACCAGCACCGCAGTTGATTTTGAATTTACTGTTGGGTGAGATACCTGTGACTGTAGCACCTCTTACTGTTTAGTGCATGCAAAGGCATGGATCGATTACCTGACAATTATGAAATAATAAAAAAGTAGTACTGGAGTATTTATGGAGATTGTGTACTTTTGCATGTAACAGTCTTAAAATGTTGGTAAGATCAGGTGCGTTAAAAAGAAAGGGGGGGGAAAAACCTGGTGAAGGTAAAAAATGTCATGAATTTTAACCGTACCTCACTGATAAATGTTGAGAATTAAAGCCTTAAAAAAAGGAAAAAGTTTAAAATTCTCATAACGTATCACAGCGTGGGAGTAGTGAGAAGCTACGGGTTTTAAGTACATAAAATCAAGGTGAGATTTTAAGTAACATTTTAAGACAACCAGTATTTGTAAATGTCTCGGTTTTCTCTCTGATGAATTGACTACACTGTTTAAAGCGATCGTGGTGCCACATAAAGGCTGGAACACAGTTTTAGTGATGAAAAACAAGAATACAGAATTCAGGTGATGTTCCTATAAATGGCAGTATCCCTTTTTCTGCCTACTGGAGCGAAGTTACCTTTGGCTGGCAGTCTGAAGAAGAGCTGTGACTCTTTTTTTTACACCCGTACCAGGGACAAGTACTTTTCCGTTTCCATAGCTGCCGCTTCCGCCATCACCCAAACCTCGGTGCCGCGGCCAGAGTCACTCAGCCGGCCCGGGCGCGGGGACCCACGTCCGGTACCGCCTTTGGCGCGAAGGGTGACAACCGGGCTACTGCTTCTTCACGGGATTCCCCACGGCGGGGCCGGCGGCAGGCGGCGCGGAGGCGGCGCCCCCTCCGTGCCTCCCCCCGCCCGACCCCGCGGGGGCTCCGGGAACGCAGGGCCCGCCGTTTCTCTTTCAGTTTCACCGCCGGGCCGGGTCGGGCCGGGCCAGGCCGGGCCGAGCCCGCCCGCTCCTCTCGCCGAGTGCCCCCGCGGCGGAGGCGCCGGGACGGGCGGTGCTGGGGCGGAGTGGGAAGGGGGGGAAGCGGAGGAGCGGGGGGTTCAGCCGCCCTCCGCCCGCTCCCCCGGACGCCGGCGGAAGCCCCACCTCGGCGGGGCGACGGCCATGGCAAGTGCTTGCGGTGGCGGTGGCGGGCTGGGGGGGGCGGGCAGCGCCGTTGAGGGGAGCGTCGCCGTCCGCGGGGAAGGGCCGGTGCCCGCCGGGAGGTTTCGGGGAAGGGCGGGGGCGCTGCCGTGAGGCCGGGGGAGAGAGCTCGGCCCTTCCCACGGGCCCGCTCCCGCCGGCGGAGCCCTCTGGCAGCGGGTCGCTCCCGCCAGCCGGGGCGGGAAGAGGGGCCTTCTCCTGCACCGCTTGTTAGAAGCCTCAGAGAGTTAAAAGTAAGGGCGACGTGAACAAAACGAGTGAATCGTGGCCGTCCCTGGCTCGCTTCCCGCACTGAAGAAATACTCGGTGCTCAGACAGCAGCGCTGTCTGCCCCGGCCCTCCAGTTAGTTACTGGTAGCAACAGGTCTGATTTCCCTCTCAGTAGTATTAGTATTTCCAGTTTTTAGTAACAGTGAAGACCGATGAGGTCCTACGGGTAAGTCTTCATCGCTGATCTCTCGTCAGCGTTGATCCGTGTAGCAGATTTGCCAAGAAACGGCAAACGCGCGGCCTGCCCGGCCGCAGGAGCCTGCGGTCAGCAGTGACCAGCGTTGCAGCGCTCCACTCCCTCACCCGCCTGCCCGCGCCACGGTGGCACCTTCCGCAGCTCCGCATTTCTCTCTGGCGACGGCCACGGAACGCGGGCTTGTCTTAGAAGTGATGCAGCAGAAACGAACTGTACGTTCGTGGGTTTGGTTTTTTTTCTGACCCCAATAGTAGGCATGAGTGTTGTTCCAAAATACCAGCTGGCAAGGTGCGAGATGCTGTCTGGCAGCTGAGTGCTCCTGCTCGTGCATGGGCCGCATCGGCTGTGTGAAGCGTGAGAAAATCCTGCATGAAGCTCCGTCAATCTTGGAAGCACCCTGTTTATATTCTCTTCATGTTGTCTCATTAGTGCAGAAACTTCCTTTCACACGGACGTTACCACCAAAATAATTGCCTAATATAATTAAAGCTCCTGGCTCTTTAAATTTGATGGGTGGTAAAAAAGGGCCTCATGTCTTTAAGAATTAAAAGCTTGCATGGTTGCACAGTCTCATTTAATCTGTCTCCTCACTCCCTTCAGAAACACCGCGGTGGTGGTCCACAAGGCTTTCGACGCATGTCAACGAAGCATTCGCCCCCGGCGGCACATTCTGCAGGCTTTGTAACTGCTGTGCTGGCCCTAATGTTTTATGCAGCCCAGGTCCAGAAGAAACTTTGTAAGAAGAGTCTAAAGAATTTAGATGGAGTGACTGACCTTGAGTACAGTCGCTCTGAAGTTACTGACAGTTTGTTCCCATGAACGCTGCCATGCAGACATACTAAATTATTTTCTTTCTTCCAAAAAGTCAATGAACTGTTACAAAATCTACTCAGTGTTCCACCATTTACAGCAATTTTGCCATGATATTCCCAATGAAATACTACTGTTTATGTCTGTGTAATAAGAATGGAAAGAAAATACGCTTTTTTTAACAAGACATGGATGCAGATCCTGTTTAGGATGGATTTCATGTTTGCAGCATTGGGAGGTTTGGCTCTGATGAAAATCATGCGTGTAGTTGGTTGTTTTACGCACTGCGAGTCTCAGATGACTGGGATTATGTTCTTCCAATTTAACAAGGTTATCCATTTAATAAGTGGAGAGAGATGAGTCAGAGCACAACCCTAGATCCCAGCTCTCATGAATTTAACAAGTAAGGACAGTCGGAATCTGACCCTTCCACTCTGAAAAGACAATCCTTACTGAACAGTACATGCAATTTTCCATTCTCTTCAAATTTTGAATATTAGAATCGGAGGAAACAACCTTAGCGGTGTGACACTGGACCTTTCATTTGAGAAACTGTTAAATTTAGTTCTAATTTTTACTGCTCTAAGCAACGAAGATACTGAGAGGGTGTAAATTACACTTAAGAATCAGGCCATTTTTTACTGCACAGTAATGTAAAGGTGCCTGAGAGAGTCTGGCATTCACTGCAGTCTGATCCAGCAGTCTTCTTAATTACCTACTAAATGTTGTCTGTGCAAATGGAAGGGGAGTCACTGCAGCAGTCAGGGTGAATCTGGGTAACCTTCACGGAGGCCACCGGTACTCCTTGTGTTTACAGTGTGCCATGTCTCTGTGCACAGGCAACAGCACAAGCTGCTAAATCAGCAAGGACAGTTATCATCGCTGGTGTTCCAGATGGCCTTCTGCACAATGATGTCATGACTGACATACTGATGATTCATTTCCAAATGCCGAAGAACAATGGTGGAGATGTGGAGGAAGTAATGTATCCAACAAGGAGAAAAGGAGTTGCATATGTAACTTTTGAAGATCAAGAAGGTATTTAGATTTATGTACTATAGTAAATACAGCTGTCCCCCAAAGAATTAGAATGTTAACCCTAAACCAAAAGAATTTAAATCGTTTTCTGGTACTAGCATTTTATAGAACTGGGAGACTAATGCCTCTCTTTTAGTCAGTCAAAGTTTTAGGATTTTATTTCTTTTCATTGAAGTCGTGACTCTGAAGAGGTTTTGTGCAAAGCGTGTGTTATGTTTGGTTTTAGGAATAAATTTATACCATGCATAACAGGTACGACTTTTGTAGTCAGGCTTTTCAGAATAAATTTCTGCCAATTAGTGCTGTAAGAAGACAGGCTTCTGTCTCTCTTTGAACATTTTCGACTAATTCATAAAGTATTAGGCGAGAATATTGAATCACTGTGTATGTATGGGAAACTGTTAGGGAAAATATCAAGAGAAAAACACCCATGAAGTGTTCTGCCATCAGACTGGCAATGACGCATTATCTTACTGCGCAACAAGTGAATCTGGCTTTCTCTTTAGTTGTAGAGAGAGTTCTAAAGAAGGATGAACATCGACTAGAAGACAAGAGGCTGCCCAGATACTATCCGCTGAAAGTAACCCGTTACTGTGAAAACGTAAGCTCATTCATAATTTGTCTAGCTGTACTTCCATTGCTGTGTTAACTGTTACTTAACTTCTCTAATTCAAAATTCTAGGTCTTCAGCTCTGTCACATCTGTCCTCAATATGTCTGTTTTCAAAGATCAGTTTGTTTTAGAAGATCTGATACAAGAAATTAAAAAGAAGAGCACAGCTTTGAGCTTTGGTCCTTTGCAATCCAATGGGCATATTTCTGTTCAGGGGTCTTTTCCAGCAATCAAATTGCTAAGAGACTTTCTCTTACTAAAAGCAAAATCCCTTTCAGAGAAGGACAAAAGAGAAGAAAGCAAGTCGTGTCAGAGACCAAGGAGGAGGCTACAGCAACACAGACTTACCACGGAGATGAGTAATTTTGTTCACGGTGCAGATGGGGAAAAAGAAGTGGTTATTCTTGACACAGATATATATCACTACATGAAGTACTTTTTTTTTCCCAGGACTTTCCTAGTAAATGACGATGTTGTAATTTCTGACATCACTGATGGTGATATAACTACAGTATATATTGAGAATGCTGGAAGTAGGTCTGATGCTGGACAGGTATTAAGAGTCAAAGAGAAAATTGAAAGTCAGTCTATAAAACTCCATAACACTTTACGTAAAGAAAGGATCTACTTTCAGGAACACACCAGAGATGAAAAGCAGAGATATAAATGGGCATGTGAAAGTCTAAAACCCCATTACCCTCATGTTTTGATCATTCCTTATGATACTCACATTGATGTTGTAGGAGATTCTTCTGAAATTTTTGTATTTACAAAGGAAGCGAGGAATAAGATTAAGAGCCTGTTTCAAGCCAGGTAGAAAGTGTTCATGTGCTGTACGCATTGTGCTTCTCCAGCACCAGACTGCACTGGTGCAACCTGTGCACCTCTGTGATCTCTGCATCTCTCATGAGCTTAGGGTGTGAAGAAATTAGGCCTCTCCTGTCCAGATACAGGCACCTTTTTCCTTTTGTTAGCTGCATTTTGGGCACATGCACACTCATTCTGTCTTGCTGTCAAGGAACATATGATAAGAAAAGAGAATTTTTTAGAGAGTTGTCATTAGCATAAGAAGTCAGACTGACAAAGCTGGGTGGGCGAACCAACCTGATGTGAAATGCTGCGTTGAGTTATGTTTCTTTGTGCAAGGAGATGACCACTGAGAATGGGAATGGCAGCCTTTTTCTGTTGCCTTTATCTGCAGAAGGAAGTTCTCATCATTGAGGTGCACGAACAGGGTAGAGCTTTGACACTTGAGGGGATGGAAAGCTTATTAAATTTACAGGCTTGCCACATCCTTAGAAAGACCTTAGAAGATGGCATTGGAAGTTCTTGACAGTAGAAAATAGGTGAGTTTGTTTTCATAGGAGCAATAATGTTTTTTTTTTCCCTGCTGTTAATGGCATCTGCAGCATCCTTGACAACGTGTTATTTAGACATGGAAGTGTATCCAAAGTTTTGATGTGAAAATCTTGGGGCATTTAGACTTTTGAATCAGATTCTGTTTGTGCAAATCCGTTTCTATATCCATTACAAGGGTCCAAATGCCCATCCTAATTTAGGCTTTTTATAAAACCTAGTTAGAAAATAACTTATTTTGTGATATCAGTGTGTTCAGAATACTTTGTCAAAACACACAGAGCACCGTCTCTTTTGTCTTATGCGCAGGAAAAGTTTTAAGTTTTTATGCCATTAAAGAAATTAGTTATACAAAATACTGTGTCCATGTTCTTTTAACCAACCCCCAGACTTCTGGTTGGAAGCCCAAACCTAAAGCCTAAGAAACGCTTTCGGCATTTTCTTGTCATGACTGATTATCCATTTCAATTAGGGCAATGAAAGAGAAAGTTGTTAAACTAGTGCCAATGCTGTGTGTTAAAATACACAGTCAAAGTGGAAAGATGATGAGCTGAAGTACTTTGCTGAACTGGAAGCGGGGGAGTAGTATTTAAAGGCTTAATCTTTTCCAAGTTCCCCTGTAGCCAGTAGGTTCACCAAGGGGGTCGGAGGTGGGGCTGAAGGCGGATGCCCAGAGTCGGGCCCTGGAAGAGCCCCTCTTCGGCTCCCCACAGAGCGCAGACGGCTCTCCGGCGCTGGGCTGTTTTGGGTAGTCCCCATGGAGCTTAAGCAAAGATGGGAAGTTTTTCAGTCTTGTAAGAGAGAAAATCCTCTATGAAGGGTAATCCTTTAATGAAATTTGTGCTCTCTTCTAGTGTCCAGATTGGTCTTCCCTTCTCTCTTCTGAAGAGCCTCAGTTTTTTCTGATTCATAGCATTGGTATTCCTATTCACTTCAATAAAAGTTTAGGGCTAGACTGGTAAACCAGTGGCACTGGTGTTAGTTTGAATGCTGACTGGTTACTACTGGCTGAGCGTCGCTTTTTGAGTCGAGTTTGACAACAGAACCGTTGGCAGCACCGGTACAGGTATCATTCAGGTCTCGCAGCCTAGCAAGCAAGTTCGTTTTTACTGAACGATTTTCAGTCAAAAACTTAAAATCTTGGAAACATCACAGTTGAATAAAATTTTATTGTTGAATCCTGGTTCAGTTGTTACAGCTCCTCTTCAGAGTCACTCCCCGAACTCCCCTTTGCCACCACGTCCTTGGCAGTGCTCGGCTGCGGAGCGCCGGGGCCGTTTCTCAGCCGCCAGCCAGCGCTGTCTCATTGTTTCCCGGAGCTCTCCCATCTGCCCTCTCTGGTCTCGCACCGAGGTTGTCATTTCTTTAGACAAAAAGAGCTTTGCGTCGGTTGTTTTGTTCACGGAGTGCCTAGTAAATAGGGATCTGGGTCCGGGGTGGATTAGTAAATAGTAGCTATTGTTATGCTCCAGGCTTTCCGGGGCTACTTTTTCATGTGGGATTTGCAGCGGCATTGGCCAGAAACACCCCACCTTTGTCACCTTTGTTGGGTCCCTGTAGCTGCGCAAGGGCAGGGCAGCACAGGGTCTTTACTAGTGATAGTAGAGAGGCTGTGGCATGTACAGCCTGCGACTGGCTGAGCTACTCTAAGATGTAACCCCACAGAGGAACCTGCTTTCTGTAGCAGGAAAAAAAGCTGTGATCCACCAGGGTAGACGAGTGTTTGCTGTAAAATATAAACAGCATTTCAGGAGAATAACATCATAAGTGAAACACGTATTTGTTCCTTCCTTCACAACGCAGATGCCATGGAAAACAATAGATGTTTAGCAAAAAAACAGAAAGTCCGATTTTGTCATTACCATGAATACTTAAACAAAAACAACAAAACAAGTCAGTATTAGGTCTGGTAAGAGACTTGCCAGCTCCCATTCTCACAGTTATTTTTATGGCAAGCAAAGCACTGCTGTATCTATTAAACTCCACTCGACAAAGGCATTTCATATTTGTGTATATTGGAAGGTATCTGGGAAACTGCATCAGATGTTATTCCTAGATCTAAACCATCGCTGCTGACTCAGTATTCTCAGCATCAGGCTTGCGCTTTCAATTTGAAAAGAGAATTTGCTCGTGGGACCTCAACAAAATATTTGTTCTTATTGCTGTGCTGACGCTTACTGCCCTACACCAGAAGGGAATACATAACAGTTCACATTGTAAAAATACAAAGCCTAATTTTGACTTAAGGCACAACTCCTACTGACAAAGCCTAGAAAATAAAAAATAAAGGTCACAAACAGCAGCAGAATCTGCGCCCCGTTCCTGGTAGCACCCCACTACAGTTAGTGGGGTAAATACCATTTTGTGTCACCTGAAATCCTGAGGATTCGAGAGGCAATTTGATGTCCCTTAGCAGGAAAATATTATACAATTTGGAGGCAAAAGCAATCTCCTTGTTGACCGGAGCGGGTGGGGGAGGTAGACGGAGGAAGAATGATTTACTGGAGTCCTTTCGCCATCGCTGTCACAAGGCGCCGCTCTGGTGTGGCGAAGGGAGGACAAAGCCTCCTTTACTCCCCATTGTACCTGTGCATCTGATTATGCAATGTAAAAGATGTTATTCAATTCCTACGGGAAGGAGGTTTTTCCATTAGGAAAAAAGCCCTTCCTGCAAGTTTGATTATTGTCATCAAAACTGCCTCTGCCACCTTTGAGTTGCATTGAAACTTTCTCTGTGCATTTGTTAAAAAAGCACATACTACAAAAGACCTGTCACGTCTCCTGAAAGATTGCAATGCCAGAGTGACATTTTCTTAAGAAAGAAGTACTTGCTACTTTTGGGAGCCACGTGTCTTACTTAAAGAATGAGTTATTTGCCAGTAACGCTATTTATTTTTCCTACACATTTTTAGTTTTTTTTAAAGACAACTTTTAGGCTTACGTCCTGATCCAGCCACACTGGAGACTTGGAAGAATCTGGATGAAAACAGACAATAGTCATCAGCCGAGGGTGAGCTCAGGGTGGTCGGTGAGTCAGTACCTGCAGCCCACTGGGGTCGGATGGGGACATACTCCCACCAGGAGAGAGGAGATGAATTTAGCAGTCTGTGTATCCGGAGGAGCTGAGGCTCTCGCTTGGCTCCGGTTTGGCTCTCAAGAGGCTCCCATAAACAAACACACACACACGCACACACATTCCTGGTTTTTTGCACATCTTGTGCAAGAGAACAGCAGCTGTAGAGCAGGGCCAAGCTAACGCTGGGGAAATTCCTTCTCCATTGCACAACACTTCTGTGGTGACTTCTTCCGTCGTGTTTAGCGTGGCTGGTGGGTGTTTACGGGATACGTGGCTTCTGTCCAATTTAATTCAAAATAACCCATTTCTTGTCCTTTGGGCTTCTACCCTTCAATCTGCTGCAGTTACTGATGAAAGGACCTTTTCCATCCCTCTCTTTTAAACTAAGAGCATAGTGAAATCACATGTACATACTTCACCATTTTCATCTACCATTAGAAGATGGGAGTCTTCCCTGATTTCTGCAGCAGGCTGCCTGAAGAGAACCAGACAACTTGGCTAAGAGAAAAAAATAATTCACGATGAATTTTAATTATGATTTAAAAAACAAAACAAAACAGAAAAATCAAGTCAAAACTGCAAAAATTCAGAATTGACAGAGCCTGGTCTGGTTGTACTTAATTTTTCCTTAGCTATAGATAGTTCCAGAACATCTGCTGGAAAACAAGTCCCTTTTTCCGCTTCGCCTAACACAGTTTTCCTTTGTCTCCTGACACCCATTAATGACCTTTAAAGAAATCTCCTAAAAGTAACTCGGTTAAGAAGTAGTACTACCTCTAATGGCAGAGCCACTGCTGCTGGAGCATTGCATTAAAGCCATTTTTCAGGAGGATTTCCCCACTCTTTACTGCTACCGCCTTTGTAACAGGAGCGGTATGGATCAGGGCCTGCTACACAGAGTACTTTACCAGAAAAAAAGCTGTATAAAATACTGGAAAAATGAAGTTCTGTTATATTTCTACAGGTGAAATCACTTCATGCTCCTTAAATTCCTGACACTGCGGAGGAGGAAACACATCGCATGCTGAGCGCGGTACGTACAGATGGCAGTGCTGTCGCTTGGACCGAATCGTGCAGAAGAAGGGTGGATTTTCTCCAAGGTAGAAGCTATGGCTGACAGTCACAACTCATCCCCGACCAAGCTGTAAGCAGCAGGCTGTGCGTAGTGCATGTGGAGCTGCACACCCTATTCCCTAGCCGTGCTCCAGGAAAAGCCTGGTATTTCCTGGCAAGCTCGAGGGTACCCGAATACGGAGAGGGTCCATATTGGGTCAGGTCTTGGCTAACAGCTACTGATGTGTTCTGCTTCTCGGGCTGGATACGAGGAGATGAGCAGGGGCCACCTCCCCCAGCGGGTCCCACCGCCCGGACTTTGTCCCATCCGACTTCTCCTGCCATAAACACGGGGAGCACAAGAGGGAGCCAGATGCTTTGGAGCTGAAATCCCAAAGTCTCCGCGGGGGTCCTGCCTGGGTGCAGCCGGCGGAAGGAGGAGGTGCCAGAAGCAGGTCCTGCTCTGTCCCTTAGCTGGTGGAAGAGGAGCTGAGGTCACCTTTGCCCGGAGAAGATGATGGGAGTGGTCCCGTCCCGTCTTTCATGGCTCGTGAGGTGCTCTTACATCACCTCCTTTCAAGGTCGTATAAAAAGGGTTAAGGAAATCAAGCACTTACTGATTTCACCCTGAAATTACGGATGGCTGAGATGACCAGAAGCCCGAGCACAGCTGTAGTTAATCCCTCGTTAAAAATAATTCTTCCAGCTCGCAGAGCCCTGAATCAGGCAAGCACAACATGGCACCACGCGGGGCAGATCACCTTGGCGTGCAGGTGAGCTGTGGGGGGTGACCACCCCGTTACCACCACGTTGAGGCGGGAGGAAGTTACCAGGAGGGACAGCAGGTGAAAGCCAGCAGTTTTGCTCTCTGGGGGTGATGCTCCTCGCTAACCCCCATCCCTCAGTGGTGAGGACCTGCCGTGGAAAGCTGCGCTTGGATCTCGGCTTCCCTGCACTGCTCCCAGGCTCCTGGTCTCCTCCAGATCCCACCAAGTACAAGGGCTTTGGAGGAGAGACACCACCAGCTCGCAGCCCACCGCCGCTCTGAGGAATTTAACCCTTCCTGCACATAAGAAGAACCCATCCATCTCCTCTTGGCGTGGCTGGGACTGAAGTCAGTGGGCAGTACTGGTATACAACCACGGGTTTGATTTTCAGTTAAGACTCCCTTAAAAAATTTTTTTTAAATCTTCACTTCCATTTTGGCATGGATTCTGACAAATTTTTCCTAGTGTTAGAATAAAAGAAACATCTCTCCTTGGTGTTGCAAATAGACATGCTCTGCTGCCCGGGCACACGGGGACTTACTTTGCAGAAGCTCGCCATTTTTACCATCGTCTGGGTGCCTCTGTTTATTAGCAGATAGCTCTTGTGCAGATACAGCCGGTTCTTAACAACTGGAAAGTTTTAATGCACACAGTAAACACCGCAGAGCGCTTTTCCCCCCTCCTCTAAGTTATATGAACACTTCCCCCATGAGTTAAGGGATTTGGCATTTCTGTCAGGCATACTTTACATTTTCCAAACTTTCTGAATAACACATTGAGAGACTTAAGCATCTGCACTGCCAAACCAAATGAGAGAAGAAACGATTTTGCAGGCTCATTAATGCCTAGCACTGACAGGCCTAGAGGGGCTGCGATTTTATTTACATAGGATAGAGACAGGCCTTTAGGGAAGTGTGGTGTTATTTACGTAGAGAAGAGATGTTCCTTCAGGGGTGGGGCCTCATTTAAATGCAAAAGGGACAGGAACTGGGAGCACAGTATTACATAGGTACCGTTTTACCTGTACTTCCAAAACCACACTTAAAAACACAGTCACAAATACTGGTCTTGGTAGCAGCTGGAGTATTTTTCCCGCACGTGGAGCTGTTAGAGTTCAGCTACATCAGCTATCCCACTGCTAGCAAACGAGAGCGAACAAGGGTGAATTAGCTACGGAGAAAAGAAACAGAGAACTTGAAGATGGAAAGATTAAGAAAATCCACAAAACAACAGTATTTATAACAACTACAGTTGTCAAGCCTCCCCCTAATCTCTCCTCAAGTCAAAACCAAAATAACTGTATTTATCTAGTTGTTGGCCCGATGCTATTTGCAGAGCTATCCCCCCCCCATCACTGCTCCCCAAAGTGCCTAAGCAACACGCTCTGAGGTTGCCCGGCCACCTCACAGCCTGCCCACACCACCCACCTCCCCTCGGTCCCTCTCCACAGCCAATGAGGTCTGGCCTTCGCCACCCCAGAGTCATCCTCCCAGCCTCCACGAGAGCTGATGATTAATGGAAGCCAGCTGCTTGGCTCCCGCTCCTCCTTCCCACACTACTTTGCATTCCTATTAAAGCACATGCACCGCCCCAGAGCTGTGCTTGGCTTTCTTGAGCACACAGCAGTGATGCTGCAGAAACAAGGCCAACTTTCACACCGCCCCTTGTCTTTGTGGGCTGTAGCTGTTTGGGTACCAGACGTTCACAGTGGCGAACTTGGTATGCGATGTCATCAGCCTCAGAGCTGCAGAAGGTATTCAAAGCCTTGCTGATTTGGGGCCTGTGTTATGTTCTCAGTTTTTTAATGTGGGTAACCTTGAGGAGCCTTCAGACTTGCCGTACTGCCGTAGGAGCCACATATTGAATACCTCATCAAATAAGAGAGCCTCAAGAATGGTATTTGTCTTACCAGAACTTAGAAGCCCAGTAGCAAGTCAGTTGCCTGAACTAACTATATAGTTGTCGGGGATAGCCAGCCTCCTCCGAAGGAGAACTTACCCCACTTTGGAACAGGTGATATGCAGTGCTCTCTACAGACAGCATCCACAGCATTCTTTACTGTACAGGGTGTCTAGATGGACAGCATAGATGACAAATTTTAGATAGTTCTGGATTCTTGTTGCTTATTTTTAGGTAAGTCTTTTGCCTCTACTTACCTGCTTGCTTTGTTGTCCAGCTGGGAACGCAGAGGAAGGCACCAAAGGGCTGGTGGTGCCTCTCCTGCAAGAGCCCGTGCTTGTGACATGCATCCAGTGTCACCGAGGTCAGTGTGTAAAACTGTTCTTGTGTTTCCAATTTTCACACAGTGTGTTTGCTGGGATTGTGGACTGGTTAACGCGTGTTCCTGCTTAGCATTCTTCTAAGTTTCCCAGTACTTAGAGATAAAGAAAAACCCTTGCACTTCTAGCAGATCTCTTTCAGCTCTTGGACAAGCATCCCAGATATACAACCGTAGGTGAGGCATGGTTTCATTTCCTAAGCATTTCAGGTGCCTGGAGCCTGCAATTGCCCTGCTATCTGATGCAGACCTTCTCAAACGGGTGTTTGTGCTCCTGACCTGTTTTGCTCAGGGAGGAATACTGCATGCTGAGAGTGCCACCAAGCTCAGGTGTTAAAAAAGAGCATGCCAGAGGCCTTGCAAGTGAGCTGCACTGGGTTTGCTCGGTACCTCAGCCTGAGCCCATCAGCTCTTATCTTCCTGTCAACTGACATTTACGCTGCTTCTGTATCAGGGAGTCCCAAGGCACATCCATCACCGCTCCCAGGCTTTGCGCAAATACAAACAGAAGTAAATAAATACCTGGGTCATAGTACTAAAGAGTTAAGAAAGCTCTGTATTCTTCCCCAGGGGAGAGCCTATTGCAACTTGTAAACACTTGCTGTGTATTTCCAGGTGGTAATTAAAACAGCTTCCCCCCCACCAAGTCAGTATTACATCAAGAGGCTGACAATTTCCTGGAGAAAACAGCTGTGTTTCCACTAATGAGCCTCAAGATCAGCAAAATGTGGTGCCTGCACGCAGTTGTAGCTGCAGCTCTGGCTTGCGAGACCTGAAGACCCTTTGATAATTCTTACTGGTATTTCTTAGAGGTTTTTGTTTCTCCTTCTGTTATGCCAACTTGCAAAAGTCTGCTCATCATGCTGTGAAGTTTTTCCTTTTAAATTTTTACTGTGGGCTGTTGCTAATTCAGTCAGGTAACGGTGACCCACGGAATGGGCTCTGTCAGGAGAGGGCAAATTGGGGCAAATTAACCAAAACAGGGAAGCAAAAAAGCACAGGGCAGTGTGTTTCTGATTTTCTGGAAGAAACACATTTTTATATCACACAGTTCAATTTTTTCACAGGATGAATTCATTTTTGCAGGTCTGGAGTGGGCATGGGAGTTTGAGAAATGGTTTCATTCCCTTCACGTGGCATGTTCACATATTCACAAATTACTTTGCGAATAACTGGCATTCTTTAATAGTAAAGCTGGGCAAAATAAAGCGGAATTGTCACATATTGCTGCTAAGTGGCCTTTGCAGATTCTTCACAGCCGTACAAGGCTGGCAACAGCTAAAAGTGAACAGATAGAATTGTGATGTTCATTCATCTTAATGGCTGCATCAGTGAGCAGACATTAGTACTCCTGCTGTTGGGCTATGTAAACGTGGTTTGCACGTCCGTCTGTAACATTGCTAATGGCCAGTGTTCTGCGCTGCATTTATACTTGAATTTGTGCTGTTGTACGAATAGGCAATAAATATAGGCGTGGCTGGAGCATGGTAACTGCAGCAGATTAGGAGCAAAAGTCCCTCCTTCCTGACTCTAGACTGCTGCTGAGGTCAGCCCAAGTTTCCCATCACCTCGAAAGGAGCTGGGACTTCATCCCCTGTCTCGGGATGCGTGGGTTTTGGTGGGCACCCAGGGCAGTGCACGAGGACATGCAGGGTAGATTGATCTGAAAAAGGTCTCCCGGTCTCATGGGCCAGCGGCTTGCTGCCGGCTTGTGCCAGTCCAGGATGTGCAATGACAGGGTGCATCTCCCAGGAGAGTGCAGACCACCAGGGATGCAGCCGGCTTCCCAAAAGCGAGGTGGTCTTATGTGAATCCTCAGGGCTCGATCATGATCAGGCAAGCAGGAAGACTCATACGTTCATTTTTTCTCTGATGTGGATTGACTTGGCACCTCCACCAGCACCTTCCTCGCTCCCCTGGGGGACTTCTCTCAAAATCGTCTTTGTCACTTCTGTTCCTTGGTCCGTTTATCAGCAGTTTCCTACTGCTCTGCTTTCTCACTGCCTTCACGCTGGAGGAGCCAAACCCCATCGGCTCAAGCAAATCTGCTGCCTAGAGGAGGGTCGGGAAAGGCTGAGTTTGGCTGCCCTGCGTGTCCCAGGTTGGGTGGAGATAATGACCCTGGACTGCCTGTTCGTCGTAGATCTGCAAAGGCAGAGGCACCCAGTGATGGCAGTTTTTATATTCACTGCTCTTAGTAGAGGCAGCACTCATAAGGCACGCACTGAGGTTGTGCTCCGTACCAGTAGCAGTTCACTGCTGCTCAGGAAACCAGCTGTACACGCTCCATACATTAATATATTTCCATAGACCACCAAAGGGAGGGCCATCTTCTTCTGGACAAGATTCAGCTGCAGCTGAACAGATCAGTCCCGCTTTTGGCCCCTTTGGGAAAGTGTGGCAGGGAAAGCTTGCGCTCGTTGTGTTAAAAATGAGTATTTTCACTATCTAGACAGAAGCCTTCAATCTCCAGGGCCATCAGTCTGTACCCATGACAAAGACGGAATGAAAGGCAAAACGTAATTACTTACGTATTACTCCATCTGACATCTTAAATATTAAGACATCTATCTAGTCTAAAATCATTCATATAAATGTGTTTGTGGCACCTTAGGCTTAGGAAATTTTGAATAGATGAAGCGATAACATTCTTCGGTTTGTTTGGGCTCCCGGTATAATATGATTTGGTTTTCCTCAGATGCAAGAGGTTTGCTACAGCCTCATGCTGTGAAGTTTTGGTCCCACCTGCCATGAACTTTCTGTTTGCCTCTGGAGATATCTTCCGTGATAGTCCAGCGCATTAACGTGAAATTTGAGGCAACGCATCCATTTTTTGAAAAGTAAGCGTTATGTAAAATGAGTATAAATGTCATGTGTGTTCATAACTGTCAAAGTATTGTAATTTCTTTGTTATTTTATGGATTGAAAAACAGAGGCAAAGAGGGCAAATGCTGGCCTGAGGCTACACATTCAATAGCAGAATAAAAATTGACAGGCCAGAGAAATATTAACACTTTGTCAGCCTCGAGCATTCAGGAAGCATGGGATATGAGACTCCACGCCATGTTTATATTCCTAAAGCCCTCATTGTTGAGCTCTCTGCCTTTTATAGGTGCATATTTCCAGCCCTGAAAAGCAGATTAAAAAGCCTGAAAATGAAAAGGGTTGAAAATAACAGCTGCTGAGAATTTCACGTATTTGCAGGAATCAAAGTTGCTGCCTTAAGAGAAACAGTAGAGGATATATTGTGGCTCATGGTAATGTTGTGGGAGCCAGAAAACTGTGTTACACTGGTGTTGGAGCTGGCTGAGCGTGAGCAGGGACAGCTGAGTGGGAACACTTGGGGACAAATTCACCGGGTGCTGAATTTGCGCTTTCACATTTGGACTTTTCCTCATTCTCTGTCGGTAGTCAGCACTCTGCTTTTGCACCTTGTGCTTTGAGCAGTTCGCGGAGCTGGTAAATGCTTTGTGAAAATTGTATGAATTGAAAAGTAATGAAGAATTTGGAAAACTTCTCCCTAGCCAAGGAAGTAAAACTGACTTAGCAAACGACTTCTTTTTGTTTAGGGGAAAGGAACTTGCTGTGTCTCGCATGGTTCCTTCTGAAAATGTGTTTTTATGCAGTATGCTGTATATGCAATTCCCAAAACGTGCCTATTTTGTAGCCAAATCACAGACCATGTTTGTTTATTTTGTGTAACAAACCGTATTTGTGCTCTTCTTAGCCTGAAAAAAATTAACTCCAAAAAAGAAAACGGAGGAATTGAATATAAAAAAATGGAGGTGTGAAAACTCAGGGACATGGGAATAATTAGAAGCGTTTTACTCCCCACTGGTACTTAATGTGAACTACACTTCAAACGTATGCCATTTAAATTACCTCTGTAGCCGTCGGCGGTTTTGTGGTGCCTTGCGCCCATGGAAGCTGTGCAGAGCTCGTTACATCGGCCTCTCGTACCACTGCATCTGGGGGATTTGTTCATCTCCCAGACAGCGCGGAAAAGGGCTGGCCCATGTGCTAATGAAAGCCCCTGGCATTTCGAGGCAAGTGGCTGGAGCCCCGGCGTCCCTGAGCATCACAACTCTGGTACGGGGCCCTTTTTTAAGTCCGGATTTCAGCCGTTGCCCGCCTTGTGAATGGGACACGCAGGTTAAGAGGTTACAAAGGGGACCTGCCATCGGCCAGGCTTGGGATTTGTACACCTGTCTGGATATTTATGTCTGAACTGAATTGTAGGGTCTGTAGCGATAGTGGGGAAATTGGGGATTGCCTGTCTCAGCTCTGTAATGTCATTTCTAGAAGTATTATTTTGATTTAGAGGACAGCTAATGATGTAACCTGTAGGCTCTCACTCTTGGCCCCTTCCCTGCTGGGGATGGTGGTGCTATAGGTCTTGGCAGGTGTGAAGCAGGAGGATGGACAGATACCCCTGGGACACCATGTCCTCTGGGTATCATTCCTGGTGCCCTTCCCGACATGATGTCCCAGGGCTTTGGGACACAGATTTACAGAGCCTGCAGATAGCGGGCTCGTGTATAAAGCCAAGAAACATGTCTTTTTCCTAGCACTTTCGATGGAAAAAAACCCAAACAACATTAATAGCACTTCCCAGGTTTGTTAGCTGCCACGCTCCTTTCTTTCATCTTTGGCAATAAGCAGCTTATTAAACAAATCAAAGCAGGTTTTATGAGACTGCCTTGGCCCTGTCAGCTGCACTTCACCCAGATGCGCACACGGCAAGTCCCCGTCAGCGCGCTGCAGATACCCTGCAGACAACAGGCCTGGCACAGACTTTGTGCCTGTGAATATGCGCTTCAGTTAAATAACTTCAGGGGCAGGGCTTCCAGCGGGTCCCATGGTTATGCTCAGGTACAACCAACTCGCCTGGTTTTCCTCTGTTTGTCAAGATATAGCCGTTTTGATTGCCTGCACTGCTAACGGGTGGTTAGTGGCTTGCAAGAGCCCTCCTTATCGGGGTGAGAGCCACGTGAAACGCAGAAGGGGTCCCTGGTAGCAGCAGTAAAGGAAAGCGCGTCTCGCTGCTCCCCATCTCGAGTTACCGTTAGCCCGTACAGGAAGCACTGGTCCGTGGGTGATCTTATATGCCATATGTTCTGCGGTATGTGCTACAGCAGAAAGGCACAAAAGGGTGTGTTTATATTGTAACTGTTTTGTTTTTATTGTTCTTTAAGGTTTATTTTGAGAGGGGTTTTTTTAATAACACATTTATATTTTCCTCTGTGGTGCTTACCTTTAGAGTTGAAGCTATTAACCGCAGCCAGATACTTGGCAGCGATGCATCATTTTATACTCGCACAAAGACCATTAATGTTCACCCAGAGATCGTTACCACATTAATGAACCACAGGATGCGTGCGCTCCGGTAAGCACAGCCTCAGCTCAGCCGTAAGGTGGGAACCAAGGTTTTCCAAAGAGCTCTACAAGTCACCGGCGGTGCTCGCTAATGCCAGAGCATGGCTCGTCCCAGAGCGCCTGGCTAGTGGCAGCATCCGAGGGGTTTTAGCTTGTTGCACCCCACAACAAGCGGGGTTGTACGGTTGTAAAACACCATACTGTCACCCATCAGACTCCTGCAAGGAGCGACGCTGCCCGTGCACAGAACTATGCCCAGGCGTGCTAGGGGAGCGCTCTGCCGAGCCATGGGGCGAGGAGCCAGCCCTGCCGCATTACGCCCATCGCTCTTTATGGGGCTGGGATTCCCGGATCCCAGGGAAGAATCGCAGAGTATAGATGGCATAGCATCCTGCTGGTGTACGAAACCATGGCAACACTGTTTTAAGCAGTTCTAGGCTGTTTAATTTGGCCTAAACACTTTACAGGCATTTTTTTTTCCTTCAGCTATTTTTGTATTTTTATTTTTAAGAGGTTTTTAATAGACTAGTCTAAGTGATATTTTTGTCCCTCTCTCCAATTGCCCCTTAAAGGCAGCCTTATGATGTACTGTTAGACGTTTCTTGCTTAAATAGCCTTGGGTAGAAAACAGCTTGGCTTGCCAGAGGATCAGACCACTTGCATTGCATTTTTTTTAACCTTTGAAATCAGGCTAAGAAGCTCAGACTATGACAGGGGCTCTGGCTTGTGCCAATGGCGAGGAAGACTTGATGCTTCATTTTTGTGGGAGCCTGCAGGCTCCTGCGCCTTAATCATTGCGAAGCCGGCGTGATACTCAAGTCAACTAATTGTCACTACTAAAGGAAGAACAAGAAAGGTCAGATAGCTAGTATGGGAGATGTTTTCTGACTTCTGCAGAGGGGCTTTTTTTTTTTTTTTTAAGATTACCTTCAAGAAAGAAGAGAGCCCATTTAATTTCCAATTTAATGACTTTCCACCATACCTAATTCTACCATTTCCAAGTACATTAGCTACATGATCTCCAGATTGCTAGAAAGATGTCGTCAGGTACCGGGCTGAATGTCAGACATAAAAGCTTAATAAGTGACATGCTTTACATTTTTCGTGCAATTGAATATAAAAGCTTCCACTCAGTTAAAATTACCAGAGGTAATTTCAACACAGCTGTCAAGCCTGTTTCCTAGAAATGGAAGTTTTTCTTAATGTGCTTTTACTGAGATTGAGGGAAGTAATTTCTGATGTAATTTCTTTGTATGCAGGTATTATCGGAGAGAGGTGAAGCTTGACATTTGGCTAAGAAGGTATTTCTCTGGTCGTCCTTAGCAGTACGCTGGTGGAGATGGTCCCCCTGGTTTAGATTGGGATAGATTTAAGACTGATATCCAGGTCTGAACATGTGGGGCTGAGACCTGAGGCCACTTGAAGCATGCTGAATCCAATAAATTCTGTTAAATGCTAGATGATCTGGTTTGGTTTTTTTTTTGTTTGTTTGTTTTTTGTTTTTTTTTAATCCTGCAGAGGTGCAACAGCAAGGAGCTGAAATCCCTGCCTGCAGTGGTCCCAGATGGGTGGCAGGGAGCACTCCCAAAGCTGCCTTTTGAAGGCAAATGACTTCTCAGTGAGACCTGTGCTGTAGCCCCTCAAACCTGCTCAGGTTTGCCATGAGGCCTTGTGGAGGAAGGGCTGAACCCCTTTGCACCTACAGAAGAAAAAGCAAAATTTCAGAGTTTCCAGCTCTTCCTTGTTATGACTTGCAGACTCGGGCATGGGAAAAAGTTACCAGTGCTCAGTTTAGGATAACAGAAAAATGTCGCTTGTGTGTTAACAGGCTGCAGTTGAGCCTGTTGTGCTTACTCAGCCCTGGCAAACCAGGTGCTTAACCCGAAGTACTTTGCTTAAGTACTTTGCTGGATTGGGGCCTTATCGGTATTGATTTTTAAACCAGATGATGAGCCAATCTGAAGGTCATTCAGCTGCCATTGCGGCCTCCAGAAAGGCCTTTCTTTTGAACAGGCACGGCTTTTTTGAAGCTGATGGTCTTTTAAAGTTCACTGTTGAACATTTTGGGCTGTGCAAGGGTCCCTCTCTGAGCCCCAAATTTCATTTCAAACATGATAATAGATGCATCATCATCTTCAGGTGTTTGTCTCACAGAAGGGATGGAGTGAGACTTATTTTTTTTGGAGTAGTTTTAGCTCTGGGGAACTTACGTTTGGACTGCCTTGTCCCAGAGGCTTGGAGGGGACAGGGATCTGGGGGCTGGAGGCGAGCGTTGGGGAGAGCTGGCACACCACGGAGGACAGTGGGGCAGGAGGTGCCAAGGACAGCTCTTGAACCTCAAAGGCTTGCAGGAGGTTTGGGGCAAGGCTTCCTCCTCTCCTCAGCGCTTGCCTGGCAGCACAAACCAAGCCAGGAATGGAGGGAAGGGAATGGGTGATGGATGGTCCAGGGGGTCCCTGCACGTGTGCTCGGGGTGATGCATATGCCTCAGGCCCCCTTCCCCAGGGTGTCAGTGTCGTTGCACGCTGTGAGAAACCACCCTGTAGTGTGACACAGGGTATCCGGAGGTTGTGGATTTAATGGGTAAATAATGCATGTGTTGTCCATGAGGGAGCCTTAGGGAGAAGGGACAGCCGCTCCTTTGAGAACTGAGACCTCAGTAGGCACATTTAGGGCAGTGTGTAGCCCATGGGAGCCATCAAGATGAGCGGTCAGGACACAGCATCTTTGCAGACCACTTTGTGCTCTGCAGCATTCCAGAGCTGGCTGATCCCCCTGCTTGGCTGTGGTTGAAGGTTTCTGCATGGTGTGTCCCAAGAACTTGTATTCCAGCTCAGTTGTGACATAGATGTATTGCTCTAACTGGCAAAGTATCCGCTTAATGTTTGATAATACACTCATCTGCACATCTTCTAATTCCTTCCAACACACTGATGTTCACGTTCATCTTACTTTTTTTTCCAAACAGTAATCAGGCCATTCAGTTTTCCCAATTCATCGGAGAAGTCAGCAATCTATGTAATCACATCTTTCATCCGATTATATCTCGTTTTCCCTGCCCCACTCCTTCCCCTTGCAATAGGACTGGCAGTGATGGGACTTGTCCTTTCTTAGCCGTACAGGAGAGCACTTGGGTGCTGTTCCTCTGCTCAGGCCCAGATTTCACCCACAGTTTCTAAACCCTTGACCTGAGCCAGGGTCTGGAGGAGGGACTCTCATCTCCCCCTTCTCCAAAAGCTTCTGCATCTACCCCTTATTTAAATGGTCCTTTTCTCTTCCAGGTCTGCCTTAACCGTTGCCTCTACTCCTGCAGCAGACACATAGTGGGCTTGCAGCTCAGCGCAACCCACGTGCACCACAGGGGCCTTTTTACTGCCTGGCTGAGCCCATCACCAATAGCCAGGGTGAAATCATTCTGCTTTTTATTTCATCATTACGAGCCCATAATCAGCTCTAAGGGCAAATGGAGTGTTTTTCTCTAAATAGTTGTAAATATTAGTGGAATGCACTTTAAAAGCAATAGAGAAGAGTGAAAAAGCACAAATCCAGGCCTTTGTCCCCGTTGCAGGAAAGGTCCCCTACCCCAATGCTGCACCTTGTTCCCTTTATGAGGCCCCTGAACAAAAAGGGTAAAGCAGAAAACTCTTCAAAATACAATGTTGATGCACCATTGGGAGCAAGAAAGTAAAACCCTGGGTATGCTCTGACCTGCAATTTGGAGAAAGAGTTAAAAAAGAGAAAAAACTTAATCACAGGAAACAGCATTTTCCTGTATGGCTTGGTCCAAGGAGCACATAGCCGTACCCAGGTGTGCCAGCCAGGCTTTTCTCACTGATCCCCCTGGCTGTCCTTATTATCTGCCATCTGAGGGCTCTGGTGTGCTTCCAGCTCTAAGTGCATAAGGTACCCACATGGTCTCACAAATAAGTTTTCCTTGGTTTTCTTCCCAAAAGTGGCTTCACAAGAAAAGCAGAGGTATGCTTGATGAGGTTTTGTTAAATCCAGCATTTACAAGTGTCCTGGTTTCGGCTGGGATAGACTTAATTGTCTGCCTAGTAGGTGGTATAGTGCCGTGTTTTGGGTTGAGTATGAGAAGAATGTTGATACCCTGATGTTTTCAGTTGTTGCTCAGTCGTGTTTAGACTCAGTCAAGGACTTTCCAGCCTCTCCTGCCCAGCCAGCAAGAAGTCTGGAGGGGCCCAGAAAAGGTGGGAGGGGACACAGCCGGGACACAGCTGGTCCAAACTGGCCACAGGGGTATTCCATACCATGGGACGTCATGCCCAGTATAGAAACTGGGGGAGTTGGCTGGGGGAAGAGGGCTGCTTGGGCATCGGTCGGCAAGTGGTGAGCAACTGCATTGTGCATCGCTTGTTTTGTGTATTCCAACCCTTTTATTATTATTGTCACTTTATTGTTGTTATTAGTGTCATTGTTAGCTTCTTCCTTTCTGTTCTATTAAACTGTTCTTATCTCAACACATGAGCTTTACCTTTTTTCCAGTTCTCTCCCCCATCCCACTGGGTGCGGGGGGAAGTGAGTGAGTGAGTGGCTACATGGTGCTTAGTTGCTGGCTGCGGTTAAACCACGACAGCAGGAGACAGAAAAATTGCATGGAAGCCTTTCTGCTGAGGGCAAGCTTTTCCCTCCAACCATGACAACAAGGGCCTGTTGGGCATGCGCCTTCCCGAGGGGTGGACATTCCCTGCTGGGCGAGCCTGCAGCCCTGGGGAACGTCTCCCTGGCTCTCCCGGTGATGGTGTTATACAGCCATTTCTGCTGTGCAATGGAGGTCATTTTCCCATGACATTTATCTTCTGCCTTGCCGTCTCTTCTGTTCTTCATCGTTGTTGGCTTCCAGCTCTTGCATACAGTAAGAAGTCGTAGAAGACCGAGACCGTAACCTGCTCCACTTCAGCTACGGTTTGATTTCCAAAGAGCCAGTCAAGACTGCTGAACTAAGATTATTACCTTTTTACAACCCTGCTTGTTCAGTGAAATCCATGACTTTCTCATCGTGAAGATGAGAAGATGGGTAAGGTTTGGCTCTGGATGTGCTCTGAGACAGAAGAATGCTTGTGGGCTTCTGTGGTCTCTGGGGAGAGGCCAGGAGTGGACCTGTGGGCAGGGTGAAGGCTTGAGGCCCCACTGTTCCTCCCTGAAGGAAAGGGAGAAAACATGAGATTTTTTGAAAGAAACTGGGTAAGTTTTGGATGGTGGGTCCAGTCTGGGCCTCCCATGTCTTGGCCTCGCACATTCTGTGTGTCTCTCACTCCTTCTGGGACACTGTATTTCCATGGACCATTCCCTCTCAATGGGACTGCCAAAAATTTTGGCCCGCTAAATTCTTTGTGTCTTGCAAAATCTGTGCTCATGCCCATCTCAACCTTCAGCACCTTTTGGCCTCCATTTCTCTCTGGGCCTCCACTATTCAGAGCAACATTCACTGAGCTTCCTACTGCTGGTCCTATGTCAGCTAGTATGGTGGGTCCCACAGCAGTGACCCATGAGAGGTTCCTCTGGGCCTTTACTCTTCTGTGCCACTTTCTGTGCCTTTCACAGTATTTTGCGATTCCTGACTAACTTCCTGGGCTTTCCACAATTCCTGGGTCTCCCACACCTTTACTTCTTAACCTCAGACTGGCTCCAACCCCTCTGTCTGGGACTCCCACACCTTTTTGGCCTCCACCTCTGGCAGAGCCTCTGGAATCTTTTTGGCCTCCACCACCTTTTTGGCCTCCACCTTTGTCTAGGCCTCCCCAAAATTTTCAGCCTCTACTTTCTCTGGACCCCCCAAAACTTTTTGGCCTCAACTCCTGTCTCTGCTTCTGACAGCTTTTTCACCTCTGCGTTGTCTGGGCCTCCCACACCTTTTTAGCTTCCACCTTTGACTGGGTCTCCCACACCTTTTTGGCCTCCACGTTTGTCTGGGCCTCTCCCACCTTTTCGGCCTCTCCCTTTGTGTGGGCTTCCTGCACGTTTTTGATGTCTGCTTTGTCTGGGCCTCCCATACCTTTTTGGCCTCTGCCTTTGACTGGACCTCCCACATCTTTTTGGTCTCCCGAATGTTTCAGGCCTCCACCTTTGTCTGGGCCTCCCAAATGTTTTCAGCCTCTGCTTTCTCTGGGCAACCAAAACCTGTTTGGCCTCTGGCTTTGACTGGGCCTTCCACACTGTTTTGGCCTCTACTTTGTCTGGGCCTCCCACAACTTTTTGGCCTCTGCCTTTGACTAGGCCTTCCCCACTGTTTTGGCCTCCCCCATGTTTTTGGCCTCTACTTTGCCTGGGCCTCCCACACCTTTTTGGCCTCTACCTTTGACTGGACCTCCCACACCCTTTTGGCCTCCCCCATGCTTTTAGCTTCTACCTTTGACTGGACCTCCCACACTGTTTTGGCTTCACCCACGTTTTTGGCCCCTGCCTTTGTTTGGATCTCCTACACCTTTTTGGCCTCCCACATGTTTCAGGCCTCCACCTTTGGGCTTCCAAAACTTTTCAGCCTCTAATTTCTCTGGGCCACCAAAACCTTTTTGGCTGCTACTTTGACTGGGCGTCCTACACCTTTTTGGCCTCTTCATTTGACCGGGTCTCCCACACCTTTTCAGCCTCTGCCTTTGTTTGGACCTCCACACCTCTTCTTCTGGCACACCTTTTTCTGAGCCTCCCAGACTTTTTCATTCACTAAGTGTTTGTTTCTTTGATAGTGTTTCCCCCTCCAATTTTGTCTACGTATTTCTCATTCCCTCTTGGTCTTGTCTTTTCTTTTTGCCTCTCCTTTTCCTTCTTCTTCCAAAATACTGCGATCTCCTAAATCTCTGGACCTCCCAAACTCTCTATGCCTTCCCTTCTCTCTTGGCCTTACATACTTTTTGGCTGCCAGCTATCTCTCTCTGCCTCTGTCACTCTCCTGGTCTAACAGTTTCTGGGCCACCACCCCTTGGGGCAACACTCTCGGGGCCTCCTACCACTTGCGTCATGTCTGGTGCTATGGCAAGTCCTGAGACTGGTCCCTCAGTGGGTGTTGCATTGCATGCCATGGAAGGTCTCTTTGGGCCTCTACTCTTGTTCTCCAGTCTTTGTGCTTCCTTTGCTTTTTCAGCCTCCAACTCAATCTCAGCCTCTCACATGTTTTTTGGCCCCCCCTATTCTTTGGGCCTCCAACTCTTCTTGGTCTTCTCCCTTTCCATGCACCTGCCAAACTTTTTTTTCTTCCTTAAATCCTCTGGGCCTCCCAAACTTTGTGCGCCTGCCTCTCTCTCTCTCAGCCTCCATCTCTCTCAGGGACTCCACTCTTTGGAGCAAGAATCTTGGGGCCTCCTACTGCTGCTCTCGTGTCAGGTCACACGGCAGGTCTCAAAGCAGGTCCCACAGTGCTGTGGGAGGTACCACTGGGCCTCCCACTCTCTCTGATCCCCACACTTTTGACCTCCCACACTCCCTGGACCTCCTGTTTTTCCTTGGCCTCACCCATTTTTGGGTCTCCTGCTCTCTGGGCCTCCATACCCTGAGCCTGTCAGATCCCACAGCAGGTCCAGTGATGAGTCCCAGGGCATGCCACATGGCTTGCCCTCTCAGAAGGTTTCACTGTGGGTCCCACAGGGGGTCCTCCAGCAGATCACATCACGGGTCCCATCGTCAGCCCAACAGTGGGTCCCGCAGTGGGCCCTACTGCAGATGCCATGGAAGGTCCAATGGTGGGACCCCACAGTGGGTCAGCCTTTCATTCTCTGTGTCTATTGAGGTACTGTTTGTCCCTTCTGGAGTATCCTAATTAAAAAAAAGAACCTCAAATAATGCTCACTGAAGTAATGATAGAAACATCTTTTAGGATTGTCAAAGAATTTTTTTTCCTGTTTAGGGGAACACCGGATGCCCATGAAACCCACTGTCCTCCAATGCTGGAAACCACTACTCAGGGATCAGTCAGCCAGTACTAAGCCAGTACCTCACACCTCTTTTTTTTATGACTTTGGTACTTTATTTTGTTCAACTGTCTTACGGTTCCTCGGGGAAGGCAGCCTCTGGCCTACAGCTGATCACCCAAAGACCCCTCTGTAATTGCGTTTCAGCTCGTACAGGATGTGAGAGTTGCAGCCCATTGTGTCTGCTGTCTGCGGCACATGGTATCTGGCACGCTGGCTTTGTGCCACCAGCGTTTGGGTACACAGAGACCCAAACCTCAAGGCTGAATGGCCTTTACTGCATTTTCCTGAAATCTGAGATCCTAATTAAGGCTTTCTTCCACTTCCTAGTCAATGAAAAGGAAATTGTATCGCAAGGTAGTATGTGTCACTGCTGAATGGCTTGAATTCGGCGCAAGAAGCATTACAGGTGAAATCCTGTCCCTGCCAGCTCTGGGGAGCTCTGCAGGCATTAACGATGTGCTCTTCCTAATGAGAGCAATGAGCCAGCCAGCACATCTGTGTAGTGCAGAGCAGTATATCTGGAGGATGCAATGCTATTTTGATAACATGGATGTTAGCAGCTTTTCTTCTCTCTTTAACAAGGATTGGGAAAGGGGAAAGAGGATGGAAGGAGGACGGAGAGCAGAGCAGTCTTTCATCCCTGCACCCATAAACCCTGACGTGGATGCAGGTAGGGGCTGATGTATGCAGCAGCCTCGGCATCTGCCCAGGGCTTTTATCTGGTTGTGGTTGGTATTCTGTTGGCACAAAACCAAAAGACAGGGTTTTGGCACTCTTCAGGTGTCTGTTAACATAGAGGTCATGCCTCCTTCCTGCTGAGAAGTAGTCAGGCCCCTTGTCTCTGAGCCCTCCCAGGTACTCCAGTCCCACAGCTCCTGCTCAGCTCTTTGCAAGATGAGGGCTTTAAGCAGCAAACCCCACTTCTCATCTTCCCAGTACCCTGTTGAGCCAACCACTGCCCAAGCCTGCCCGGCTCGATGGCACATCTAATCATTGCATCTTACAGAAACAGCCTGGGTGAGAAACAAAACAGTGCAGAAAATGTACACGTGCTCTTTGCCTGGAAGTCAGATCAGCATGTCTCAGGAGTGCACAGTTGAGGCTTCGCTAATATTTTTTTCCCAAGAAAATCATTATGTAAGAAGACTAAAAAGGTACAAATAACATAGCTTTAAAATTTTGAGGAAAACAGGTATTCAAGCAAGAAGAAAGAGGGAAGGGAAAGGATGGGAAGAAAAAGTCTCTAGGATTGTGCTTTATTACTCCCCATACCTAACGGAGTCTCCACAGTGAGTGATGGAGCAGGCGGTGGAAGAGCTGCTCGGAAAGGTCTGACCTCGAGGGGAGAGGCTTACAGCAGGGACCAAGGCTTCTGCTCCTGCCTGTATGAAAAGCAGGGGCAAGGGGAAAAGGCATTACAGGGATTTCAGTTTTGATCTCACCAGAAATCCTTTGAACTGACTGTAATAATAAGAGAACCAGGTACCAGTGTCTTTGTGATAGAAGGATATTGCTAGTTGTTAATATTTTATATGTAGTTTCAGGGTAACTAAGACTGTTTCTCCTACAGAATGACCCTAAAGCTGCCAGCAGCAAACCCCAAATATCTTTTATTTGAACACTTGCAGGGTAGGCATTCAAAGAAATGAGTTAATATCTGAGTTACGATTTTTTTTTTCTTTTTTTAGAACAAAAGGAGTAGGGAACAGAAGTTCACGGTGTAGAAGCAGAACATTGTCCCATGCATATGCCTGCCACGTGACCTATTGATGGCAAATGCAAGCTAGCTATTAAGCTTATCTCCTAGCTGCTAAATATAGAAACATATGCATGTATACTGTCAGATGGATAATGCCTGGGATTTTTATGATTTGACAGAAAAAATGACATATCTGAGGTTTCAAAACTTCCAGTTTTCTTCTGCACACGGCTTTGAAGATTTCCTTTTTTACCTTTTAAGCATCTCTTTCTCCTGCGGTTGAGAAAATCCCAGTAGACAATTGATAGAATCAACACTATTGAGACTAAAAAAGCACGCACAGCGTAATTCTGTTCCCTTTTTTTTGGAGAACAGTTTCTTATTTTTATTAAGGAGAAGTTCACAAACACCTATGCCAGCATAAAATCAGGAGAGATAAAAAAAAAGAACATGAACAGAGACGGTCATTATATCAAAGATCAAAACAGTGGCCAAAACAAGAGGAAATGTAATGTGAGGGAAATGTAATGGAGAGGAAAGGTCTTGAGAGGGTGGAAAAGTTTCCTTATCTGGGCTTTCTTGGGTTAGAGTCTAAAGAATGAGTTATTCAAAGGATATAGGAAAAGACAGCTCTCGCAAATTTAGCAGAGATTTAGGACATATAGGAAGTCAACTTGAAAAAAAATAGCATTTTCTATACAATTTTGTTGGACCTTAAGTAAGAGAGATTCAGAAATTGGAAGCATTTGAAATGTAGCTTTGTTTAAAAAAAAATGGTGAGAATTCCAAATATAGCAAAAGGAAAAGATAACGTAAATGTGCTTGGAGAAGTCCTAGGAAATTAAAAGGAAGAAGAAAGATGGAAGGAATGGGAAAAGTGCAAGTAAGAGACATCGAAGAACAGATGGAGCTGAGGATCGCTCTAACAAGATTAACAGTGATTAGAGAATTGAGCAGAAATCTCATTTATTGGGCACTGACCTTTGAACTGAGGTTGTTGGAAGTTAAAGTAGAAGATAATTGCCTTTGAGGACTTTGCTTTGGAGCAATAGCTGGGTGATGTGTAAGGATGGGATTCCTCCACCTCCGCTGGCTTCCTGGCACCCCAGGAGGGGCAGCAGGCAGCGAGGAGCAGGGATGAGTTAAAGTTTCTTTTAAACAAAAGAAAAGTCTTTCAGCCCTAACTCTTAGCACAGCAGTATGTTATAGTGATCTTGGGGTGAAACGAGCAGAAGAAAATATACTTGAATGTTTGCACTCCAGAACATCCTTGTATTTATTCACTTAGAAACTGGTGGTGTATGAAATTAAAGTATCGAGGTGGATGGGCAGCTCATCTATGGGTAGAGATGCACCAGTGAGTTTTGGAATATTTTCTGATATGATTTTCCATCATGATTTCCATCATGATAGGATGCAGACCCTTCTAATTTCCTTGGGTTGTCTTTTTTCCTTTTTTTTCTTTCGTCGTCAACTTTCTTCTAGGAGCATGTTAACGTGTTGCAGTACCTACTGCCAGGTGCCATGGAGGTGAGGCTGCTGTGTGCCAGCTCCCTGCTGAGAGGAGAATAAACTCAGCTTAATGTTCAAGTTTTTACTGCTGGGGAAAACACGGATATTACAATACAGGAGGTCTGAGATTTGTTTATGCAAGAGAAATTAAACTGCTCATTTACGTCAAAAATAGCATAGAAAGAATAATAATCAGCCATTGTACTGGAAAATGGGTATTAAATATGCAGTGGAGAAAAATATACCCTGTATATATCCTGCACAGACAGGAGGAGGATATAGGTATACTAATAGATTTTTACTATCTCTGTATTTTATTCTTCCATGAAACATGACAATGTTGAGTTACGTTGACTCATGTTGAATTAATTAATAATACAATACCCAAAAGGTTTTAATGATCCGATTAAATTTTCAACAGATACCATTTCCTGCCACAGAGTCGGAGCAGGTCGGACTGGGAGAAAAAGGCCCCAGCAGGACTGAAGTCTGAACAGGGAGTCGCACAAACCCCACCAAAACCTCATCTATTTGCCCAAGTAGCAGAAGAAGGGTCTCTTCCTCAGTGTGGAGAGGGCAGAGATGCGTTAGTCACAAGTGTCCACACTGTAAGCACAAGCAAAGTCTCATCAGGTTGTATAATATTACTCTGATTTTCTGCCCTTGCAGATAACAGATGTATAGCAATTGCAATACAAATCAATTCACTTTCAAGAATATGCACGTAATACCGCCAAAACCGTTGTTATCCCAAAGGTGAAACCTTTTAGGAAAATATTAGCTTGTTTTCAGAAAATCTGCTGCAACTGAGGAGTGGGGAGCTGACAGTTTTGCAAATCATAGAAAAGCTGAAAATTGTGCTGTCGGCATAGAACTGAGTCTCAGAGCATGTAATAGATAATTAGAAACTCTCTGTCCTCGTGGAAATCTGATTTTACAAGGAGTTACTGGGATTTTAAAAATCAGAGCTACTGGGGAAGTTCAGCAGCCTACTTTAGTACAACATAGGATAAAAATATGTGCAAGGCTGGAGGAAAAGGATTAGTGCATGTATATGAGATACTGTAGGAGAACACCAATTACTGGAAAATTACATTTTCCAGGAGACTAAAGTAATCTTTTTACCCATATTGCAAACATATTATAAATGTGCTTTGAAATATTATGACTTCAAAAAGTGCATTTTAAGAATAAAAATCCCACAGTATCAGGAGTGCTTCCTTCATGTTTTTGCACATCCATCACCACATAACGAATAGCAGCAGTCACTGCATGTAATTGCTACTTAAAAGCAAGAAATCGGAACTGTAAAATGACCAGGGTTGGGTTGGAAAGCTAAGAACAGGTGGGAAAGACAAGAATTTAGCTCTAGTCTGATGGGTGCACAGATCATGTTCCTGCAGGCAATGGTCAGTGGGAACTGCTCTTGCAGACGGAGGTAGCGGGAGGTTGGAGTGGGATCAGGCAGCCACGGAAGGGGCTCAGAGCTCAGCAAGAGCTTTAAAGGGAATCCGGAGTGATGGGTTGTAAATATTATATTTCATAATTTAGGGGAACATTCTACAAACTGTAAAGCAATGCCAGGATCAGCTACTTGCCACTTTGAGAGCAGTAACCTGGAGCGGTAAGCTTGGTGAGCAGAAGACGTGGATTACAGGGGCCACCAGCAGCAAGGCTTACAAGGTGAAAGCAAAAAACATTCCGGGCAGGATCTTCCTGGACTCAAAGCAATTTTATTTATTTAACATGTGAACAAGGCTGACTTCCTGAATCTGCAACAGCGGGCTTTCTCTCTTTAACATGCCACTCCTACCTGTAGGATGAAGCAGAAGATCTGCTCGTGGTGTCACCAGCTCTCCGGGGGGAAGCATAGACCGTGCCACATTTCACGCTTTCCTGGCTGGCATAGGTCAAGCACTCGCGCGACAGCCACTTGTGCTGCCGCAGCAGTCCGGGTATGTCCCATGCTATTGATTCCCTTCCTTTTCCCAGCTAATTGGAGCAATGAAGAAGCGGGAAACCAAAACGACATTCTTCCGCCCAAAGCTTTGCTGCTGGCAAACCTCAGTGTATTTTCCTCCTCCTGCAACTCTTTACTGCTGATTTTTATTCACGAAAATAAACTGGAGTTTACCTAGTCTCGGTAAGCAGTGCTTGCTCTTCTATTTAAATAGCTTTCTCCAAATCTTGACCTCGTTCTTTTTCCAGCAGGGGCTTGCAGGCAGCTGCCCGCCATCCCAAGCTCCGTTCAGTGCAAATGCAGCTGCTGAGCAACGAGGCAACCTCCCTACGGCACAATTTTGGCACATAATCTGTGATTTGTGTGAAACAGAGATGGCTTTGGAAAGGCAGATAATTGACTGCCCTGCTGCATAGCACGTATGGCAGGAGATTGTAGCACAGGTGGATGTTGGGGAGTCCAACCCAGGGCTTGACCATGGTCTTCCCAATTCCTTGTGGGATGATATCCTTTGAATAAGGTTTAGGTCCTGATTTCCTCTTCTCAGGAAGAGTCAGTGATGTTGTCCATGCAGCGGGTGGCACCCGCCGGGCACACACATGCCACGCAGGTAAGGAGGTCGATAGGTTGGTGTGTGCTCCCATCTGCTGCTTTGCATGGTGACAAGTTCAGCTCCAGCACTTTGAATGCCCTTGCTCCAGCTGAGCTGTAAATTATTGGAAAGGGTAAACTTTATGGGAAGGAATGTGCAAAGCATTAAATAGCTTTTGGGGATATAAACCAGAGCGAAACCGAAGCTTTTCACTGCTGAGAGCGTGGCTTGCCGCAAGGGTGTTGCTCCCTGTGAACATGATACAATGAAAAGAGCAGTTCCCCTCTGGTGACAAATTACATGATATGACAAGAAGAAAGATTAAACAAACTGCTGTACAAAAAAAAATAATTAATGCTTTCGTGCTATAGGAATATAAACTATCCGAATAGTTGGGAGTGCTGTTTGCATGGGCACTGTTTTTGCTGTGTTTGGTGTTAAAGATTTGGAGATCTGCAAATGAGGTGGTTCAGGGTCTTATTTTAGGTGCAACCCAGAGCCTGAGCTCCTCCTGGGACAGCAGGTGCAGGGTGGCTGTGCTTTGTGGCAGCGGTTGAGGGTTTCTTTAGCGTTGCTGGTTTAGTTTAAGGGGAGGAGATGCCATAGCAAGTGGTAAATCAGAGCAGTGACCTGTCCGGCTGGCAGTGTCCCAGGGAAGAGCCACTGTGCCTCTTGGACGGGGTGATGTCTCCAAAGCCACACAGCTCCGGGTGCAAGAATTGCGTGGGGAGCACAGAGCATAGGGAGGAAGAAAAAAAGCCCCTCTTAGTTGTAGCCCCTCTTAATGGGCTTGAATGCGGAAGAATTTGCTTTGCCAGCAGAGCCGGCAGCTATCATACCAGGATACATTTGTCATCTACAGGTGGAAGACTTGGAGAAAAAAGAAACCCATAATTCTTACATGGTTTTTAGTGCTATTTGCATGCGGCTAAAACTTGCCATTTCTATGAAGCTAATGGTTACAATTCTGAAATTGATCTTGTGCCGCGCGGAGTTTGCAAACGTGCTCGGTGTCCACCCCCTACCAACCTCGTACGTGTGGCCTCCTGGGAACTACGTGTCCTTCCGAGCTGTTTCTGCTGCCAGCTTAGGTGGCTGCAAACATCTAAGGCTGGAACTGCCCGTTCATCCTTCTCTTTATTTACCATAGTGTAATTAGTATGAGAATAATTTGACGAGGAGGAACTCATTCCTGTGCCAGGGGAGGGGAGTAGAGCTGGGCACAAGCCTCTCTGCACGTAAAACCTGCTTTGGGAGCTTGAGAGGCTCCGAGTTAAAACACTGCTGAGTTTTTCCAAACCACTCTGCTAAGAGGGTCCCAGCTCAGTCTAAAATGTTTAAATATTAATTGGGATACGGCCGGCAGTGCAGGTGTCTTCCTCCTCTCTCTTCCCATACCTCTCTCATGAGGTTGCTTGGCTGTTCCTGTGCTTTCCTCCTCCGACTTGCTGAATATTTCATTCAGAGTGATTCAGCTGTGCGTAGTCAGCTGGGAGGTCTGCAGGAGATGTGCCTGAGCATAAAGGAAAACACCGAAGTTAGGGAAAGGGAAGACCTTGGTCCAAAGTCCTGCTTGGTTCTTGACCCCTCCGCAGAGGGGTGAGCACTTTGAGCTGTACCCTGGGGATGCTCTTGGTGACTGCAGGGAAAAAAGAAGTGGTGTAGTTGCATCTAAGAGAGTTGATCCTCTATATAAAGTAATTACACTTTCACTAGTCAGAGAGAGAGATTGCACACCACTAATTGTGTAATTCTGCTCTTTCTGAACACAGAAGATTAATCCTGGGAACGGATATTTTAGGAGCTGGGATCACTGCAACAAGAGTGACGGAAGGCACTGCCCACCAGTGTAATCCAAGTGCTGGGCCTGAAGGTTTGCTCCCAGCAGGTAAAAGTGGTGTTTACACCCTTTTCATCAAAGCAGAGGATCCTTGCCAGTCCCCCTGGATGGGTCCCACCGCAACGTGTTGCACAATGAAATTGTCTAAGCATTTTTTTAGGACTAATCTGTCCAGGTAATGCTCCGTGAGTGTGTGGTAGGGGAGTAAGTGCTATTCTCCAGAAACACTGAATGAAAATAATGTATTAAACTGACACGGGTGTACGGATTACATGTTGGTATTTCTGTCAGAAAAGAGGTATCACCTGTGCTGAACATCAGTATACCCACCCATAAATTGCTAGCAGTACCTGAGCGGGACGGCATTCCAGACCAGAAGAGCCTGGGCGCCACTGCAGAGGTATTTCCCACCCCACCTGCCCCAGCTCTCTCTGCACGTTGGCTCAGCACCCCGTATTATCACCATCAGTCCAGAACCCACGCTTCAGGATGAACCAGCGTCCCTTTGAGGTTTGAGACCTGGGTAGCTACGAGGATGATGCACGGGCCCCTTGTCCCCCAGCTCAGGCGCATGCTGGTGCCCGTCCTGCCCTGAGGACCTTTGTCCCTGCTGGCCGTGCACCTAGCTGTGACCCAGGTGTGCTGGCACCCGCTCCCGACACCCTGACACCAGATATCCTGCCGAGAGGGTTTCCTGCTCAGCATGTGCACGGCCCAGGGGAACAGCTCTAAGTGTGGGTTAACCCATGGTGTGGCTGGGGAACAGCTCTTCTGGTTACGTGCACGGATGAGAAACACTTCACATCTGACTTTGAGGAAAAAGGAAGGAAAATGCTTTCCTTAGGTTAAAAGAAATATCACTAAAACATTTAAAAATCGTTCTGTTCCCTGTTTGTTTTGACAATGTTAAATTTTTTGCATTTTTTTTTCTGAAATTCTAATTATCTGCAAAACACTGTGCAGGAGTTGTTTCGGTTTTGAGAAAGCTGCATAAACTCTGCTCGAGGCTGATATTTGAGCATGCTTGAGTCCCACACGGAGCGAGAGCGTACCAGGGAGAGATGGATTCCAGATGTTTGCAGCTGTCACGTGGTAACAGTTGATTTTATAAGTAATGGAGTTCCTTGAGTATCTGATTTTGGCAGCGCTCTCCACTTTTGTCTGAAGAGAAACTGCGCAGGAAGTTAGAAAGTACAAGACAAAGGAGTATTTTTAGCTAACTCAGCTGTGAAACTGCATAGAGAGGCAGGGTCAGAGGAGCAGGACTGGGACACGCCAACGGCACTCGCTCAGGTTCCTGCTGGTCGGGGCAGAAAATAAATGCTCCTTTCCTTTGCAATCTCTCCCAGCTTCCAGCAGCCAACATTTCGCCATGAGTTGCACTTAGACCAGCCCTTGGACAAGTTACTCTCCATAAATTTGCCTCACCCGTTCCTGGTCCTGCCTGCGGGTGCAGCAAGACCACCAGAAGGTCCCTGCTGTCATTCCCAGCTCCGTCCCAACCAGCCCATTTCTAACAGCCCATTTGTTATTTTTCCTGTCACTGAAGTGACATCTTCTGAGAACAATGCAGGTCCCTTTCCTGAGATGAAAACCAGCTCATCTGCAGGACTTGGCTGGGGACGTGCTGGTCACGTTACTCTTCAGTGTGCAGCACTTCCCCAAACGGACATGCGGTTCATGTGCAGATGGCGTTCACCATTTAGTCTTGTGCTTGAGCCTAGACTCAGTCTTAGTACTGGTAAACTGCTGTCGACGCACAAATTTTTCTTGTTCTTTTTAAAGATTTTTTTTTCCCCTGTTTGGCAAACTCTGACACTGCGTATGGCCATTCAGGAATAAGTTATGGGGGTAGTTGTGCTTTGCTTTTTTTGAATAATAACAGAGGTTTTTCTTTGGAACAGGCAGTAATTAGCCAGAAACAGTGAGAGGGAATTTTGAACATGATTTAGGGATGTTTCTATACGTGCCTGCAGTCTTTGGCTGCGTTAAAAATAGCCACTCCCCAACCTCCACTATTACTTCTGAGAAGGTTAATAGCTGCTCTGCAAGTACCTCGTGCTTGACCTGCATGGCCCTTTCTAAGCAATGCAGAACATTTTCCCGAGCTCCCAGGCATTCCCGTCAGTACACAGCAGCATTGATCCTTGGGTAGTACTTACACGGTGTCCAATAAAATGTCTGCAACATGTCCTGCCTACGCATTCACCAGGCTGAGGCTATTAATGTGCTGGGAGAGATGAGGGAAGGATTTTTCTCATGCAGGCGCAGGGCACCGAGCACCACCAGCATTTTGGCCTCATTGCAGGTAACGGTGCTCCTGTAAAGAGAATGCGTTTACATGGATTTATGGTAAATCCTCTGAAAAGAGCATCGAAGAAATGAAGCGGCGGCAAAAACATGCTTCGTAGAAATGGGGCTTATAATAACGGTGGGGCTTTCATGAAAAATGCCTGTTAACTGAACAAATCTGCCCTCTGCAATTTTTGTAATGTTATCTATAATGTAGAAGGTTTTTTAAAAAAATCAATTATTTGACAAAGAAATAAATGTGGGAGAATAATATTTGCTCAATATATTATTTGCTTGAATGAGAATGCGTTTTGTCAGGGCCAAAGCATTAAAAAGACATTAAAATATTTCAATATAAATAGAATGAATAGGTTTTAAAATTTTTCCAAATCACAAATTCATACCTTCCTTTGCATAGAAACTTCTTTTGAGTTCTTTGATTAATATTGTAATTAAATGTACATAAAAGGCACAAGAAGTGTGTAGAAAATAAATGAATAAAGTAGAACTCTAGAAAGGAAAAATGCGAATTACGGATAACAGAAACTGCAGGCAGTGCAGCAGTCTGCTTCTCAGGGTAGATTGCTCTTCACAGCACATTTTTAGCTAGACCATCGTGATGTTTAATAAGCTTTCCAGCCTTCTTCATGCTCCCAGGCTAGCCCCAGGTAAGCAGGGCTTGGAGAAACTTCACTGGTAGAGCAGCTTTGGGTAAGACTGGTCCAAACCACAGTGCTTTTTCCACTACTTTTGGTAACGCAGGTAAATGCCACTGATGTAAGTGCTGCACAACCTGGATCCAAAACGTCTGATGTACAGAAACATGAGTGATGATTTCATGCATCAGCAGAATAGAAAAATAAACTTTCCCATCACTTGGCTATGGGAAGAGGTGCCAGTTCTGCTTTTCAGACTCACGTATCTGTATTGCCTCTGGTGGCTGCTGGGTATGAAAAGGAGTAGCAGCGTTTTATCGGAGAGGGGAATGGGTCTGTGCACAGAGGTGTCATTTTTATGTAATTCCTTCAAAGGCAGAAGAGTTCCTTGACCACATCCTTCACTGCTGAAAATCACTAAACCTCTGGTAAATGGTGTGTACTGGTGGGGAATGCAGCCTCTGAGCGTCCCTGCCACTCCATCCTGGCAGCTGCATCGTGTGAAAAATATAAAACACAACCAGAGTTCTTTAATTTGCAGTTGATTTACGTTCTATGTCTGTATTTTTAAAATAGCCATATGGGGACAGTGGTCAGCTCAGAAGGAGCATGCTTTGGAGCCAGGACTGCAGGTGTATGAGAGAGGAGTTGTTATAACAGAGCCAAACCTGTTGCAACCCACAGAAAGTGCAGAAAGTGATGCAAGCACCCCAGTGGGTTGAAGGCCTGAAGGCAGCACTGGATCTTGCTGGGAGCAGCGGTGACATTGATCTGTTCCTCTGAGTGACAGGGTGATCCTCAGGCACTGCTTTCCCAGCGCAGTACCCTCCCACTGCCGGAGCTGCTCACCAAGCACCTTGTGTCATGGTAGCACCTTCCATCGTGGCAGCACCTTCCATCACGGTAGCACCTTGCATGGTGGTGGCAGCTTCCATCACGGTAGCACCTTGTGTGGTGGTGGCACCTCCACCGTGGTGGCACCTTCCACCGTGGCGGCACCTTGTGTGGTGGTGGCACCTCCATCGTGGTGGCACCTTCCACCGTGGTGGCACCTTGTGTGGTGGTGACACCTCCATCGTGGCGGCACCTTCCATCGTGGCGGCACCTTGTGTGGTGGTGGCACCTCCATCGTGGTGGCACCTTCCACTGTGGTGGCACCTTGTGTGGTGGTGGCACCTCCATCGTGGCGGCACCTTCCATCGTGGCGGCACCTTGCATGGGGGCACAGACAGCCTCACCGAGCCATGTGGGCGAAGGCAAGGCCATTAATGCAAATGCTTACCAGCATGAAGAAAGGTAAGGTTGGGAGAGCAACAAAAGCTGCTCTGAGTTTAGCTTCTCACGCATGAGTTTTACTTCAAAAAGAATTTATTCAACCTGAAAATTATTTCTTTACATATATTGTCTGTGCTGGCCTTGAGGGAATAAGTACAGCTAGGAGGTAAGGACAAGAGACAAAATAAAGTGTCCATGTAAAAAATACATAAACCAATGAATAACATAGAGGATGTCAACTTGATTTTCAGAGATTGTTGTAATGTCTCTGTCCCAAGACATTTGGGGAAGGGGAAGACAATGTGAGAAACACGCTTTGGGGTATTTTTGCTGTCACCTTGTTAAAGGAATTGATTTATGATATGCATTTGAACTAGATGGGGCTAGTTTTATTTCACATGTTTGCTAAACCGTGGTGGTTTATATATCAGGAGGGTATAAAACAGATAAAGGAAAATCTCTGCTTTGTTTTATTCTTTTTTCATGTGCTAGAATGAGAGAGAATTAGGTGAACTGGGACACAAAGTAATTAAAACGGGCAGAAAAAGGAGTTTTCTTTACAGCAAAATCTAGTAACCTGAGGACTAACATGCCATCTGATGTTATGGAGATGAAGTGTTCAGCTGGCACTCGTGAGTAACTAGAGTATCAAGTACATTGGTAAGCAGCTGAAAATGGATAGCACACTCCATGCTTCAGAATATATATACCTATACCCCTATATATCTATGTGTGTATATCTATATATCACTGGATGTCCAGGTATCTTCCACAAATGTGCTGTTGCTTTATTATCCATCCTGTGGGCTTAACACGATCTGCTAAAGCATGTGAGTGTAAGCTATTGGGAAGACTTATATAGCTTATAACGCAGGGCAAAGTGTTGAAAACCACCTAGATGATGGGCTGGCTCATTGTTTGGATATCATGAGAAAGCTGCAGTTTAATACACTGGAAACAGCCACGTGAAAGCAATCTAGCAGTGGGGATTGCGTGCTTGCTTTAATTCATTGTCGTGGTTTAGGCCCCGCCAGCAGCTCAGCCCCACGCAGCCGCTCACTCACTTCCCCCCCACCCAGTGGGATGGGGGAGAGAATCGGAAAAAAGGTAAAGCTCGTGGGTTGA
>JAVKLA010000001.1:51817184-51834034 GCA_034782735.1 Sagittarius serpentarius | reverse complement strand
TTGGGGCAGCTGTCCCGGCTGTCTCCCCTCCCACCTTCCCTGTGCCCCTCCAGCCTTCTTGCTGGCTGGGCAGGAGAGGCTGGAAAGTCCCTGACTGAGTCTAAACACGACTGAGCAACAGCCGAAACCATCAGGGTGTTATCGACATTCTTCTCATGCTAAACCCAAAACACAGGGCTGTATCAGCTCCTAGGAAGACAATTAACTCTATCCCAGCCGAAACCAGGGCATCATTCCTGCAAAGAGGCGGGAAATGCCTGGAACCTCTGTTTGACCCACCTGCGGGGTGTCCTGCCCGGGCAGCAGTGACTCGGGGCTGCAAGGGACCCGCAGCTCGGAGGCTGGCTGGGCCCTCCCAGCTCTCCCAGCAAGGCTTTGCCCTCGCTGGAGCTGGTGCACCCACAGACCAGGTGCTCCAGTGGCCTTTTCTGGGTGAGTCTCGGTGGAATTAGCTCTGTATTATGGATTTCAGTCATTCTGATGCTTCAGCGTAATGGATCACACCAGAGCGGATAAAAGCAAGTGACATCTTTCCAACACACCGTGCTTAAGGGAAGGAGATATGTGGTTTTAATCTGCTGAACTAAGCAGCACAGCAGGGCATGTTTCTGAGGCTTTTCCCGAGGTGGGAAATGTACAACATCCATAACTGAAATTTGTTTCACCTTTCTAGTCTTCTGTAACATTATGGGATTTTTTTTTTATTTATTATTTTTGCAGCTCTGAAGGGCAAGCTGTGGCAATGCTTCCCGGTGCATGAGTCAATCGTATCATGTCTATTGCAACAGCCTCGAGAACTCGCAGCAACAAACATCATACTAACATGTTATCTGTGTTTTATCACTTTTGAGCACTACAACAAAATAACTACGAGGCAACAAGACAAAAAAAATGCACCAAGCAAGTTAAAATCCCTGACAGAGTTTGCCTCTGTAGCCAGGGTCATATTTTGGGTGTACGTTAGGAAAACCCAGACACAGAAACTCTGCTCATCGTGGTCAGGTTTTTTTCCCCAGGAGGGCAGGAGCAGAAATGTCATTAGCTTCTGGCTGGTGGGACCCGCAATCTCTCGGCACCGGGGCAGGGTCAGAGCCTGCCCTGCGGGCTGTGATCACACCGTGATCACGCCAAACGACCGACCGGCGCTGGGGCAGGACCAGGAAGATGCACGTCTGCCTGGCTTGCTTCCGGCACCGTACAGGCAGTGCTGTGAAATGGTGATGTAAATCCCAGGGATTTTGGAGGTTGTCACATGAAATTCTGGCATCAAACCGGAATGGGTCAGGGGTCAATCTGATGCACCGAATCTAAACTTGCACTACTGCAGCATGCAGCGGTTTTGTAAAAATAAATGCAGTGTTACAAACGACAGAGTGCCTGTGGATTTACTGTTTCAGACGTGGGCAGCTCAGGCTTAACTCTGGAAAGGCTGTAAATGTGATTTTCTCCAGCTTTTCCTTTCCTGCAAGCCTGGCGATCGGTCAGTCCTCCCGGCAGCTCCTCCGGCTCTTGCTCACGGCTCTGGCCGAGCCTGTCCCTGGCTGAGCGAGGAGCACCTACGTCCGCTGACCCCTTGCAGGTCCACCAAGCTGGCACGCTGACGATCGCATCCCCTTTCAATCTCCAGCTGGAAAAATAACTCTGGTGTCAGTGGGGGTTTGCTGACAGGCTGGGCAATACGCAGCAGCAGTGGACAGTCGCTCTTGGCCCCGGCTGGTTCCTACCACGTGCAGCCAGGGTGTCGTATGGACACAGTCCTCAACTCGTTATCGCTAATAACCTCCTGGACGACACCGTGTTCAAGAAATTCCATGTGTTTACTGAAAAAAATTACTGGTTGATGAGTAGAGTATAAAAGGAGGGCAGAAGGGTCGTGGCATATTAATACTTTATAAGGTTAGAAAAAGCCATAATGATTATCTAGTCTGAACTCCTGTGTAAAACATGCCTGGGGACTTTTCTATTTGAACTAAAGCTTTAGGTTTAGAAAGAAAAAAAATGCCTCTTCAAATCAGAAGATTTCTCAACGGTTATTTCAGTGGTTAATAACCTACACCGCTAAAAATGTGCTTTTAATTCAAACCTGAATTTTAATCTTGCAGGCACTGGGTTGTGCGTACTTTCATCTGCCTAACAGGGGAGCCCTCTATTATCACATTTAAATTCCAGAAGTAATAAGAGGCTGCGAGTGGATCCTCTCTTAACCTTCTTTTCGTTAAGGAAAACAAATTGAGTTTCTGGCGTCTTTCATTATCGAGCAAGCTCCTCCATCATCCCTGCGGCTCTCTGAAACTACTCCAATTTAATGATTTCAATCACGGCCGGTGGACGTTGCCTTCCATCTACCATATCTGGGGGGTCCTGGATATGGAAAAATCAGTTCACAGTAATTCCCACTGAAAACAAAGAAGTAGAACATTTCTCATTGCGAGGTGTTTTCTGTGTCATCCTGGCAAATTTTGTTATACGACTGGCTGGAAACAGTGGCCTCAGCAAACGCGTGGTTTGTACATGTGCCTGTCAGTGTCCTGGTCAGAGATCTTTTAACCGCACAGCGAGAGATGCCGACCGCCTGCAGGGGGGCTGCAGGTGAGCGGGGGCTCCCCGGGCTGAACCCCTGAACCATGGCGTGGGACCGACGCCGTTGCTCGGTGGGTGGTGGGTATTGCCCTGCAGGAATAACCACTGAAGGTCCTGAGAAATTTCCCATTTCATTGACTCTGAATTCTATATTGTGGCAAAAAACCCCCACAGAGAAATGTCGAAGATAAAAGCTGAAAGCCGGCGCGGCGTGTGTGAGCGAGGAATAATCCGATGTGTAACTGCATCGGGGCTGCAGTAGCCAGCACGGAAGGTTGCGGTGGGCGTACATCCAGGAAAAGTAGGGCTGTGTTGCAAAACCTGTATGGATTAAATTGATGAATGTCAAAAGCTGAGAAGGCTGCTGTTCGTGGTGCCGCACTGGTCTGGTGTCCCTCGGCACGGCATCAGATCTTCAAAGCATCGCCTGTGCAGGGCACAGGGGAAAGGCAGCGTCCCAGGAGCATTGGCGGGCTGGGGAAAGGAGCTCAGGGGTAAAAGGCTTAAAGCTGTACTAAAGGCACTAAATTTGGTTAAAAACAAGGCTGATAAGAAAAAACACCCATCATCTGGGTAGGGCCATCAGAGGGCTGGTTGGGCACCGGGGCGTGTGTCCGGCCGGAGGGCGCTGCTGGCACGCACGTCTCGCCTGGGGACAGCCGTGCCACCTCCGCCTGCCAAAACCATCGCTCTCACCCGTGCAGCCGCAGAGTCAGCTCCTGCATCGTGCTCAGCCCTGTGCAGCTCTCCGGTCACGGGGCTGTTATTACCAGGAAAAGACAAGGCTTTGCTTCGAGTCGCCCGCTGCGCTTGTGGAAGTCACGCGTTCCAGGTCACACGCGTTTGCGCCGGGGAGAGATTGATTTATAAATTAGTGGAGGGGAAATAGTCTTCTCTGATGTGATATGCTGCGTCGTGCACGGAGGAAATACAATGTCAGCGAGCCCCAGGCTTGTGCGTTGTTGTCATAGAGACCCCGTAATCGCGGCTGTCTCGAGGAGCTATAGGGATATAGGTATATAATGCACACCGCGGATCGCAATGGCACATCGGGTTACTCGGGTTCATGCGGGAAGAAGGCTGAAAGCAGGGAACTTGCTTGCCATTTAAAAATGCAGACGGTGCTATTAAAACCGAAAGTGACTAAAAGTAAGGAAAGCGAGGCATTAAAATGAAAATGAAGTCTCTCCAATTTGCTTTGATATGATGATACAAGCTGAATTTTGACTGCAGTTCTTGTATCCCAGCGGTAATCGCCACTGACACAGGGAAACGTTGGGGATTTTGGAGCCTTTGGTACAGCTCCGTAGCACTCTGGGACTATGTGGATTTAGGCCAAGTAGAGATCTCTCCCTTTATGTTTATGCAGGCAAATTAATGAGAATGTTTGAGAGAGTAAATTTTACATCCTGCAGACCTGCTCGGGGAGGGTTCCACGTGGGTTTTCCCCTGGCATTCAGGGTGTCAGAGGGCTGCTTGGGCGGCCGCGGGAGGGATGCAGCCGCCCTCACTCCTTTTGCAGAAACACAGTGGGTTTAAGAACGATGTACTCCGGTGTAGCCACCTTGGATTTTAGGTGCTGGATATTAGAAACCCTGTTCTTATATCCTGGTGCTAACCGGCACTGAAGTTTTGGGGAATGGCAGCTGCTAGTGCTAGATTTTGGAAGAAGACCCTCTCCCTCAAATAAAGATATATGTTTTACAGCAGCTGCTGGCCAACGGGAACATAAGTGGAAAATAATAAAATATGGGTTAGTGTATTTTCATCTGTCATCGGTCCTAAAATCTCCATCCGAGCAAAACGGCTTTAGAGAGTTCAGCAGTGTAAAGCAATAGACGGCAGGGAAAAAAGCAATCTCTGCCCTCAGGTGCTGAATTAGGGATGGTGGCAGACCCCGCCGGCGAATCGTTGCACGTTTTGTGGGCACTTGCCTATGATTATGATTTGGTTACCCCGAGAACTCAGCAGGAAAGAAGATGTTCTCCGGCGACTCAAAGTCCCAAATGAAAAAAAGAAAGAAAAGGTGAAACCTGGAGCGAATTTGTGGGCCAGCCTGGCTGGAAAAGAGCCGAGCGAGCTGGGCGTGGGGGCAAGGAGGAAAACGAGGAGGTGGCTGAAAAGCTGGTGCTGAAAGTCTGCTTTGCCGAGAGGTCCGACGGAGACGGCCAGCGCTGTCACTGCATCAGGACTTCCCTGGTGGCTGAAGGGAATTTTAGGGACCAGGCATGATTTTGCAGGACCCATGCAAGACATCATGCCCAGTAAAATAAGCATGCCTGCCTGCCTCCTTTTAAACAGAGTGGAAACACCTTGGAAAAGGAATATGACTTTGGTGGGAAGCAAAGGGAGAAGGAGCAAAGGGAGAGGAGCCCCCAGACCTCAGGTCTCTCCACGGCAGCTTGGGTATTTATTTATCCTCCTGCATTATGGCTCTGGAGATCTTTCCGCTCCTCACAAGGAGACCCCCAGTTACTGCAGGGCTCGGGGGAAGACCCCAAAACCAGAGCCACGGCGAAGCCACTGTCACTTAGCGGGGAGCAGCCACATGGTTGCATTAGGGCAAACGAGAGGAAAGTCAGGCCCACGGTGCTGGATCTAAAAATAGCGAGAAAAAATGAAAACACGAGATAGACCCAGAATCGCAAAGAAATGGGAAGGAGAAAATCTGGCATTGAAAAAGAGAAAGCAGAAAAAGTGCGAAGAAAAAGGTTTTGTATTTCCAGTAGTACAAAAATTACATTTACTCACATTCCAGTGTAAATGACAGAGATATTTATCAAGTGATTTATTGAAGTAGCTGTATCTCACCAAATAAAGTACCTGCATTAAGGAGGTTTGATTGCTTGAGCTTGAACTGAATGCAATGCCTCAAAATCTGTGATAGATAACGTCTTAGCGAGCTGCTTAAAAGTCCTCATAAACTGAAACACGTAACATTATTTATATAGTACATATTGGTACAGCGTGTTATAGCAGAGTTTATAATAATTTATTAGGGGAGAAAAAAGCTATCTCTATTAATAATTGATCCATTATAAATAATGTATTAAGAAATGCTCCTTTGATTTAAAGCCCATGCTGTTAATGTATGCTAAATTCTGGGTATTTGATGGCAGTAAATCCAGGGAAATCTTGCACATTTGCATCCCGTATGCGCACTTCCGCTCGCGAACCGCGGAGGGCAGGTGGAAACCTCACCGAAAATGATGCTGTGTATGGGCTTGCCAAGGGAAACGGGGGTTATCAAGTGGAAAGGTGCGGTGCCAATGGGACCCGGGAAAAAAAAAAAAAAAAAAGGGTTCTGTTTTATACCATTAAGGAAAGACGCATTTTGCAGCAGAAGAGGTTCACCGGAATCGCCCCCTTACAAATACCCCGACTTCTGTGTTTACAGACATAGAAAGATTTTTCATAGCTGAAACTCGAGCACCTCTTACTTCTCCCTTTTACTAGCATATACGTTCCACATTTATGTTATCGGGATAAAGCAGAAATGAATGAGAGAATGTGAGAAAGTGCGTTACACTTTTCCAGACGCTTCCTGAAAGCAGCTTTCTCATAAAACCCAATACTTTAAACATTACAGATCTCTGGATATGTCAGTAAATATTGACAGAAATTTGTCAGCAGAGATTATGAGTCAGCTCTGGCCTCGAATTTACAAAGCAACTTTTCATTCATTTATTAAAAAAAATAATCCCTGTTAGTCTATAAAGCACAGGCTCGGTGCAAGCTGCAAGAGCAGATGGAGTAATTTAATGCCTTTAAACTGTTGGACTGGTGACAGGTAGGACGCGGCGTTGGAGCAGAAACCTCCATCTGCTGCACGCATACCTTCGCAGCAAGGCGATGCTGGAGCAGCGGCGATAGCGCAGGCATGAAGTTAGGGACTACAGAACTTTTCGGGGGGCTCAGTGCATTAAAAGAGCAAAGGCTGCGGGTCGTGGTCCACAGGAATGAAGAGAAAACTACGTCAAGTAGCAGGGCTGGGTCATAATTAACAGGAAAAGGGCTATTTTGTGACTGAGCTCTCTTCTGTGTCCTGGTGTCATGGAGTAAAATAAACTTGGGTGTTAAAAGGAAACAGAAGTGTCTTTTCTGTTTTTTCCTCATTTTGCTGAAGGGCTGGTCGGGATCTAATACATCCATGCTGCTGGCTGTAATGCGTTAGCCTAAGAAAGTGGGATGCTGAATTTTTATGAGACGTCACATTCACCCAGCGTTCGTGAGAAGTTGTCAGTACCTAAAACTGCATTTTTAAACCATTTGACTAAACCCCCTTCTTTTCCCAGTGTTCAGTCTCCTGTGATATTATAATGTAACTTTCCTTCCCAGTCTCCCAGAGCTGACAAGACTTTAATTTCTAAATTAAAAACCAAGAGATAACACTTATTCTTAGCAAATATGCTTGGCTGTAAGTCTGTAAGAATTCTTCCTACAAAATGAGAAACCAAAAGGGGTGAAAGTGACTGTTTTCATTTCTAAGACATTTTCCTATAAAACATGGGACCATTTCTTCCTACATTGGTTCAGCTGATGAATTTGCCATCTCTACACTCCCATAATTTGCAAATGCTGGTTTGAAATGGAGGGTGCCTTGGTGTTACCAATAAAACCCTCTCCAGGGCTGCAGCAAACAGCCCCTGCGCTGTGCGTGCCACCGGTGCCACCGTCCCTGCCCTCTGGGCTCAGCTCCGGAGCGGGGGACCATAGACAGGCATTGCAACGACGGGTGTTGCAATAACACGTCCCCCCCACCCTGGGGCTGCCGAACCCCCAGCCTCTCAGCCTGTCCTCAGACCCACGCTAATCCCCTGCTGAAATCTCAAGCACTGCAAGAGAACGCAGTTTAGGTGGTACTGGTAGGGGAACTCTTTGAAAATCTGTTACTGCATATATATATACACTATATATGTGTGAATATTCCTACTAATACTGTTTCCTTATCAGGAAGAAAAGATACGCAGCAGGGATGACTACCATTTAACTTCCATCTCCTTTATTAATTTATAATGGGTAATTTGGGATGCACAAGCACTTATTGCCAAAACCCAGAAACAGCCACTTCCCTCCTAGGCACTAAATCACCGCTCCTGGGATAATTAAGGTTGTGGAAGGATTTATCAAGCTTTTACTAAATTTACGGTCCCTCCTCGTGTCTCTGGGTGATGGAGAAATTTGGCCTCGTGGTATGGGTTTCCCCAGGGCAGAGCAGCACCGTGCGGGTGTGGGGGCTCTGGTTCAGCCCCTCATTGCTGCCTCGGGGCGGTTGAGCCATGGGGTATCACTTCGTCCACCCTCCCCGACTTCGTTTAACCTCCTCTGAACCTTTGTGTGACGCCCTGCGCCAGGCGAGCTCCGGGGATGGACGCTGCAGCCGAGGGGACGGGGCGTGGGGGGGACAGCCCTCCGCTGTGGGCAGGGGCTGGCATCCCAAACCAGGATCCAGGAGGAGTTCTGCAGCGGGAAGGCGTGGGGAGCAGGGCAGCTCGGTTCTCAGATGGGAGGAACACCAGCACCTCTTCCCGCTACGTACCGAGCTACGTTGTGTTGAAGTTACTGTTTACGCAAACTTTTTTGGACGCGATATTCAGCACTACTAGAAAATTCTCCCTCACCAGTGTTTTCCCCAAAGGAAAATACGCTTTCATGCTCCAGCAGGATTTCTGCAGAAGTTGCCTACCTTCTCTCCATCAAAGACTCAGAGAAGGTTTCTTCCCTCACTCTTGTGCACAGCGCTTGCCCTCAGCACGGGGAAGCCCCGACCGGACCCCACAGCGCTTGGCCATCCCTCTCCATCCCGAAATTTCAGAGCCAGCAGTTCCAAAGCTCAGCTAGCTCCATGGATTAAAATAGCTCCGAGAGGCAAAGGAGGGAAATCTGATCTTAGAGCCCAGGACCTGACAGTGTAATTTCCATTGGAAATCAGCTCTTGGGGGTGGCCGGCTGGCAAAGCCGTGTCCCCGGGGACACGCCGGGCTGTTTGTTCCTGTAATGTTCTTGCTATTGATTTAAGGAGAAACAAGAGTTGGTTAATTATCTGTGGCTGTGCTTAGCTTTGTTTTGTCTCTGCTAATGGCTGGGGCTGTTGTGACTGTACAATTTAATGGCTTTCAGATGCCAGAGGTCTTATTATAAGCCTGTGCCCCATACAGAGACCACCAGCAGAAAATAAACTTGTTGCTGCTTTGAGGTTGCAAATACCAAAGAAAACAATGCCACTTCCCCCACCCCAAGCCCCCAACGCACATATTTTTGTGAAGAACTGCGGAGTTGTTTTTATATCAAACGAGCTTTTTTCCTGACGTGGTTACAGACCGCTGAAGAACTGAACTTGTCCCTGTGCAGGTACCTCTATAAATAATTAGACATATAATATTTCCACAGCTGTGCACTGCCAGATGGCTCCGCTTTTTTAAGCTTAAAGTAACTTCCTTCCTTTGCAGAGGGAAAAGCCAACTCTGTCAAATCCTATAAACTCATCCTTTCAGGAGCAGACACGTCCCAGAGACCTGGCTTGGAACGTGGAGAAGAAGAAACTTCTCAGGGATGGGGCAGTCACCGAGAGAGCCCCGCGCGGGGTCAGGCAAGTGCGTGGGAAGGTCCCCGGTCCGTTTGCAGGCGATGGCTGGCTGCAGAAACCAGAACGACCCTGCAGATCAAGGCCTGGCCTTTCGTTAGGGTTTTAAGAGAAGAATAACATTAATAACGTCAGCGTGGTAATCGTGGCAATAATCCCAACAGAGCACAGGCTTCGTGTTGAGCGGGTAAACGCTTCGAGGGGAGGTTTCGTACGCGCACTGGTCTGGCCTGTTTGCGCTTCCCATTGACAGCTGCTAAGTGAATAAATAATTTACATCTCCAAACTGATCTGCTCTGTGTTCTGAGCTGCTCTGAGTGTATTTAACTTTTCAGAGGTGGAGCAGCTCCTGCAGCGCCGGTGCACAAACGCTATCTCCCGGAGCCTGGCTGGGACTCCACAGGCTCTTTGGGTAAAACAAGCCCGGCTTTGGGAAGCCATCCCGGACCCTGTGCATCGCCCAGGCCTAGGTCAGGGTGTAAGTGGGGTGGCAGAGCTGTCCCCGTGCTGAAGCCTTCAGCTCCCTTGGGGGAGCATTGGGCTCCCACTGCTATGGCACAGCATGTTAAAGCTGTGTCTAAATAAGTCTCCAAACCCTGCCTTGGTCATGTTTTACAGCAATATTCAACCAGCAGCTCTGGAGGTAGCAGGTGCCCACGCTGACCACGGCCGGACCCTGCTTGCCATGCCAGCCCCGCACACGCCAGACGTGATGCTCAGCCCCTCCTAACAAATTGCCCTCCAGCTCCTCCTGCTGCAAAAGCCTGGCAAGTAGATGTCAGGTTTTTTTCATGACAGTTACCTCTGCCACGGACAGGAGTGTATAAGCAGCGCAGAATTACTGTCATCCTGGCTTTTTCAACCCCCGCTCATACTCGTAATAACTGTTAGCTCCCCAGCACAGGTGCCTGTTCCCTTTTTACAGCTCTGGATGCATCTTTTCCTATATTACATCCCTGGAGCTTTGCAAGACAGTTCAAAACACAGACTGGATTTTACATGCCGTTTCACATTCCTGAGCCGTGTCTGGGAAACTCGGCGTAAGCAGATGATCAAGAGCGTGTTGTCAAAGATGACATCGAGCAGACGAAGGGGAAAGCACAGCGTGGCGCAGGTCTTCGCCATGTGCAGTAATTGCCGCGCTCTTTCCGTGCAGGTTTTCACGTTGCTGTTTCTCCTCCTGCTGCCAGAGCCTCGGCGTCCCCCGGGCAGAGGCAGTGGGGACTCCTCCACGAGGGCTGGGACACCCCTGGGACCGCCCCAGGGTGCTGGGGTGCCCCCCCAGTGTCTCAGCCGGAAAAGGGGGTGCACAGCACCCAGGTCTGGGGTCCTGGTGTCAGCCCGTGCCGTTAGGGGAGAAACCTTCATCCAGCATGCAGGGCACCATTGCACGGGGAATCAGGAAAACGCCCAACGCCTTGCTTTGCTGTTTGCTGCCTTGGCTACAAACCAGTGCTTCAGCCTTGGGCTGGGGTGGGAAGGATTTATTTCTCAGTGTTTTGCTCATCAAGCGGTTTCCCGGGGCTGCCTGGCTTAATTGCTCCTGCTCACTGCCAGGCTTTGGGAGCAGTGCTCGCCCGCCTGTCGCTGCAAAGCAAACCGTTTCCCTCACCGCCCCTGAACGCGGCTTAAAATTCAGCTAGCGAAAGGCGTTTTTAAGCCAGAAGAGAACTACCGCTGGGCTGACCAGCCGCCTTGCTGCGGGCAGCCCTGCCTGCCAGTTGCCCTCTGCCTGCCCCACCGTCTCCACCCCCAAGACGTGCCCACCGACCCACACAACACCACTTTCCAGCACGTTGGTTTCAATTACCTGATCTGGAAAGCCCTGACGGTTGCTTCGGTTTTAAGGCGTTCCTTTTCAAACCCAATCGTTCCCACCCCTGCCGTAGAATTGGGTGTAATCCCTGGGTAACCTACTTCCCGCTGCTGAAATGAAGCTGCTGCACGCCGCTGCTGGCCCGGGTGCCTTTTTTTTTTTTTTTTTTTTTTGCTGGTTTGCTTTGGGGCTATTCAGCAGCGAGGGTCTCTTTGCTGAACGTGTGGACTATTTGCCAGAGCGTTCTTCCTCAGGTTCAGCCTCATTTTATCATTCGTCTCGTACCGAGGATGCTTGGCTCAGGGGGAGGAAAGGGCTGAGAGTCCTTGTTTTGTAGCTGTGCAAGAGCAAATCGGGTTTGCGCCTTGTGCTGGTGCCGTCTTGTTTGCAGGTCAACAGACGGGAGCCTTTATCTGCTGACCCAAGCCCGACCCAGCTGGCACGGCAATGAGCAACGTGCGTATATGTGATAAATAATTTGTTCTTTTCTTTTTAGAAAATCTCCCAAGATGCACCTTTGGAAACCTCTTTGTGATTGCACAAGGACGCTGCGGAATCATACAAAAAATAGCATTTTTAAAATAAATGCAGACAATCTATATCTCTTTTATCCTCGGTTCTGTGTATCCCCCCCCTGTTTTGCACCAAATTCACGCTGGAGAAACAATGAAAATCTATAGCAGAGAATAAAATTTAATGATCTTCCGAGACCTGTGCCTGTTGTGCCGACTGGTCCCTGAGCCTGCGGGCTGGGAGGGGCTTTTGGGGTTCCAAAAATCCCTGCAAAGGGTGCTGGGCATGCATCTGCCCGCAGCGCTGCTGCTTTGCCCTGCCTTTCCCCCTGGTTTTCCCTGCCTCAGCCTGGCAGGGACGCAGGATGCTGGGTGCCAGGGATGGAGGCTGACAGGGGTGATGGGGACAGAGACCCTCGAAATGCTTGGACAAGTCTCCTTTCCGTGGACTATGTAGACTGCTAGGGGGAGGGCAAAGCCCTACTTGTTAACTGGTTTTAGTCCTTCAAACGCTGTTTGGGGATTTCAGGAGAAGCTAAAGCCGTGTGGATTTTACACAGTGGCCTGGCACCCCCAGGCCTGCCGCCGTGCCCGGCAGCTGGCACCAGCTCGGGAAGGTGAAGAAGCCACGCGGGCTCAAGCCAGCATCTTCTGGCTCCCGCCAGCTGACGCTCCGGCCCGAGGACGCAGGTTTCCGTGCTCCCCCGGCCCAGGCAGTGCCGGCAGCAGGCTGCGATCGATGGTGCGCCGGGGCGAGGCGCGGTGAGCGCTGGAAATAAGCGCTTTCTTATTCCAGGGTCTTAAGAGGTCAGCGTGGGGAAGAGGCTAGAGCCGGTCCCCTGGCAATGGCTGGTCTCCATCCCCTCTCCCGTTAAGATTTTCTCTGCATGGATTGTTAAGCAGGAGGGGAGAAAAGGGCAAAACGGGGCTCAGCTAGAGTCAATGGTTACGCTGCTGATGGCAGACACGGCTTTGGCTTATCCTGCTTTAACGTCGCCCGTGCCATCCCCTAAAACGTCACCCTAAGGCGGATGGTCAGCGCCCGGCAGGGTACCGGCTCCCACGCGCGCTGGACGCAGAAAACCAGAGACACCAGCAATGCCGATGCTATGGATGTATGTATGACAAAACGTTTTCTCACTTTAATTACTAGAAATAGAAAATAATCATGTGGAAGCGCTGCCCTTGGTTTTATCTCCTGCAAATCATGCGAGCACGCGCTGCAGCAGGCTGCCGATAAATGAAACCCGGGCATTGCTGGGGCCAGGCGAAATGAATCCCCAAACCTGACATTTGTTTTGACACATCATCTCCTCGTGTGTCTGAGCGGCGCAGTCATGTCTTTCGCTCTTTACACGGCGCACCTGGGTCTGCATGGCTGAGATTGCTGCTGAGGTCACTACACAAATATGTGAACTGCCTGTTTTCAAATTAATAGCACATGGACTCAATCTCTAGGCTTTTGGGCATAAGTTCAAAAAAATAGAGATATAAAACTTGAGTGATTTACTGGACCTTTCCAAGACTGAAATGATTAATTGTCTGATTTACTGGTTCCATTTTTTTAATGCTGAAACTGATACAAAAAAATTAAAGGGAGTGTAGAGGAAACAGTTATCTCAAATGCCTTCATCATATTGCTAAGTAGAAAAAAATGGTATTGTGGTAGATAAATTTTAAATGTTAACGTTCTGATTCATTTCTGTGTGGTGGTGAGCAGAAGTGTGAGCAGTGCTCATCTGATGTGGACAAGCTCGGTGTTAAATGTTTGAGGGATGCGATTCACCGATGTGAGCCAGTCAACTCGTGTTAAAATTCTCTCTCTAACCAGCCAGAAATGGTTTTAGGCCATGGTGAAAAAAACAGCTCTAAACCCACAGTGCAGTGACAGCATCTGGTACAGCATCGGTGACCGGTAAGTCAGGAAAGTCATTCTGGGCGTTTCAATGACGGACAAAAGACTGAGGGCAAAGGATGGGCCTTTGGGATATTTATTCGGGTGGCAAAACAGAGGTCACAGCAGAAACATGCGGGCATGTGGCCGTCGGTCCTTGCAAACAACCTGAGCTGAGGACATGCTGGCGGGGGACGGGTGCTGCTTTGCTGGGGCTCCCGAGGAGCAAATTCACGGCTGGCTGCGCGGCCGGCACCTGCCCTGCCCTGGCTGCCTGGCTGGTGTGACACCTACCATCACACGAGGGTAATTAAACCCAGAACCTCTCTGCATCGCCAGCTTTTCATCTTGGTCTTTCTTAAAGCACTCGCACGCGTTTCTGCCTCTGCGCAGCACCTTAAGTCATGACGATGAAATCTCGCGGTCTCAGTTTTACAAGAAAAACCACGGCGGGAGAGCAGCGAGGAACATCTCCCCTCGCAGCGTTTCCTCCGCGGTAGCCCGTTATATTCCTTGCCGTGTGCTGCACATCTTCCCACCATGGTCGGCTGCCGGGGGTTGCAGCCTGGGGCGGTGGACGAAGCATGGGAAGCAGCAGCTTGGGTCTGCCCTGTCCCGGCACTGCCGGGAGCCCCGACCCCCTCCGAGTTTGCTGAGCTGGTTTCACCTTTAGAGCACAGTGATTACCGTCACGTATAATATATGTATTGCAATAGGCAGGATATTAAAAATAAATGCTTACACAGCCAGGCCAGGTTGATATTCTACTTAATCCAACAGAAAAAAAAAAAAAAGTATTGATTTCCAAGGCAAAGGGAGGAAAAACCAAAGTCACTAAAAATGAGCTGTAGGCTAGCGAGGGGTTTTGTCCTTTGCCTTACCCTGAAACTAGTCCCTTAAGCTTACGATTGCTTGAGTTTCAGGGTCACAGTCTAGCACCTCAGTATTCAAGGGGAAACCACCACCAAAGGTTCACTTAAGATATTTTAAAGGTAAATCGACTTCCCTGGCACTGGAGCATTAAGGCTCTTGATTTTGTTTATGCTGCAGCTAATTATGAGCTTGGCTTTGCTAGGTGATACATCCCTACCCTGGAGCTATGAAAATCTTCCCTTTACGCCCAGAGGATGAGTACCTCCTTAATGTACTTTTAAAAGTACTCATGAAAACACTGTCTTTAAAGTTGTGCCATGTTTTGTCTCTCATTTCCTTGGGTGAATTTGAATTAGCAACAGGAGTTCTACCAAATGATGCCAAAGACCAGTAAGCCTACGTTGGGAGCGGCTGGGTTTGCTGGGATGCTGTTACGGACAGGCGCTGCTGGCTGCTGCATCTGTGTGGAGTTGCAGTTGGACTTAGGAGATACACAGGACCCCGCAGCGGAAAGGAGCCCCGGGTCACCCCGTTTGTTTTGTTCTTCATACAGCTTTTTTTTTTTTTTTTTTTGCAATATCAAGGGCCTGATCCTGGCAAGGATTGCTACACTGGAAATGCAGGGAAGAGTTAATTTTCTAAATTTGGAACATTATCTGTCATGTGCGACTGCTCCGTAATTATGATTTTTTCTGCTTCTTCAAAAAAGGTTATTACAAGAGCCTTTTAATCTAAAAGGCCAATTATATTAAAACAGTGACTTCCATACTTAGATCCCCCTTTATACACACGCTGTGGTGTTTGGTATAAATTTAGCAAATTATATGGAAGATTTGCTTAGTGGAATCTTAAAAATACGATTACTACTTGCATCGATCTAAGCATGAACAGCCCCGAGAAACACCTCTACGTTATTTATTGCAGCCGGGAGCCCTAACCGCGCTCAACTTCAGGGAAATAATTTGGGTGCGGGGGCTCAGTACCTCTCCTTTGCACCTCTGCACGTTGGAGGGGCTACTGGCTCCGTTTTTGGAAGATGCTGGGGAGCAGCAAGAAGTCGAGAAGCTGACTTTGCGGCCGCTGAGTTCAAGCAGGGGCTGCGAGCGAGCGGCAGGGAAAGCACCCATGCAGGCTCATCCGTGCACTACGTTTTGCAGATCATTTCAATGAGGCGTGAAACCCCAAGCAATTACGCTGAAATCTCGCATAGGCAGAGCGTGCTGAAAACTTACGGATGTTTTAAATCTCGTTTGGACTCTCTGCAAGGGGAAACACTTTCTTCCCAATAAAATAATGTTGTTTTGCGTGACCCGTGGTCTACAATGAGAAATAATTAGCTTGAAGGACATGTAATGGAGAAAAGGGTAGAGCTTCAGAGCATCCCGCGGAGGTAATTGATTCTAAGCACTGCTCTGGGTGAGGAGCTCGTTAGGACGTGAGCGGTGCAGACACAGGTCCCTGCAGAGAGAGGAATGGTAGTTTTACAGGAAATTTAAGAAAACATCCTCCTGTGGTCATATTAGCTCTATCAGTTTCTAATTACTCAGTTTTTTAAACTGTGAGATGTCATTTTATCAATAGTGCTGAAACAATTGTAAAAGGGCCAGAGAAGGGAGGAAATGAGAAAACTAGAGCCCCTTCGCCCGGCACGCTGTCCCGAGACTGCCGCAGGCCGGTTCACGGACACTGGGCACGGGGACAGGGCTGACGTCCCCGCTGGCACTGGGTTTGGTTCAATGTCAGCGGGAGTTGAAACTCAGGGAAGAAGCTGCAAAAAAGCCACGTTGGGGCAGGTGAATTGTTGCTCCTGCGAACAAGCCGCTGCATCTTGTCGACGGCTTTATCAATCTCCTTCCTCACGCGGCTCACACTCCTGGGACGCTGCCTGGCCAAATTCTTTTTCAGATTCTGGGCGCTGCGAAACCTATAAGTAATAAGAATGAAGCTATGAATTTCTTGGGAGGACTCCAATAAAAAGCTGGAGCTGCCTGGGTCTGGGCGTTGGCAAGCCCGGTATCGCTGCGATGGCTTTGTGCTCAGCCAGGAGAGCTGCAAGAAACCCAGAGCCTGTTTTCGTTCCCTGAGCTACCTGAACCCCAAATGCCGGCGGGAAATTCCCTCCTACTGAGGAGAAACGTCCTAGTCTGCACACAGGCTGGGCTGGGGAACGGTGCGAGGCTGAGCCCTCTGCTCCCCCGTGCCCCTGGAGTAACGCACAGCAAATCAATTCTGCCAGTGTTAAGCACTAAATATAAAGACAGAAATGCCCCGTACAGCAAAGAGCACGTATGGGTATCTATAATGCGCTGTGGCCGCAGGCTGAGGTAAGAGCTTGAGGGTCATTGATTGGTTCTATGATCTATAACTGGTTGGAGCTGCAGAGCAACTGGGGTGGTGCTGTGGGGGAGCTTGGCCCAGGCTAAAAAACGTGCTTGCAAGGTGCTCTTATTCATCGCCCGCGGATGCTACCATTGCCGTGCGTATTTATATACCACCCCCAATTAATGCCACCCTTCTGATGAGCGTGAACACAATACCACTGCAGAAATGATATTTGTGTATTGTTATTAAAAGAGTATGGGGGGGGGGGCG
>JAVKLA010000001.1:51799459-51817174 GCA_034782735.1 Sagittarius serpentarius | reverse complement strand
CCCCCCCCCCCCCCCCCCCCCCCCCCCCCCCCCCTCGGTGGTCCTTGCGGCTGGTTTCCACCTGTGTGTTTCAAACGGGCTGGCTGCGGTGCATCACCCATGCCACCTCTCAGTCCCTCTCTGCTGGGTTTCGGTAGCAGGGCAGGAGAGAGCTTTGACTCCCCTTGCTGCGAGAGCCCAGGACTTTCGGGGCCTTCTCCAGGTCGGGGGTAACTTAGAGCAACCCAGAGGCTGCTCTAAGGTGTGCCTTGCTTCAGGGACTCGGTGCAGGGTGCCCGCTGCCCGTGGGGACACACTACCCTGCTCCCCACGGGAGTCAGCTGGACCATGGAAAATGCTCTGGGGACACTGAGAGTTGAACCCCTTTGGTTCGTCAGGAAGCTTAAGTGATGAGATGACAAAGCTTAGCCTGTGTTACTAACATTATGCTCATTACTATGGTCAAAAAGGAAATTGCGATGCGTGAATTCAAAAGCTTTGGGTGAGCTGACAGAGGATTTTAATTCAGAATCACTGATTTTGGGGCTGAGCCCTGCTACTGCCTTCCTTCCTTCACCTCTGCGGAAGCAATGGTGCCGTGGGGCTAAAAGGTTCACTGCCTAGATCTTTTATTTATGCATTTATTTAATCGCGCCCCATCAAGGTGGGTGTTTTAAGATTAAAATACTCCTTATTCTCAAAAGTTATGATAAATATTGCTGCAGTATTTCAAACAGTACATGCACAGGCAGCTCTCCGTGAGGACTGGAAAGCAACCAGGACTGGCTTGCAAGACTTCAATAAAAAGCAACGAGCACAGTACAAAGGGTGAAGGCGAACGCTGATGCTAACGAGCTTGCCGGGGCTCTGAAAGCGCAGCCTGGCAAGCGTGCGGTGAGCATCCCCAGTGGGCAGTGGGGGAGGGCTCCGTGCAAACTTCTGTTTGACTTTATTCCATCCCTGTGAATTGCTTTTACAAGATCAAGTGGAAAAATTGGAGAAGGGAAGATATCATAATTTCAATAGCAAGTGGCCCAAGGCTTTTGTTTCTAATAAATGGACAAGCTCCTTTAAGGCTGGTAATTAATCTGATGGATCTTTTCCATTTTATCAGCCCCTTCTGCGACATTATTCTTTAATCTGCGCGGCTCCATCTTTCATTAAAAACAAACCCAGTGACAACGAGGTAAAGCTGCTCAAAATGCTGCCGCTAATCTCTGCTGCTCGGGCATTTCCCTGTAATTGCTTTTCCACAGTGTTTCTGTACGAGCCGTTCAGCGCAGCGTCTCCGGTGCTGTTATAGCTCCTGGATACCTTAATCAGGGGCTTTACAACTTCATACAAATATTGTATCAGGAGAGAAGGGGTTGTTGATGGTCAGGATTTGTGAGAAGCATCTGTCTTTGTTCGAGCTTTTGTTGCTAAATTAAATTATGGCCTCGAGGAGAGGAGTGCGGCATGTTTTACTGCTTTCTAGAAAGCATATTCAGGTAGGATTTCTTTAACGCCTGGGCCCTTATTTTCCTTGTCACGAGCTGGCACCTCGCTGGAGATGGCTGTCAGCTGGAGAAGGATCGTATCTCTTCCCAAAGGGACGGACAGATCCGACGTACGTGGTGCCGGCCGGCTGCCAGCGGTGCCCCTGCAAGGCTCGGATCACATTTAACCAGGGCCAGCAAAGCCATAACCCCAAACCCCAGCTTTTTGCTGCAGAGGGTGCCAGTCCCAGGGAAACAAAAACTGCAGAGCCGCTGCTGCTGCAAGATGCCCAAGTGCTGCCCTGGCTTCAGAAATGTCATTGATCTGCTGGGCTGGACCTGGACACAGGCAGCTCTCCTCCTGCGGCTGCTGCCCAAATGCACACGCGGTAAATGAGGTAGAATTTAATTTTTGTGTGTGACCTCAGCTCCTTTCCGGGTAGACGTCTGAGAGGAGCAAATCCTCCCAAATGTAGAAGCCAGGTTTATTCCAGGAGCCAAATTCATCGAAATCCTTGACACGACCTGTCTCCTTCGGCTCGCAGTGTGGAGGGACTTCCCTCCTGCCTCCTGAAACACCTGAAAATGGAGATCGCTGCTGGGGTCCTGGCCGTCCCGGTTTGCACGTCGTTCACCGCAACCGTCGCATCGGTGCATGCGAGGAGAAGTTAGAGAGGAGTGCTGGCGCGGCCAGGCACTGCCGTGCAGGTTAGTGTGCACGCCGGAAACACAGAGGCTGAGATTTAAGGCGCTCTTTTACCAAACCAGCCAGGCTGGGGGTAACGTAACGTGAGTTCATAGGCAGCCATCGAAGCAGAAGAGGAAAGACTGCAATCCATAATCTGAAACTGCTTCTTCCGCGGCATTTTTTATGAGGGAAGCTGTGAAGTTTTTAAAAAGCGGTGGTGAAGTTATGCACGCTGCTCGCTAGCAGCCTGGTAGAAAACGGGTTTTGCGGTTCTTCCTCTCATCACCCGGGCTCGGGCGGGGGCTGCAGGCCGAAGGAAGGCAAAGCCCTTCGCAGAAAACTTTCAAGCCGAATAAGCACTTAGTGCTCAAACGCTTTCTCTTGTGCCTTTTTGTCCTTTTGGGGACGGGACGGCCGCGGCGCCACGGGGAGGAGCGGGGCCGGGGTGGCTGTCCCCGAGCATCCCGCCGATGCTTGCGGCTCGGCGCTGCCTTTCTCACCGACGCTGCTTGGGGCTGTCCCTGCAAGGTGCACGGGGAGCTGATTGAAGTAAATTAAGCTCCCGAGTAAATTAAATTAAGGCCACCTTAATTCTGAAAAAGGCTGTCTATACAGGGAGTTAATGAGGTTTAACTAATCCACTTTAGAAATTAATTCAGATTAAGCTCTCCAAGCATCCCCAGGTAGGCAAGCTCGAAGGCGGAAAGGAGAAGGCTGTTCAGTCACGGGCTTATTTAAGGTGAGAGGGTTTGGTGGCTAGTTAGATGCAAAGCAGGAGCTGCCTGCAGGCACGGGGGGGCCTGAACGAACCCAAAACCCACCCGGAAAAGAACAGCAGGTTTTCCTGGGAAGAATTCTCACTGCCCGACTGCATTTATGGGAGAAAAAGGGGAGAATTCTTTCACAAAGCGAGGCCCTGGGTCTCCCCAGGAGGCGATGCTTGCGTTGAGCACAGCCCCGCGCTCTGAGGGCGAAGGTACCTTTTTCTTTTTTGCTTTTTCCTTTTTTTTTTTTTTTTAATGCCAGACAGGAAATGTCTTGATGCAATATTTAACATGGAGGCCTGGGGGACTTGGCGTGATTGAAGACAGGATCTTCATTTTGACAGCTTAATGCATTTTACATTACGATGCCGCTGCATCCTTCTATTTATGCAGAGCGGTCCAGCGCTACATCTCCTTTTCCAAGTCCTTGCATGACATACAAATGCTGTCCCTTTGCCCTCCTGACCCAATCTCCTTTTTCTTTACGAGATTTTGGTTGTCTCAAATCTTTTAGGGTTTCACTAAATGTAATCTGATGATAAAGAGGAGAAGAAACTAAGCAAAGCCAAATTTCCCTGATAACTACGTCTTCGACATATGCTTACTGGATTACTGTGAGAAGAGCCTTTTTTTGAAGTGGATTACACCTAAGACTGTGCCTTTGATACAGGCAGTGAGGCATTCACTGGGTCTGGGTTTAGTATTCTGGTCAAATTATTTTGAGTAAATAATAACATTAAAATTTGGAAAGTTACATTACAAAAAGAAATTTTGGGCTGTAATGACCACAGTACTTGCATAGTATTTGCTCGTCAGTTATAGACGAAAAGTAAACAAATAATGTTCCGGGTCTATAATGAGAACTCGCTGAATTTAGACTAATTTGGCTCATTATTTGGGCCTACTGTGCAGAGGTGGTGGGCAGAGAGAGGGGACAGGACAGCCGGGGCTATGGGAGAGACGCTGGGGCACCTGCCCTGACCGGGGGAGCTGCTGGTGTATATATACATACACACATTACATACCTACATAGCCATATCTATACATGTGCGTCTCAGCCTTTGCGTGAGGGCTGTTCACGTCTGCACGTGGACTCTTTGTGCAACCAAACAAGCTCCACATGGCCTGCATTCAGGTTATAGCAAGCATCCTAAAATTATGTTTTAAGCCATCTTCAGTCTAAATTATATTCTGAGCAATTCAAACCCGCGTTTTTGCCTACTGTAGAAATATTTTGGCGTAGCTGCTGAGCGAAAGGGGCCCCTGGAAGTAGTGGCCAGGGTGGGAAAGGCTCAGTGCCGCGTTCAGCTGAGTGTTTACTGCCAAGAATTGCTATTTTGCCATTTATTTTCTCAATGTATTTGAAGACTCTCTGGCTTGGGGATTTCAGAGCTACACTGCTGGCGGCAGAAAAGCCACACACATCTGTATGCCTGTGATGTGCCTGCAATCAATACGGCTGTGAGCATGATCTGAACGTCTGAGCCCCCATCTACTACACAAATGCACCAAGCGATAAGCAGCTGCCGGTGGGGAAGGACCTGGTGCAGAAAAAATGTCACCGTGCAAAGAGATATGCAATCCTCAATGAATAAATCCAATAAATTCTATATAAATCTCTTGTTATAGCCTGTTTTATTGAACCAACCAGCATGTTTCTCCACTTGAGAGACTGTGGAGAGCCTTATTTATTAGCACTGCAACACGAGTGCTTCCCTGCGCCTTTGTCTGCTTTATCTCGCTTGTCACCGCGCTGCCGTGCATGCGGCTCTGGGCCCTGTGCCTTTATTTTGGGACGTTTATTATGTAGGCATAAAACCTTTGTTCCTAGCTGAAAATTGGACGGCGTCCGCTGTGCACGTTTGCCTGGGAGAGGAGTGTCTTTAGGGAACTGCTGTTAGTAAAGGAGGAGGGGGGTGATGCTGGCGGCAGGAATGTCCTTGCTGGCCACCGTGGGACCGTGGTGTCACGTGTGGGGTGAAGTCATTTCTCCAAGTGGAAGGACCGTATCCAGCACCGGTACTACTGGGGCATGGGCAGGAGAGCTCATCACCTACTGCTGTGCGTGTGAGGCTCATCATAAAATCTCACCTCTCAGAGGCAGCCTGGGTACATGAAGCAGCTCACCGCACAGGGAATGGAGTTTTTTTCTCTCCCTAGGTGTTTAAAGTGAGTTTTTCCTGCACGACCTTCAAAAGGAGGGCGACATGTGACCTGCGAGCCAGCCAAACGCCTGGGAACAGCCGGCTAGCAGAAATGCTCTGCCTTATGGCGAGGTGAATCTTCTCAAGAAGATTTACGATACATGCCTTATCCAACAATTATCCCCCTAGCCACCAGACAGATCCAGCTTTCCAGTGTTCAGAGGATCTTCTCCCTCCAGGGTCCATCTGCTGCCATCACCACCAGCACGCGGGAGGTGACCGTCCCCAGTTAAAGAGACCGGCATCGCTAGTCTCCCAGTTGGGAAAGTATTTGAACCTTGGATTGCAGAGGGAAATGGGAAGGAGAGATGCACCCAAAAATCCAGGCTTCCCCAGCCAACTCTGTGGCCACGATGCCCACAGATGTCCCAAACCTTGCTTGAACTAAATGGGGACCAAACCAACGTGAAAGTGCCTTTGCACAGAGCACTGGAGCCAACCGAGATGCTGCGGGTGTCAGCGTTCCCATCATACGGTATTTTTTATCTTCTTCATCTGGTTGGCCTTCAGGAGGCACAGCGAGGGTCGTCAAAGACTGAGGACAACAAAACAGCCTTTGACTGTGCTGCTAAACATGACTAACACGGCGAAACAAGCACCGACAGTTTAAGGCTTTAACTCGATGATGCAAATGTGCAATCTCCTGGCTTAGTGACGAGCCCATAATAAGGCAAAAATGAATATCACAGCGTTCTGGCTTTTAAGCATTTTCCCAGAGAATTCATGTTGGATGTTGTTTCTGAGAGCACAGCCAGGGAATATGACTGGCGATATACACTTGGTTCAGATTTATATTAAGTTTCCAGCAAACTGGGGGAATATAAGCCCGTCTGACCTAATATTATGTTGATTCCAGAGTAATTACATTTGTTATTTGCAGGATCTGTAGTAAATCGAGTTGTGGCAGTTATGTGGATGCTTCACAGAAGCAATTTCAGAGATCATTAAATATATCCTACATTGGTTACACATTACATTAACCCCTCCAGAGCCTCAAGACATATGACATCCATTCACCGAATAGGCAATTTTTACGGGACTAGATGCCAAAGGCAATCCAATAGAGATAAATTCTGGAAATGTATGCAATTACCGCCGAGACACGTCTGTTGTTCGCTCCGAAGTCACAAGGATTAAAACGTTTGCGCAAGGCTCATCGAACTCCAGACCGCCTACTCCACCAGACTGTCCTCCGCCGCAGCCTGGGCTGCATCCTGCCGAAGAAGGGCCAGCATCCACACGGCACACGCGTGGGCATCGCTGTCCTCCCAGGGGAATTTCCCCCTTGTCCCCAGCTAGCTGCTACCGCTCTGGGCCAGAATTGCATTTATCAAAAACTGACTGGTCTGCATTTATCAGTAAGTCCTCACAGTCCTTGGCGGTTAGAGGCATCAGTGAAAATGGTGGCGTTTTGAGGTCTCTCATCCACACAGAAAGTTAAAGTTTAAATCAAAAGATCTGTGACTCTTTGAGATGTGATGTCTACATGGGCTGAGTGAAACATGGCTGGAAGCACTGGCTCACGAGGACTTTGAGATTCTGATTTTTTTTTTGTGCAGCCGAGGAGGGAGGAGAAGTGATGCTACAGAGATGCTTTTTAGGCAACAGCAAGACCAGTTTCCCACCCACCCACCAGCAGCAGCTCTGCTCCGCACATGGTAAAGTGTAGTATTGTGGCAGGTGTGGGGGACAGGAGGAGAGGTCGGAGAAGGGGAGGGAGAGGGACGGGCTGGTGGGGAGCAACAAGAGCACAAGGGCGAAGGCATCGAAGGGACGAGCGGAGGGAAAAGAAATCCCTTGCTGTCCCAGGCCAATGCCTGCTCCCAACACGCCAAAGCCCTGTGTCGCATGATGGGTGCAGGGAGGACGGCAGCCTGGCTGAAAGTTAGCTACTGGAAAAGCACGAGCGTTTGTCATTACTACATTTATTTCATCTAAATGACAAATAGCGTGGACAAGCGGGTGGCGGGGCAGGCGCAGCCTGGCCAGGAGGAAGGATGTGCCCGTGCTCATCAGCCTGGCAAACAACACCGACTGTCTCTGGTTCAGTTTTCCGCCGGCTAGCAGCAATGCTAGCTCTTGTCTGCAGCCACAAAGCGCTTTTGAGGGGTGCATAAGTCTTGTACCGTCTTCAGAAGAGGCCCAGTGGGTTATTTCGCGCTTTGAGAGCTGTGTTTTGGTAGTCCATTCTGAATGCGATACTGCGTTTGTCCCACAGCAACATCTGTGTTTCCTTTTGAGGGGGCAACAGAAGGTGGCAGGGAGAAAGAAGCAGTGGTTGTGGGGCAGAGAAGGCTCCTGCAAACCGGTGGTTTGATGGTCAGCAAACTTCCCCATGTTGCAGGAAACACCAGTGCATGTTCTCCCTCCTCCCTCTGGAGACAGCCTTGGTATTTTTAAAATATGCTAAGATATAAACAAGCAGCGGAAATGTGTTAAATTAGGGAGCGAGCTGATGCAGAGGAGGCGAGCAGGGGTTAGATACCATCATGGCTTTCTGTAATATTATTCTTCACACCTTCTTCTGCTGCTTTTGGAGCATCACGTGGCGGGGAGGTGAGCAAGCAGCACGGGATGGGGCGGAAAGAGCCACCCCGGACTCACCGTCCTCATCCCTTGTTGCAGAGTCCGTCCTGCGTGAGCCTCAGCCCAGCAGCATTAGGAAAACGGGATTAATCAGGTCCGGACAGATGGTGGTGATGGCAAAGATGGCAACCCCAGGCACTGTGCCAAATACAGATCGGTGTGTGTCTTCGGGGAGACAAGTCAGTGCAAATACGGCTTACTCCTGTAGTGCCGCCTCTTCTGTCCAGTGCAACAGCAAACGGTTCAGCCCATTTGCTCACTATTGAGCCCGTGAGCCAGTTTTAGCAGCTGCACAATGAATAATTTCAGCGTCCGTTACTGGCAATTTTGCTAAGCGAAGGAGAGACAAAGTCATTAACATTTGAGAGGGAGGATTTGAAGCTGTTAGCTGCAAGCACGCACGACGGCTGCTGTTGCAGGGTGCAATCCCTGTGATGCCGTAATGCAATCCCCTCCGGGCTTCTGCAAAAGTTCACACTGGGCACTGAAGCAAGAATCTGTGAACGACTTCAGCCTCGCCATTAAACATATGCTGGATTTTTTCATTGCTGTGGCATACCCTTGCAACGGACGTTCAAAGTCTAGCTTCACGCACAAGCGTAAAGGCTTGGGGCCTAAAACACCATCAGGCTGGAAACAAGCTGCGCTGGAAGACCTGGAGGAGAAAGTCTGCTAAGATCATTTTTGTTTAGTCTGATCTAATTCAGCTCTTGTCTAATGCAATGTTTAATGTTATAACTCGATTTTGCCCGATCCTCGAGATGCGAACAGCCTTGCTAGACTCTGCCTCGGGAGTTGTTCTTATTGTTGGGTGACAGTTTTGCCCCCATTATCATCAATCATTGCAGTAAAAATGGGACGAGCAGGTTTTGTCTCGGGTCTAATAAACGTGCCCAGGGATTGCCCACTGGCTGCTTGCAGGCTCCTGACGGCGGGACCGATGCCTCATGAACCTCCAAGGGGATGGAGATGGCTCTGCAGGCAGCCAGGCTGAAGTTATTGCAAGCCTTGGACTTCTGCATGTGGAGTGACTAAAACCAGACCAGCCACGCTAAGGTGGAGGAGATCCAAGGTCTTGTAGAGCCAATGAACATATCTCCAGCGACTTCAGCCACCAGCCTGGAGCATCCCCTGAGCAGAGGTAGCTCACTCATTCGTCCATCGCTCCCGCTATCTCTTTTCTTCTCCCCTTCACTTGTCTGCTGCTCTCCCAAATTTGGTGAATCAGACTTCCCCGTGGCATGGGCAAATGGACCAAGTTTGTCACACTGAGCACACCCGCTGCCGTACCAGCCGTGGCTGCTTGCTCTTGTAGCCCTGCCTTTGACTAAATTCTCATTTAAACCCTCCCTGGTTACGATAGTATCAATCACTCACACAAACTGCCAGCAGATTTGGGTGAGATCTCGTGAGCCATGCACCCATCCCGGCCGGCGGCCGTGCTCCGGGTCACCGGCTCTTCGGCAATTCAAAAGTGGAAAAGATCGACGCCTGCACACCGCAGCCACCTCCCAAACAGCACCGCGGGGCGGTCAGCAGGGAGAAGGGTTTCCTTTCACCACTGCTGCCCTTCTCGCCGTTCTTCTACTTTTTTTTTTTTTTTTCTCTCCACTATTCATATCCCAGCTTTCCTGCAAGCGGTTTCTTGGTATAAAACCAAAGTAACTTTCTGTTGTTTTGCAGCATTTCTTTTCCAACGGGCTTTACCTGGCCTTGCTCACCATGATCCCAATTCAGCACAGGTGTAAACTTACACTCTTTTCACTTAACAACCTCATTTCACCTTTATTTTGGGGAAAAACAACCCTAACCTCCACACACGTCGTGTCAAACACATGAGAGCCTTTATAGCTGGCAAAAGTGGCAGCGATGGGCTGATGTTTCTGAGCCCAGGCGAGTGGTGGGTGCTCAGCCCTTGGAAACACCCTCATTTATTCATCTAGGTAGGGTTCAAAAATAACCATGGCTGGCGTACCAGCAATCTATAGTACGTGGCCTATAAGCCACCTGTAGTATATGGGAGCGTGTGCTGCATGCGTTGCACAGCTGCATTATTCATGCCTGTGTGGGGGTGTAACAGAGCAGGGCACTAAAAAGAATTAATCCCTATGGTTGTTATTTGCTGTAAGTGCGGAGCGGAAGGGCACTCGTACTGTAAATCCGCCCTCCCCAACGGCCATGGCAAGCAGTGTTTTACAGCCCCAAAGTGAACGCAGCACATGTCCGTTGCTGGCCAGAAGGCAAACATTGTTAGCGCGGTGGGGACATTCCTCCTTTCTGTGCTCGGAGTTTTTCGTGGCTTTAATGAGGCTTTCTGATGTCGTTCATGAGGCGGGAGGCTGTGTGTTGCAGCAGCCTTTTCCCCGCACCAGGCTGGGCGAGGGATGCCCAGCTCCCCACGCCACGCACCAGCAATGCCATCCATTAGCAACGCAAACACACAGAAACTAGAAATACCCAGAAATATCTTCCTTCCCCAGTGCAGAACCACAGCCTGCACTGGGAAGGGGAACCCCTGCCCTGGAGACCCTAAATGCTGCGGCAAATGCAAAGAAAAGGAAGCGGGAAATATGCAATGCACTTTATATGCAAAACCTCGGGTATCTCACACCTCCAGCTATGAGGTATTTACCAGTCTTTGGGCTGTAAAGATATTCCCCAAACCTGTCAACTTTCACCCGCCCACAGCTTTGGGTGGCAGGGTTGGGTGGCAGGGTGCAGCTGGGTGTTGAACAAGCAGAAAGTATTTCAAGGTTTCCCCTTCACCCTCCTTGAACCACATCTGTTTTTTGTTTCCGTAGCTGACACATCCTCTGAGATGCATCCTTCTTTGCTGGATTAGTCACATTGCAAGATTTAAAGGGAAAAAAAAACCCTCATGCACATAATTTTTCTGTATCTGAAAACAGTAGTTTTTGAGCAGAAAGGAGCTGGATGGTTGGAGCATAAGCCAGATTTTAGAGATGCTCTGCCCGATGAAGACCAGCTATTAAGTACTTTCTGGGAGATGAGGACCTAAAGGGTAATATTACATTTGAGAGGAAGCAGGTACATAGTAAAGCTATTAAATTGTGGTTTCTGAGGCTCCTTTCCTGAACAAAAGGGGAGCTGGAGGCTGCCACTGCAGGGCTGCTGCCATTTCCGTGCAGCGCCGAGTTGCATGGGATGGGGTCTGCATGTCTAGTAGGTGCCCCTAGTTACTTCAGAGGTGCTAAACATTGGTGCTTTCCTCTTTCTTCTCCTCAAACACACGTTTTGAAGGCCCTCTCACAGACTCCTGAACTAGAAGGGAAATCCCAGGTATAATTCGTGACTCATTTTGCACCGAGCTACCAAGAAACGTGTCGCGTGGCAGATGGGTGCAGGTGGGATGGATTCCTTGGAGGACTCCAGGGGCACCCACGTCCCCGCGCGGGTCCGAGGCCCCGTCGCATGAGGTGCAGGTGAAGAGCGGGACAGATGCCTACCCGCGGGATTACGATGTTTGAAGGGCTAGCGACCTCAGAGGTGTGAAGGAATTAATAGGAATTTATTAAATTAGTGTTCATGAACACTAATGGTGCCAGCAGCCTTCAAGCAAAGCTGAGGAGAGAACCATGGTGAGCAGCCATGCTGGCGGCCAAGGGAGTGGGGGATTTGCTAGCCCAGCTCGTGCGCGTGGACCTCTAGCCCATGGCAAAGAGTGCAGGCAAGATGGGGCGAGCTGAATCCAGCCCTACTTTCATCGCAGGGGCTTTGCCTGACTTTGCTGGGGGTGCTGGGGGTCTCCTTCCACACGGTTCTTGGGATCTTTCTTTGCTTTTCCTTTTTTTTTTATTAACTCACCTTATGAAGAACATATTTCCAATAATGCCCTTGGAAGGAGCACTCGGTGATGGAGTGGTCTGGGTGTAATTTGCCTGTAGCTGAGTGTAGTGTTTCAATTTTATCTGAATTTGTGCCTACGATTTATGAGTTAATGTTTCCTATTGTAAATTACATTTAAAGAGAAAAATGAGACTTATTTTTTTTTATTTTTAGAAAACCTAATGTTTATGCGTCATGTGCCATCAGAAGAAATAAAGCGTTGCTATGTTTTCAGACCAAGTTTTCAGCAGGTAGAATGCAATTATTCAGACCAGAGAGCTCTATTTGATACATGAAAAGAGTAAAATGGAAAGGCATTCAAAGCCTGATCCAAAGCCTCTTTAAAACTTTGGGAGTCTTTTTTTTCCCTTGAGATTGTAGAGCCACCCCCCGGCCACACGAATGGGAATGGGATACACACCATTTCTCTCTCAGTGGGGTACTGCCGTAGCTCAGGCTTGAATTTCGCCCTCTGAAAACACAGATACTGGACTTTCCAGTGCTGTCATTCAGTGCATCCGCCGTTTTCTCTTTTGTGGGTAGCAGTAATGGATCTCTAATGCACTTTTCCCATCACATTAATTTGTGCGCGAGCCGTTCTGACATTCTGCTGTGGCTTGTAGAAACGCAAGTGCCGTCCCCACCACATCCAACACCTTCCTGGGGAACGCGCCGGCGTCTCCTCTTCTGTCTCACCTGGCACGAACCTCGCTGGCCGAGCACGCGTTACCACAGCCGTCGCTTCGGATCGTGTCACCTGCTGAGGTGAGCGCGACGCTTGTGGGAGTCAGCGCGGAGGTTCGCTCTGCCGAGGAATGGCAGAGCCGTGTCCCGGGAGGACCCAGAGCTCTTCCTCCTGGGACCAGACAGCTCCTTAGGGGGTCTGGGCTTCCAAAGGTGCTCGAAGCACATGGCGGCTGGTGACTCCCCTGGTCCAGCCACCGCTGACCACGAGAGGTTTCCTGGCCCGTGAGACACCGCATTCCCCCATTTACCACTTTCAAGCGCATTCCCAAATCTATCGGTGCATGCCCTGCACTCCTTGTGCGTCATTGGCTTTCTCAAGGTGATGAATTATCATCCTCAAGGGGGGTGATCGCAGCGCTCAGCAGCCTCCTCTCTTCATCTTCCATTGACCCATGGGGGCGTCCGACGTTACACAGGTGTCCGGGGGGTCCTCACTCGCCCCGGACTGTCTCCAGTTCTGGCTTCTGCTGAACAACACTGTGGGATCCTGAAATGAAACATTCTGCAGAAAGCAGATTTGTAATGGGATGGTGAATCAGGAGCACGGAACACAGAGGTCTTGGTGGAGCAGCTCGTGCTGGAAAGCAGAGCCCAAGCTCAGCGACGCTGGGAGGTGGGTGACCTGTGGGTTAACATCACTGCAAACAGCTGCCCGTCCCATGTCTCACGCCTCCTATCTCATATTTCATATTTCATAGTAATTTGGGTTTGGGCAGAATGAAAGAAAATGGTTCAGTCCTTGTGAAACTATCAGGCAAGAAAAAAACCCATGTTGGTGTTGATCTGGAATGGTTTATTTCAGCCTAACATGGTTTTAATCCTGGAAAGCCTTTTCTGAATTTACACTAAAAACCAAATATGACTACAATGCAAGCAATATCCATTCTTTAAACCATCCCGGAATTAAATGCCTTTCCTTTTAAAAATAAAGTATTTCCTTGCTGAAACTATTCACTGAATCCAACAGGAATGGTTAATGGCCTCCATGCAGTTAAGGAGTTGACATAGTTTCAAGGGAATTCGCTGGTTTGAAAATTTCCATTGAAATTGTGGATTTTTTCACATTTCATTTTGCCTTCCCCATAGCTGTTTGTTTCTGCTGTTTTTTTCTTCTGCAAACTCCAGGCTCGTTTTGTACCTTCTTATAAAGAACATCTAAGAACAGCAGCAGCAAGTGTGCACCAGATACAGACTGCACGCAAAAGAGAGAAAAAAACAGTTTTTGCAGGTTTTTTATCCCTAGCCAAGCTTCTTAAAGGGATTTTTAGCAAGCAGATATAAATTCCAAGTGATCCTATCTCTATGTTGAATAAAAGTACTTGCAGAGCCTTAACTTTAAATATTTCCTATTTGTTTCTGTCACATAATTTTAAGATCATCATAGCCCCGGGAAGCCCATGACCTCATTCAGTCAGAGCACAGCGGAACCACACAGGAACCGGCCCCGCTGCTGCCTCAGCACAAAATCCCGCAAGCGTGAAAGTGGAGAGTTTGGGCAAAAATCCTCGTTTTAAATAGTATTTGTCATGAAGTTCTCAGGTAAGTTTATGTAGACAACACAACAGAGAGAAACAAGTAGGGAAACTCCCAGGGCATGGGAGTTCCTGCAAGGAAAAGGGGGGGGCTTTGCTACAGAACCCTCCATCGTTATTGCACTGCATTATTCTACAAATCGGTGAATAACCTGCATTTATAGATGGAGGAAAGGAATATCTAATCTAGGTATCCTCCAGCTTTCCCACAGTGCATAGACAGTGCACCTTAACAAAAAGGTGGTCTCGCAGTCTGTAATTTACCCTTCCTCCACAGCATCCAGGGTCTCATGTAAGTCACACCTTATGGGAAAGCTAAAAGGAAAAAAAAACCTCCCCAAAAGCGGGACCAGAGTCACCATCATTTGACCATTGTGCTCTCCCACGGCACGGGTTAACGTATGTGCATTAAACCTTGCCTTTTATTCCTACCAATATAGTACCTCTAGTCCTCACAAGTTTATTATACTGCTTTTCCAAAGTGCTGGGTTATGTTTGCAGGGCACAAGCCTTTTTCCCTGTACCTGCGACACGTGCGTGCGGGGACTCTGTGAGGAAGGGTTGAAATCTGGCATTTATGTGTTTCCAGGTCTTGCTCTTTAGCTCTTTATCCAGGGAGACAAAGCTGCCTTCGCTGAACGCCCATCCACCCAGAAACTGGTGGTAGCAGACGAGACACTTGTGCTAATTAATATTTTATGGGCTTATAGACTTTCTTCCTCAGCAGCTGGTCTTAAATAAAGACCAATTTGCAAAAGTGTTAATTAACTCTAATTACAAAGCACATTGTAGCTTCTCCGAGGATTTCCGTCTGGAGAATGACATGTAACCGTTCAGCCCGTCGTCCCCATCATGCTGCAGCGATACTTCAAGGCAGCTTTTTCTAAGGACTCCACGCACGTTTCCAAATCCAAACAATCACATCCCGCATTGGATGGTCAGAGGGTACCAAACGGCCCCGCTAACAGAGCGTGCCAGTTCCTTTCCACATACGGGCAAATCCTTAAAGCCGGAGACTTTTCCTGTGCAACCTCCTCCCCCGGGCACCGAAGCGAGCGTGCCCTCTGCTGCGACCTGGACGAAAAATTTCTCTGCTCCCCGCTGAGCTGCGGAGGACTGATGCTGGTCCGCATCCAAGATGCTTCAGCAGCAAAAATGGGCCCATGGTCATAACTCCGCGGAGTGGCATCTAACCCCCAAACGAAGGCAATACCTTTGCCCAGAGCAGCATTAAATAAACGTACTGCAGCACCCAGGGTAACCGGTGAGTTGAACTCCGACGCGTCTTATGCTTTGACAATACATTTACGCGAGCGTTCTGTTAGCTTCCTGTGACTCATTTCGCTGGGTTTACACGCACAGACTTTCACGTGTTTTACCCCAGGCAGAGCCGGAGCGTGGCGTGCGAGCGCGCGCGTGTGCCGAAATACAGCCCCGGAGCAGCACCGCAGCGTTAATGAGGAGGAAATCAATTAGGAGTTTTGACACGCGGCAATGCGCTCAGGCAATTAGCCCTGTCTCTAGCTATGAGGCTGCGGTTTTAACGTGACAACGACAGCGACTGTGTCACTTACAGCCCTCCTGGTGGCTTGCAGCGCTGCCACTCTTGCTGATGGCAACTATTGCTTTCCTCCCGCTGGAAAGCAGCCATATGTGGGGTCTCCTCCGCGGACAGCTTTAATTGGCAGCAATCAGGCCCACGTACGTGGTGTGCGTGGCTGGGGGGGGGGTGTTAATTTTCTAATGGTGTTGTCTTACTGCTTAAAGCTCTTGGTAAGGATGGAAAAATGCACCGAACGCTGCGGCCTCGCTGCCTCTGCTTGCGGAGCTGCAGGGGGATGGTTTTTACATGACCTGGTCCCGTGCAGAAGCCAACAAACCAACCTTCTGATTTCCCTTTAAAACCTACAAATCTATAATTTGTGTTAGCAATTATTCTGGAAACGTTATTATTACTGTTATTATTATTGTTGTTATTATTATCATCATCAATCATCATCATCATCTCTGTGATTTGCAGCAGCTTTTATACAGGAAAGCTGGGAGAAAAGTCAGATTGCATCTCCGACTCGAGGTAACATATATTCACTATAAATTTAAAGGTTCAGACTTTGAACGATTTAACCAGCCCAAATTCTCCAATCAGTTCCACAGGGCAGTGAAGACCTGGAAAGGAATAAAAGGATGTGAACATCCCGTTGGGAAGCACGGTCTAGGCAAAACTAAATCCAGTTTTAAAAAGGATGGAGGAGAGGTTTTAGTGTACTGAAGTATGGTTTGTCTTAAATTAATTTTTCAATAGATAGATATATGCAATACTGTTAAACAGTCGGTTCAACCACCTTCACAGAGACCCCCTAAAAAAACCCACAAGGCCTTTTGCAGCATTAACTTCTTCAAACAAAACATTAGCACATTAATAAGCACCAGTTGTGGAGTTTTCCTATTGAGCAGCGTCCTGCAATAGGGGCTGCATTATCCCAGCTGGGGCCGGTGCCGTCTCACCCCCAAATCCAGGTGCGGGGCCATGCCGAGGCAGGTGGGGACGGCTTCCATTCATGTGGTGGGTGGCACAGCTATTAATTAGACGATTTACCAAAAGAAGCCTTCTTTTGTACATATGCACACGCTGCTTTTCAACTTTCAAAGGGCAATTCATGAACTGGTAAAGGCCTGGCAAATTAATAATAATGAGCTAATTTCCATGCCATCTGCTAATCGCTCTCCTTTGCAGCATTTGGCTCCCGAAACAGGAGTTTTTCCCACTCTCCTTCTGTCTACCAACAGGAAATAATGACATCCAACTAAACTCTTTTGGAAGTGATTCACTTGGTATTCTTTACCACTATATCAGCACTGAGTCGTTGCACAACCTCCGGCTCTCATTTCAGTTCCTCGAAGGGAAAAATCTCTCAAGGGAAAGGAGGGGTGGGTTTTACAGTGCTGGGCTGATCCCTCTTCTTTCCTCCTTCCCTAAGGCCACGTTTTCTTTATTGGGGTTGATTTTTGTCCCCATATGACTTGGGATCAGCAGACTAGGGGCAGCGTGCTCTAAGGAGATCGGTGTGTGGTGGGCTGGGGATAGTGGCCAGGATGAAAAACAGAGCGCTGTATTTATGGGGTGTATAGACCGCAGCCGTAAATGCCAGCCGCTCCTTGTAAGAGGAGCTGACTTCGCTTCGCAGCCCCTGGAAAGGTCAGGGCCATCGGGATGCAGCGTGCGGCTGTACGCTGCTGCACGCACCGTCTCGTCTCTGAAACCGCAGGAAGCAGACACGCGGACAAATAAGCCGCTTCAAACATGCGTTGTGAGACCTGGCTGAGCAAAGGGGTTTGGTCAGCCCCAACTGGGTTTCTGCTCAGCGCCGTGGCGAGGCCACAGCCGTGGGCTCGCTCCAGGGCAGCGGTGGCCACCACAAATCCCCCTCTGCAGGTGGCCATGAATGTGACCTACAGAGGCCACCGCATCCCTGTGCTGCCTGCCAGCCCTCCTTCAGGCCAACGATGCTTCGTTTTCTTCTCCATACGGGGTATATAAGAACAAATAGATCTCAATGCCCTCAATTTTAAAAAGGTTAGCAATCACATAAATATGGGATGGTGGACCAAAAAAAATGGCTCTTGGTTCATGTTCTGAGCCAAGAGGTCTCTTGGGGGAAGGAGTTGATTGCAGCTCTGTTGCTTCCAGAGTCACTGCTGTCACGGGCCCCTTATGCCATTGGGCTATGTGCCATTATAGCTCTCTGTGTGTGTGTGTGTATATATATGTAATTTTTATATATATATATATAAATATAAATATTTCTTCTTATTTGCAGCCCAGAAAGCCGACCGTACCCTGGGCTGTATCACAAGAAGCGTGGCCAGCAGGTCGAGGGAGGGGATTCTCCC
>JAVKLA010000001.1:51778372-51794230 GCA_034782735.1 Sagittarius serpentarius | reverse complement strand
GCGGAAGGTGTCCCTGCCCGTGGCGGGGGGGTTGGAACGAGATGGTCTTTAAGGTCCCTTCCAGCCCAAACCATTCTGTGATTCTGTGCTTCTGTGTTGTGTTTCATATACCCTATGCACAAATACGGCCTGATTTTCTGCTGCGAGGCTAAACGTTGCAAAATAATACTGGAGTTGCTGAAAAGTCTTAGGAAAAGGTGTACGAAATGGGACCCGCCACCCATCCAGCCCTGCTGAGAACATCCCTGCTCCAAAGAGCATACCTTGTGAGCATCAGCCCGCTTTTAGGGTCCCTTAAATATTTTATTTAAATTTCAGTGTGTTTTTTTCACGTTTCAGCCATAACAGCCACGTGAAAGTGGCGGGTTTAAGATACACTTGCGTTTTGTTAACAGCGGGCTCCTGCCAGCCTTCCAGACAGGACTCTCTTGTAACGTGAGCCTTTTTTATATAGCTCAGACCTCATTAAAGTTCTTTTATGGCCTCTAAAACAATCCCTCCCATAATCTTATATTCAGTTTACTTAATATCTCTCTCTCCCTCTTGGGAAATTTTGAGGGGAAAAAGGGGTTTTTGAAGCATCCCATAGGTGACAGCATGGGGCTGTGCCAGGGAAAGCCACAGGGACTTCGGTGCGTGGGGGAATTCCACGTTTTTCAAAACTAGCTGCTGGCGATGGGATCGCAAAGGTGAGCCCGGCGCCGTGGCCATGGGTGAAGCTGCCCAGGTCCGGTGGAAGAAGTAGAACCGTAAATACATAGTAGGGAATGAATAAGTGCCTTAATACTGATGTTTTGGCTGCTACTTGAGGGACCTGTTTCTAGACCAGGGGGAAGATTGCCTGCCTTGCTGGGAGAGCCTGGCCAGACTGGGATGTGAGCAGATCTGCTGGGTTTTGGGGCTGGGGACTGCCCGTGGGAGTGGTTAGGATGGCTGGAGACTCCTCTGCAGCCCCCGGGGGCAGAGCTGCTGGAGGACAGGACGGGTTCTCAGGCCCACATGCTCAGCCCAGGTCAGGGGAACTGCAGAAAACGCATTCAAATATTTTTACTACAAAAATAGCATCTTCTTGCTCAATATATTTGGGAACTCAGTTGCTAGCCCCTGTATTTCCCAAGTTGGTGATGCTGAAAAACTGGTTTTACCTTTTCCAGAGCTGCTGTAAGCATCTTCCTTCCAGCCCAGTCCTGAGTCCTACCCCGCGCTGGGGAGAGGTCACTCTGCCTTGTGCTGCTCATCTCTAAACATCAACCTCCAAATCTATATTGGCCTAAGGCTGCCAAAATAGCGGTGTTCCTTTGCGAGAAGGAGCTTTGGGGAGGGAAGGCGCGAAGCAGCTTGGCTGGTGGGAGTCTGTCCATCTGAGCCAAATGGAGAGAAACTGTTTTTTTACATGGGTGCTGGGCAAAAATAGACTCCCGCGATCCAGTGTGTTTGACAAGTGACTGCAATAATGAGTGTTTTCCATCGTTAAGTCACATCACACAGCCTTCTCTAATAGAGGGGAACACAAATCCACTTACTGCGGACAAGTGCACTTCCAACCCCGTGTTTTGGAGCATGTTTAATCAAATTACAAGTTACGATGAGCTGTGACGGGTGGTAGTACGGTATTTAAGAGGTGTATTGCTGACAACGCAAAGATTTTTTGTGCTAGCAGTGGTTTCAAGTTGATTATTATGAATGGCTGCCTAGAGCAAATGTAATTTGTAAAGCTACGAGAACTTGAAAAATCCGCCAGCAGTAGCTTGCTTTGCTCGTTAGAAAAATCTCCAGGGTTCCCGTAGCAGGTAGAGAGAAAGGAAATGTGCTTGGTGGCACTTAAGGATTCAAGTGTCTTGCGATGCAAAGTGAAACGCTGTGATTCAGTGGTGATAACCCCCCGTATGCCCCCACCCTGTGCAAGGACCAGCTACCCAGGGGCTGCTCTGTGCAGCATGCCTGTGCTTTCAGAGGGGGTGCGACCCTGTGACCATCCGTGGGTGCTTGTCATGCAAGTCCTTTGCTCAGCGGCAATGGCATCAGGGTCCTGGTTGTGGGGAAGGTGACGGCGGCCGGGGCAGTGGGTTTTGGAGGGGAGGAGCTGGGATCTGGGAGAAAGCCCCTCCAGAGCACTGCGGGGCATCCAGGGCCATCCCGAGGGCCGGGCACCAACTCCCAACCTCCAGCTGGCACGACTGATATTTTTTTCCTGTCTAAAAAAAATAATAAAACTTCCCTAATAAAATCACCTTAAGTGCAAGACGTTCTGCTGAACAAAACCCCACTTGTTCCTGGGGAACAGTCAAAACAATTATTAGCACAAATTTCCAGCTCATTATCTCCCAAGGTGACATGTCATGTCAGGCACAGTCATGTCACAACACGCCGTATCCAGATGCAGCTAATAGAAGGTGGCAGCCCCTATGCCAGGCTGGGGGAGCGGGTCCTGCCCGCCCTGGGGACGAACGGGGAGCTCGGATGCCGTCAAGCCTTTGGGGGGGAGGTGGGGGGACGGTTCGGGCCTGCGGTGCTTGTAGAGAAGGGCTGGAAATGAAAACAGCCCAGCCGTGTCCCCCGGACACAGCAGCTTTCCTGGTACATGTGCGATTTTGAGGCACTGCACAGCTGTAGCCGAGCTTTGAGACGTGTGTATGTGTGCGCGTGCATGCATAAATATAAACGACAAAAATAAATAGATAGATAAATAAATAAAATTAGAAACCGCAGCCAATTGCATTTTAACACCCAATTTTGCGTGCCTTGGGCTGAGAGAGGCGCAGGAGCCGGCATGTTCCCTGCGCCAGCTGCAAAATGTGCATCTCTCCCCGCTTTCCCGCAGGCTTCGGCAGCGAGGGACCCACGACCCCCCGGTCCGCACCGGCCGGCGAGCGCGGAAAGGGACGCGCGGCTCCTGCAGCTGCCTGGGCTTTGGCAGGGGATCAGGCAGGCAGGCAGGCGGGCAGCCGGCGTGGATCACACGAGGGCTGGTGGCATGACCTACATCCCAAAAGCTGGCCCTGCAGCCTCGCAGCCGCCGACGGTAATTTAAAAAGAAGGAAATTAGCTGACACAAAGTTTAAGAAAGAAATTGGGAAAGCGTCTCGGAGACAAAACATAGAGGCAGAACGTTGGGGAAAATCAAATCCCCGCTTTGTGTATGAAGTTATAGCAAAAATAATGCCAAGAGATCGGAATCTGACGGCAGTCTCTCGGCGCTGGGATTTTTATTCAGAGCATGAACAATGAATTTGCATCCTAGGAAACAAATGCACTCCACATGCCCTGAAACAAATAAGTGGAGACATTCCTTTATTCCGCAGCCAGGAATCTTAATCTTGCTGATAAACAAACCAAAGGAAAAAAGATCTCTGAATGTCATGTTTTTCTGTAGTGCTGTGTTTTCTTTAGTTAAAGACCTGAATGCCGAACAGAAAATAAAGTAAGCTTTGTGCAAGAAGAGATTTGCTCCATCATGACGGTGAAGGCAGATCCTTCACTTTTTGGTCTGAAACAATTTCTTCCTTCCAGTTTCTGGTTTTCCTTGTACTCTACTGCAAAAGCAGCCGATGGGGACAGGGAGGTGGGATGTCCCCATGTCCCTGGGGATGAGGGTCCCTTGCAGGTACCTGCACAGCACCACCCAAGCCTGGCTCTGTCCTGCCCTTTCCCTGACATCAAGTAAAGCACCAAAATCAGCAGGTAGGTATCTTTGAGACATCACGTTTGCTGTCATTTTCTAACGAGGGGGATGCTAAGGATCTCCTCTCATTCCCCTCTCAAAAGCTCAGCAGGCTTTGCTTAAAAACTGACAACAATCTGCTTCTATGCAATTTGCAAAGCCGCATTCAATCCTTTCTAATGTATGCAAAATTATTCAGGCTTGCCAAACTCAGGTTTGGAGTTACCACCGCATCCCAGGCTGAAGCAATGTTTACAATAGCTATGTGCTAGAATAGGTTCAGGGTGCAACGAGTGGGTTTTTTTGTGTTGGAGAGGAGCGGCATCCCTGGGATGCAGCCCCCAGGATATCAGGAAGATTTTATTTCCCTTCTCTTTGCAGGTGGTTTTCGCTTCGCCTTACGATTGTCCCCACCTCCCCAAAGGAAAGTCTTCAATTTTTCTTCTTAATTCCTCAAGACTAAGCTATTTCAGACTATGTTTGGTAGATGCTAGCCCTTCTAATTATTGTTTTGCTATTCATTTTGCTAGTGTCATTTTGAGCAGAATACCACCCGCCTGGTTGCCTGGCTCAGAGGAGCACATTTATACTTCTGCAGAGCTGTGATTTGTAATTACAGGGTCAGAAGTTCATCTTCCTCTATTTGCTCCTCCCTTTGAAATTCCAGCTGAAATTTCTAATTTCTTGACCTGGCAAAAGGAAGGCGCTCACCTAATTATGATCCTGTTTCACTTTCCAGAGCTCCTTTGGCCCTTGTTAGCTGGAACAATCTTTTCCAAAGTCCTTCAGTAACTTCTCTCTTCAAGAGAGAAGGTGAAAATCCAGCAAGATCAGAGTCTGCCCGTCCCGGCTCCGGGGAAGAGAGTAGGTTTTCTTTCCCACCACCATGAAAACGGAAGACTAAACCCCTTTCTAATGGAATAAACTTGAATTCTCTCCAAAAAAAGCCTCCATTAAGGCTAACAGATTGCTTACAAGCTCCTGCACAAAGCCTGGCTGGATCGCAGCAGAGGCAGAAATTCCTGAGCTGTGGCTCGAGCTTTAATCAGGCAAAAATCCCACTGAACTCACTGGGAATTCTGAGGTCTGTTTTGGCCCATGAACGGGGAAGGAAGGCAAAGCAGCACTTTCTGGTGGATGCACATACCCTCCTCCCCTCTCGTTTGCTCCTGGAAGGACCGTCGTGCTGCTCTCACGCTGAAGGATGCGTCCTTCCAAGCGCCGCAGTGTATAATCAGTCGCATTAAGATATTCCACGCCAAATTATTTCCTTATCAATAATAACGTGAGCTGTTCTGCTGGTGCTCCCCATTCAGCTGAAGCAGAGGGTCGGATCCTTTCCCCTGCACCTCCCTGGATCAGCCTCCCGGTCCAAGGAACTGGATTTTCTGCTGCATGTCATCTTTGGGCTAACACAGCGATGCTCGGTCTCCGTGTGTCCCCTCACCCCCCGGGGGTGACAGACCCACCAGGCTGGGCCAAGGTCATCTGAGCATGGGCATACCCAAACCTCTCCATCACGCTGCAGGACAGGCAGTAATGCAGATAAAATAGAAATGCATTCTGTTTGGACAGGTGCAATAAATTAATCTCACATCTGGTGAAGCTCAGGACGGGGCTTTTTCAGGCAAGACCATCCATCAGCGCTGGAATCGCAGCATCGTGGGGTCATGAGAGGCAGGGGCTGCCTCTGAGGGGGCTGCCTGAGCCTGAGGGCTGCTGCCTGCCACCCCTGCCTGCAACAGCTCATTTCCAGCACCACTGAGCCAGGAGTTTCACCCCCAGTAAGATTTCGGCATGGAGTGGAAAGGAAAACCTCGGCTGACCTCGGGCACGGGCTGGAGAGCAGCAGGGGATGCGGGGGACCAGGACGGATGGAAACCCACCCGCAAGCAGGTGATGCCCCAGGAGGGTCAGGGGAGGGCAGGCAGTCCCACCCCCTGGGCTAATTGTCGGCTGATGATTTATCAAAACCGTCTTTCCAGCTGGAGGCTTCGGCCTCCACGTTTCCAACCCGTGCCAAGCTAATGACGGAGCTGCTTTCCAGAAACATCTGACAAACACATTGAAACCCCCAGAGCACTGACTTGGACGGGGAAGGAGACACCACCTCCAGGAGAGAGGCGGCCCGAGGGTATTTTTTCTTAAAAAACCAAAAGCACAGCTTCTGAGGAAGAGCTTGGTGATGCAGAGGTCCCACCACCCTCCGCCTGTCTCACTGAATGAATTTGGGTCTGAGGGCTTTTTGGTCCATAAGCACAGCGCTGAGCACCACAATTCCCACGGCGGGAAGAGCGGTCGTGGCAAGAACATAATTTCTAGACTTTTACCTCCCATAAGTTCGGAGAGCTGCAGGATGACGAGGGTCTTCATGAACAGTTGGCTACTGGAAGAGAAGACATTTTACAGAGGGATTTCATTCTTTCAGAGTCGTTTGAGTTTTTTCCTGGAAAGAAATTAATTTGGGGTTGTTTTTTTTCTAGGTATTCCTACATTTCCAGAAGTTACACAAGGCTTCAGGGACACAGGGAGCGGAGCACTGGAGAACAGGGACCCTGAGTCCCAACAGCAGTTTCTGACCATTAAAACCCCCATGCAGCCCCGGCGGGGAGCGGGCGGCGGGCAGCGTGCCTACGGCAACCGATGCTTTCGGACGTCCCTCTTTCACCTCCAACACGAGATGGTCGTGCCTGATTGCTGCTCACAACCTTTCGCCCAAAAGAGGTCAATATTAGAAGCACTTCAAAGCCCCCAGCCCCTCTGAAAGGCCTTGCATTAGTAACTCCCTGCTTTTGATCAGAGCATCCTCCTGCCTCGCCCCGCCAGCGATGCCCTCCTGGGCAGATTGCGGCCCAGGGTCCGGCTGCTCTGCCGCGCACGGGAGAAGCAGCCGTCTCCCACAACACGTGAGCCCAAGTGGGTTAAATGTCAGCCCAGGTTTTGAACCAGTCCCTTCCATGTAAGAGGAAAATAATAACAGGAGAAAAGAGATGGTTAATAACGCTTTCCTTGGATTTTCATGCCCTCCCTCTCTCACGGCCACGCTCAGGACTGTGAACTGCTTTCGAAAATGGGGGATTCTAGCATGTCCTTATCACCAGCCATGACCCTGTGGAAGCCCAGAATGAAAAAAAAACCCCACCAGTAAAAGTGCCCTGACCTTTAATTCTCAACCGAAGCCTGCAGTGCTGAGTAGTTGCACTCCTAGCCCAGGCTGTTCACCTTCGAGGTCTTCAGGGAGACAGAAGGCAGATTCCTTCCTCTCTGCAATGATGGCAAGGAAAAAGGAACAAACAAACAAACAAACAGGAAGGCTACTCCCAGCTGGAGCAGAAGTCGGCGGGGGGGGGGGGAATCCAGGAGGTTATTTAAAGCTCTGAGAAGTTCCTCCTTTCAGCCACGTCGCTCCCTCGAGGGGAAGCAGCCTGTGGACGGCAAGGGAAGGAGTGGCTGCAAGGCCGGTTGTTATTAGCTGGCGTCGAGCGAGCTGGGATATTGCAGGATATCGCTGAGATATTCCCGCAAGAGTGGCTGCTCCTTCACTTGGGAGAGCACGAACAAGCTCTGCGCCGGTGGCGTGGAGGTGACGGGTGGCTTTGGCATCTGCCGTGGCCCAGGCTCGGATCAAGTCATACAGCTGTTGCTGAAGCATGGGGAGCGTCATCAATAAGAAAAAAAACACCTTATTGGGGGTCTGGTAACTCAGCAGTGTTTTCTGACCGCCTCAGAAAACGCCATCCCTGATAGCAGCATCCTGTGCGCAGATAATTATTTCCATGACAGTGTTAATTGGGGCTTCTGAGTGGTATCTTTATTAACTCTGCTGATTGCACATCATTAACTGATGGGATGGATCCTAACAACTCCACAAAAGGAGTGTAATGAAAGAATGTCTTCAGATATCTCATTTTCCTAACCCTCCCTGCCTTCATCCTGTAGGTTAGCAAGATGCAGCCTCTCTCAAATCGCGGTGCTGGATCAGATGCATCGCATGCTGGGCTGATTGGGGTTTGGGGCTGCCTCGAGCAGGCATGGAGGTGGGTGAAAGCTAGGCACACCTTAAAATGTCCTGGGGATGCCCTGAGGTGGACTGAATAGAAGTGCCTGGAACTGAAGCCCAGCACCGAACCAGCCCCCTGATCGCCTCTCCCACCACAGCTTTTGTTGACAGCAAGAGTGCAAGAAGCCCAGCCCCGGCACGTGCTGCTCCCTCGACGGGAGCAGAGGGTCGACATACGTCCAGCCCTGAACTCCAGCGCCGCGCACAGCCGAAGCAGAGACGGCTGATTCTTCTGATGGGCATCAAGCAGGAGGAAGCAGGGGTGAGTGCAGGGTACCACCGGCGGGAGGTCCTGCTGTCGCCCCACGTGCAGCTGCCTTGGGGACAGGCGCGTGGATGGCATGGACCATTTGCGTCTGGAGAAGTGTGTAATTCACGTAAAAAAGCAGAAGGGAGCTGCTACCTCCTTCAGTTCATGGATGAGGGTGTCAAAGCCCTCCTGGAGCTCCCCACGTCGCAGTTCCCTGTTAGTTAGCCCTTTGCATTCCCAGGGGGGGGACGCTGGCGTCAGTCCCGTGCAAACGTCCCCAGAGGATGTACAGGGTGTCGGAGGCTCCTGGTTGTACCCAGCAAGAGATCGCCGTCCCCAGCCTGCTGCGTGACGCAAGCCAACGTTCAGAGGGTCACGACACGCGGAGTCGGCAGAGGGTGCTGCACGGGGACCCGGAGCTGCGTCCCCCAAAGCAGGGGAGTAGATGACTGGATCAGGGAACAGCTTTCTCCTGAGGAGAGAGATAATTTTAAAAGTTGGGGTTTTTTTTTCCTTTTTAAAAAAGCAATAAATATTTCACAGGCCTGGAGGAAGAAGCGTGATGCCTGAATAGTTACCGTCCTGGGAACACGGCATGAAATCTCTACACCGCAAGTGCTATTTTTACATCTTTTTTTTTTCATATTGCATAAATGGTGACTGATTTTATGGTCCATGATTAATTTAGACATGCAATAATGGAAAGCCAGGAGCACTCATCCAGTTCAAAGGGCCATAACAGATAAATAATGTATGTTTACATAACTGTAATATCAATCTCAGTAACAAATGATTTGTAGGAAGTCGGCAGAGGCTGGTTGCAGAGAGCTGAGTAACGCTCCTCGGAGTCAGCAGCATTGCACCAAGAGGGCCTTCAAGCAAGACACTGCCGTTTGGAAGTCCACCTGCCACGTGCTACCCCTTATGCCTGGAGATCGGTCTAATCCCCTCCGTCTGAACTCAATATAATTGAACAAACCCAGCTCAGCTGCATCGCCGAGAACATCTACATACAGGAAAACTGAAACGGGAACTGGGTTTCTGGGTGTTTCTTAAACATCGCTGAATTCCCATTTCAGTTTTCCTGTATGTAGATGTTCTCAAAGAAGAACATCTGTTCTCAGAGAAGAACATCTGTAGATGTTCTCCGAGAAGAGCATCCTGCACTTTCTTAGCTGGAGCAGAAAGCCCAAGGCTGGGACCAGAAGTACATCCTTGTCCAAAATGCAGCTGCATTGTCCTACAATGTCTGGACACTGGAACCTGGCCTCTGTTCACTGTCTGCTCCGAAGTCTTCCGCACAGATCCCCAAATACATGGTTTCCTTTTTTTTCCTGGGAGCACCCAGCAATTCACCAAAACATCATGGTTGTGCATATACAGGCGGCTGGGCAGACAAACAGGTAATCGGGAGAAGATGGGCCGACAGTCCTGCAGACAGCAGCACTCTGCCTGCAGACAGGGAAGAGAACTCAGATGTCGATGCCAAAGGCCCAGAGAGCAGGGGCAAAAGGACACCTCTCCCCCCGTAAGAGCATGCAGCCACGGAAGGTGGAGCTTATCTGCCATGGTACAACCAATAGATCACGCACCTGCAAACAGGACGAGGTGTGGGCCACAGATAATGAAGCATCTTTGCACCCCAACACCAGGGTTGTCTTTGGAATAAGTAACACTGTCTTGTTTTTAAACTTGTCAGCTATTGCCTGTGGTATCAGCATTGTATTGCATTAACTGGGGTTAGATAAAAGGTGTTTCTCATTAGGATCTAAACATTTCTGAGAGGCGCTGAGTCCGAAAGGGAGCGGGGTTAGAAAGAAGAAGGAAATAAAAATGTGTTTTTCCATAGGCACCTGCTGTGTGTGTACAGAGAGGCCCAAACCAGACAACAGCTGATGCATTTTGCTGCCTTTAAGTGGTTTCTCACTTTGCCAGAGGTGAGTCACTATTGCCTCACTATGTGCTGCACGTGTAACGCTGGCCATGCAGAGGTAATAGATGTCATTATCACAGGCAATGGCTGTAACTGAGCTGCCAAAGGATGCATTGCGTACGATATATTTCAACCAGAGTAGAAAATCACTGTGGCTTTTCTATTGCCTCTAATGGTTGAGTTATGCAATTCTTTTTCAGGAAACAAAATCTGCTAAAATCCCATTGTGTTTGCATATTTTAATACAGCTGAGCGAGGCGGTTCTGGTCACTTGCTGATGTGAAATGTCAGGGTAGGTGGTTATATAAATGTTATTTTTAGATGTGATAAAAAACCCCAGTTCTTCAATGCTAACACATTTTTTCCTGCTAGGCTGTTATATATTTCAAGAAGGGATTGCATTTTGCTTGTGGCATAGCAATACAGCCAGCCTAATTGTGCATACGTTAATGGTTTGTTTTTAGAAAGAACCTTATCAGGCTCCAAGGCTGCCCAGCAATAATTTGGCTTTGCACTGCACAGACCCTTACCTATAAAACTCATTTATTGCCTGCACAGAAATTGCAGGCTAATGGCTCTTGTCCTGCACGCCACTCCCGTGCCGGCGCGGGGACTCACCGTGGGGCCCAGCACTACCCCGATCCAAGTCACGTCTGTCACTTCTCCCTTCAGCATATCAAATGTTTCATTCGGAACATGTTATTTAGCATTAACCCCATTTCTCTGTGATAAAAGTGAATAATAAATAGAAATTTGGTGGGTAGTCTGAGTTCTGTATATGGAGGCGGCCGGACAGACAAACAGGTAGTCTGGGCTTATCATCACACGTATGGAGGCGGAGGGGCAGCCCCTGACATTTGGTGCAAATAGAAATTATGGGTTTTTTTGGTTTGGGGGGTGGGGAGGGGGGGACCTTGCAAGGTCAGCAGGGCGATGGACTGCGGTGGTAGAGCAGCGGTGCAGGAGATGGTCCCCAGCTCTGCACCCCGTGTTGGAAACAGGCATCCCTGGGAAAAAAACCGCCATCAGCAGTTACAGCAAAGCCCTTTTTTGCTTCAGGCGTTGGCCAGCAATGCAAAACTTAGGGATGTTTCATCATTTGTTCTTGGAAAACCAGCAAGCTTCCTAGTGGGTAAGCCAAGATATTCCCATCCATCCCGGGGATGGACACACGGGTGGGTCCCCTCGCGTGCCCTGGCAGCAGTGGGAAGACCCACAGGAAGACGAAGAAGGATATAGAAGCTAAAAAGTCCCCCAGGGTATGGGTAGAAGCACAAATGCCTTCAAACCCAGAGGTTATAAATTCAATTGTTTTGTAATAAGAGCTAAGAGTTATCAGTGGCTTCAACAGCACTGTTACTCTGAAGTTTCCATGGGGAAAGAAATGCCCATGGAGGAACCACATCCAGGTGAGACCCAGAATGAAAAGAAATGAAAAGCAAATCACAAGGACTTGAACAAATCAGCCACACCTTCCCGCAAACACAGGGCATGCGGGTGTGATGCCTGTGCCTTCGGTGGGTCGGCATTTGTAGTTATGCATATTGCCGTGAAATTGCGTGCTTCTGAAAATTGGTACTATTTCCACTAGAAGTTAAAAGTTTAAGTAATTTTTTCCTCCCGTTATTTTTATTTTCTGCAGAACAAGAAGTGTTCAGGGCGAACTTATTACAGAGACTATTTTTCATGCCAAGGAAAGCAGACGCTTGTCACCTGCACAAGCTAAAATATAAAAAAATTATTTTATTGAAAAAAGTGTGAAGAAGTAAGAGCAGGGCATAGTACACCCTCTGTGCCCATCACGAACGGGTGGGCAGCCAGTTAATTGCATACTTACACACTGTGGAATTTACATACAGATTTGGTATGAAAAGGTGCTCCGTGTTGTAACCCTCTGTGCTGTTCCATATTTCGCATTTCCATGGTGAGTCTTTTCCTGCTGGGAGGCTAAAGTTAAATGCCTATTTTTGTTTTTCTCTCTCTCTACTTAATTTTAAGGATTTCTCTGGGCACTGGGCAGGCAAATGAATTGTGCTGTTGTTAAATAAGCTTAACGAGGTGTCAGGAGCCAAAAAATATTCTCGTGGCAGTAAGGTCTTTTAGTAATGAAACATCGATTTTCCCCCCCTCCCCACTAGAGATATTTTTCCTACTTTAATGCTTAGTTAAAGAAAAATGGTGATTGGTTTCTGAGAGCATAATCCATTTTCAGCAGCTTAAGTTAGTATTTAAAAAACTTTATGAGACTCGTGTATCCGTTTCTCCGCATTGGCACGGGCTTTGCCGGTTGCAGTTGCATGACGCACCGTGCGTACTGGTGCATGATGCACCATCCATAGGGTCATTTTAAAGTGAAAAAAAAAAATACAGATTTCTTGCATCTTGAGTACTTGTTAAAAATAAGGACAGTGCTAATTGGGATTTTAATTGGTGGGGGTGTTTTGCCACTCGTGTTGTACGATGCGCCTGGCTAGCTCACCGCACCGAGTGGTCACCCATCACCCAGAGAAATCCAGAACTCCTCCCAGCAGATGAACTCTTCCATGACATGAAATTGTTCCTCTGATCCAACCCAGATCCCACAGGGAACCAGAGAGTGCAAACGTAAGCCGAGGACTTTCTAAGGCAGCCAGCATCGGCGCCTGGCACTTGAACGCGGCAGTTGCCGGCACCGGGACCGCTCTGTGTACACAGGGATAAACTAAGAGTGAATTTGGCCCACAGAGCCTCTGAGATGCTTAGTCTTTACACAGGAGGATGCTGGTAAATATTTACCAGAGACCATGAAATGCTTTCTGGTCTTGTACGAAGGCAGGCTTTTAAAAACTAAATGAAATTCCTATTACAGGCTCGGTAAAATAGAACAAGTCTGGAGGGGCTGGTCTGGTCTTTCAGGTGAACGATGCTTTAAAGTAAGTTCCTTAAAGACCCACAGAGTAATCTTTCAGTGTTTATGCTTTTATACGGTGGGATATTAACCCAGTGAAATACAAGTGGTGGTTTTGCCTTTGTAATGTGCTTTGAGATCCTGGGGCTGGTTTGGCACAAAGTTTACCCCTGCTCAGCCTTGGGGCTGCGGGTCCCACCCGCTGGGGCTGGGGCTGGAGGAGCGTAATGAACCATTTACCCACTAATGAAAATCGCAGCTATTAAGATAAATTAGAGAAAGAAGCGTAAGGACAACTGTGCTCTGCACTGCTGTAACAAACAGCATCTTTCGCTTGTAATTAAGCTGCGAAGACGCTGCAAGCTCCCAGTCCAACTGTGCAACTGCCAGGCAGAAATATGTCAGCTCTCGTGCTCCGCTGTAATTATTTGCGAAGTTATTTCTGCTCGTCCTGCCTCGGAAACGTTCATGGCCAAGCAAGTTGGGGCCAAGCAAGTTGGCCCTTGGTTGGAGGAAGGCATTTACACAGATTTGCTCCAGCTAATACAGCCCCTTGCTATTAGCAAATGATGGGTAAGCGTTCAGTAAATCACAGCTGGAGAGATTGGAGTGTATTTATAGTTGACTCGTAATATGCTCTGCGTCTGCCTTGGCTTAGCCAGGCAGGATGGTAGGAAGATGCTCTCCAAGCCAGGGGTTTGCTCCGGGGCTTTGTCTGCTGGTAATTCTGAGGTTGCGTTCATCTGGGAGCAAAATTTGTCTCTATATAATTAGGAAGAGGACAAGGTACTAACCATGCTTGGGAAAATTAATCTGCTATACTGATAAGAGAAAGGATTAGGTGGTTATTGTGGAAAAATAATTTAAGCTATTAGCTTAGTGCCCAGCTGCAGTAAGGAAGGCAGAAATGATAATGGGCTTTTTCAGCAGAGGCGGGGACGGGAGCTGCGGTGCTGCCGGGGTCACCGTGGGAAAGCTTCGAGTAAAGAAGAAAGCGGCTGCACAGACGAGTTGTTTGCAAAGGTGCACGGGAGGGATTGAAAAAGTTGAGGGATATAATTGCAAAGCTTAGGAAGTGCCTACGAGGTGCATCGGCAGAAGGATTTTGTACGTGGGGTGGCAAACACGTGGGACAAATTAGCTGGGAGGAGCGCTGGAGCAAAGAAGCTCTCTGGAGAAAGGAGGGAAAAAATAAAGCGTATGGCAACTCCCCAGAAAGTAGATTTTAAGATGAGCTAACTAAGAAGAGAACAAGCGAGCTGCTCCAGAGGGTTATGTTGGTCTCATACGTTCTTCCTAACCATAGCCATAAACGACGGCCGTTGCGAGGTGTCGGTGGGGTTTGCCGGGCGACATGAGGTAGTCCTTGCGAAGAGTCACTTTGCAGGGAAAACGCTCCAGCGCTTCAGAAATATACTGGGAAGGAAGACAAGAAAAATAAAAGAAGATTTTTCTCTCCCCTGATGCCACGTGTGATGTTCCCTCCTCCCAAGGGTCAGGAAGCGATTTTCTGATGGCTAGGAAACACTTTTGACTGCCCGTACATGATGAGCGAGCTCTTCCCACCTTTTACATTATTTTCCTTTTCTCTGTCAGTTTTTGTCATCTTCTGCAAAATGAAGCAGCCGTGTACTTCTTCAAACTGAGTATTATAGACTACTGGAAATAGAAATCCTCTAGCTGTCGCTGGGCTGTTAGTGAAGTCAGCGGGAGGCTGGGAACCTCCCCAGTCTGGAGGGCTTGTAAAATGTTTGAAAAGGAGAATTACAGTGAAAAAACTGTATGTACTGAAATAGCCACCCACAGCCTACCATGCCTCCTTTAATACAATAGCTGGATGCAGTAAGTCATTTCTGAGGCAGTTGGGCACGCATTTAATGTGATAACTTGAAGATAAGGGGAAATGATTCAATCACCTATTATTTTCTCATCACAGCTGAAACAAAGAATATGGAATAATCGTTTGGCCAAACGATATAAAAAGGACTGAGGGAAATGCGCAGTGTGGTCTGAAATTCATCATTTCCTCCAGTGTGAATCATAGCTTCTATACTGCAATGATGAATTACTTGGGAGAGGTTCTGCCAGGCAGAGGCAAATCCCAGTTACGTATTCCTCATATTTGGATACCTTCAACTATTTTCCAACACGAGACCACTCAGAATCTTCCTTACACAAATAATAGCAATTCCTCCTGCTGCATCTCCATTGCTCCCTGCCTTACGCTTGGCTGTATCATTATTAAAGCATCTTTTGTTATTTGCCTGCTAATGCCATGAGACTGGTCTTCTGCGATTTGCCAAGCACTAAGCGTAACAGATAAGACTGAGCAAATAAAATAATTTGGATTTAGTTCCCAGAAGGAAAGAACCACCTCGATTAAAGACCAGTGCTTCACAGATGAGATTTTCCCATATGGAAACACCCATATGGTGCTCCCCAGGGCTCAGTACTAGGGCCAGTTCTGTTTAATATCTTTATCAATGATCTGGATGAGGGGATCGAATGCACCCTCAGTAAGTTTGCACCAGGTTTGGCAGGAGTGTTGACCTGCTTGAGGGTAGGAAGGCTTTACAGAGGGATCTGGACAGGCTGGATGAATGGGCCACGGCCAATTGTATGAGCTTCAACAAGACCAAGTGCCAGGTCCTGCACTTGGGTCACAACAACCCCATGCAAGGCTACAGGCTTGGGGAAGAGTGGTTGGAAAGCTGCCCAGTGGAAAAGGACCTGGGAATGTTGGTCGACAGCCGGCTGAAGACGAGCCGGCGGTGTGCCCAGGTGGCCAAGAAGGTCAACAGCATCCTGGCTTGTATCAGAAACAGTGTGGCCAGCAGGACCAGGGCTGTGATCGTCCCCATCAGCACTGGTGAGGCCGCACCTCGAATACTGTGTTTTGGGCCCCTCACCACAAGAAAGACACAGAGGTGCTGGAGCGTGTCCAGAGAAGGGCCACGAGGCCGGTGAGGGCTCTGGAGCACAAGTCTTACGGGGAGCGGGTGAGGGAGCTGGGGCTGTTCAGCCTGGAGAAGAGGGGGCTGAGGGGAGACCTCATCGCTCTCTGCAG
>JAVKLA010000001.1:51757286-51778272 GCA_034782735.1 Sagittarius serpentarius | reverse complement strand
GTTGTTTTTTTTTTGCTAACAGGACATGAGAGAAAGGAAGAGGGGATGGGGAGCAGGCAGCAGTGTCCCAGCGCAGGGGGTGGCACCGCACCGAAGAGCGGGGCTGGTGATAGCAATTGTCCATTGCTGTCAGACAACGCACACATCATCTGAATATTTAAAACATTTATTTATACAAATGTACAGCATTTACAATAGTTAAAAAATGAGACATTTAAAAGGAATATCACGTATATAAATAGGGTGCAGCTCAGCATTTATGTGCTTTAAAAAAGCCCCAAGAGCTCCGCGAGCAGACCGGGCACACCGACCTGCCGGGGGCGCAGGGAGGGTCCTCTGCGGGTTCCCCGCTTGCTCTCACTCACCTTAATTTGCTCATTTAAGCTCAATGTCCATAACCCTCGTACCGCAGCCAGAGGCAGCAGCTCAGCTGGACAGGGCTCACGTCCCTTTTGAAGGGCACGACTGTGGCACAGCGGGGCCCAGCACAGCACAAGAACCAGCACTTTCTCCGTCTGCGGCAACGTCACGGTCACAGCCAAGCTGGTGATGCGCTCAGGAGTGGCTCCTGCTCAGGTATTTGCAAAGCACTGGGCTGGGCGTAACCACGTGGCCGGCAGCTGGGAGCTCTAGGTGGGATGCGGTATTCATTTCCAAGCTCCTTTTTCTCGGCGCATCCACAATTTAACACAATTTAACCATCCACCTTAACATACAATGAATCAGCCCCCTGGAATACCACTTTTTCCTCCACTAACTGCAAAGGGAGTAGAAGTAACTGGCTTGGTTTAATACCTCTACAACGCCAATAACTAAATTTGATGGGTGGCATCCCCGTCTTTGCAGGCAGGGAGCATTACCAGGTACCCAAAAAAAGGCTCTGTTCTGTCTGAGGTCCACCTAAACACAGTATGAAGATCCTATCTGTTGGTGCACACAACGAGCCGACTAGCACTGGAGCCCATGTCATCTCACACGGCAGGCACCACATTTTTAGTGGTCCTAAAACTCCAACATCTTATGAAGAAATCCAGCCATTCCTGCCGCTCAGCCCGTGTGGTCATACATACCTAGCTCAGAGTTACCAAACCACAGGTTAGGCTTGTTAAGTAACAACGAAACTGCAAAATGCATGGAAAATAGAGGGAGGTGACATACAGTGAAGCCAGAAAACGCAGCCAGAAACCTGACTGTGAGCCGTTGACCAAGGCAGCCAGCTCAGGTCCGGAGGTACCATCTGCTTCTTGCTGCTGGTTAGGTGTCCTATTGAGGGACTCCTGAATGCACGCATTGAACAGCAAGGCCTAACGTGAAAAAGTAAATCCTTAAAATGTCCGGCTGAGCTGCCACCACCAGCGTGTGACCCCTGAGAGTGGGGAGCTCCCCACGAGGTGCTACCGCTGGCCACGCACAACACAGCCCGAGCCTCCGGCCCACCTTGGTTGAACAGATCAGCAAGATGTTCGTGTCTAATCTCAGGTTTCCCGTGCTCCCGCATCATGCTGGTGCTCCCACACGTCTTCGCAAAGCGCATCTCCTGGATCCGGCCCTGCTCCGACACAAGACTGCTGCCGAAATGCTCGGCCAGTGCAGCAAACCTGTTTAACCCCCACCCCAGGAGAGTAGCTGAACCACTGAATGAGGGCCTTCCAGACTTAAACTCTTCCATTTCACAGGACGATAATAATAAATATTTAAACTGCTGTTGGAGAAGTCATTAAGGCCCTCCGCCTCGTTCTCCCACAACCCGCAGGTACCTCGCACAGCTCTGCTCAAGTGAGCCTGCAGAGGAGGGGGACAGGCTTTAGAAAGACTGCAGGGTTGATTGGGCGTGGGGGGGGGTCAGGGATAGGTCTAACTTGCATAAAAGATTGCAACTGCCCTCTTAATACTAGTGATCTGTGAGGAAGTCACAGAAGAACGGAAAGGACAGCAAAACGCAAGGTTTGTCTGTGAGTAAGGTCAGCTAGCCTCTCCTCAAAAATGTTAGTTTTTTATAAAAAGCTAAAAAATAGGAAAGAAACAGTTGTTTTCACAGTGATGTGTGTATATATATATATATATATATATATAAATTTTCAAAAAAACATCACATCACCCAGCAAAACACACCAAGGCTTCCGGCCTGCTTTCCTTCCCCAGAGAAACCACCTGAAACTAAATGGGGGAGCAAGTGCTGCTCTTGGCCCTCCCCCTCCTCCTCCTCCTCGGCCTCCAGTAAAACTCCCCAGAGTGCAAGCAGGGTTCGCTCCACACGCCACAAAACTCAAGGCAGCGCCTTGCACGCTCAGGTCGGCAGATTTCTCGCCATTAACGGTATCCGACACGGATGCTGCTAGATGAGGGCTTGCCGGTACTCTCCAGGAGCCCTTGACAGAGCATTTGGATTCCAGCATTGGCTTCCTTCAGCTGCCTTTCACTGTATAACTCACCGAAAAAAAGCACTTTGGAACATAGGCGTACCGTAACTTGATAAAGCGCAAGGTATCTTGGAGCACGGGTAGCCAAAAATTAGCTCATAAAAGAACAATTTATGACTATAGTGGGGTGGGGGGTTTTTTTGGAAAAAAACCACCCCCAAAAAATGTTAATTATAAAAAAGTTTGGTTTAACCTTAAAGCAAGTCCATGACACCCTGCTTTTATTACTGACCTTGCAAAACAAAGTTGATTCTTTTTTTAAAAGTGATGCAAAACATTATCTAGATATATATATTTATGATAATTTATATATTACAGGCTTACCCACTTGCAAAACCCACCATTTTGCCTAGCAATAGATCAGTATTAAGAATCTTTTAAACACTTTACACCCTACTCAGCATACAAAAATAAATATTGCATACACGATTTCCGAGCAAAACAAGCAACACAGGCCACCAAAATACAGCTGTAGCTAGTAACAGTCCGTACTCCATCGTGGGAGCGCTTTAAATAAAATAACAGAAGCTATTCAGGATCGACTCTCTCCCATACTATAGGACTGGCTGCCAAAATGTGAAAATAGCTGAAGCCCCGAAACACTGGGAAGGCGTTGGCTCGGCAGGCACCGGCATCGCCATCCGGACGCCCGCCGGTTCTCCACGCACCTTCCTCCTCCCCCCCCCAGAGAGGGGCAGGGGCCACGCACCCACCTCCCGCTCTGGCTGGGCTTCAGGAACAGCGGTTTGAGAGTTTCGCTGGTTCGGTTTAGAAACCCCAGCGATCTTCTGCACCTCCCAGCGTCTGCTGTTACGGGGCGGGGGGGGGGGAGGCGACTCTTCCCTGCTGCCGGTGGACAACCTCAGCGGAAGGACCGGCGCGCCAGGCTGGCCTGATCCAAGCTGCTGCGGCTGCTCCCTCGACCTCCCCCCTTCCAGCTACTGCTGCCTTGCTACAAACTCCTGCCCTCTCGGAGAGAGGGAAACACCGCAGAGGCACGCTGGGCTGTGTATTATTTACCCTACCTTCTCAAAACAGGTTAACGAGACACCAGAGTTAGTTAGTCCTGAGACAAATTACAAGAAAGTTTCAAATGTGTAAGTGGCGATACTAGCAGCTGGCAGGGATGTAGTACTTTTAAATAACGTTTCTTCACGGGGAAAAGGCAGGCATTCAGAAAAGCGTTCTGTATCAGTCGCAGCCATGGATTCTGGGAACATTTGGCATGAGTTTCTTCAGAAAACAGGGAGAGAAACACGTGACGGTTTTACCCCCTTCAAGTACGTCTACCTCCCAGGCTCACTAGTTCATCATTAACAAAAAAACAAGGGGGAAAACCCGTCTTTCAAAGACCACCCCAAAGCGCAGGCTCCGCAGGCAGAGGTTGAACGTCCATGCAGATGTTCTCACCCAGCTCAGCTGCCCGGGGCCGCCCCGCGTGGCAGCGCGACCCAGTGCTGTGACATCAACCCCAACCAGAGACAGGCCGCTGTCAGCAGGGCGGGATGTGACAGTCTCTGTGTCTTGTTGAGGGGGGAGAGGGTTGTAAATACGGCGTCTGTTGCGTTCCGTGGTAGGGGCAAGTTGCAGATGCTTCCTTCGCAGCAGGAGGTGCAGATCTGAAAGAAACCAGGTTATAACTTGGTTGTCTGAAAAATGCCAATACCCCTGAGTAAAGGCGTAGGGAAAATAATACGACATTTGCAAAGGAGCACAGTGGCCAGTCCGATTTTTTTTCTCATCCTCCCCCCCCCCCCGCCTTTTTTCTTTTTTTTAAATCCGTCTACTTGGAAAACAATTTCACCTGTACAGGAACAGCACATTGGCTGGTGCAAGGAGAACACATCCATTTTGAAGATTATTTTCTTCCCTACCCCAAATAAGTGAACTGATGAAAACCAGTGTTGTTTCGCTGAAGTAGAGCTCACAAGCCAGAACGCAAAAAAAACCCCAAAACCAAAACAAAACAAAAAAATCAGTATTTATTCACATAGGGAGCTTTTGGTTGCCTGTCACCTAGCGTGCAGGCACTGGAGCGATAGACAAGTCCTGCGTCAGCCCGTAAGGACGTGCAGCTCTGGCTTCTCGGGGCGAGGAAGCGGCGGTTACAGTACCCTGCCAGAGCACACAGGTTTAGAGCAAGAAGACTGAACGCACCCGAGGCCAAGGGAGCGTAAAATTATACGCAAAACAGAGACGGGGCTGCAGCGCGCCTGGCAGCTGGGAAAGCTCTTTTATTTTAACCTGTTGGAGAAGTTCAAAAAGGTCAACTATTGACCTTCAGAAAAATCTTTAATACATTAACTGTTCGCTTCAGGTATAAAGCGTCTGCTCCGAAGGTTTCGGGGCTTTCCCCCGCCCCGTTTCAGCAAGAAAACCACGAGACAGTCGATGGGCTTCGGCCGCAGAGCGGAGGGGCCAGGACACGGGGCAGTTCTGCAGGCACAGCACTCCTCAGCCAGAAGGGAGTGGTTTGCTCCCCTGAGCTGCTGGCAGGAGAGTTATTTAAAGAGATTATTCTTTTGTTCTGGGAGAGGTTATCCCTTTGTTTCTGGAACAAATGGAAATGAGCTGGAGCTCGTTAAGAAGAGAAGCTTCATTTTTGACAGTGCGGATTTACCCACTGATCCAGTCAGACTTCTGGCGAAGGCCAGAAGGATTATGCCCGGTTTCCATACTTTAAGAAAAGGCAATTTTTATCCTGTACCTTGTATTCTTCGTGCTTTACATATGTGCATCCTGTAGACAGACAGTCCTCTAATGGTACACAGCGCTTGGTGACAGATACGCTCTCTCCAGTAACTTTCATCGTATGTTGGCTAAAGCAGTATCTCGTACCTAGAAAGACAGAAAAATGTGTTTACCTGTCAAATTTGACTTTCGTGATAGTCTACAAATGGGAAGAAATAGGAAAGAACTCTTCGATTTTTTGCAGACCTTGGGATTTGAAACAAAAAAAGGGTCTTTTGATGTATTTATTGCAATACATAAATGTCACGCCCACACCCCAAGCTCTGGCGCAAACCTGGGCTTTCAAAGCGCTCTGGAACACGGAGATTTGTTCCCAATGCTAATGTGAGCCTCTGTGTTACAGATAAAGAAATGCACTCGCATTGGATAATCAAGTTACGGAGGGAGGTTCAGATAAACACCCTAGATCATGCGTGCTGTTAGTTTTACAGGAATTGTCTTTAAAAAAAGAAAACATTCACAATACCTGTTTACGTCTGAAGCTAACTTTCATTTAATTTTTTCCCAGCTTCATGCACAACCATTAATTCTGTAGAACTACCTAAAGCATTACACACTGGAGACGCCTTTCCCTACATCCTAGCAGCCCGTGCACGCTGTCCTCGCTGCTCACGCTCTGATCCTGGCTCTCCCTCGGCTCCTGCACAGCCCAGAGAAGTTCCTTCACCCACCCTGACCCTCAGTTTTATCATCTATAAATTATTGCCAAAACACCAATAGAAGAGTTGGGAGGATTTATGCATTTCTCGGTTTCCCGGTCTTTGGGAAAAGCACCACGAAATGGACTGCGCCCCCGGTATTCCCATCGCGTCTTCTGCACGCTTGTCCCAAGGGAGACCATCCTCCTCCTCCTCCTTTTTTAAGCTACTCCTCTAGTGACATTTGTAAAACACACAGAAAATTCAAAGCAGGATGACTGACGAATGCCGTGGTTATCCTCAGGCACAAAGGAATTTGGGTTTATTTCATGCTTTAGTTGTCAGAGGGAAGTTGAAGGTGCTGTTCCCCTTCCTAGCACTCCAAGACGGAAACACTGGATTTTCAACACAGGAAACATGCCATTATATATTTCTTCTCTAAATTATACCTTGCTTCTTATTAATCAACCTTATTATTAATAAAATTGTTGCTTTCGCAGGGGAAGGAAAAAAGGAGCGCAGTTGATTTAAAGGGAGCATTCCTGTTCAGCCCTCGTCTCCGATGGGCAAAGCCCTGCATACTTCTCACGTTTTAGGCGTTTGGCAAGGGCCGAGCGAGACTGCCGACTAAACATGTTATTCCTTAGGCAATAAAACCCCTCAGACATCCGTCATATCTTTGAGCTGCTCTTAACTCAAGTGCGATAGCCACAGCAAACAGACTTCACTTATCACCAGGGGCTGGGAGACGCTCCGTGGGCTGTCTTCCTTCAAACCGGCCACGGGTTTTTAACGGGGGACACGTGGTTTTTAATGCGGTTTCCAGGCTCTCCTGCCCTGAGGGGTGAAGCTCGCAGTTCTACCCCGAGGGGAGCACTCTCTGCGCGACGGCTTTGAGCTTCGCTCCCAGGACCTTGCCTGGAAGCGCCATTCCCCGGCAAATCTGTGCGTGCGTCACTGGAGCTTTATTTCTCCGGCAGGGACTCTGTCCGTGCGGCGGAGCTCACCCTTGACAGGTCCCAGATGGAACAGGTAAAGCTTCTAGCACCCCATAACTCTTTTAAGGCTGTTTCATTCTTTTAGAAAAGGTTGTGCAGTCATCTTGGAGACATGTATTTTCCCCACACAGAGGGACCAAACGTGCCTCTCCTCACGCAACCATCGCCGATGGCCACCGTCTCCTGCAAGGCAGGGCTGCAGCTACAGAGTAAGTCCACAATAAGCCACAAAATCCACTCGCTCAAGTGAATACTAACTTTTGCACGGCATTCTGCTCTGCCTCTCTTCTCAGAGCAGGCGAAGCATAACGAGGACAGCGGCTATGGAAAGGATTGGGCCAGGGAGTACTGGGAGAGCCTGGAGCAAAGCAGAGGTGGGGAACATCACCGTGTCTAACCCGTAAGGACTGCTCTGGAGGTCGGGAGGCTGCCTGACGGAGGAATGGAGGAGGAACCCCAAACTGAGCCTGTGAAGAACACGGGCCCAACACTACAAAAATTTTACTGAAAATAACAGAGAAATTTAGAGCCATTACAATAAAACATTGCAGCATGAAAGCTGATGCTTCTACGTAACGTGGTGCCCAAGCCAGGCAGCAGTACGGCCACAGGGTAAGGACGAGTCTCGGCGGTATCGTACCAAAAAAGCGTGGATTTCTGTTTCCTAAATTTTGTGGTTCCAGAGAGTCTTTAAAGGCACTTGCGAGCCAGGCTGATTGTGGTGTAATATTCAGGCTGTCCAGCAACACATTCCGTTACAAAAGCATTTGAAAATGAGATTGTTGCTCTGTGTGATTATTTAGGGGATTTTCAGGGCTGTCAATTTACACTGAGCCCCGGCCTGACAGGCGACACCATCACCTCTTCTTTTGCGTTTTTCCTTCCTCTGGTGGAGCTGCCCTGCAAAGACTGCAGAATGCACTTCAGCTGTGAGGTATCTCCAAACGTCCGTATACAACAGACCGCCTCAGTCTCGACCTGCCAGGAGCGATGCCGACCTCCGGCAGCACCACCCAACGGCTAAAACGCACGTTCTCCACGGGGTCCACCTCGCGGGCACCCTCCTATACCCTTAAAGGAAGGGCAAATGAAGAAAGCAGCTACCGAAACCAGAAGCCACAGCGCAGACCAACATCCAGGCTAAATATAAGCACGTGTTGATAACCAGCAAGGCCGGTACATGTCTCCGTTTGGGGAAACTGGACTTCTCCGCTTTCAACTGGGTAGGGGAACACTGAATCTGGTATTTCAAAGGGCCCAGAGTCACACGTTGACTTTTGAGAGCCCGCTTCCCAAACCACAGCCTCTAACAGCGCAGGAACATCACTTCGGTGGTCGTGGCCATCATCCCCTTCACAAGTTGTCAGCCGGCCCACGGGCCATCCAAAAATAAAGAGTACTGGGAGTATTTTGAGCGCAGTATTTCCATACAAATTAAATCACTAACACAGTTTCTGCTTGAGCTGAAGCTACACTGAGGCTGAAGCCCCTCACCACAAGAAGGACACGGAGGGGCTGGAGCGTGTCCAGAGACGGGCAACGAGGCCGGTGAGGGCTCTGGAGCACAAGTCTTATGGGGAGCGGGTGAGGGAGCTGGGGCTGTTCAGCCTGGAGAAGAGGGGGCTGAGGGGAGACCTCATCGCTCTCTGCAGCTCCCTGACAGGAGGCCGTAGCGAGGTGGGGGTCGGTCTCTTCTCCCAAGGAACAAGCGACAGGACAAGAGGAAACGGCCTCAAGTTGCGCCAGGGGAGGTTTAGATTGGGTATTAGGAAAAATTTCTTCACTGAAAGGGCTGTCAAGCACTGGAACAGGCTGCCCAGGGCAGTGGTCGAGTCGCCATCCCTGGAGAGATTTAAACGACGCGTAGATGTGGTGCTTAGGGACACGGTTTAGTCGTGGACTTGGCAGCATTAGGTTAATGGTTGACTTGATTTTAAAGGTGTTTTCCAACCTAAATGATTCTATGATTCTATATATCTACACATACATACACGTGTACATGTGTGTCTGTGTCTTTGGCCCTTGGGCCACTTTTGCTGAGATTTTAAGCAAGTGTCTGTGTTACAGTTGGTGCTTCTCCCTCCAGCCACCATCAAGGCCACGGTGGTGGGCAGCCATGACCGGTCTTCGCCGCTCTTTCCCTGAGGAGGTGCTGCAGTTGGATTACAGTGGTGGTTTGAGGACGGGTCTCACGAGGATGTTAAAATCAACCCTGCCAGAACATGCGTTTCTGGGCTCTCCTCGTTTGCGCATGTCCTCCCTGTAGAAATGTAGGTCTCGGCAGCAGCTGGTCTGAGACTACTAATTTCTTACATTTCAGTACAACCCTTCGTAAATATAGAGCTCTTTGCTCTCTTTTCATATTCGATGAAAAGATCTCTGCAGAACCAATGTGGCAATGACGTGTGAGTAAGGTCCATGAGGACTCCTGCTGAATTAAATGGAGTTTCTCCCAGGGGCGAGCGCTGTGAATCCCAGCCTGTCCTTGAAAATACATCTGTCCCATATACAGATCTTCTTTGCTTTTTCTATTCAGGCCATCTTTGGTGTCTAAAGACTGTATTAAAAATGACAGACATTGCCTCTAAATTACTTCTGTCAGGTTTCTGCCTGAACACAAGTAAAAGCACTGATCTTTGCAGCATCATTGCATCTAAACATCAGAAAGGGGTTTTCAGCCAAGCTCACATATAGCTGCCTCTCTGTGCCAGGATGCAGGACCTGTGAAGCGATGCTCCCGTGTTTCCCAAGGAGTTCAGGCTGCCCCGCGTTTCAAGACGATGGGATAGTTACTCACTTTGTAAGCAGACTGTCCTCAGGGCAGAAGATAATTTTTATCTTCTGTATCTTGCTGTTCCAGTACTCTTTGCCTAATTAATATTTTCTTCCCCAAATGCTATCCTTCCCTTTCGTATCTCTTCTGCCACAGCAAACTCATACAGGAGCCATTGGCATGTCCTGCTTCCCGTGAGGCTACTACCATGCTGGCGATGCAGCTTCTCCTAACGTCCCGCCCCAGGAAGCGTAAAGGTTTTGTGCTGCCAGAACGCTCCTCTATTTTCCATCTTCCCCCAGATAAACCAACAGCATTTTAACATCCCTATAATCGGGCCAGCGTGCTCCTACGCCCCAGCCCCGGGGCTGCTACTGGAGTGATGCTGCATGCGAACACTAGAAATTGATGCGTTCGTGCTAACATCAGAAAGTTACTGCCACCTCCTTCTCGTCTTTAAGCTATTTAGCTTCATTTTGTGCAGTTATCTCTAGCTAAGCTGGAATGCGTGGTAATATAACCCAGCTATTTATATAAACTCCCAGAAAATTATGTCCCAGTAGGTATCTGGGGGGGGGGTTTGGCGTTACTTCATAGGTTCATCACAGCAGGGAGCAAACACTGGTGGATGCGCTGAGCACGTGGGGCAGCTGGTTTTGGGTGAGAGCAATGGAGTGGCTCCCTGGACGTCCCATGGGACATGGCATCAAACCTCTGGCCAGAAGGAGAAGAGCCTCTTCCTCTTCCTTTTTGCAGCACGTCTGGCCGTGGTTGGCATTGCTTTAGGATGAAAGGAGCTGCTGGTGTTTATCTATTGACCAGATCAATGAAACAGCAATAAATTCTTGTACAGGTCGTCTTGAACTCCATTGTAAACAGACTCACCACGAGATTCTCAAAGACCCAGATTTTTGGCAAATCACGTATCTTCTTTCACGTCAAAACTAAAATAATAATTTCTGTGTAAAAAATCATTTCTTCTATCTCCAGGCTTTTTATCTCACCTGTGCACCTGGGATCACTGATCTTTCCTTCAAAGGTACCAACAAATACTTTTATTGAAACTGGTTTTAAATAAAACTGCGCATGGAAGATGTGTAAAGATCTTTTAAAAGAAGTCATCTGCACAAAACCCCAGCTTGCGCTATCCCTGATCAAACCTTATAGAAATGTTTACCTGTATCAGTGCTCCCTACCTGGGAAAACGGGAAAAATTTTCACCTCTGGTGAGGCTGCGGGCAGCAAACGAACCTGCAAATCCACAGCATCGGTGTCCCGGAGCGTGCTCTGCGCCCACGCCGAAAGCCTCCAGGATCCGTCCTCTGCCTCTTACCCTGCTGGGTGGGGGAACAAGAACCCCCCTCATGTTTTCTTCCCTTTCCTAAGGCCGATTCCCCTTTCTGACCTGGCACAGCGTTGCAGGGACAGGGAGGGCTGTCTGCAGCCGTCGGGCCCTTCGCAGGGCTCAGACACAAACAGTTGCAAACAGCAGGTATAAACAGAGCCGAGGCAAAACAGGTCACTATTACACGGGGCCGTGTAAAAACCTTCGCAGGCTGAGTCTGAAGGAGCAAAGGAAGAGCTGCGCTACATTTATCCTGTGTTTAATTAGACTGAAATGCATAAAAAACAACAACAGAGGGGTTGGAAAACGCTCGTAAAGGTGAACCCCAGGTGAGGGAAGCTTAACCCCTGGCCGTCCTCCCCAGCCGAAGGATGGTTTCCTACCGATCCTAGTCCAAAACAGTTTGTGACAGCTCTTCTCGTGAGGAGCAGTTTTTTGCGGGGAGCATTTTGCAAGAGGCGTGCAATGCTCATCCTGCGCAGGAGGGAGCAGGGAATCCCTCCGCCAGGATGCGGCCAGCCCGGTACTGGTTCCTCCGGAGCACAGTCTGCAGGAGGACACGGGGACCCCAGCCCCGCAGCGGGCTCCGGGCACAAGCACCAGCTCTCCTGAAGCAACCTAGGGGCCTTCCTCCTGCTCAAAGCTATAGGGTTTCAAAGTAAATGAGATAAGAGAACATGCACGGTCAGATGCACTCAAGATCACCGTCGTACTTTTTCTTTCTCTTAACTTTAAACCCTGGGTTCTGCAAACAGCACTGACAAAATGGATGGCTTCTCTGAACTGCTCTTTTTTGGGGTAAAAATAGTTGTTTAATGACCTTTTGAAACCAGAGGAACATCTGGCTCATCTCTATGACGCCTTGCAGCCAGTGATTTTTTGGATGGGGCAAGTGCATGCCTGTATTTTAACCACAGAGAAGAAATGTTCCTCATCTACGTGGGATGCTCTTGCGTGTGATATTGCAGCTTCAGCTAATTGCCATCTCCATACTGCTTTGGAGTCAGTCATTTTCTGGAACAGTCTGGATGAAGCTAAGCTCAATCCACGTGATTTATCCTCCCTGGTGCTTGCTTTGACAAAGCTAATCTTTGAGAAATGTTTGAGCAATCAAACTGTCTGGGGCTCATGTGCCTCTCAGTCTCAAACCCTTTTTGGTTTCCAGCTGCCGCCAGGGGTCTGTGGGCCAACTGGAGGGAAGTTAAAGGAAAAGAACAACAACAACAACAAAAAATCCCTTGCCTGTGTCTGGATCGTTTACTGTTATAGTATTTCTTAATAAGTGTTTTTCTTTTCTCTAAGCTGAACTCCAGAGCGCTGCTGCACCTTTCCGCCCCGGTTCCCGAGCTCTGCTGCCCCAGGCGCAGGCTGCCCCGAGCTGCAGCCCAGCATCAGGAGCCTGGGCCCAGACGGGGGCAGTTCCTGCCCATTCCTCTCCGTTAACCCAAGGGTTACGTCTCATGTCTATGTCCAGGCAACGCCTGATGTCTATGGCATTGCAACCCCCTTAGGAGAGACCGTGGAGGCGGCAGGTATGAGAAAAGAGTACGGAAGAACGGACAGCGAAGTGAAAAGGCAGACTAGAGAAATGAGGAAGGGGGAGATCAGCTATGGAGGAAGGGGGATGCTGCGAATATTGGGTAATACCCCTCTGCTCTCATTTTGGCTTACCCAGTGCTGCGTGAGAAACCCCTCAGGCGCAGGTAGTTTGCAGGGACGCTCAGATTTGTAATCGATGCTTTTCACTGCGTGCTCTGAATAACAGCCAAATTCTGGGAAAATAACGGTTTGGGTACAGCAAAGTGCAAAGACTTCATTCAGCCAGAGGAACCCACGTTCTCCCAGTCCCAAGCAGCCTCCAACTGCCCCATGCCTCAAACCTTGCAATGAGTTTTGCTCATTTTCACCCCGTCAGGAATTTGGTAAGAAACCAGAACGAACTTCCAGAGAGACGTGCAGTAGGAGCTTTGGTCGGGGTGGCTTTTCTTCTCTCCCTAAGTGGCAAGCAATTGCCACATCGCCAGCAGAAGGGTGTTATCTCGGAGCATTTTGAATCAGCTCAGGGCACGTGGCATCTCATTCCTCTGCTCTTCAGCCTGGGGATGAGCAGTTGCCCCTGCAGCGGCTCCCACAGCCCCTGGCCGGTACATCCTACGGGTCACAAGCCACCCCATGCTGCCTCATGTCCTTCGGGGAAGGTGCAGGCAGGGCAGGCAGGCAGCGGACCCCCCCCAGCACCTGGTGGGGCATTGCTTGGACTTGACGCCCACCTCGGCCAGAGGCTGCTCTCAGCATCACCCTTTGGCAGCGGCTTTTCTCACCCATCTCTTCCAAAGTGGATTTCAAATAGACCTCTTAAACAAAAACACTGAACAGCCTTTGCAGGGTCCTGACAAGTTTTCTGTGTTATCCATCTACGTGCCTTTGAGCTGCCTGGCTGCCGGAGGCTTCGTTTACAAACCGGCTTGCAAAACAAAGCTGAGGGAAACACCTCCCTTGGGGTGTGCAGCTTATAATAACCCGCCTGAAAGGGGGCTTGCTCCGGAACAGTCACCAGCATCATCTGCCGAAGACAACGCTCGCCTGTGCCCTCTGCTCCCCTCCTCCTCGCAGGCCCAAGAGACACAGCAGTCTCTGGCAGGTCTGGAGGATGCAGGAGGCAGCGAGAGCCTTTGAGCTCAGCATCAGACGGTGCCTGCACACCCACTCCTTTCTTTTTTTCCTTCCCCTTTTTCTTTTATTCTTTTGGTTTTTTTTCCCTAACCAAGGTGGGATTTTTCCCCTTTTCTCTTTGTTATTGTTTTCCATTCAGAGCCTTTAATGTTCCCTCACACCCGCATTTCATCCCAGCTGCAGAAGAGGGATCTAACGCCTCCCCTCCTTGCTTCCTTAAAGTGTGAAGACCTCATTATCCCTGGTCCCCAGCCCACGCAGGCTGGGGCTTCCCACGGCACAGGCAGGAACGGGCAGCCTGCTCCGACCCGTAAATCTGCCTTCCTCGCTGGCCAGGGTCTCTGGGTAATAAGAGCACAGGAAATTGTTGCTTTTAGTGTTCTCTTGAAAAATGTAAACTTAGGGTCTTCTGTTGGCTGTTTGGCAGCAGGGGAAGTGGATGTGAGTTCTTGGGAAGGAGGCTGGAGAGAAATGAAAGGCACATCCAGCACCGCGGCTCTCCCGTCCAGCCCTGCAAAAGAAAGGTGCCTGGCACACTCACTGCCACTCGTCATCCTGCACACCGCGTACTCGTACCTGGCTCTGCCAAAGCTGAGGCTTCAAGGCAAGAAGGAGTCTTGTGCCTCCATCGGGCTGCCCAGAGGCACGCCAGACACAGGACGGTCCCAATGTCCTCGCAGACCTTGGGGTCACCGGAGCAGTGGGGCTCACCCATGCACCCCACTGATGACCGTGCGTGGAAACATCTGAAGACAGCTGAAAGCTTTTTCCAGAGTCATCCCCACCAGCCCGGCGCTCCTGCCAGGCTGAACAGGCACAGGTAACCCACCTCCACCACATCCCATCAGCCAGGTACAGCGGACGACTCCTCATCCCCTCTTGACCTTCTCTTCTTCAGGCCAAGCAAACCCAGGTCCCCATGTATGTCATGTGCACCAACTCTAACGAGTGCTAATGATCTGCCAAAAATTATGAACCCCCATGTTTTACAATTGACATCAGGTAAACTAGGGATCAGGTGCCACGATAAAAATAAAGGGGAGTCACTGAAAGGCATAAAAGAAGTGAATACACCCAGCAGAGTACATCCGTGGAGGTACCTGGATCCTTTCTCAACAACAAACTTATCTCCAGAAGTCAGAGTGAGCTTCTGGGGATAAAATGGACAGAATAATAAGTGGTATTTGTGCATGAAAATAATAATAATTAAAAAAAACCCCAAACCCAACCCCAGATATAGCATTTCCTTCTAAAAACTGAGTGACATATAGGTGGCAACGAGGTCTAATCACCCACACTGAATTATGGACAAGGCCACAGAGATAACAGCACCTCTGCTCTCCAGAGCATAAACTATACACTTGAGTGGAACAACCCACGGAGCTTAGCTTACCTAAGCTTAGCTCAAAGGCTGGACCTCCAGCAGCTTGGGACCGGTGGAGCTGATTTAAGGACTAGTTGTTACCACTGTGCTTTCAAAATGGCCTCAGTAAAATTTGACCGAAAGTCAGTATTTTACACTGCCCTTTTTATCCTTATAGCTGTAATGCTTTTAACTGCCCTAACTACAAATTAAATAATTTTCAGCCTGCTGCTTTCTCCAGTCCTTGATGGCTAACAGCTTCTGTTGACAATAAGGCCGGAGGTGCTACCACTGCTGGGGAGATGTCCAAGCCCTGAAGCCACGTTTCTGTAGGACTTCCCATGCCTGCATTAAGAAGAGAGAGGGAGCCGCAAAGCGGTTGCCCTACTCGAGGATCTGGCTCTTCTGCTTCGTCCTTGCCTGTCTTATGTTACTACTCTTTAATACAGAGGGTAAAACGCAAATGGTTAAAAGTTCATTTAGAGTGGAAAACAAAGCTCTCCCCGTAGGCTTGCCGAAGCAGCAGGCGCTGCTGCGGAGCCCACCCCAGGGACTCCTCGCCCCGCTCAGAAACCCAACTCCTCGCACAGGCAACATCTGTAATTCATAATTCTGTCAAGCCAGCCTCCAGCTGGGAGATGTTTCTCCGACCTGCCAGTTGTACAATTATAATGACTTCCTATTAAAAAAAATAAAAGTGAGTTAAGGTCAAAACCAAGCTAACTCCTTTTATTTGCTGAAAAAGAAGCGGGGCCAGCCCCGGCCGGGCAGGGAGCGCAGCCCACGGGGGCTGGCTGGGCGCCCGCTTCCCCCCCAGCCCGGGGTGGGGACCGGATTGCAACACCGAGAGGAAGATGCTCATTGTGCAACGTTTTCCTTACGTGCCGCTTTTCAGACAAACTTTGGAAATGTTATTTTATCACAGTGTTCATGGTCTTGTTTGGTTTTTTGTTTGGTCATTTTTTTGGTTGTTGTTTGGTTGGGTTTTTTAATCTATTTTTAAATTAAATAGACAAGAGTCATTTATTTCCTCAGTTGCTGACTGTCAGCTAATGTAGCTAGCCCGGCCAAAATAACCAGTGTGCTCATGGGTAGGAGCAGCACTCAGCTCTTTGAGGATGCTTATTCTGCTTTTTTTAAAGCTTTTTTCTGGGTGACTCTCTGCACTCGGATATACTGCAAGGCATCCACATATTGCATTCTATAGAACATTTTTGGTTTGGACATAAGTTTTACTTCATGTCTATTCAAAACACATATGTAAAGAAGAGTCAGTGTTAAAAAACTACTGAGAAAAAGGCGTGTGGTAACACATGGAGGAAGCAGAGAAAAGATACGATTATGGATGAAATTTTAAATTAGATGAGAGAGCTAGCAAGGCGAAGGTAAAGAAAAAAAGTGCTTTAAGTATCAGGAATTTCAGGAAGAGCATTGGATATCAGATCACATGGAGAAACCTGGATATTGTGAGTAACAAGCCGAGGGAATTGGGGAGCGGGTCGAGAGGCCAGGTCGGTGCCACCTGCACCACGGCTACAGCACCCGGGCAGCTCTGGGTCTCCCACCGACCATCTTCAGAAGGTCCAGGAATTATTAGCCCAATCTAACCCCTGAGAGGATGAGTCATGTGGAAACTAAAGGTCAAATTTTAGATGTTTTCACAGCAAAAACCCCAAAGCTTCTTCAAATGTTGCTTGCCTCCTCTCCTGGCTTTTGCTTCTGAACTGACCTTAAAAATCTGACGGTGGGGGACTTGCAAAGGTCCCGCAGGAGGGACGGGGGTTGACTGCAACGTGCTAAGCAGCACCACCTCACCCCATAAATACCTTCGTACCATCGCCACAGCTTTCCCGTTAGAAATTCAACCCCCAAGTTACTCAGAAACATTTCTGCAGCCAAGATAAACTCAGGGAAGAGTGGTTTTGATTCATCCCGGAGGGCGTGCAAGCTCAGATCCACAAAATGCTTATGGAAATTAATACTGCAGTGGATTAGAAATTGCAAAAATTTTTCCTAAGTATCCAACGTCTGCTTTCTGCCACAGCAGCCTTTTACATGCTCCGGTCTCAGTCGCCAGGCATCCACTATATTTATTAATTGAAATATTGTCTTGGTTTCTTGTAGTTGTTTTTTTAACATGTGTTTAGCGCAGCATATGAAGCACGTCCCGTCGTATCGGCACTGAACGTATTGTCTCCTGCAATTTAACACTGTAAAACTAATGGTTGCTATCAGCAAGGTCATTTAGCAATTGAGAGGGATATAAATCATCTCCGACCTGTTCCCACACACAGTTCAGGCTGGCATCTCACATTTGCCTACGCCACATGACCCACATCTGCTTTCTGGGGATATCCTTGCACAGAAGGTGTTAAACAGCATGCATCGGTTTATGGATGCATGTAAAAATATACATTGATGTTACAGGACGTTAGTTGGCATACATGCATGAGTCATTAGCAATACAAACGATTAGGGACAGAGCTAAAAGCAAACACACCCAGCGATCATTCAAGAACAAGTGGAGAGAATTAAGGAACTATGCGGCATGCAGAGCAGGGGCGAGATGAAATGCTGCACAAAAAAAACCCAGCACCCCAGCTTCTTACTGGAAAATATTCTGGTGGCCTCTGCGGACCATGGAGACAGCTTTTGGGTTGCGCTTGTGTAAGAATTTTAGAGCAGATTCATACCCACAAGGCTCTGAATTCGGTAAGCGCTGTGTGATGCTCTGGAAAGGCCTGAAGCTGTGTGAATCCTGCCGGCTTTGGCGTACGAAAGTTGTTTTTAAAAACCAAACAGATCCCTGCAATTCACCCGGGGGATGGGGAAGCAGCTCAGTCCTGGGAAGTGCTTGGATTCAAAATCCATTTGTCTGAGCTTTTGGGGTCCAATGCCACATCTGATGCCTTGCCAAGGTCTTTGCATCACCCGGCTTTAACCCCGCCAGCAGCAGAGGCTGCTCGATGCTTTGCTCTCCCAGGAGCATCCCGCTTCACGCCGATCATCTTGGACGTAAAGTTACGCTGAGCCCCAGCCAAGACTGGCACGCAAAAGTGAAATCACTCTTTGCTCTCTGAGTGTAGCATCTCATTTGGTTATTTTCTGCAAATAACAGACTGCCAGGAGCCGCTCAAAACACACAGCTGGAAAACCTGGCTGCGGGAGGAATGCAGCAAACGGCAAAGCCGGGCTCTGCCTCGCTGCGGCGAGAGATGCTGTTGGGAAAACCTGACGTGGGCTTAGTGGCGTTTGTCTGTGGCCAGCATTAAGTTGTGACCGGGGTTCACGCCTGTGACCGCTGCCTACAAAGTGTTCCCGGCTCTTTTCACTGACCCCAGCCAGCCCCAGTTTCGGGAGGCTTTCCTGACAAGATGGGACTGTGGGGTGATGACAAGTTCCCGTACTGGCACAACCGAGACCTGCCAAGAGCACGTTTCACATCCCGTTTGTATCAGTGCATTTCCCTGCTTTGCTGTCTCCCACTGCCTTTATTTATCTGTCTATGTGTATATTTATGAAGGGGAGTATATGCTCGAGCAGGTAGCGATGGTGCAGCCTTTACTGCTTCACCGTCTCTTCCATGGGACGCTCCTGAAGTATGGAAACCATCTATTTTTGGATCACCCTGGTGAACGGTACGTAATCTGTTACTGGAGCTGCTCAAACACGTGGCCAGCACATGGTCGTGTCTCGCCCCAGCAAAGTGCCAGCCCGCCAGCCTCCCGCTGCCCTCCGCTGCTGCGAAATGCCACACGGACACTGAACTTGCATCTACCATTTCCCAAGAGTTCATTCCTTTTAGTTTATATGGTTTGGGCGCATTGGAATGAAGGCAATGTCTGCCAAGGGTATCCCAAGATTGGAATCTCACCAGCTTCAGCTGGAGCCAAGCGCAGGCCGCACAGCCCTTGGTGACTCAAAGTGTTTCCCAACCAGTTTAATGCTGTTTTCCATGTAAGACAAAGCCTAAATAATTCAGGAACTGACACAAACCTATTGATTAACATCATACTTACAGCACGGTGGGAATGGGATATTAACCCTCAAGCTGCTCAGCATGCTGGGGCCAGCATCCGCACCAACAGGAGAACCTCAACACTCCTGTCCTGACATCATGCAAGAGTCTTTACCGCAAAAAGCTCACAAAAGCAGAGAACCACCCTCCTAAAAATACTATGAGCCAAATGAATTAAATCAGTTGTCACGTTCGGCACTCAATCTAGGAACTCACAGAAGCTGGGAAGAGAGAGGAATATGTAACTTAGGTTGTGTAGTGGACAATTAAAGAGCGACTGCAATTAATGCAGGCTGTATCTATTTCCCTTGCCTCTCGTCAGTACCACGAAGCTATGTATTACCAAATGCATTCGGCTAGCTTTGGGAAAAATCAGCATCTCCGCTTTTTACCTAAACCCTTGCCACCTGTCCGCAGCCATCCACAGGATCTGATGCTAGCAGTGTCCTTTGAGTTTTTGAAAGGTGAATTCTGTGAAATAGTGTCAGTGATAAAATTTGCAAGTGTCCCTAAGCGACTCAGAAGCTGAAATCCTATAGCCAGGTCACGAGTGATTTAGGGCTCTATTTCCCACTGCCTACAGTTTGTGATGGACCCAGGTACCTCCTACCGCATCCCAGATCCAAGAGAGCAACGCCAGGCTGGGGGACAGAAAATGTCCTATATCAAGGGAAAGCAGCACGTGCCTCACCGGGCAAACGCCGCTCCCGACCTCCTTGCACACAGACACTGAAAGACGGCAATGGAGGGGCTCCTGCAGCGTGGGCATTTCAGTGCTCGGAGCCAGCGTGCTGCAGAAGAACAAGGCTGCAGCACGCCATCCATTGCCACTGAGAAAGCAATCGATTTATTTTTTTATTACTATAGGAAACTTAAGCTTTATCACTGCACCAGCACTTTCAAAGTTTTATCCCAAAGCTAATGCTAATTCCCTTGGCTTGACTTCTTACCGTATTAATTATGCAGCTCTATCAGAGTCAGTTTAAATGGTTTTTCCGCAACATTTTTTACATAATCAAGATTTTTAGGGCTCGCTGCGTGCGAGGTTGAACTTCGGGATGTAAATGCAGAACTTGCATGCCTCTCCCCACGTATCTGGATAGGACCCAAGCAGGGGGCCGGGTCGGAGCAGAGTGCTGCCAGCGCTTTGGTTTGGCTCGAGAAGGCTCAGAGCATCCGTCAGCAGCAGGACAGCCCCCCCGCCAGCTGCCAGACCTCCCCCAGCTGCCTCCAAAAGCTCTGCAAACACCGAGAGATCCAAGTGAGCTGTATAGATTTGAGCGAACAAGTGCATGGGCACATATAGCCTAACCACGGCCATAAGGAGTTGCTTTTTAAACACCAATTTCCTTCTTTCTTAAAAAGAAACAGCTGCAAGTGTTTGGCAGCACCTCTTGCAGCGTGGTGCTGTCCTGACTGCCCCGGCTCACCTCGTCTCCCCGAATTTGCTCACCAAGGATGTACCCTGTGCTCTGAACCACACCGGGAAAGGGACATCTCTCCCCTCAGATCTGCCTAGGAGACAGATCCAGCACAAACCGATTGAAAATTCAGCTTCAGATGTCAGAGAACACTTACTGCAAGTCTCCCCCCGTAGCGTGGGGAACCCTTAGAACCAGCCGGGCTGTTTGCAATCTGAGGGCTCAGGAGCCCCCACACCCCAGCACGATGGACCCCAAAAGTGGAGCCCAGCCCAGCCCAGCACTTGTTTGGGATACAGCAGAAAAATGCAACTCCTTTCAATTTTAATTCTTCAGGAACAGGCTGTATCTTAACCCACTTAGTACCATGCATCGGTGCCATGGCTCCAGGCAGGATAGGTGCAGCCTGGAGGAGCAGCAGCCGGGCAGCAGACCGAGCAGGCACAAGCAAGCAGCAGCCTCTTAAAGTCATCAGCTGGGGCCTGCTGTCACTGAAGGCTTCATCAGGAAGACTGTGACGGGTTGACCCTGGCTGGACGCCAGGTACCCACCAAAGCCGCTCTCTCACTCCCCCTCCTTGATTGAA
>JAVKLA010000001.1:51719581-51757186 GCA_034782735.1 Sagittarius serpentarius | reverse complement strand
AAGCCGGCTGGCATTGGCTGTATCGAACACAGGGGCAGCTTCTAGCAACTTTTACAGAAGCCACCCTGTGGCCCCCCCACTACCAAAACCTTGCCACGTAAACCCATTACAAAGACCTGATGTCAATTAGATATGCTGATCAGGGCAGGAGGGACACCAGTGAAGCATCGCCCTTGGGTTAAGGTGGTGTAAAGTCATACAATGGAATAGCCATAAATAGGCGGAAGTTGTCATCTATGCTTCCCCCCACCACCCCCGCCCGCCCCGAGGTTCTATCTTATCATTCCATGGGCATGTAATTTTTTTCCCACCCCACCCCTTATTTTATTTCTTTTTTCCTGCCTTCTCCCTCCCCTTGCCTGCTCCTTGTTCCCTTCAGCCCAGGAGAGCAGGATGCAGGACAGCCTCTCTCCATCCCGCGGCATATTCCTCACCCTTGTCCGTGTTCTTGCATCCCTAGATATTACTCTGAAGTTTACAGTACTTTAAGCACTGAAATATAAACACACAGCTGAGGCAAACAGCAATACAGATGCAAAAGCATATTTCTGTGTATCACCTTGGGGGGGGGGGGGGGGCAGCGTTCAGGGGCCTGCCTATTGAAACACTAAATACGGCAGGCTTGTGGATAATGCTCTACAACGATGATGATCTAAACACCTTCTCAGTCGTGTCAAGGAAACTGAGGAAAAAACTGAAGGTTTTTTTCCCCCTCTGCAAGGGAAATGTCCCTAGCTGAAATTTTCAGAAAACAGTGGTTTGGGCAAAAATGTTACATATCATTTGAAGACTGGGATTTGATACTTTGTCTATTATTTTGTATTATCATATGATATTAAAGGCCAGTCACCATATAATCATTTTCTCAGAGAATGCACATGGAAATTCTTCGTCTTTCAAGCTTGAAAAAAAGTAAGGGCATTTTTGGATTAAAAAGTTGCTACTCAGGCTTTCTGATTAACCTAAATCCAGCTACTTTCAGCACTTGCCAAGGCCCTGTAACACAGGGAACAGGAGAGGGCTAAAGCGACCAGTGGTTTTCCTACAGGCACCGGTGGAAGGGACACCTCGTGTGCCGCTGGGAGCGAGCGATGTGTCCGACGGTGCTGTCAGAGGGTCCTCTTGGCGTTGGCGTTTCCTTCTGGTCAGAGGTACTGGGTTTTTCTTTTTTACCTGCTGTTCAGAAGAAGAGCTGTAAATCCGGGAAGCGCTTTAAGGCTTGGTCAAAATCCTATTTAAATCAGTGAAAGCTTTCCTATCAACTTCAGCAGGCCAGCCACTTGGGAAATAAGGCAAAACTCTTTGCTTTAAAAGGCGGGTGTCCATAGCAGACCGTTTCTGATCAATACCAGGGAATGATGTACACCATATGTACCCTTATAGATATGCCTTGGGGTTCATCTATCTGCCGCACAGGCGCACCCAGCCCTGTAATAATGAAGGAAAATTAATAGGGCCACATATTAATTTTGTTTTATTATCGCAGATACAGGAGAAAGAAATAAACACCCAGCTCTGATTGATATAATGGTTCTTACAGGAGCGGGAGTTGGAGGAGAGCTCAAGCGGAGGCGAAGCTTCTCCCTCCCAGCCCGATTCCTACCAAGGTCAGCAGAGAAGACGCTTCTGCGCCGACTCACATTTTCCAGTGGGCACTGCTGGCAGACCTTCATCTTCCCTTTCAAGCTGCAGGAAGACTGGCAGCTGGGATCTGTTCTTCAAAATGCCCAGGAGAAAATAAAAAAGGAAAGATATTAGAAAGACGTATCGACGGACGCTTCTGGCACTTGTGTTGGTAATTACGTACGGATTTAGGACATGCAAAGACAAATGTTAGCGTGCCAGGTTATCTGGCTTGCTGCCAGCTACAGATCACTGACTTGGGATCCAGAAATCCGCCCTTCCATCCTGCTGTCACCCAACCCGCCCCCGAGCGGGGCTTGGCTCCGTCCCCAGCAATACACACATTTATGGCCTTTTTTTCCCCCTTCTGACCCAAAGCCCACGAGCAGGGCAGGGATGCTCACGAGGCACTGCGGCCACCCCACCGCAGCCCTTGGGGCCTGGGCAGCGTACCCCACTGAAAAACCTTTAATTGCCCATGTCTTTCTTTGCCCCGGTACCCAAAGCCTTGCTGAGAAGCTTATATTAATTGGCAACAAATAAAATCAGCTCTGTGGCTGGAGACTGTTTTGCCGCAGAAAGCTGGCTTTTACACCGTTCTTGTTCCCATTTTGGATAGGCAAATATTTAACACTGTGGCCAAGGGCAGTGTCGCCTCCAACTCTGTATTTGTGCAGAATAATGTCACAGCTGAACAAGTTGCTGTGCCAATACTGAGAGATAATGTAATCAGACTTAGGACCTGATTACATTACCCTAATTTTTTCTGGTTTTGCTCCGCTGTCTTTTCTTCTCTGAGAATTCCTTAAAATACAATCAAAATCAACTTAAAGCGATCTGTCCCAGTGAGGTGATAAATAGCGACAGCTCAGAAAACGCCCTTCCCACAGTTTTGGAGTGGAGGCTCAGGGATGCCGGCTGGCCCAGGGATGCGGGCGCTTACGCTCTCATCCCAGTCACAAATGTGGGGAAACCGGAGCCCCCCCTGGGACAACGGCTAATTGATAATGGGGTAATTGCTCACTCTGGTCTAACTGCCGGCAGCTTTCGAACTCTGTCCCGGCGAAATGGATACTAATTTGATCGGGTGCAGGTTTTTTGGTATTATCAGAAAAATATACTGAGTTTCGAAATGTTTCCCTTTCGTCTTGAGTAAGAAAGGAGCAACTCCAGGTCAGCAAGCAGGAGCAAGCCGTGACTTGAATTTGCCTTCGTTTTTTAGGATACCAGAGCACATCAAGCCCCCTGTTTGACCAAGTCCCCTCTTGGGGACAGTTTCCCCGTGCTGCTATTTCTGCCCGCGACTAAACCAGAGCCCATCTGTAAGTGCTTGGAGAGCTGTGAGCTCACGGGCCCGTCTGCAGGCATCATGTCGGTGATATCTCCATTAAAATACGCAAAAATAGCAAAACCTTGAAGCTGAATGGCAAGAAAGCAGCAATCACACATCCCTTGAAGGACACCAGGGAGGAGCCCCTTGTCCACAGCCCATTGCCACAAGCTTCACAGGTCTCAGCAGCCCAGGCAGTGGTTTTAGCATGAGAGGCTGAATAAAAGGGTGAGCTGTAACTCCATCAGAGCACGGAAGTTTTCTCTCTTGAAATCACAGTCTCTGCACTGCAACTGCTGGGTTCCCAGCTACATTTGTGTCTCTTTTCTTGCCCTTCAGTTATTATTTGCATAAAAGAGATTTCTGACGACCAAACCGATGCTTTCATAATCCTCTGCTTTTGTCTCAGCAACAGGGAGAGTCAGTCTCAGCCCAGGTCTCTGTAATTAGCAATTAGCAGGTGATTATTTCCTCCTCACTGGTACTGTCCTTCATTTGTATATGAGCAGATCCCCTCTAACTCCGGAGGAATACCCTGTCCGTTTTGGAAAGGAAAGGGGAAAGGGAAAAGGCAAAAGTTTTCCTCCCTTGCTTCCCCAGATGTATTTTTCTGGAGTAACTTTGAAGTTTATTACAATTTTATTTTTCTTCAGTCAGCCAAACACAGGACTGCCTCATCTGTTTTGCCCGTTTTCCCTGATGTCACTAGCAGAGCTCACCGCTGGGTACCAGGGGGGTTCCAGTGCCCCAGCGACTTCTGCTATTTCCATTATGGGAGCATTATAAATTATAAGAGAGACGTTTTAATTGCCATTAGTCTGTAACCCAGTACATGTTTTACCCGCTGGGAGGGATTTGGGGAAGGAAAGATGTCAACGCTGTGCTACAAAGAAATGATTGATGCAATGAGCTATTTAAGAAACGTATTTCTAAAGGGCAGACACTGCTGGGTGTACCTGCCTGCGCTCCAGAGTGTCTGTCCTTGCTCGGTGGAGGGCATGTTTTGAGCGTCATTAGGCCCTAATGATCAGCCTGCTGTGATAACCAACCTGGAGCCTCAGCATACACATTTAATGGGGCAGCAGCATGGGTGTGTGCCCTTGGCGTGCATGGGTGGGTGTGGGTGGCTTGGCCATCAATGGGGGAGAGCGGACAAGGCTTTCCCTTGCCAAAGAGGAAGACTTGCTGGCTCCTCAAATATCCACCCAGCTCCATACGTGGTTTCTCTACACGGTGGTATCTGCAGGAAAGATCTCCAGAGAGGGTTTTCCTTGACTCTTTCTTGTTTCCTATTACTTTGCAACTTAACGGTTCTCGGTATGTACTTTGCTCTCCAAGCAAGTGTGGAGGAAACAAGAGTTATCTAAAGTAACTGGAAAGTTTTAGGGGAAACAGCTGGAAATGCTAATATTATTGTTTGCTTCATGGCCTCTGGCCAGTGAAGGATTTGAGGTATTAATAAAAACGTTCATAATCTCTGCGACACAAAGAGCCTCCATGATTTTTTAATCTGCAGAAAAAGCAGTGCCGCGCTTCATTCCTCCTGACAGCCTCCTCCCCTCCCAGAAAGGCTTTTGCTCGCATGAAGAGTCTCAACCAGGAGTGACCCAGGGTGGGCAAGGACCTTGAGAGCAAGGGGGTGAGGGGAAGGCGGGCGGCTCTGAGGCTGCCCTCAGCCCCTTCCAGCTGCACAGAAGCTGACCCACTTCAAGGGAGCTGGTGGAGGCAGGGAGGAGGAGAGCTCCGAGGGCATTTGGATGTCAGGTGGAAGTGGAGAAAGACTGTCGTCAGCCGTTTCAAAAGCGTGGTGTAGAGGTTATGGGCAACCTGATGGGAAGAAGTGCATGAGGAGTTCAGCGAGACTCAGGAGACCCCAGCCCTTCGATGGGATGATAGGGTAATTCAGGTTGGAGGGGACCTCCTGCCCCACGCAGGGTCAGCAACGGGGCTGGACCACAGTGCTTTATCCAGTTGGGTCTTGAACTCCTTCAAGGCTGGAGACGGTGCGTCCTCTCTGCCCCACTCATTCCCCCCATGCTGGCTCTGTGTGCAGTCCCAGAGCTACCAGTGGTCGTCACAACCCCACCACTCCCAGCTTGCTTGGTGCTCGACCTGCCACTTTGACACATGGGAGCTTTCTGCCCGTCACTGCAGCATCGGCGCCCGTGTGCTACCAGCTGTCCCCCAAACTGCCGAGCAGCTCAGGCCACTGTAATCTGAAAAGTCATAAAGTCTAAGACTTGCTCCCTGTCCCGTCGCAGAGAGGTGTTCCACGTCACGGGACCCTTCACCGTCTGCTTGGGGTTATGGGACTTGGGTGGAGATGAGCGCCTCTGTCCTGGACGTCTAGTGCCTCGGTTCCTCGGGGATGCATTACTATTAGCCTCATTAATCTGCACGGGCAGATGCACTGTTTATCACATCCATCTCACGAGTCTGTCAGCGTGAGTAGGTCACATAATGCAAAACTCCTAATATTTTGACTTGGCTCCTCATCGTGTTCTCCAAAATCTGCGCGACAGCATGGATGGGAGGGTTTTTTTCTCGCTTGTGAAGCTTGAAGTCTAATATTGTAAAACCCTTTTCTTGTCAAGAGCTGGAGCACTGGGTTATGATTGCAATGGCATGCCAAGGATACCTCTTCTTGGCCTTCTGACAAGACCCTGGGAGGAAGATTTTATGATCTCCACCACTGTGGGGAAATACTGGGAGAGGCCAGCCAGAGACCGCGCAGCACTGCCTTGCTCCATCCCTATGGAGAGCAGTCAGGAGGTACAGGGCTCTTGATCTGCTTAAATCTGCTCTGAAATACCTGCATGGGCTGGTTTGGTTTTGCCAAAATATTCTGCCCGGACAGAGAACATCCAGGACCGAAGCGGGGCCACTTCTCCGCATGTGCCTGCCTGCAGTGCAGTCAGCAGTGTCCCCGCTGAGGCCATCACTGGGGATGCTTGGGGTTTTATGGCTTGTTTTAGAGCTTCCGTACATCAGTTTAAGGAGCTGGCTGTCACTGCAGATGGGGCAGCAATGAGTGACCAAGGCTGCTCCTCCCGGCACGGCTTCAGCAGGGACCAGTGGGAGCTGCATCCCGGGAACCACAAGTCCAGTCAAACAAGGTGATGGGAGAAGTTCTCTCAAAGGAAAAAATCAGCAGCACAGGTACAACACAAAGGATCTGCAATTCAGAAGAACAGATCCTGCATCATTAACATAGATCATTGCTGCTGCTTTCCATGGTGTTTGACATATATGCACACCCACACAGCGGGACAACAGCTGGTGGGGAGCTTGAATGCCTCAGAGGGTGTCCCTGCTCCTGCTAAATATTTACTGCTGTTGTTTACTACAGTAATTATCCTGGCTATTTGCTGATCATAAATTAGTTTTCTAATGGAAATGCAGTTACAGCGCACAGTTATTTGAATGCATCTGCTTACCAGGTAGCTCACCAGGGTGGATGATGAGAGCCCTGCCTGGGCTGAAGCACCGAGGGCTGTTCCCACCAGATCTTGCAACTGATGCATGGTGGACAAAAATCAGTCTGTACCCAATGCTGACTGCTCCATGTTGTAGCAGTTTTAATTAGTGCTGTTGCCTAGCTTCGGGCACAGTCAGGCCCCTCTCCGGCCAGCCTGCGTTTGTTTGATGCCTTCATTACACTTTTCAGCTGCTATGTCAATAATGCAATAATATTTCAATAATAATTTAATATAATTTCCTATAATCTAATAGCCTGCATCTCAGAATCTCATTTAGTGCAGTTTGCCCTGGATTACATCAGCCAGAGAGCAGGAAAACAAACATGTAATCAAACACTGGATATTTTCCCAAAATATATCTGCGACATCCACCATGAGCGATGGGGCTTGAGGCAGGAGTTACCGGCTGAGACCATGGCCATTGCTGCGCTGGGACTGTGGCAAATTCCTTCTCATCTGAACGTGGTGGCTTTGGTGAAGGCAAGAACACGTTCAGCCAGGTGGCTGGTGCAGCCAGGAATTCACCCGCGCCGGCCCTGCCGGTACCCGCACTGCCTGCCTGCTGCCGCCTGTCTTGAGTGATCTCATCTTGGATATTTGGGATTATCTTTCTTATTAGAGAAATATCCAGTTTTCACCCGCTGAAGTGTACAACCAATTATTTTAATGGTGCACAGTTGGGTCTGTAAATTCTTTGAGCCACGGATCTGATTCTCATTTCAAAAATGGCTATTTTGCAAATCTCTAGACGTGCGAAATACCCTTTCAGTGAATTTAAATTCACTGCTGCTTTGAGCCCCGTGGCAAGAAAAGGTCTTTAACACAGGTTAAATGCCATCAGGCATTTCGGCCTAATGTGCCTGAAAGACACATCTCCTACTGTAGTCCTAGATCAGTAACAGACGTAACAGTGAAGGAAAGAAAATAAGAACATTTATTTCACCACGACTAGTGATGGCCCTAAGGATTTTTAAGTTGTCCTTTCTGTTGAAAAAAAGCCTGTGCCTAGGATGCCCTTGGTCCGGCGCTAAGGTATCTTAGATACCGTCAGTTAATCCACCTCCTCAGACTAAAGAGCGGCGGCAGTTTCGTGACTGGCTGTAGGGCATCTCCCCCAAAGCAGTTCCTGAATCCTTCCGCAGCTCTGGTCCCTGGAGCAAGCCACCCGCCCGTCACTGATGGAGAAGCTGGTGCTCACCGGCTGACCTTCAACCGGACTTACTCACCGGGAACTCAGCAGCAGGGTTTGGAGCCGCCCACCGTTCCCCTTTTTCCCTTGAGATGTGGTATAGGCTCATCCTCTGCTGTGCTGGGCTGCTCTGGCTTTCCCTTCAGAGCTTGGTTGCTCACATCATCAAGAATCTAAAAGCAGACTGAGGACCTTCCCCTTAACTCACCACATTGACCTGCTCATCTGAGAAATTAAATAACGCAGCTGCATGCTGCAATGCCCTTTACTTGGAGGAAGGGGTCAAGACCCTCCAGCTTTGGAAAAACCTTTTAGGCATCCTCAGCTAAGCTTCAACCGTGCATCTCTCCGGCTTGCGAGCAGAGCTGGGGGTGACAGCGGTGCACAAACCGTGCCAGCTTCCAGGACCTCCATCCCAGTCGCACCAGTCCCGCAGCCCTTGGGCGCCTGCCAGCAAAAGTGGTGGAAAACTTTTCCTGCTAAAAAAGGAACATTACTGGTTGAGGAATACAAAAGGATTTTGAACAGCTCCTCTCTCCTTACGGCTGCTGGCCCTGCTGCTGCCATCGGGGTCCAGGCGAGAGCCACCACCCATGGGGACACCACCGGTGCACCCTACTTTGCTTTGCCTCTCGGGTAGCTATCGGTGGGCAAGGTGGAAAACGGGCCATCCCTGGAAGCAAGCGTGACATCTAGGCATTTCGTCCCTTAGCTGGGATCCGAGCTCTGTCACCCAGGTCAGGGCTGAATTGTGCCGGTCACCAAACTGCAGGGAGAAGTCAACAACCGCAATGAGTTTAGTTGGGTTAAAATAACAGAAACGCTGCACGGGCTGGCTCATTTGTCACTGGTTTGCAGAATTAAGGCCATCCTAGGACAGAGAAAAAATAGGTCTGTTTTTGAGTTACACAGTGCAAAACTAATCTCATCTGAAAAGTTGCAGGGAAAATGAAGTCATACAATTACTGCATTAGTGGATGCAGATGGTGTGAACCACAACTGCAGCACTGAGCGACGTCAGACCGCGAGTCCCGTCAGATGCTCTCTCCCTCCCCAAAATCACGAATAAAATCGGGCAGAGTAACTACAGGCATTTCTAGATGCAGATAAGTAATCGTATGTAATTTGGAGCAACAAAACCTTACAGCAGTGTCACGAGAGCACAGCTGCCTGCCACGTTGTCCCTGCTAGGGACACCTTCAGATTTGCTGCTCCTCACTCACTGCAGCAACGCCTCTTCGGAGACAACTAACCCACCGGGGATATTTTTTCCTGCAGCTGAGTAATAGAATGGGCACCAGCTTTTGGGAGACAGGAGGGCTTTGGGAGGTTCCTTCTTCTCGGACACGGCTCCCTGTGCCACATCACCCACCCAGGAGCTACGGCTTCGTGTTGTACCCACGACCATTGCAGGAGGGTCGTACAATTTCAGAGCAGGGAAACAGGGGAGCTTATTGCAAGGCACCACACAAGCCACCCCTATGCACTTCAGCAACGTGCTGAATGAATGGAAAAAGTACATTCTTTATGTATTAACTAAAACCTGTATTCACTCACATATAAACCTTCTGAGTTTTGATCGTTTTAAGAGAGCGGCTACAATGACATGATCAGATGCATTTAAAAACACCTAAGTTCCCGTTTGGAAAGTGCAAATGTACTTTCCTGTCCCTAGAGCCTGGAAAATTTATAAAAGTGTATTTCTAGGTCATATCTCCTGCCACGTTCCTGATATGCGTCAATATTTATGTGGCAGTGAACAGACAGGACAAATGCACCTGAGACAAGGTGCGGTTGTGTGCCAACAGCTGCACCAGCGCCACACAGCCATGAGCGTGCGCGCGACGGTCTTTCTGGAAAAATATCCTCTCTGGAGGATTTCGTTGATGGTTTCCGATGCTCTCGGGGGAGGTTTTCATGCCAGCATCCCTCTTTGCAGCAGTGCTGTGCGCTGCTGCTGGGATGCTCCAGGCCCTCCCTGGTGTCAATGAGCAACGCCGAGGTCGGTGCAACCCATCTTGCACCTGTTAAGTTGGACAAAGAGCTTAAAAATAAGGAAAGCAAACAAGATAGAGCAGTGACAGCACCAAAGTCCTCTCTCTAACCCGACGGGTGTGATGGTGAATAGAAATGCAAAGTTTAGAAAAAGGAGTACAAGATGCAAAGGGACTTGGTGTCCTGGCACCAGCAGGTCACACTGGTTCTGGTCTCCTCAGATAATGCCATGCGGGCAGGGGTGGGAAAGGCGATGCAATGAGGGAGTGCGTCAGGCCAGGCTCTCCCTGGGTGTAAATTAGCAGTGGATCGTTGAGCAGTGCCACGTTGATTAATACCAGCTGAAGACCGGGCCCGTTTTATTTTATTATGCCATAAACCAGGGAGAAATGCCGCAAACCTCAGTAAATGCATTGTTGGTTTTATAGAGAGAAATCTGAACCGTGGGCTGGGGTAAATGGGAAATGAAAAACCATTTTGATGCGATAACTTCTTGGCAAAAGCTCCTGAAAGGGAGATAATGCTGATTTTTATATTCAAGGATGCTTCTCTGAGTTTATATTTTTGTGTCCTTCGCAGACAAACAGCCAAGCCCAAAGCTGTTGAAGGGGTGATCAGGGGTGGAAAACTGGTGGGATCCTGCCCCCTCACGCCGTGTTTGAGGACGCTTGTTTGTCACCTCGCGTCAGACACTCTGCCCGTCACTACATTATTCATGAGTCAGAAGGGGGCAAAAAAATCATCTCGAGAACGCCTCAGTCAGCTGGGAGATGCTCTGCACGAATATGAAGTATAATACTTGGGCCCCTGTAACAGGCAACGTATGCCCATGGGTAGGAATAGGCTGTGCTGGCTGTATTCCTCCTAATTGCAAAAGATCTCTTGGATGATAGTATGGTCAGGATTGTTGATTGTATCCAACGGCACACGTGAATGTGGACAATAATATTCCTATCCGGTTTTTTTAATAAAATAAGTATTTTCGTAGTGGACGGGAATCAGCTGTGGGGCAGCTCCACTGTGGTGGTAGGTAAATAGGATTTTTGCAGCAAGGATTCAGATAATTCTGCAAAACAGGAGGTGTTGGGCGGAGGCACGCTTAAAATTTCTCTTAAATTTGGCCAGATGCTCCAGATTCAGCCCTCACCCCACCTCGACGTGTCCTTCCTCTGCCAGCTAGAGACAGCAGTAGTGAAGACGCCTTTTCATTTCTCCCGAAATAGGCCTGCTGAAAAAACTGATCTTACCGGAGGTAAATGAATCCCTGGGTTAATTAGCACTGCTCCAAGTACGGGACACGCTGCTGCCAAAGCCCGGGACAGAAATACAAACCCTTGATGACCTGATGGTGAGTTGGTGGGAAAAGAAGAGAGTCTATTGAGATCCGGTCTGTGATGGCCAGGGCAGCTCTGCTGACCTGAACGAAAGGCTTCCCTTGCAAGCCCGGATTTAATTCACATTCCTAGAAATGCCGCCGAGAGCAGGGTTTTCTCTCAGTTTCAGGGGATGTCGGCAGGTGCCAGGCAGTCCGGCAGCACCCCCAGCCTGCACACAGCGACCTGCCACCTCTATTCCCCATCTCCCAGTGCAAATCCTGTGCCAGCGAGGTCTGACCCCAGAAATCCCAGATTTCCTTTTTTTTCCCCTCAGCAAGGAAAGCAAAAATCGCAAACCCCAGCTGAATTCAAAATGCCCTTTTTAAATGCACCTTCCAGAAAATACTCGAGGCAGTTTTTAAGAAAGCTGAACTACCTATGCTAAGGAGGTAGATTAATGTCCCTTTCACACCCTGTAGGTCATACCTTCAAAATGACTTGTTACCTAGGGTTTTCCTTTACTGTCTGACACTACATACTGTTCCACAGCTCAGCCTTGCGATTCACAAATAATATAAAGAAACGTGCTGCCTGTTGCCTTTCAGGCAACCCGCACCAGCTTTGCTCTCCGTTGCTTCTCCCCAGCTTCGGGGAGCCTTCCACATTTAGCTACCCCTAGTTTTGCCACCGGCCACTGAACCGCCACATGAAAATCCTCTTTATGGAAACATTTTCTGCTGGCTTCTATTTTTACTTTTGCACTTTGCGTACAAAAGGCAGAGTTTCAGATGGTGCAAAACTGCACCGCTGCATCGCTGCCGGCGCAGGCATCTGCAGTGCCCAAACGCTGCCGCCCTGGTGCCGGGGAATTCCAGTTTTCCCTCCGTCTGGGATAACTTACGGTTAACTACGGAGGGTTGTTAACTAACATATGGAAAGACAGACACGCTTCTGAACTAGCACGTTCCGCCGTCTGTGAGCAAAAAAACGTTGCTCCTCTTTGAGGAAGGTCCGTCAGTAATGGGGACTCCTGCTTGGAGGCCTGATCCAGCAACCAGGAGAGAGGAAAAGGCGCATAATCACATTTATCATCTCTTTTTTTTATCATGGTTTCTCACTAAACTAATATTGGTAACATTTGCCTAGATTTTTAATGCAATTTGATGATATATGGGGTCTTTTTCTACGGAAAAGAAGCACCTGGGGAACAAGATATAAAGAAAAGCGCCTCAAGTTTTTCATTTGGATGACACAAAGATTATATTTTCCTTTTGGGGCTAGAATGTTTAAAATCCCAAAGTTTTGATAGGAAGCCTTCGGAGGTGGAATTCCCCTTTCCCGGCCATCCGGCACAGAGCTACTGAGTCGGCTTTTTCCCTCTAACTAGAAAAATCTGCTGCAATCTGATATCCCGTGGCCAGATAGAAGCTTTGGGTTGTGTTCCCAGCCCGTCTGCAGGCAGAAATCCATCTTGTGCAGAGCTGCTTGGAAATAAATGAGTAGAAATAACAGATCCTGCCAGTATATCCCGCCAAGGGCTGAAGCTCCTCCAGCCTGCGACTTCTTCTCCCTCGCTGAGGACAGTTGTATGAAGCAGGGGAGTCGAGAGCGTACGCACCTCGGCCGGGCACGGCTGCCGTTGTCTGTATTTTAAATATAAAGGCACTTCCCTTGCAGAAAGGGCTTCTGTAGCACAGGGAAATGCAGGATTTTATAGTTACATTGGGTTGTGCTCAGTGCAGGTACCTACAGATGCAGAATATTTACGAAGAGTTATGGTTAAGAATGTCATCATATTATTAAATATCTATTATTTAGAATAAAACCCAGAAGATTTTATAACAAGGGAGGCTACCGGGAGTTGTGCAGCTGCGCGGACAAGCTCTTCCCACCGCGGGCAAGCTGCCAGCCAAGACCACAGCCTCGTGGTCCGTCTCCCAGCCACTCCAAATAATTTTGCCCCGTGCCTTGCTGCCTTGCTGCACTAATTTAGCCGTTTCTCTGCTTTTGTGGCAGTGCTTTCCTTGTGGGGGTCTGTTAGCATTCCTATACTTGGATTACCTTCTTATTCCAAATTAAAGGATACCCTGTGCACTCTGCTAATCGAGCGTGACAGCGTATGTATCTTAATTTAAAATCATCGATACAGTCATTATTCTAGGTCAGACTGTACAAGGAAGCAGAATAACAGTTTGGGGAATAGTCAGTATGTTTCTGCTGTGGAGAAACATTACATCCAGGTGTTTTTTTGCTTGAAGGCATTTATTTTAGTCTTAAAATATATGCAGGAATCCACTCCTTAGGTATGCGTGTGTCTGGGCTCAGATGATGTTTGATCTAAGCATGGGCTTGTACCAGAGCCCTGGTACATCCCCGCTGCACAAATGGGGTCTCTTCCCCTTGCTGGCCCCTCGCTTCCCTCCTCTCCATCCCTCTCCTCTCGCCGGCAGCAGCCCTGGCTCCAGGGTACGGTGATCGACATGTTTGCAAGGATTTGTTTTGCTCCTTTAACAAAGGCATCGCCAAATCCCAACCGCCCCCACCCCGCTCCATGTTCCCACAGCCTTTGGGAGGATTTAGGGGCACGGGGCTGGCGCAGGAGCATCCTCCGGAGCAGAGGTGGGTGCAGATTGCAGCCCTTGGCCTTGCTTGCTGCTTCTCCCGAGCCTGCTGGGGTGTTTAGATTCGAGGGTTTGGCCCGGGACTCTTTTGTCCCCCAGCCAAGGTGGATCCCTGGCCGCCAGCAAGCAGCACTGTCTTGCCGTGTCATCTCTTCAACGCCCTAGCCATAACCAAACTGCTCAGCCTGCCCGTCCCCTGCGAGGGAGAGGTGAGCCGAGCCAGGAGAGTCGGCATTTTGCATCCCTGTACCTGCTGCCGAACCCTCTTCTGCCCTCTGATCTCTTCCATTGCCACGGCGATTTCAATTGATCGGGGAAAAAAGTCACAACTGAGATTCTTCCTCACCCGAAGCTTTGCCCACTGTTGTTTTGGGCTGAATCGAAGGGTTTTCAGAGCTGGGATTATTGTGGCTTGAAAGCCACAGGCTTAAAAATTGAAAGATGCAATTCAGCTGTTGGTATATAAATATGCAGAAATTATAGCTCGTTCCTAAACTCAACTGAGCATCATATGATCTGCATTCACTGCAGTCAATTTGGAAACATTAAAAGCTATTTTGATGGCTGCTTTTACAGTTACTGATTTGTTAATGTGTGTTTTGCAAATGTGATTTTGATTGGCTCATCTTAATTTGCCAAATGGAATGCCCTCCTAATGAAGCTAAGAGGAGCAGAGGATTTCATTTGACTTTGCATTTTAATACAGCAACTGGTGTTTATTTTTCCACTCCAGCCCCCACGGGGAGAGAAAGGGGGTTGTGGTGAAACACACCCTTGGCCATTGAGCACTTTGATGCGTGATGTGTCTGAGGGGAAAATACTGCTTTGCTGGTGAGGTTGTCTGTCACTCAGCAAAGCGTTTTTGGGGGGTGTGCCCAGTTACTGAGCAACAGTGCGTTTTGCAAAGGGAAGCGGCCACGGGTACTCGGGGAGCTCGGCAGCATCTGCTAAGGAGAAGCAAAGCAGCATCCAAGCATTTCCATTGCAGTGCAGGCACTGGACGTCCCCAGCGAACATTGCAGGAGACGACGGACATCCACGTTGTTTCTACTACCAGGAAAATAAAGAGAATCTAAGGACCCAAGAAGCGTATCATTGTTTGTGCTTGTCGCCTTCATGGTCCCTCAGGGGAGACACTGGAAGAGATGGGCTCCTGTGCAGAGCCAGCCTGGGAGCCCAGGTTTTGAGTACCATCGTGTTAGACATTTAGATTCAGTATTAGCTGAATACTTAGGTATTGAAAACCATTTATTCCACTAGAGTTTTAAAAATGCTTCTATTGATTTTAAACTTCTACCAAAATCAAAGCACTGGCCACTGCTAAGTGTGTAATTTTACTTTTGGAGAGATGAGGAGTTTCTGTTCCTTTCTGGAACGGGAAAATGAAGTGCTGGACTGAGGGATGCCCCTTGCCTCGGTGATGCACACCGCGCTGCTATTCATGGGGGAAGGAGCCGTGCAACTAACGGGACACCCTTCTCCCTTTCCCTTGCCATCCTAAGGTAGCTGTATGCATCTTCAAGCACAGTCATCAACCACTCACTGGCTTTTTTATTAACAAATCGATCAGGTCTATTTTCACATTGAATGGGCAAAGACAAACATTGAATGGACCAAAGGAGCAGGACTCAGCCTTATTAACTCACAGCATTTAAGCTGATTTTAAATAATCTGTGAGTGGAGGTAGGAGACAGGCTTAGTTTATAGCTTTTTAATGTAATCATCAGCATCTCCCAAGCATCGGGCTCCGAGCCTCACACCTCCCTGGTACCCCCTCCCTGCTCCCAGGACTGGGCTTTTGGCATTTCATCTACACTGAAGACTAGCCTCAAGTTGCAATGAAATCTTTGATTGCCCAAAGTAATAAATGCTTTCAAATCCTGTTCCTTTGATCTGATTTGCTGCTGTGGAAAAAACACGGGGAAAAGCAAGTGATCACTAGTAGTTTTATCACCAATAAATTCTGCCATTTTTTCCCAGTCTCAAAGATCATGCAGTTACTGAGACGCATGGCACCTAAAACTCAACTCTTGGGATGCTGCTACAGGAGGAGGAGGAAGGCTGTGCCGCACCACAGGACGCTCAGAAAGACAATTATTCAAATTTCTTGGTGGTGATCTCATCTGCACCCAGCTGACCGTGGGAACAAAGAAATCCTCGACAACATCAAGCCCTTCTGTGTACTCCTCCTCCTTCTGCGTGTTATTTATCACATGCAGAGATCAGATCAACTGTGAGGGTGGGTGGCAGGATCTCAGGTTTTTCTGGTCTGACTTGAAGGATCCTCAGGTTTATCATGAAGTCCTCTGCTACTGCAGGCACCACATCAAATAGTCTCCTCCTCCACCTAAGAATATAGTCATCCACTGTCTTGAGCAGAGCCGGCTTCTTAGCTTTCACAACTGGCCACCAAAAGAGTGTCTTGATCTTTGAAACCTCACTGCTGTATATGGTTTTATTTCAGATCCTGAAGGCTCCCTCCAGTTCCCATTGTGTTCTCCCACTTGTCCCTGACTTGAAGAACTTCTTGCCTCTGCCTAATATCTGGCCCTTAAATGTCTTCACAGACAGCAGTCAGGTTTCCCTCACGCTTCGCTTTACTGAGATCCTTGGGCATCTCCTGGGAGGTCTTCATCTGACTGGGCAGAACTCTTCTCCTTAATCAATTTGAACCGATGCACTGTTACTCTATGGCTCAAGTCTTCGTTGTGAGATCCTGAGTGCATTTCACACTATTGAATTTCCTCTCTTCTCCATTATTCAAATCCTCAAGGCCTTCTAGTTATTGATGTTTCCGCTTAAATTTGTGCAATCGGCAGATTTCATCAGCAATGCCCCCACCCTTCTTTTTCTTTTTATGGTCATTAATGAAAATATCAATGAATATTCCTTTCCATGTGAATCTTGAAGGAAATGGCTCCGCTCCTCCAGTTGTCACCTGCCCTTGCCCAGTTTATTACCTCTATTTGAAATCCCCTCCTTGTCCCACCTCCTCCCTGTGCCACTGCAACCTGCTTTTACTGAAGTCCAGATAGATGCAATCTCCTACATTTCCTTTGTCTAAGAAATCCATTATCTTAGCAAAGTCAGGCTCAATTAACCTTTGTTTCACCTTTGCTCCACTTTTATATCATTTTCCATTTACCTCTGTAACAGTAACGGTTCCTTCCTTCATCCATTTTTTTAAATAAAGTTAGATTAGTCGGCCTTTAATTACCCAATCACCATTTTTCTTAAGTGTCGGTATTACATATGCTATTCCCCAATAAAATGCAGAGCAGTCCTTGGGGCAGGGATCAAACCCTGTAATTCCTCTCTCCCAAATGGGAGTCCAAATCACTAAGATAAACCACTAAGAACAACGCACCTTTGCCCTTCGGCATAATATGTCTTGTGCTTTCTTAAAGCTTTACTGCCATTAATAGGTCATGAATTAGAGGTAATAACTCCGGGAGCTTCATTAATTTCCTTACTGGGTGCAAATGAAAAAGGTGACCTGGATAAACCCATCATGTTCTGGATACGCTCATCAGTCCTTGGAGATTGTACTTCTTTGTTCCTCTTCACAATGCTGCACTTCTTCCCCGCAGCTTGGGTGAAAATGCTTCATAAACCTCTTCAAAAGGGCCTTAAAATACTCAGAAATTAGTGTTTTCACCTCTGGAAATCCGAGTTCAAATGCAGGAAGTAAAAATGAGATGTACTCATTGCAACCTCACACCCGTGGCTCCACTTCATAACCGAGGCGCAGGGTGGTGGTGCCGGTGGGGGCACGGCGAAGGAGTACCGAGGCTCTGCCCGGCGTTTATCAGATTAACCATGAGAAGCACCAGCTTCATGTAGCTGTGAGAGATGTCCAGGGAGGTGATGCTAGTCAGGTGTCCCAGGCCACGTACCTGGCACTGAAACCTTGTGCAGGACCATTAAACTCCTCTGCACTTGCCTCCCCATGCCACATCCCCCTGCAGCTCGGCTTGGGGGGCATCACACCTCCATTTTGGGGAGCCACATAGCTTGCAGGAGAACATTCGCCTCCCACCAGCTGTGTGACACAGAGGGGCTCTGAAAGTCGGGTCCTGGGAAACAAAAAAGCCCAGGAGAGACCCTCCTATTTCTCGAGAGACAGTCAACATGTTCTCCAGTGCTTAGCACCTGACTTTGAAGGTTACGAAGGAGTCTATTTTTTTCTTTCAGCTTGTTTTTTGTTGTCACCCTCTCCAGAGCCCGGACAGGCGGCAGTCCCAGCTGTGGGATACTGCTGGGCGATTGATGCTGGACGGGAGGCAGAAAGGCCAGAAATTTCATGGCAGGCCATTCCCAGGGGATTAACCAGAAGAGTTTGCATACTTCTGTGGTTTGGACAAGCCCCTGAATGCCTGCATGTGTGTCCCAAAAAGAAAACCAAATGCTGAATTTCCTTACAAGCTCCAATTACTGCTTTGATCCTTAGGGGGAAAAAAAAAATATCATTGCTTCACCTTCTGTGGGCCTGCTGCTTCTCAGCAGGTTGCTCCAGGAGCAGATCAGCCCCCAGCTATGTCCTGCTACACGGACCCCACTCCTTAAGCTGCAGGTTGACAACTTCGGTAGAGAACTTGATGAAAGTAGGTTAGGTGTATATTTTAGGACACTCTGCATGTGTGACAGTTGTTTTAAAAAGCAGAATTCAGGTTCCCAGAAGTGGAGATGTATGAAAGTCAGAAGGAAGCTGGATTTTTCACCCATAACCAAAAAAAGCCCAATGCAGTGAACAATGCCAGCACTTACCTTCATCAGTGCCACCCTGCACCGGTCTCCCTTCCCGAACTCTGCATCTCGGTGGTGTTTGTGTCGGTATGAATTTGGGCCAATTTTGGGCAAGCCGAACGGGATGGCACAGGGAGCCTGGGTAGGACGATGCATGGCCTCAAGCATCACACCTGCATCGGCAGTGCTGGGGGAGCCCCGCACCCCATCCTGGGAGCGATTTGGGGCTCGTGGGGCTGCAAACCCAGGGGCTTTGCTGCTGCTGCGGTTGGGAGGGAGACCCAGGACAGAGCCAGCCAGGTTTTGGAGCAATTCCCAAAAGCACCCTTAGTCCTTTTTCTCTGTGACCAGCATGGCGGCTGCTCTGGGAAGACGATGTTGTGGAGGCAGGGGGAGAAATGGTTTTCCATAACTCCGTAATACGCATCCAGGTGTACCTGGCACACGTGCCTGGCACAAGCAAGACACCGGAGGCTTCAGCAGACTGTGCCCAGAAGCGGTAGATTGTGTCCCACAGCCTGGGTTTCTGAAGACACACATGATAAATGACAAAAGGTGTGTTTGACTGCATCCGTGGGGACCCGGTGGGTGGCCTGCTGCGGGGAGGCGAAGCGGCCATGGAAATTACTCAACTTAAAGTAAGATTATAATAAAATGCTACATTCCACTTAGCATCAGGGGAGCAGGATGATGCCTCTCAATTTAATTGAGGAGCATCATCTTTATGTTTCGGAGTGGGAATTTGCTGGGACAGCAAAGGAAGCAGGTTTGCTCGGCAGTGTGCCCAGCGCAAGGGCAGCTTCCCCTCTCAGAGGCATTTATGGCAGCCTGGCCAGTTTTGTTCCAGGCCAGCAAGACTCAGAAAAACATTTTGAGGTGGTTTGAAGAACATTGTTGGAATGCTTTTGCACATTTGTCATTGACAGAAGCCTTTACCGGCAACAGGCAGCTTCAAGTGCAGGTTTTCCGCTGTCTCGGCAGGAGGCTGGCTCTACTCCGTAGTGCCGGAGTAAACCTGCGTGGAGTATTTGCAAACCTTGTAGCTCTGTCTGCCACAGCGTGAATGAGCCTGAAGCGTGGTCCTTGCCTCCTTTACCCCACTGACCCTCCCTCCCATCCCAAGGGAGCTTGACCCCCGCCCAGGAGCACCTAACCCACTCCGTCCTGCCTTCCCCATCCTAGCAATCCTTGCAGTATTTTTCATCCAAACAACATACATACATATTTATATGTATTTTTTGTAAAACACTTAGATCTCATTCAGCTTAGTTTCCAATGCAAAAGAAAAAGCTTTGTCAGCATTTCCTCCATTACATTTAAGGAATACGCTCTGCCTGAAGTCACCAATTCTCCTTTTCTGCCCATATTTTCTTCCCAGGCATTTTCCCTCGCCCCGTGTGCTGCTGTCCTGGCCAGGGACATCTCGTGGCTCTTTCGGCGCTCGCAGCCCAGCCAGTGCCAGAGATGTCCTCTGAATGTCCTGCAATTATGCTATAATGGCTCCTCGTTAAACTTTGTGACTATTAAAACTACCTACAAAAAAAGAGGCGTTAAGTACATTAATAAAAAGGCAAACCTATTGGTTTATTGACTCAGCTGCCGCAGGGCAGGGGCCGCTCTGATGGTGATGCTGCGGGATGGGGACCCAGCAACGGGTGATGCCACCCCTTGCACAGGCTCTGCCGGACCCCGTCCCCCACACATCCCTTCCCGGGGAGCTCTGCTCTGCAGAGAAAGCCACAGCTTGGGCCAGATTAAGTGCTTGCTAAGTACCCTGAAACCACACAATAAAAATCCCTCTGGAGTGCAGAATATTTATGTTTTATGAGTTCATCATAGAGCTGATGTGGTGAAGATACCTAACGCATGAATAATTTGGCGGTGGATACAAAATACACAATAGGCTGCAGTGAAAGAAAACGGCAGAGAATTGGAAACGCATTTTCCTTCTCTGTCTCTTGTTTCAGCAGCCTGTTATTTAAAGAAGGGACTCAGGGCAGAGAACTCAAATACATGTTTCTTGCATATTAGATGCAGTTTAAAATGAGCCTCAGCTCAAAGACTGACAAAAGTCAACTGATGGCCCATGGAGGAATACAGGTCGAACTCACCCAGTTCCGCAAGGCGCTCACTCGGACAGGCACGCAGGTAGGAAATAAAACAGCCAAAGCATTTTCTAACCCACCGAAATGTCTTAGTCAGGAAGCAGCGCACCTCTGCCGCCCGGGGCAGTGATGGTGACGAGTGCTGGGTACTGAGGAGTGCTGGGTACCAAGGAGCTGCGGTGGCTTTGGGGACGCAGGACCAGGGTCACCGCAGTGCTGGCCCCCCGGCAGGCAGGAGGGCAGGCGTACATAAACCCGAATGCCAGCCAGTGCTGAGCACGGGCTCCTCTGATATTATACTCCAAAATGACAGGGCGGCAAAGGAAAGATGATAGCAGGGTATTTCATGAAGTGGACGAAGAGAACGCTCGTGTTGGTAGAGGTTGTATGCATATATGTAAATACGCACGGGTAGCGCGCCTTACAGCTGCTTTGCCCTTGCAAAGGCTTGTCCTGGAAGCCAGCTGGGCCACTGCTCTGTGCAGGCCCAGTGTGGTGGCAGGACCAGCCCGCCGGAGCCAGGAGGGACTGTCACCCTCCCACAGCCCGGCCCTGGCTGATGCTGACCCACCTACTCTGCTTCATCCACCCAGCCTGAGCTCTGGTTTCAAGGATTTTCACGCCAGACTGGAATTTTTTTTTTTTTGCTTGGCTTATTCCACTTATAAATGTATTACTTGGGCTGGTAACATTTATATCTTCTTCCTCTGCATCTCACCCAAACAAGGGCTGATTCAGTCCCTAGGCAATGCACTGAGGCAAGTACAAACCGAAATTTCTTCTGGGACACGTATCTGAAGACAAATACACACGTGTCTAAATATATCCACAGCCCTCCCCACTCCCGGCAGCTTTTCTCTTCCTCAGACACACACACACACACAACAAGAACTCCTCAGGGTAACAAGACACGTATTTTTAAGTATCAGCATGCAGGAGTGGTTCCTGACCAGGAAAAAAACCCTATTGTTTTAGCCACAGCTGAATTTGAACATAAAGGTGAGGGTTGCAGAGACAAACAACAAAAAGCAGCTTCTGGAAGCCGTGGGTGAGTTACCGACACACGGTGATATCCTCATACTATGCACGTTGGCAGTTCTTCCTCACAGATCTTTATGCCTTGGGCATGGGCAACAAGTCCTGCTGCTCCTGAGAGCCCCAGGTCTTCCTCCTCCCATGTTTGCCCCTGTGGATTTACACCAGAGCATGAACGGGATCTAACTCTGACAGCTAAAAGTATTTTTCCACTTTATTTCCCCAGATGTACTAAAATTTTTGCATTTTTTTCCCCTCCTTCCCTCTTCTTAGCAGACAGATGTGCTCCTGGGGAAAGCCTAGACGCGTGGGAGCCCGGAGCCGGAGGGGTACGTAGGGCTGCTGTGGGGAGGGCTAAACCAGGTCCAGCATTGTGTGTTTCCAGAGACTTCCCCAACCCTCCAGAGCAGCAATTTCCATGGAGCCAGCAAACCCACGTGGTAGATATTTAGTTAAAGAAGTTATTTGGGGGCTAGCTGCATCCACGTGGTTTCTTCATACCAGTTTTGTTGTGCAGAGCAAAAGAAAGGCGATGTTTATACAACCGGGGAGCGCAAAGGTTATCATTTTTATTTGACTTTTGTTTTTTAAATGTGGTACTACTGTCCCGGCGTTGCTTCTGGAGTCGTTATGAAACCTGGCCCAGAGCCTGCAGATTTCCTTTTGGCGTTAATAGTCCGTTCCAAGAAAAAGTGGCTAGGAAGAGTTTCCTGACAAACTATGGGAAAATTTCACACCAAGCACATTGGGAAACAGGCGGCTGCAGCTCAGGGCTGCGCTACCCATCACATTACATCTCCTGAAATGAGACACCGTGGCCGACAACCCCAAATACCGCAGGGCTGAGCCAGCTGCCGCCAAGGAGAAACAGAACAGGATTTTTTCCCAACTAAGAGGGCGAGAGCAGCATGGCCTTTGCAAAAGATTCATGGTCTCCCCCGTGGTCACTAAACCCCTGAAATCTGAAGGACGCTTAACTGGGAGTGTGATGAATGCTCTGGCTGACTCCAGGCAGGTTCCCAGGTCTCATGCGATGGTGTAGCTCTTTGAGATGACACCGGGGAGTGCCACTTATTTTTATGTGTTATTCTGAGTTATATTTAAAGCACTCACCCCTGGCTCCAGGCACTTTCACAATAATTTAAAGTGTGCATTAACATCAGGGAGTGTCTCTGTGTCCATGTGGCAGAGGCTGTTCCCTGGGCCGTGGGAGGATGGTCAGATGCAGGGGGGCATTGCCCCCCGGTACCTGAAGAGCCACGCAATCAGCTGTGTTCCTGGGTAGGTCATTTATTTTCGTTATTTATTATTAAATATATTATACAGTAGGATTATTCTGAATTGTAGCTCTGCCGAATGTCCTCACACACCATCATCTCTCAATGACAGACGGGTTGGGGATCGTGGTAAGGAACCACATCTCTGCCCCTTGCTGCTCTGCTCTGGCAGCCACCACTGGCAATGACGGGCTTGACTGATGCGCTCCAAGGGCACCATCCTCTGTCCCATAGGAGCATCCCTGCCCTTGCAGGTGCTCCAGGAAAAGCTCTCTTCCAGGCATAAGCCCTATAAACAAACAAGGTGGCCCAAGGAGGAGCCAAGACGAAGCTGTTAGCTTTGTAGACCCAGTAACAAACAGGAAGAAGTCGCGATGTTTACCAACTGGTAGGCAAGTATGAGATTCTTCCAGGGGTAAAAAAAGAAGAAGCTGAGGGGTGTGTACCAGCTCCAGCCAGGTACTCGCACAGTCACAGGCGCTTCCTGCCTGTTAGTGTTCCTGCCACGGCTTCGGAAACTGGGTTCGTTAACCGTCTGGCCCTAAAAGAGAAGAAATAGCACTTGAGTATCTGTCATCTTTCATTTTCTCTTCCTGGCTCATGTAACCATGGCAAAGGAGCCTACGCTAGCCTGTGAGATGGCATAATTCATGCCAGTCCCCATCCATTTTCTGATTAAACCGCTTGAAGCAGAGCTATGTAGTCTTCACATCTTTCCAAGTCTCACCTTAGCATTGCCGCTGGGAAAACGTCAGGATTTTGTGCCTGGGCAGAGAAGAGAACATGCTTTGCTTCGGTCCGTGAACGATACCTGCCCCTGCTGCTCCCCCTCTTCCTCTGTTGCCTAGTGTGCGGCTCATTGACGGGAGGATGGAGATAGTATGGGAAACCCACGCAGGCAGCTGTCAGAAAACAAGCTTACTATAAAAGCAACATATGCTGCACTGAATTATGAGACCTTCAAATCACTACAAGAAGCACTTAAAATATTCCGGAATTTAATTACAAGACTGTATATGCTTTAAACGTGTGAATGTATAATGCAGACTTGGGCTGTGACAAGGGAAACTCTTCTTCCACGTGCACTTGAAGGGGCTGGAAGGGAAAATCCCTGGAGGGTGCGGCGGGACGATTAGTTGGGATCCACGGAGCCGTGTTTCCCCATTGCTAGCAGCCAGGATGCCACCACAGATGGGTAACATCCTCTGGTGCTCTGTGTCGGGGACCGCTGAGCCAAATGAAGGCACATCTATACTGAGGGTGTGGGTGTAAATCTAAATTATCAAAGACGTATTAAGTGCTACAAAGTTGTTTGGGTTAAGCCCTTTCAAAAATGCTTTTATTCCTAAAAAAGCTTGCATGTACTTGCACAACTCACCCCTTTTCTATGTCACCTGTCCTGATCTCACGTGGTGTTTGTCAGACAGACGAGGGTTCATCCCTGACTAAAATACATTGTTATTATCTTCCACCAAGTTAAATGCTTTGTGTATTGTGCCTACAAAAATGAAGATGCGCTTAACATAACAACGTGGTTATTAGCTTAATGGCAGGAAGAGAAAACTTAGGGATGAGAATTAAAGCATTGCTCTTGCAGAATGTCCCTGAGGAAGGATCCCTGTGTCTGGGATACCCATGAAGGCCACTCACCCCCCGAGGTTTCCCAGCAGGCATTCCACCGGCAGATTAGCATCGCAGCGGCTAACGTGACACAAGAGGGGGAACCTGGATGGATATGACACTGATTTGTAGTAGATTATTATTATTTTCCTACTTTAACATAGAGAACTCAGAGGAAAAAGGAAAGCATGTGTATTTTCCAAGCAAAGAAACAGCTGTTTGGTAAAGACTTTGATCCACAAGCAGGGATGCAGCATTGGACTAGAAAACTAATCACCACGAGCCAAAGCATCCTCTCTGTTTGCAGGAGCTGGGGATGGTGCAATATTCCTGCCCATAAACCCACGGAGGTGCCAGGGCGAGCCTGTGCAGCCAGCCTGGGGCTTTCAGGATGTAGAAGAAAGCCAGAGCCATCATTTGCAGGTTTGACAGAGGGACGTTTGCTGGTCTCTTCCAACTTTCCATCAGTCAGCATTCCCACCACTGCTTCCCTACCCGGTGCAGAAGCATGGCTGAGACGGCACCACGCATGCACCCGCAGGCTGGACAGTATAATTTAGCACAAAGTTATCAACAAGGCACTTAGATGACAGCCAGGTCAGAAATGAGGTTTGCAGTGTAAATATAGAGACGGAGAACGCACATGTCATGCCAGGTAACGCAAGCAGTGACTCATGCTTTGCAGCTACGTCACGCTCGGGATCTTTCTGCAGGAAATGCTTTCCGGGAAAAGCAACGGCAACCATTGTTTTTGGTTCATTTTCAGGCTGGAGAGAAATCAGGACTACAGCTGAAACGGCTGCCCAGGGCTTGACTTGATTTCCAACGTTCTCAGGCTCCTCTTTGGTGTCAGTAAGTATTGGGAAGAGTTGAGCAGAGATAGCAGGCAAGGGGCTGTGTCCCTCCATGTCTCGCCAGCACCACGAGCGTTGAATGCAAAACCTTCGCCTCCAGATTCCCAACAGGAGCTCGATGGCACTGTGAGCCTAAGAAAACACCGTGAGCAATCAGGTCCCCGCTTTGGACTCAGGCTGCCACAAACACTGACCTGTCAAAGGACGGGGCTGAAATAGGGATTTGGGGCTGTGTGCCTACATCTTGGCCATGGTCATTAGCTGCCTCAGTTCTCAGGGACTAAGCAATGCCAGCTTCAACAACCCCAGTGCCCACCAGGGTTTGGTGGCACTCAAAGATCAGTTGTGGATACCAAAAGAAGGGGACAGGGTGGTAGGGCCCCATAAAACCATCCTGTCCCACACTTCTGGCTAGGGGCTGGGCTCCAGTGCCAGAGGTCGGCAGTGCTTCCAAAGCACCGGACCCTTGCTAGGGAGGAGGGACTCAGCGAGACTAACGACTGCTTTAATTAAATACGGCAATATCATTAACCCGCTGGAGTTCATCAAATTAGTGTTGCAAATGAAAACCGCATTGGCCTCATTTTCATAAGGCAGTTTCAAGAGGGAAAATAGCATTTTGCTCGTGAAGATGTTGTTTGCTTTTCCGATAAAACAAAACCTCTTCTTGTCCCTCTGGAGCTTTGGCTCTGTTCAGTTCTCACCAAAATATTTGTTTTGGCCCTTCCTTTTTTTTTTAGGGTACCTATGGTGAACATACTTGACATGATAGGGGATTGCTGCAGGAAAATGGTGAAAAAGAGGGAGAAATAGGGGACTTTAAAAAAGGACTTTTGGGAGGAGGAGATGCTGGTATCCCTCCTCTAGCGCATAAATCATTTCTGTAGTTCAAAATAAAGTAGCATCTGTGCTGCTTGGACCGCTGCCATTTATTTTCTTATCTTTTTTGTTTGCTGAAGGGTGACTCAGTGCAAAGCTAACAAGGTGCCCACGGGAGCGCTGCTGGGAACGTGCTGATGTCACCGACTGCATCGCTGCCGAAGGGCTTGAGGGCTAGGAGGGGGATTCCTACCTGCCAGAGAGGAAGGAAAAGGAGTGATAGAGATCCCTCTGCTAGCACCCTGGCTCTTAGCCCAGGCCATTTTCCTTGCTTATGTTGCACTTGGGGGAGAGTCTCTTAAATAAATAGAAGCGCTGCTTCATACGTGAGGGCTGGCATCCCGCCGACACACGGGGAGCGTCCCTCTCCCTGGCGCTTGTTGTGGCATCTCGGTGTTGACCGAAAGCTTGGGCTTTCCTAGCAAAATCAAACCCCTCTTGTCCGTGGCTCATTGCCAAGCCCTTAGGCTTGTATGCCCCATGAGCAGTACGGGGCGATGCGGTGTACCCCAGGCTCTCCGTGCTCCTTGCTGGGATCCTGGGGACTTCTGTCTTCCCCACGAAACACTTGGGCTGGCTTATACCCGCCAGAGTTTCAGACATTGGGAGTTGCTTGACTTTGTTTCCACATCCCTATTAATCACCCCTCTCATCCCCTCTTGAAAATTCAAGATCATTTTGGAAGGCTGAGTAAGATTAAGGAGTGAGGGAGCATGAGTCCCTTTAGGTTAAATGGTCTCCAGAGCACAGTGGTCCCCAGGAGATGCTCCTCCATTTTTGGCATTGCAGGGGCATCACTAAAAACAGTGACTGGGCTTCTCCTACGAAGGGATCCAGAGGAGCCAACAAATTAACCCGGCTCCATCAGCGGCTCCCGGAGACAGGACGGGAGATGCACGCTCTGCCCCAGGGAGGGATGGGCAGTACGGGACGGTTCCCATCAGCCTGGCCGGCCCCACGCTGCCAGGACAGAGAGGGCACTTGGCCTTAACCCCAGCGATGAAGCAACCCCGCAGCTTTGCAAACACTTTGAGTGGGGTTTCACAATAAGCAAAGCCGATTTCTCCACCTACGGCCCTGCCGAGCACGAACGCACTCAACTACAGCGCAGGGGCAGCCCCACGATCTCCGATGGCCGTTATTGCCCTGTGCAGCCCCCTCACATCCACTCAGACCCAGGCACAGGTAGGATCTACCATGAGAAAAATCCCCCTGGTTTTCCCATAACTCCAGTGTTATTTGATGCCAAGAGGCTTCTTCATCAGGAGCTGGTGCCGCGCCGCTCAAAAGCTCTGGCACAGGAGGGAGTAACCTGGCGTTGCCCTTTGACAGACTGCTCCCGACCCAGCCATGCTGCTGGCACTGCCACCCCGGGGGGGACACCTCCGGTGTCAGTCGGGCAGCTGCCACCCCCATAAGATGTAGTTACTCGCTCTCCATAGCAGCCAGGCGTTGATGTCCCCCAAATTAACACCATCAGTAAATCCTCCGTCGAGGAAATGGGGAATTCTCTGGGCTTGGTTCACTGCGGCTTTCAAACCGCCAGAGATGTGAGCCGACTTGCCTGGTGCAACCGCAAGCTCCAGGTGTGGTTAAACTGGCACTGGGGGAAGGATGCCAGCGTGGCGAATGCCATCTTCCTCCTCACCCACACCCAGGGGACCGGCTGTGCTCGCTAGTACATTAGCTTGACCTTCTGGCGGGTGCAAATCTCACCCTTTCCCAGCTGCCATCCTTTCTGTAAAAGCAGCTGAGCATGCACCCAGTTTTCCTGGAGCACGTTGGGTTTGCACCACGACCCTCTGGCCCAGGCTTTGGTCCTCGGGTGCTCCCTGCTAAGAAGATCTGCTCCTCGGTGCCGGGGGTCAGCTCACTTGGGTCTAGTGCCTCCTTGTCTTGGGGACAAACAGCAGACCATCGCCTGGACAGGCCCCTTGGTGCATCAAGATCCCAGGGGTGGTCATCACTCCTGTTGGGCTTGGTGTGGCTTTGCACCCTCTTATGTACCATCCATCTAAAGAGCTTGTAAATATTCTTCTCCTGTTATTGACTGATGATTAAACCCAGGTGTTGCCTGACAAAGCCCCGTCTTCTCTCCAGCAACACAACCTGCCCCCCCGCAGCTTCCACCTAAGGGCGAAAAGCCGCCTGCTTTTGTTCATCTGTCTCCAGCTCATCAGGGCCAGGCCCCTTGGTCATTTGATCATCGCCTTCAAGCTTTTAGGGGTTGAAGCGTGGTTCCATGAGGTGCTTCCGACGTTTCAAACCAACAGAGTTGGGTTGAACCCGCCAGGCAGCGGGAGGGCAGCGGGGCTCGGGGAAGCAGCTCCAGGCAGCGCGGGCTCCTGCCAGCAGCACCCAGGGACCTGGAAGGGAGGCAGCAGAGGCACCCACCTTGTTTGCCAGCCAAACCCCAGGCTCCCAGGGGGCACCAGAGCTCTTTTGGAGATGGTGGCAATGGGTTCGCCCTCCCGGTGCCCTTGTGAGCCTGGGAGTTACTACAAGCCTTAGATAAGGAAAGACGCATGGAGGCTTGAACTGGCTTGCCCCAGGTCCCGCTGGAAAACGGGCAGGACAACCAGGAACAGAGTAAGTCTCTTTTGTACTTGGACCAGAAGATTCCAGAAACCTTAGAATTTACCCATTTTAGTGTCTAAAATTAGCTTTTAATTATTGTCAGCATGTTGCCTTCTCTGTCATGCCCATTTCGGTGGGAGAAAACATTCTTCTCATTCCCCACGTAACATACTTCCAAAGCTCTATGCCAATTTCCCTTTTTTCTTGGAGAAGATCTACTGTCCATCCCCTGCTGATTTTTACAGGGGTGAAATCGTAGAGCAGTGCTGTGACTCTGGCCCCAAGCACCCGAGCAGGGATGCTGACCCCACACAGGCATCCCATTCCCACCACAGTATTCCCACAAACCCCCACACCGTGGTGTGGCAAGCTCAGCTGCCAGATAATCCTCTCTCCCCATCATTATTTATTAGGCTGGAGGTCAGAAGAGATTTCTGTGCCAGATGTCCCCCCAGACCTGTGAAAACTATGGGCCGCTCCAATTAATTTGGAAAATACAGCAGGAGAAAAACTATGTAAGCATCGAAGGAACCAGACCCTGCTTCTGCATGTATCTTTCTTTATGAGAGGTTATTGTACACTTATAATTAATTGTTGGCTCATGGCAGGAAAGGTTTGACTTGCACGGACAAGTCGGAGGGAGGGAGGAAGACCTGGGATGGGAAACAGATACGTGGGAGGACGCAGCATTCTTTTCCCACGTTGAGGAGCAGCAGGACATGTAAATTCAGCTCTGGAATTTTGCTCCTTACCTTTTATGGTGAAAAAATGAGGCTTTCCTTTGACTTTGCAAATACATGTTCCAGCCGAAATCCAACCTGTGCATTAATACCCAGCCGAGCGTGTGCAGCCGCTCACCTGGATGTGCTGAGCACGGGCTTATGCAAAAGGGAAAGCACAGCTCTAGGCTCCTAAAAGCTCCCAGACCGCTCCGCACAGGCTGATGTAATGGTTTTATCTGAGGACAGGATTTGGTTCTTATTGCTCAGTCTTGCCTTCAATATGAAATAACTAAGCTAAGTAATTAATTTTTAATGCATCTAATATAGGAAGGGAGAGTTTTGGAGTGATTTATGCTCACTCCTGCTACCGCTGCCAGTCTGCTCCTGGGCCTAGAGAGGCAAAGGGGAATCTTGCAGCAGTGCCGGAGCCCCACACCCAGGCCTGCTCCCCCAGCCATTCCCTGCCACTGCCTCTGCTCCACCGCACGGAGCCCAGAGCAACGCAGGCAAACCCAGCGACACTTGCAGGGGCTCAGAAAGCCCCAGACTCCTTGTCTTGCCTGCACGGAGCCCACATGCTTCTTCGTAGGGTTTGGAGGCGAAGGGATGGAGCAGCCACCTCCTGCATGTTCCCTCCAGCCCTTCTTTTATGATACACAACATCACACCGAGCTGCAAATAAAGTGAAAGCGCTCCAGAAGCCCTTGCTTTCTGTAAACCTTCCTATAAAACTCATTCTATTTAGTCAACAGCAGTGTAGGAAGAAGAGATTTAAAACTTTGAATCATTCATTCGAAAACACCTAACTACAAAATCAAATACAAAATATGTTAGAAGACCAGTTAGTCTTTTCTGAGTCATTTAATTAGAGCGACTAACTTTCCCTGTCTATGGAAATCTCAGAGTGGAAAGTGTGTGAAACCTGCTGCAACCAACACTTGCCTAATTAGCCTCGCATCTGCCTTTCTCTGAAGGGAGTCAAAGCATGTGTGACCCACAGACATTCACACTTTTTCAGCCTAATCTGGTTTAGGGGCTGCCGAGGCGGGCCAGGCTCTCGCCGCGGGGCGGGATGGCAGTGGCAGCTGTGGGATCCCCCAGCCCGCTGCCCACCACCATCCATCCATCTACGCTGGCACTTTCTGAGCTCCACGTCCTGGAAACGCTGCAGAGCAAGCCCAGGCATCGGGGCAGGGAACGTCGCATCTCTCCAGGCACCACTAGAGCATCTCAAAGCAAGCAAAGAAATGGAGCAAACCTCTGTATTTCATGTTCCCGGCTGCAGCCAGAGTGGATGAAAATTGAGGCCAGGGTCACCATGACCCACAAATGTCCTGTTTGACCCAGGGGCTTGGTTTAAATCTCACTTTTGCATTGCAGCTCCGGCCCGAAGCCTCCCTCAAACAGCCCTGGAGAGTGGCTCCTCCTGAAGCAGTAATCCCTCGGTGCCAACAGCCACAGCCATGCAGAAGCTGCCTCGAAAATTTTAGTTAATTAGAAATTTGGGGGCAAGGACTTGTGCTAGCAGCTTCTGCTTTTCCAGCGACTGGCTAGGAGGAAGTTTAATAAAGTTGAACATTTGCTATTCTTATTTTGGGCCAGCGATTTGATGCCCAATTCCCACGGATGCCCTTGCATCTCCCAAATCCCCACGTGGCACTGCAAAACGCACCACTCACCACTGCTTCTCGCAGAGGATTTCTCCTCTCTGCTCTTTGCTTTCCAAAAGCGCTGGGTTCCCTACATGCAAACCCCACCACTCGCCAGTCGTCGCTGCTCAGGGCAGGCCAGCGGGTGGTTTACCCGCATGGGTGCCCCGGCCATCCTGCTGAACCCTACTGCTTCCCCCCGCCCCCGAAATTCCTGAGGTTTTTCTGCAGATCGGATCCAGATTAATCACAGCCTGGCACTGGTCGCCCACGAGGCTAAAGCTACCAGCTTCACGAGCTTAATAAGCGGCAAAATTCAGCACAGAACTCGGCCTCGCGACTTTATGGTGGGAAAGGCCATGCCTATGGGACAGAAAATAACAGTAAAAATCAATGCCTAAGCGTGTTAAGAGTTTCAAATGGCACTGAAAAAATGCTTGCTATGTTTCTGAGGGTCTGTGCTGCTGCCCCGGACGCTGCTGTTACTCATTCACATGGGCAAGAATTACAAGTATGTCTGTGTAGCCAGAAAAGCTTTGGTTCACTGAATATTTGAGGCTTGGTGTGGTATGAAGGGGTGGGGAGCACGGCTCCAGCCGGCAGCAGTTCGAGGAGAGGAGAAACAGTTTTAACTTCCTCGGGACAATTAAACCGCCTTGGTGGTACTGCGGCCAAAAAAAAAAAAAAATACATTTATTATTTGCCGAGTTCTTTCTGCTCTTCAGCAATAATGTAAAGCTGCTTTGCCTTCAGGGAAGCCCTGTGAAGTGCAGCGTTCACAGGAATGGGTAAGGACATGCAGTACTGACCTAACCCACTTCACTCTGCCCTGGAAGCTGTTCCCAGCGTCTGCCTTTGGCCCCCAGCACCCGCTGGGATAGGCCAGAGCTGGGTGAGAATTGGGGATTACACAAGTTCACTTGCTTTTTCCACCTCAAAATGGGATTAATGAAAAAGGGTTTCAAAATTCTCTGTGAAATGAAATCCATCCTTTGACTAAAGTCAAAATGTTCAAGTTTGCACATTTCTCATATATTTCCCCAAAATATATTATAAGAAAACCTTGGAATTGAATGTCTCATTAAAGAAAGGTTAAATTAGAACGGTGCAACCTTAGCAGAGTGCTTCGTATCAGAAAGTTTCTAATACCAAATTTCACTGAAATTGAAGCAGTTCTGCAAAACATGTTGCCTTCAGCATATCAATATTTCTGATGGAAAACCATTCTGTCAGAAAATTTTTATCCAGCTCTAGGCTAGAATTTCATACCGAATAGTTTTACTGTCTCCCCAGCAACTGGGACTGCTGATCCTCTATAACGAATTTCCATAATTAACCTCCAGGAACTGAAAATGAAATCTTTTTGTCTGCAGGTTATTCCCAAACAATGGCTGGAAATCATTTCACAATAAATTCAATAGGATTTTCTCCACAGATTTCAATGGATCTTCAGATCAGCCTGGTTCAGATCAGAGTTCAGATCCAGATCAATTTAATGCAACTCTGGATGTTTCTTCAAATTCAGATGGGGCTTTGAAAAAACTAAATCTCAAAACAATTCTTCCTTTTTGTTGAAATTCAATCCTATATTGTCATCCAGATTAAGGTCTCGTGCTCTTTGATGTCTGTGGGTAGAAGTACTTCATAAGATGTTTGTGCTGATTTTGTATGAGAGAGGAATGCACAACAGCATTAGGAATTCAGACAAAATAACGACGTTAAAGCTGTGGGCTCTGAATGCTGATTTTTGGCTTCTCACATGTGTTCTTGCTCACTGAAGGCTGTTCCCTAGACCATCCTATAGCAGGAAACGTCCTTGAGCTCCACGTGATTGCACGGATGGCAGAACACCCCCGACGTGCAATTTGTTCTTACTGCGAGCGCTAACAAATCATACATAATGTATCAGCAAAGCAGCTAACGTCGGATTTGCATGAGATACTTTTACTGTGTTTATCCAGGAGTTTTCCTGGTTTAGATGTATTTACCCAAGAGGAGTAAGTTCCGCTTCAGGGAAGTTTTGATCTGAGGCAATTCCCCAGCTGGTGGGATAAGAAGGTCAGGCGGCCGTAAGCCACAGCAGGAGTGTTTCTGAACCCCGATCCTTTCCCCTCGCAAGAAGTGGCCCCAGGTAGGGTTTCTCTGGGTCCTAATAGATGCGTTTTCCTAATCTCAAAACATCAAGCTTTTCCAGAGACAGAACTAAGACATACTTGTGAATAATCCACATAATTTTCGTGGCTTCTACAGAGCCTCCTTAGCTGGGTGGTGTGTTGGAAAGAGAGCAAATGCGGGAAAAGGGGGATCACCTCCCGCACGTCCCCATTTCACGGGTGCTGCCGTAGCCTCCACGTGTGTTCCTGGAGAAGCCATTTAACCACTGTACTACCCCTCCGTAAACGGGAGAGAACACCACACCCGCCATCCTGCTGGTGCTATGTGAATAAATGCCTTACAACAGCCCCCTGGGACAGGGCCCAGGAGAAGACGTGCTGCGGGGCTGCGGACGCTGCAAACAGTGGACCAGGCTTGCGTGAGATACGGGTCTCCCATTTGCAGGTGGATAATTGCAGAATGGTCAGTATTTTAAGATACCTTGCCCTCTGTCTTAAAATCCTCCCTAAATTATTAAGGGATTTTAAAATAATTTTAGAGTGCTTATAACTTTGTTAAAGCATTGCCCACAGCTCCTGAAACTTGGAGTGACTGAGCTTTATTTCCCAGCCAAGCCTTAGCACTCAACAAACTGTCAGACAACTGATGTCTTGAACTAATTTTACGAATTTATGTAATTCTTTCTCAGTGGTGTAGTTATGGCCAGATTTCTAAATGCCAAAATACAGACTGCAAGAGTATCAAGCTTCATTTTGTTTTCAGTTCACAGGTAATTAGCATTTATTTTCACAATTGCCGTTGTTCCCACATATTATTATACCAACATCATGAAACAGGAGAAGCTCATTCTCATCCTACCGTCATCCATTTTAAACCCTCATTGGAACAGAAGAAAATTCAGTTTTGGTTTTGACAGCCAACGCGCTGGTCCCTCGGCAGTGGTCTGAGCCGCGCGTGGCAGTCCAGCTGCTTGAACTCTACTTTTCCCTAAGTGAGAATTTTTTATTCCCTAAGCAGACAATGTGGGGCAGTGCTTTCTGATTTTAAGTCCTAACCCCTCACAGCTACACACGAAAGTAGCAGGAGCTCTGTTTTAAGCATCTGCGGTGCCGCATAACGTTAAGCATGGGGAATGAAGCGAGGCTCAACCAGAATTAGCGGGTTCTTGTGACCTTACTGCTTCTCGTCTGTCAAACAGGCCTCCTCAGATCATGTCATCTCATAAGGCAGCGGTGAAAAATAATTTCTTTTCATCTGTTAAGAACTCAAATATGACATTGATAAGTCCCATAGAAGAGATAACAAATGGGCATGTGTTCAGAAGAAGGTTCTGAATAGCGTCCCTAAATGAGGCACGGATTACATGCTGGTCTGTGAGAAGTACAGATGTTTCTGAATAGCTGCTCGTTAAGGTGACAATGTCGCTCTGTGGACTGAATAGGTTCTCGGGGAAAAAATAATACGTGATCATGAAATTAATGACTATCACCGCATACTCACAAGGGAGCCCATGTTTCCGACACACAGGAAATACGCGTTTCCTAATACACAAGTGTTTGGCCTTATACCTTAGTAATGTTCTTTAAATGTACGTCCCATTTAGCTACACACACGCACACGCAGAAAGGAGGAGGAGATGGGATGTGTAAGGTTCATGTTTTATGTATATTGTTTAATACTTTCCACAGATGCTTTGGTAGTTGGCATTGCAGGGAGAGATATTCTGATGGCAATTTTAGATTTAAATCATCAAGCAGTCATTCTGATACCAAAAGCACTTGTTCTCAGCTGTTTTATTATAGTCACAGAAAGTGTTCAGGCAGATTACTTGTGAGAAGAGAAAAATGTATTTTGATATTCCCATAAAATCTGATACTTGATCAGTAGTCATTACCACAGATACTACTAGACTGTATATATGTTGTTAATATATGCATAATGCTTTCTTGGATGGAAAGCGGAGAAACTGTGAAAGTCTAGAAAGGAATCTGGTCTGAAGAAAAATGGGGAATTTGAACCAAGCAAAGCAAGAACCTCTGCCTTATAAATCAAAATCCAGACTGTGTGCGAAAAATACCAATGGAAAAGTTAACTCCCACTGCGTTGTCCCCCTAGTTATCAAGATACGGGAAAAGGCATTAAACTTAAGAGTATGACATGAATAACAGTTTTACGGGGATTAACATATCTGGAACGGCTTCGCCAAGGAATGACAACAAGCAGGCGGTTTTGGAGCAGGCAGGGGTGTCTTGTAGCTCATTGATTGTCACAAGTGCCCAAAGCACGGCAGGGCACCCTGAAAGCCCTGGGGTTTAACTGGGTGATGCTGGCAGCCTCCGGACCATCAGAGCGAACAAAGCATGTAAACATGATATTACTGGGAAGCGTGCTGATGGAAGCTCTGTGGTCATGATGACTAAGTGTTCCGTGTGCGTTAATGTTTCCACATTCCTAACATAGCTGGATGCAGGTGCATTTTCCATGTGAGCTGTGCGAGGGAGCTGTCTGCCCCAGCCCTGGTGCACCAATTCCTCCTCCGAGCACCCTTGGCCCTGGCCAAGCCACCGCCAAGGAACGGGGGGCATCAGCACCGGCTTTGGTGCATCTTGCCTCGCGTCTGTACAGAGGTGACCGATGAACTGATAGGGAGCAGATGTTCGTACCCAGCTCCCGTTCAGGATGAACAAAGAGCTCTTTCAACCCTGTCTTCTTCTCCCTTTATATTCGACAGACATGCTTCAGTTGGTGTGTTGGACTCACAAAGGGTATAGAGCCAGAGCTGAACCTCCAGAACTCTATCGCACCTGCATCTGCTGTGAGGCTGCCACGTGTTTCAGTGTGGAGTGGAGGGGAATGAAGAAACAGGATTTTCTGCACTCTGGAGAAGACATGAGAGCATTTACGCAACTCTGTTTTTCCACACTTATCTCCTGCTCAAATATATACAGCTGAACAAAAGAGAGAAAACCAGCTTGCTCTGAGCAGTAAGTTTCCTCACTGCTTATTCACTGTTCTCCCCTTCCATCATACGTCCAAAGAGCTGAAGCCGTGTTGGTGGGCAGCAGGGATGGATGGAGACTGCAAAGCAGCTGAGACCAGCTTTTATTTAAAAAAAAAAAAAAAGAGAGATGGAAAGTTGTCTGCACCAACTTTTCGGTAAGGCCTTACAAATAATGCACACACTGCAAATTGTAGCGTTTTGCTCATGATTTCCAAGCAGAAACCAAGGCTTAAATTCTTTGGAAAATTCATTAGAGCTGAGTAATTTGACCAGCTAAAGATGTGACACATCAGAACAAAATCAAGAATATTAGCACTGAATTGTGAAATGTCATGCTTGGGATTCTCTTGTCTGTGTCGCTGGGGTATCTCCCTATGGTCAAACATGCACAAGATAGTACCGCTTTCTGTTTCAGGATGTTGTAAAACTTTGCTAACTGCTCGCATTTCAGCCCAGAACTGACATGGAGCTAGTTCGTGACCTGGATAACTCACTGAAGAGAAAAGGCCAAGACCCCACCTTCATGAAGGCCACCCCTGCCTTCAGCTGCGCTGGGCGAAGCTGGCACACGAGGTCTGAGCAAGGCGGGGAGGCAGGCTCTGCTCCAGCCCTCCTGCCTGCTGGCAGCCCCTTTCCGAGGGCGTCTTGTCTGCCTGCCACACAGAGCCATACGGGAGAGGAGAGCAAGCACTTGACGGAGACGCGTTCTATGAACCGCTCACAAACCGTCCCTTGTTCGGGGCTGCCGCTTCAGGAAAGATTTACCCCGCGCTGGTACAGAATCGTTGTTTCAGTCAGGGCAGCGTTCAGTCCTCTGGTGAATGTAAGCTGTTACGCAGTTTTGCTTGGTTTTGTGTCCAGGAAGCTAAAAAAAAAGGAGCACGTTAATGGTGGGGACGTTTTTCTGAGATCCCGACACGCTCCTTGTGACCATGTTTCGAGTGAAAAACCCCTTTGCCCACAATCCCTACCAGCACCCAGCTAAGCCAGTTCTGTGGTGCAGTTAAGGCTGATGCCGAGCGGCTCTCCTCAGCCCGGCCTGTGGCACTGCAGGGGGCACCTCCATGAGGGACCCCGGTGGGCAGCAGCCAGCCCGGCACACCTCGCCGCCCTTCTGGAGGCCACAAAGCCCCCCATGCCGCAGGTTCCCTTTCGTAGCACTCAGATTTATCGATTAAAAAAAAAACACCACGCAAAACACCCTTTATTCCACGCATCGCTCCTGAGGGCGCCGGCCCCACACCAGGCCTCTCTCCCTGACAGGATGACACCGGTCTGCCGCCGGCCGGCACAGGCTCACCCCAGCCCTCACCGGATGGGCCCGGGCCCGGTGGAGCCGGGAGGGCTGCGGGGGCGGCCGGGCGGAGGGGCACCCCGCGGGGCGGGCGGCGCGGAGGCACCGGGACCCCCCCCTCAGGGCTGCGGCGCCGCGCGGCTCCCCTAGGGGGCGCCCGGCTCCGGCGGCCAGCCCG
>JAVKLA010000001.1:51689774-51718679 GCA_034782735.1 Sagittarius serpentarius | reverse complement strand
GGGTGGTTTTTTTCAAATCTGAGGTATGCTTTAGGCATATACTTGACTTGGGGAGGGAGAAGGGTGTGGACGAACCTCCATTAAGCGATTTGTCAGCATTGCAGGGGAAGGCAGGCAGGGCAGGGGTATGTGTCCTCACCTGCCTGACTGGAAAGAGCTTCTCCGAGGAGCTCCAGGGGTAGCTTTGCTCTTCTGCTGCTGTGAAACCCTGCTCTACCTAGTAGAAGAGTGAAGAGGGGTTTATATATGCTAATGGTAAACTATATCAGCTCACATTTGAGTTCCTTGTGGCCTCCTTAATGCCTGCTTGTTTTTTTACAAAATACAGTACTCTTTTCCTGTGTTTTAGAGAGTCCTTAAAGCCAGGAAAGATTAGGGAGGTAGCTGTCTCTGGTCCTCTGAGGATGTAGAGGGAACCATCCTTTCTTACATACTAAGGTCGGTCCCTAAAGTCTTCCTCATTCTTCCAGTTGTACCTGCCGTGGCCCTGTCAAAAACACTGGCTCGCATGCCTCAAAGGTTGAGGTTCTTGGTGTCTTAGATCTCATGTTAGGCCAGGAGCTCCTCTAGATGCTGCTGTCATTGATAACTGGGCTAAGCTTACTGCCAGGGTGGTGAGGATGCACCCCTGAACTTGCCACCTCAGTGCTGGAGAGGAACGTGGACACAGCCAGCGAGTCTCCGCTGCTCAATAACTGAGTGCAGTGGGAGAGGTGGTCAGGGGTGAATGACACAGTGAACTGTTAATGCGGGGGTACGGATCAACATTATTCTGCAGAAGTGATTGGAAAAAGCTGGAGGAAGTTGACAGTATACAAGCCCTTTCTTCTTTAGGCAAGTTGTGTAGATAGCTTGTTAATGTTGAAATTGGACCCAGCAGTTTCTTATAAATATGACAGCAGTCCTGCTACCAGAAACTAAAATGTTAATCCCTTTTAAACAAAAAAGTTTAGGGCGGTGAGTTGGCTTTCCTCTTGCTGTTGAGGAAATGATTCCAAATTCTTGCAACATGATTACTGGGAAAAGGCAGTCTCTGTGCCCGCAACCAGTATCAGTGTAGCTCTGAACTGATTTTTTTTTTATTCATCTTATGCCAAGTAAGACTTGCAGACTTCTAGAGTGTGTCTGGTTTGAGCTTTCATCCCGATTACTAAGCTGGCAGTAACAAACTCTGTGGAGTAAGGGCTTATTAAAAATTAATAGTTAGTGAAGTTATTTTGGAAAATTTTATCTTTAGCTATTAAAATGTAACACACTCGCAGGTTAAGTTGTTTGACATGGGAAGGTTTAGAGTCTGTATGTCAGAGGCTGGAGACACCCATGTAATGAAATATTCCGTAGCACTTCAAAAGACAAAAGCACTGGAAGAAATACCTGCCAGCCTTTTGCATGCGCATGTCATCCTCTCAGGCCTGTCCTGGAACTAATAGAAAATTTGACTGAGTCAGAAGCGTAAGATCAAGTGGCTGGTTTGTCTGCAATCTGAAACCGAAGAGGAAATGTTTGAAAGATCCAGTGCTTGGTCTTATAAAGTATTACTGAGCAGCGGATCCTCTGGTTGTGGGACTCTGCAGATGAAGAATTCTCTCTCCGTAAACAGCCCTCCTCACCGAGTGCAAGAAGAGATGCTACCCAAACCCATTAACCCAGTGCAAACTCGCATCACTAGATAAGAAACATCAGAAGATAAGATAGTGTTTTAGCATTATCTTAAATTCTTGGTAATTTAATTTTTACAAGTCTTTGTCCCAGTCCTCTGCTGAATTAGAATAAATGAATGACATTTTTAAAGCAGGACTAGATCTAGTTAACTTAAAAATACGACTGATTAACTGCCAAATACTAATGGAAGATAATGTCCATTGCAACACAGGGGAGGTAATGGCTTGAGTCATTTGAGGTACTACAGTATCTCTTGGGGGAGGGGGGAAGGACGCTGTTTAGCTGAGTTTGATTGCAATATACTGCAGATACTTTCAAGATGACTTGATCAGTATTTAGTATCCATCTTTAACCCTCTTTATTTTCTAACTGGGAGCATGCAACAGGCTGCCTTGCAAATTAGTTCCTAACTTGAGTTAAAGCAGATGTCGTTTTTTTTGCATTGAATCCTTTAGAAGGAAGGTATTGCCACTTTGAGCATTTTTTTGCTCGCTGAGAAAATGAGAAAAGCTGTAGGCATTGGTTAAAATAGTCTTGTGTTGGGGTGAGAACAGGCCCTGCTGTCATGGTTTTGGTTTACAGTCCTTTATATAATAGTAATAATAATGTGCTTTTTACTAGAGGAGTCTTAAGTACAAAATGTAGAGAGTCACACAATTGATAGAACATTTTAAAGCCAGCTGTAAATTTATTGGGAAGCTTTTATTGTAACTTGGATGTGCCCATAGAAATATGGGACAAAATACTCTTACAAGTAAGAGTGGAATGGGAAGATTCATTATTCAAATGTCTTCTGGTACTGTCTAGTTCTGCAAGTCATTATAAGGATTTAAATTAGCCACAGTATTAAGGAAAGCACTTGCCAACTTGAATTTCAATTGGTTTTTGGACTACCAACCCTGCTTTCAAAGCAGGAATGTCTGGTTGCAATCTAACTACACCATAAATTACTCCACTCTGTGGTAACATGGTATGGCAGTCTTGAGCTGCGTGCTTATTTTGTTAGGTAGAGTATTAGATGTTTCTTCAGGTTAAAGCTTCATCTTGTAGTCTCGTGGACACTGTGAAGAGTACTTCTGTATTGGATGTCTGTCTACCACAGGCATGGTCTGAAGTGCATTTACCAAGTTTCTGGCTTCTTCCATTTAAAGTGACTATTTTGATATTTATATTTCTCGCTAGTACAACAGCAGCTGTGGCATAGAAATCGCGTACCATTAATTAGGTGTACATACCTTTGTCTCCCTAAAACATACTTTAGGGTTTTTTTTAATTGGTGGAACTGTGGAAACTGTACTGGATACTCCAATAAAATAATTCTCGACAGGCCCAGAAATACGTGCTGCTGGGGATTAGCATGTAATTAAATCCAGAAGGGCCTTAGAGCTTTGAATCGTTAGGTTTACTGTGATTTGAATGTGTACAATGTATTCAACATCCATATAGAAACACAATATTAATTACAAAGTTTTGCGCTGAAATCTTTCTGAAGGCAACTGAAACATACAGGAATTAAAGTTACTATTTCCCCAAGTTCTCTGGCAGTAAGCATTGTAAAGGAAATGTCAAATTTCTGTCTTTGCCTTTCAGTTCACTTGCAAGTTGGCTGTATTGAGCCATGTGACTTTGTTGTTGTTGTTGTTTCATGGCAGAGTAACAGTAACTAGTCTTTATAGGGTCTTTTTTCCCCTCCTTTAGATGGGAAATATTAGAATTGATAACTGGGAATGCCAAGTCACCTACCAAAGTCCTGGTTTCTGTTTGAGGCGCAGAAATGGAATATTCGTGCGCTTGGAGATGATGTGTACTATGATGCTCAGTGTACAAAATCACCTGCATTTTCCTCAAAACGGCCAAGGTGGATTTGGAAGGAGGAAGGCCATCAGCAATGAATCAGCTACTGAGAGCAGCCACTGCAGTATTTGATGTATTTTCTATGTAGCTGATAATTAGCGAGCCCAAGGGTTTGGGAGTGAGAATGCTGCTGTTCATCTGTTGTTCTTTCAGTTGACTGGAGTCCAAAAGGCTACAAAGACCAATGCCTGATGGCTGCTTGGTGGTGTGTAAATAGTGAAGTCTTGCCTGTTACTGAGCACCACTTCCCTTAGGGCCCGCAGGCAAACAGAGGCTGAGCAGCGTGGTGAGCAGGAGCTGCCCAGGTTCAGCTCCGTAGGTGGGACGTGGGGCTGAACCTCCTGGTTAGAACTGGTGGTGCTGGCGGCTTTGGGTCTTGCATACAAATAGGGCATCAGCTTTCCATGATCTAGCATCTTAGAGTAGTACTACGCAATCAAAATTTAAGTATGCTTTAACTCTTAATGTTATTTAAGACAGCAACATTTAAGCCTAAGCTTGGTTTCTTCTGTGGACCAAAGCCAACCGTGTTGCTGGGGAGGGTTTTTTTTTTCAGTTTAAAAGCTGAACTTACGTTGTACTTTGCATGAAACATAAGATTTTTAAAAGTAGGTAATTCTTAATGTTTAAATTATTTTGGCTTAAATTACTTAAGCTGCCAAACATTAAAAAAGGGGGGTTGGCAGTTGGAATTTATTTCCACCACGAAGTAAGATGAACTACCACATTATCAGCAATTTCTTGATAAAACAGAAAAATCATCCATGTTGTCCTTGACAAAAATGTTTTATTTTGTAGGAACAGAATCACAGTCTTTTTTTTTTTCCACAAATACCATAGCTGTAGCTCTACATTCTCCTTCTGTTTTCTAGGGTTGGCATGGCTTCAAATCTGCAAACAAACTTGAAAAAGAGTGAGCAGCCTTAGTGGGCTGTGCTCAAGTTGTCTGTTCAGACTTGAGCCTCATTCCTGAGATTCCTGGCTTCTGAGGGTTTCTCTGGGCGAAACGATGAAATGCCAGATTGAATAGGCTCACGCAGTGAGGGCCGCAGCCCCTCTTTATTTGCGCAGTAGTAGAGGTTCAGTTATTGCTGTTGAATGAGACCAGGAAATTTCCTTTGTTGATACTGCAGCCTGAGTAGTTTAAATGGTTCCCGTTTGTTCTGCCACACACTACCCCGAAGAAAAGGAGGTGTCAGAGATTCCTTCCAGCTTGCATCCGAGCAGAAGGGCTGCTTATAAACGTATACTTATTCTAGCTCAGCATCTTTAATATGAGAGGTTCAGAAGGAAAACCTAAAAAGAAAAACCCTCAAAACAAACACAGCTACAGCTGACACAGTAGAAAGGAGTCTCTGGGCTGGAGGTGGTGACTGTATGTATACATAAATACATGCTGATGGACATATATGGTATGTTGTATCCCTGAAGACTGGTGAGTGAGAAGATAGGTATGTGTCTAAGGAATTAGTTTCTGGGTGAGGCTTTTTTGAGACTCCTTTCTAGCCAGCAACCATTTGGCCAAGCATTAATGATCTTCAATCCTGCCCCTACTTGCTGGAGCTGGGCAGGGAGAGGTGCTAGCCAGGCAGTGGCTCTCACCGGCATGCAGGCTGGTGCCTGGGCAGCAGTCTGTGCGTTGACCAGTTCAGCGCCGCAGAGCAGCGCGGGTGGCCAGTTAGCGGCACACTGCTCTGTAATTCGTCTGTCCGGGGCAACTAACTTGGCCCTGGGGCTGCAGGGTAAATAACTTGGCCCTGGGGCTCCAGGATGGAGGCACTGTAATAGCAGTGCTGGAGATAGCTGGGGAATAATTAGGAGTGGAAAATGCTTATTGATAGTCACTGCAGGCAGAGCTGAGCTCAAATGAATAGTTAACTACCGGTCAGCTCAGCTCGCTCAGATTTCTTTCTAATGTCATTTACCGCTGAAGACAGCTAACTGGTTTTTGAAGAGCAGTTTTTGACAGCTGCCTCTTTGTTAGATTGACATCATTTATGAAGATGAGCATTTGAATAAAATAGTCTTGTTCAACAAATTACCTTCTGCTGCCTAGTTTGGTAACGCTTCATTCCCCTTGTGTTACACTTCATTTCAAAAGCAACATTCCTGGGATTCTTGACTCCTTCCTTCCAGTATAAGCTGCCCAACTGAAGTCATCTGTGATACGTTCACACCATTCCCCGCTCTGCTTTGTGCAACAGCACGAGAGGTCTGTCAGTTAAAAACTTGAGGAATTTCTCTAATCCAGTTAATAGTCTGCTCAACCTTTGAGACCTTAACAGGCAATTAGTTCTAGATAGTTGGAAAATTGGTGATATAATTAGCTGATAACCCCAAAACTCTCGAAAGCTGTATTCTTGTTGCATATGTTCTATGCTGTATTTTAGGATTACGAGAGAAAAGTACAGAAATAAGACTATATGACTAAGAAAGCGCATCTTAAATTGCAGGCATGCATTTTAAAGCCCAAAGGCCTTATCCTCTTGGACCACTTAACTGTTTAAGTAGCCTTCTAAATCAAAAGTGCATTCTCCTCAATAAGTGAAGCTTCAGCAGGGCTAAGGCCAAACCGAATGGTGCCTGAGTGACTGGAACTTCCTAGAAAAAAAGGAAAATTTTTTTCCTCAGCCACGTTACCAGATTCACCAGATGATAAAAATGAGATTTCTGACTCTGGAGATACCGCATTGTGACAATTCTTAAAAGAAACCCAGCATATCCCTTAACAGCTCTGGAAGTGCAATATTGGACCTATTTCTGTTCCATCAGAATACTAGATTAGCTTTGATCTCATTGATAAAAATCTGTTTTATGGGCTAAATATAAATATTTATTGCAAATGTGTTGGTTTACAGATTGGTGAGGCTTTTTGTGTCAGATAACTTGCGTGCCTGCCTATAGGACTGAGATTCTTTCCTGGAGTACTGCAACAAATGCTTTAATTTGAAGCAAGAGTTTCTTCTAAAAATTGCCGATATCCATGACAACTAAAGATGCTTTTTGCACTTGGAACTATTTGTTTTAAATTAAATGTTAGAAGAATCAAAACTGACTGACTTCAAAACTTTTCTGAATTTTTTTCCGTGAAAGCACAACTGTGACAGATCTGCTTTGAAGAAGCCTTTTGGAGGTTCAGGATTTGTTCTCGAAGTCAAAACCTGCAGGGATAATGCTGGGACTTAAACTTGGGCTGACCCTATTTCCCTTTCCTTGTTATTGGGGTCATCACAAGCTTTTGGTGGGAGATGGATCGCTGGGGTGCCATCACTCTTAATTACTTGGAAAAGCTGTTGCTTTTGTAGGTGAGAAACGAAAGGAAAGTGGGGAAATGAGCAACTGCAATGAGCGTTTTGGGAATACAGTGCTATTGGAGAAAAGATGGTAGCTGGGTGCTATTAAACAGCTTCATGAAAACCTTTCTAAACTGTCTGAATAAGCTTGAATGACTGCAGAAAGTGAAAAATACAAGCTAATAAAAATGTTGTTTGTTTCCCTGCAGGGTCTCCTTATTATGACAATGTCCGTCCGCTCTCCTATCCAGATTCTGATGCTGTCCTGATTTGCTTTGACATCAGTCGGCCAGAAACTCTTGATAGTGTGCTAAAAAAGGCAAGTGTTCCAGAAACATTTGAGTACAGAACTGTTTGAGTAGCTTGTCTTTAAATCTCTGAAGAGTGGTGCTGTTTCCTACATTGGAAACTTCAGTTTTTTTCTTTTAATGGAGAGATGACAGGGCTGCACTCTGCACTGCTAGAATTTGAGATCATTTGTTTGAAAGGGATGAGTGATAATTGAAAACAAAAAACTCCCTAATGGGTGCTCAGGGGTGATGTCAATTCTCATTCCTCAGCCCTTAGACAGCAGTGAATTGTTTAGGGTGGTGAGAGGTGCAGGGCTGGGTGCAGCAAGAAATTGTCTCTCACGTTACATTCATATAACAGATGGGATTGAGAAACTTTGCCATGTTGCAAAGACGCTTAAAACGTGCCTGCCAAGTGTTTGGACTTTTGCCATGGCTTTACATAATTTCTCAGCCTGAAGTTAGAAGGAGCCAGTGTCAAACGCCTCTGGAAGCCACCAGAAGACCTTGCATAGAAATGGAATCCTGCAGGAAACTTCAGGACTTTTCACAAGCTCAGTGATCTGAGATTCAGTGCCAGACTTTCCCTGAGTTAAAAAATGGGATTTTGATAATTGAGCTCTGTCTTTGCAAGGTGGTCCTGGTCCTCTCCTTTGTCACTGGGCATGACTCAACTTCACAATGTTGTCTTTAAGGCTTAATGGTGTGAAGTGCCTTTTTTTTCTGTAGCTGGGGCCACTGATTCTTGTGTTACTGGGAATGAAGTGACATACAATGCTCTGAATAGTCTACAGAAAATACTTGACTGTTCTCTCAGCTACTAACTGTGACAACAAGCATCTAGAATTGTCTTTTTCTTTTCTGTCCCTGATAATGTTGGTTACTATACTGTTGCTTAATTTGGTAAGATTTTTTTCTTAATATGCTTTTAAACTCAAATGATACCCTTAAATTTTAAGGATTGTATGATCTGTCAGGTTGCGCTGTGAAATTTTTGTCTTTCTTGTGTTGTCAAAATAACCATATAGAGGAGGAACAAGCCCAAGGAATATATCACAAGTTCTGTTTGAACGCCTTATTAGTGGTTCACAACAGCTGAACCATTGACAAATTTGTGTAGTTCTAGGTGTGAGGGTGTAGCCATGAGCCAATATATAGCAGTGCTTATTCTGTGGTCATACAAGACCTGCCTCTCTAGCTCTGTCTGGAACCACTGAACATGGTAACACCAGGTTTCATTGGTTCCTGTCTGCAAATGGCTATGGCTGGGTGCTCACTGCTTGTGAGGAGTGACAGGTCTGCCCACCTTTACTCATGTAGATAAACAATCTGAATTCATTCCTTCTTGATTAGTAAGTTGGTGGAATTAATGACTGTATGAGATTGTGAGATTTCATCCTTGACCAGATTCTGCCGGAGCTAATGCCTTTACAAATTAGCTTGAAGGGTAGATACAGCTATTACGTAAGAGTATTTCCATATGAAATGTCATGACTTATTAAAGTTCATCTTGTATCTATTGCTGCTTTGGATTTAAACATTCAACTACTCGAGTATAATAACAGCCTACAAATTTTACAGTGGAAAGGTGAAATCCAGGAGTTTTGTCCAAACACCAAAATGCTTTTGGTTGGTTGCAAGTCGGACCTGCGCACAGATGTAAGCACACTAGTGGAACTTTCCAATCACAGGCAGACACCCGTGTCCTACGATCAGGTATGTGCCATGTCCTTTGTTGTACTGAGGAGTGGAAGACTCTCTTCTGTCACTGTAGTCACCTTTATGAACAACTTCTCCCCCTGTTGACATGAGTGCACCCTAGAAGTCAGATGCACGTGCTCTAGTAGTTGCTGGAGGTGCATTTGAGAACTACTAGGAGTAAAGGCAAAGCCTGCCCACAGACTGGATGCAGCAGAAGATCACGCAGCCCCACAATGCGTGCTTTTTAAGCATCATAAGATTGTAGCCTTATTGATTGCAAAGAGCCTTTTAAGTGAATTGAAAATAAACTTACTGCTTTTCTGGGCCTACAGAGGCCTAAACAGTAACTGAGATGTGACATGTCCTGTTTATTTACCGACAAGTTGGTAAATTCTTTTGCTCAAACTTAGATTTGAGTGTCATTCTTTTGTCTTTAGCATCATGACAAGCATTGCGTATAGTCTGACCCCTTAAAAATCCTATTTCCTGAAAACTTCTTCTGTGAAAACACCTTGTAGCTTCCTCTGAAGGTGGTGGCAAATCCAGAAAGCATCTTAATTCTTGGCAGCAGTTCTCTGCTGCTGGGGAAGTAAGTTTGGAGCCAAGCATCGGGGCATAGAGAAACAAAGGTGAAAGGGAAAGGAATTGAGTCATGGGAGAGCAGGAGGTAGAGAACTGAGGAAAACTGGGAAGAGTAGGTAAACTTCCCCTTATTACTCACATGTGTGTCGTGCATTGCAGCTGAATCACAGTGGTGGTTTGAGATACACCCTGCAGGGTGTAAGAGTGAGAACCGTATCTCCAGAAGTAACTTTAGCTAGTGTGTATATCCCATGCTGTCAAACAGTTTCTGATATTTTATCCACAACCTCAGGTTTTCCAAACAAACAGCTCCTAATACGCAGTTACTAATAATGCAGCCTCCTACAGCATGTTTAAATTGGAAAATGCAAAGATACCATTAACTGAGTACCTTGATTAAAATAGAACGTGGAGTGTTGTACCGTGATGGCTTATGCTGGTTATGGCATTTTTCTATACTTCACTTAGTAAACATCCATCCGTCTCAGACAATTTTATATGAAGCTAAATGCCAGGATTTTTACCTTAGTGTAAAACAATTCAGCAGTGTCCTTAAATCCTGCTTGTGGTGGAAGATGTCATCTTGGTTGCAAACTACCGCTGTTGCATGTGTATGTATTCATGTTCAGCCTCAGAGCTGTAATTTGCCATGCTGTTTTTCTCTGAATATTAAGCGTAAAAGGAAATACTGTCTGCCACTTACATACGCAAGTTCATATATTGCATTTTTTACAGTACTTCAGTAAAATCACCAAGTCTCGCCCCTTTCCATAGATAGCGATCAAAAAATCTACTGACAGGTGGATTTGTCCCCTGGAGTTGAAGGTTCACATCTCTTCTGGTGTCACAGCTTAGCCTGTACCCCTAAGGAACAAGAGTCAGCTGAAGATGAAGGGCTAAGCCAGAAGCTATTATTTGGCAGCCAAAGGGAAAATTGTATGTATTACAGGGAAGCCCATACTTCAGCAAACTCCCGTAATTTCATCTGTACTCTGTAAGCAAAACCTTAGACTGAGCAATGGTTGTATCTCTTGTGGTTACCAGATCCCTGGTGGCATGAAGCAACCCAGTGCTCTCCTGTGCTGGTTCTAGGGAAGGGTCCTCTGGGGTTGAGGTACACAGCTTATTTTTAAATTCCCTTCCCTTGCGAAGCCAACGTGGGATCAAAGACCTTAGTGGGGTTTTCCCCATTCTGCCTAACTTTGTAAGGAAGCATTGGGAGGATAAAGCCAGTTGATGGTGACACCCTGCCTCTAGTATGCTAGCCAGTTTCCAGTCAGATACACCTGAGCAAACATTTCTGAGGCTGGATTAGTAGGAGTTGAGATGTTTAACTGTGGGGAACGTTTGTCCTGCGAACTAATACTCCTTTATCAGCCACTCCCACTTACCGTAGATAAGATGGCTGCATCACTGCAGTGTAAATAGTGCACACTGAAGACGTGGGTCCCAACAGATTAGTGCCGTCAGCCTGGCACTAGAGCAAAGAGGAGGGGTTGGACTGACTTGCACCTGTATCTCAGGCCCGTGAATATGTGAGTAGTGGCACATCAAGGATGTGGTTGGATTTTGTACCTTAAAAGATTCATCCCTCAGAAGAAAAATTCCATTGAAACAACTCCATTTTTCCCCACAATGCTGTATTGTCTTCCAGTAGCAAAATCCACAACAGGATACCGGGGTATTGTCATCTGATGGAGTTGCGTGTTGTTTTCCTTGTGCTGCTGGAACAAATACCCCTGCTTTGACTTTTAACACACTTAAAACAGAAGGGCTTGTATAACCGTATAACCACTAATGTCCTTTTTTCTTTTTTTTTTTTTTTTTTTGCCTGTTCCCTAGCTACAAGTTAATACAACTATCCCCGACCCAGAAACCCCCAGCACATTTCCTGCGAACTTTGTCCCCTTCATGGAGATGTAACACGGGCTCTGCTCCAGGTCGGGGGCAGGCTGGCTAGCCCTTAAGGCAGTCAGAATACATTTTTCTCTTTGGAGATAGCAGGCTTAAATCTGGAAGCTGCCGGGTCTAGACCTTTCTCGGTGAGCACGTGATTCACGGATGCAAGTTAAGGTGTAAGGGTGAAATTGCTAAATAGGTCCTACTTAATACTCTTCCGGCTTTCTGCGGTTGTTTGCAGGTCACTGAGCTTATCTTCTCTCTTCCAATTTGTATTTATCGGCATAGGAGATAATGTTTGGATACTTGTTTAATGCGTCTTGGAACCAAAGCACTGTTTATTTTGCAAAATTAGCTGCTGGCTGTAGTGCTGTAGCTTTAGTTTTCACAAAACATTGTGTACGGAAAACAGCACTGAAAAGTAATTGTATGGTTTGCTTTGGCTCTGTGTGGAAACTTGGTATTGATTGCATGTTCTTTTTTCCCTTAGGGTGCAAATATGGCCAAACAGATTGGAGCAGCTACGTATATTGAATGCTCAGCCTTACAGTCAGAAAATAGTGTCAGAGACATTTTTCATGTTGCCACCTTGGCGTGCGTGAATAAAACAAATAAAAATGTGAAACGAAACAAATCGCAGAGGGCAACAAAGCGAATTTCACACATGCCTGGCAGGCCAGAACTTTCCACAGTGGCGACGGACTTGCGAAAGGACAAAGCGAAGAGTTGCACGGTGATGTGAAGGACCTTGATTTCCTGGAGAAGGAGGAAGAGAGCATCCGGGAGGGGTGGAGGCTCAATGAAGTACACAGCCGCATGGTATTTAATGAGGGCTTATGCCAGTGCTTTAATGGAAACTTCACCTGTTGTGTGAGACTGTACTTAGGAACTGAGCAGCAAGAAGAAAGAAATGGCTCTAAATGAGGTGGCATCAGGAAATGATACATTGAAGAAAATGCCAAAAAAAAAAAAAAAGGGAAAAATGTTTGAATGTGCTGAGAGGGTGAATGGGAAAAGAACACTGCAAAGAAGAGAGGTGTCATTGACAGTGCTTGTTTCTTTTATTAACGCTCTACTCCTGGATGCTACCACTTTGATTTCATTAAAATAATACTTTAATGTTTTTTTTAAAGAAGACATTATTAATATGCCCTCCTCATTAAGGAACTATCCCTGTGACCTTATAGTTGGTTTTCCAAAGGATAGGATCTAATTTTTTAGTAGCTCATTATTAAAATGGGGAGTATACCGAGGCCTGTGCATCACCTAGAGGAAACACTGTACGTGAGAAGTCTGGAGTTCTGCCTTCCCGAGACAGCAGCGCAATCTATGTTTGAGCACGTTGGTAACGAAGACAACCGTTTGAGATTTCCCAGTATTCTAGGTGCCCTCGCACTGTGGAAATGAAACGGATCAAACTGGGGTGTGGGGGCAAACTGCCTGCCCATTGCAGGACTCTGGCTTTCCATTCCTCTTTGTGATTGTAATTTTAGAGTGGAAATGATCTCCAGTTCTGGTGTACTGTATGGGTATGTCACTGTAGGTTCAAGTGAAAGGTGCTAAGAGCTATGATGACAAATGATCCTTAGTTTTACAACCATGATAATTCTTTAAGCCTTACTGCCCATCTGGGGAAGCCCCAAGACTCCTCTGCTTCTGCTAGGAGTTGGGAGAGCTGGGTGGATCCCAGGATCTAGCCCTCTGTAAATGCTACAGAGAAGTGCTGTTCCGTGATGTGGTTCACTGCAATTATCTTTGCAAAAAAAACCCCAAGAATCTGCAAATGAGCCAGCAGAGCCAGGTATCTTTTGTGATGCTCTTATTTTGGGGCAGCTGTCTCTCGCTGCAGACTGCGTTTGCTCGTGGTGAGGAAACGGGGTCTGAAGAACTGCAACGCCTTAAGGGGTCCCCAGTGGAAACTGGATATTGCGCTTAGTCTTTAAGATTAACATATATGTATCCAGACCACAATTGTGAAACATCGGTGAACCAATTAATTCAAATTCCTTTTTGCTTACCGAATACTATTGTTACATTAAATTGGCCTTTAAAATTGTTTGCAACTGCTTACTGACTGATGTAACTTCATAGCTTCTCTCAAAAGAAGGATGCTGTAAGCTCTAACCAGTGTGGCTATCGCTTGTTGAGGACAAGCGTTCTGTTCCCAGGGGTAATGCTTCATTTTTGAAGTGTTAAAGCTGTGTTCACATTAACTTGTGCCAAGGTAAAGGGTTACCATAATTAAAACTCAGTTCTGTGTGTTCCCAGCACTTTGTTTCATCTGATAAGAGAAAAAAAAACCCCACCCATTCAGATTATTTCCCGCAAAAAGACATTTTTACCACCATAATAAGCTTTTGACTGATGCAACAGTGTGCTTAGGGCAGTATTACAAAATAGCTGGTAAGTGCTTTCTGTATTTAAATATTGTGGAAAAAATAAGTTATAACTGTTATAAAGCAGGACATTCATTACTTTTTTTAATTGTTGAAGTCACTTTGTATGTTTGGTTAATGTTTCTGCAGTATTTATTAAAATACCATTTTTTCTTTGAATTAAAAAAAAAAAAGTAATTGACTTGTAGTGGAAATGGCCTTTCTGTGTTAGTTCATTAATACTGGTGTGTTTTGGATATAATTGTGCTGAGCTGCAGGCCAGGCATAGCTGGGAATTGGATGTGATCTGAACAGGAATCGGTCTCACCCTTGCAACAGCCTTTTGCGTTCTTTGGCATTATATTTGGGTATGTAGCGTGGGTTACTTCTGAGTTGCGTTTCCCAAAAATGACAGAGGCGGAGGAGACCGGAGCAAGCAAACATGTGAAGTTTGGTTTGCTTTGCCTCTGAAGCGTTGAATGCTGCTTTTTAAAAGGCTTCAGATGTAATATATGACCCTTTTCTATTTCTGATGACAAACCAGGTTTAGTTCCCTGGCTTTGTAGACGCTGTAATTAGGTGAGCGAATGCCTCGCTGTGCGAGAAGGCAGGCCGTATTGGTGGGAGGGTGCGGGGCTGGGGCTCTGGTGTCACTCCCTGCTGCGGTGCCCTTCCGGCCGCTCCTGGGGACCCCTGTCCCCCCACATCCTTGAAATGCCAGCCCTGCAGCAGCAACTCTTGGAGCTGGAGGTGGCCTCTGGCAGTGCGCTGCTGGGGCGCGGAAACTCCTCTGGTGAGGCTGGCGTGGCGGGGGGCTCGTTACCCTTACGCCTAAAAAGCTGCCTTGTCTTTGTAGTCTGAACTTGTCTTGTTTCAGCCTTTGGTCTTTCCATCTAGTTAATACGTGTGTCAGATTTGACGTGATCTTGATTACTGAATTTAAGTACACCTTGTAGGTCACTAGTGCAGAATTAAGTCACCGAAAACCAAACAGATCGACTCCTTCAATGACATTGAATCTCTGGCTATAAAAGGTATTTCCCAATTCGTATTTAACCAACGGTGTGGTTCCTTTCGGCACTCTTAGGTTTTTGACATCTTTATTGGAACTACAAACGCTGGAGGAGCAGCCTTTCTACTAGTGCTTTTGTGTTCATCCTAAGCGTCAGCGTAAGCCTTCTGGCCCCACGTTGCCAGTTCCCCACACCAAGTGCTCAGTGGTGGTCCTGACATCTGGCTACAGCACAGCTGGTGTTTGCTCGCACTTGGTAGAGCAATATGGCCGTGGACGTTCTGTGTGATCTACAAACCTCCTCCTGGGTTTTGTAGATCCTGCCATTTCTTTTCAAACCTCTGATTTGCTGTTTTCTGGGTCTTGGTAAGGTTGTGGAGTAGGTCAGGACAAAGAAATAACCTTTTTGAAGCCTTACTAGAAACGTGCCTTCCTGCTGGCTCCAGTTTTACTTTTGAGATCCATCAGTAATGAATTTTTGACCCATTTAATGTGCGCAGGCTTGGTTTCATGTTGCTCCTGTGTTAACACCAAGTGTGGTGTGGTCAAAAGTCAAACTGTGGATTAGGAAGGTACTGTTAAAGGTACTCTTAAACCATCGTTACACTCCTGCAGAAAGGAGATAAAGATCCATTTTCAATTAAATACCACCGACCCCTAGTTGATCCCTGCCCTCTAATGCCTCCAGCTCAGTCCTCCTTTATTTTGCTTTAAGTGGATGGAAGATGGAGATGTCTTGATTTATCCATGCTTTTAACATAAAAAAAAAAAAAAGTTGGCAGGTCTGTCTAAAGCCACTAACCTTGCCAGCGTTTCTTTTTCTCTTACTGTTGCTAGTTTTACCATTGCCTTCAGACAAGAACTGCCAATTTTGTTGTTCACGTGAAACATTTCTTGCTAGCTTTGGCCAATGGTGGTTGCAACCTCTGAGCAAGAGGGAGGACCAGAGGTTTGCTCTTTTAAAACTAGAGCCTGGGCTGAGGTGACGTCCGCAGCTGCAGAAGTGCGGTTTGATTTTGGTGGTGGTAAGATGATTGCCCCCATCAGCTCTCCAGTTGCTTGCTGAAGTGAGCAAGGGGTGAATCGGAAGTATTTTCAGTTGTGGGCTGTGGCTTGGTCAGATGTTTCCCTTCAGCACCATTTGATCCCTGGAAAACAAATTTGGCAGATCGCCATGGCTCGGTCCACTTCCAAAAAGCACTTAACTTTTGCAATATTTTTTTTTGTTGTGCTTTTCTTGCACAACTGGCTTGTGCAATGGCTTGCGGTATTGAGGCGGCTTACTAAAACTTGCGGAAAATCCCAGGGGGATCCCCAGGAGATCGGTGGGCTGGTGCAGAAATAGACCTGGCGCCGAACCTCAGTGGGATGGCAAACCCTCACCGCGCTGAGTACGTGCAACTCGGCACCTCCTCGCTTTGCAGACCGTTTGTAATGAGCACATCCTCAGCGCCTGCTCCTTCCGAGCCAGGGGGCAGGGGCCAGCAGGATGCCGGCGCAGCGGGGAGAAGGTGGCCAACAAAAGCAAACCCACCCCACGTTCCTCACTAAAACTTTTCAAATGCCCGAGTTACGCTATTTGATGGATATTTATGGGTATTTCCACCTACCTTGGTAGCTGCTTAAAGCTCTAGCAGGTACAGTTATTTCGGTTTGCGGGCACGGGGCTCGGTGGTGCTGGGTCTTTGGTGGACGGGTCAGTCGGGTGGCACTGGCTCCCCCCGGGCAGGACCTGCCGGCCCCTGGGGCTGTGTGCAGGCAGGGAGGAGAGCCCGAGGAAGGGACGGAGCTCGTTCCTCGTCTTTTGGATGGGTTCTCGTAGCCGATCTGCAGAGAGAAACGGGGAGAGCTTGGCTAATGGACAGTTTGATGATGTCAAATGGCATTTTGTTGCCTAATCCCCGTGTAGCAGCGCTGGCTCTCCTAGGGGAGGGATTATTTGCTGAAATGCAAGTAATTAGTAATTCTCAGATCATTGGGCTTCTTCCTACCAAACGCCTTTCTTGTAACAGAAGATTTATTAACCTTTTTTCCCAGGGACTGTCCATCTCAGACCTCTTCTAACTGCCAGCCTGTCGGCAAAAGCCGCAGAGATGCTGGAGTTGCAGAAGAGCTGCCGTCCCCAGGGCTGCAACAGCAGCCGCTGCCGGTTTGTATGCTCGAACAGAAGCAACTTTTATATTTTCCTGCAGCCCATTCAGCTCCTTTAGTTCCCAGGAGGCCCTTAAGTGTCCAAAACGACCTTGGACTGCGCTGAGCCCCGGTGAGGGGATGCTGGGGACCAGGCTCGCAGCACAAGGGCCCTGCGATGGTAGAAGTTGTTTGCTATCGAGGAGGGATGTTCTGCCAAGTGTCTCTTTTTTATCCTCCCTAAATTAGTTCGGAGGATTAGGGATGAGGAGTCTGAGGAAAATAAAAAAAGATCTCGTCCAATTTTAAAAGGAATCTGTGAAAAAGGAAGCTTTCCTACAGCTGTCAAATGGGGAAATGGGTTTTTAGCCCGCTAATCCACGCGCTTTGCAGAAGCACTAATCCTGGCAACTCCAGCTCTTCGCTGTCACATACACACCATGGCACAAATTCTGCCAAGTCCTCCTAAAGCTGGTAAATCTTTTTCTCTTGCAATTGGCTGTTGAAGTCGGTAAGAGGTTGCTTATATATAAGCTGCAGAAAGGCTGTGAAAGGGGACGGATCTGAGCTGCACAGGGCGGGGATGTCCCTGCTCTGACACGGCCACCCGTGCAGAGCAAGGGGGGGCTGAGCAAGCGCCCCCCCCCCCCCCCCCCCCGCCAGCGTTGGACCTGCCGTGGGAATCCCGTGGGTCCTCGCCCAGCGAGCCCAGGCATCGCCTGGTTAAACCACATTCCTGGGGTCCTGCTTACAGCAGCCCCTGGCAGTGGGTGGGAATGGCCCCCCCTCCCCGGGGGACCGCTGCTGGGCCTCCAGCCCACCCAGGTGCCGCTTTTGGATGCAAGTAGCTGTTTTACTCACTTTAGCAGGAAAATGTAAAATACTGGAGTGGGGAGGTACCAATAACCCACTACAGTGTGCCCATGTTGTACGCTCGTGAAATAAAGCGGTTTTCCAGTGCATATGCTATGCAATGAAATAACGCTCATGTTCTTTAATATTATTAAATATATACACGCGGAGAGTCAAGCTACGGTCCCTGGTAACCCATGAGCAGCAGAGGAAGGGGAAGGGCTCTGGCTGGTGGGGCTGGGCATGGGCTGTGCCGTGGCCCCTGCCAGGGTCACCTGGCTTTTTTGGTGGGGGGAAAGCCCAAAGAAAGGCTTCATCCTCAGCACAAGGAGCCTTGGCTTAAGCAAGCACCCGCTGTGAAGGAGGAGGAGAATAAATAAACACTGTGGGTGGCTCGAAAGTGTCGACCCATGGCTGGAGTCCGGGTCAGCCAGGCCCGCAAAAGGCACTGGTGGTCCTGGTGGTGCCCGGGGATGTAACAGGGCAGAGGGTGCTGAATCACCCGCCGGCACCGAGTGCTCTACGTGGTTGTTGCCACCACGTAAACCAAGCGGTGAATAGTGGCTGTAACGCCCTGGAGCACCTTTGGCTGCTGCTTGAGGAGTTATGGTGGGTCTTTGTGTGACCTGAGGGCTGAGGACACGCTAGCGATGACCACGGAGGGGCTGGGCAAGGGAAAAGGAGGTTGCTCGGATAAATGCCCCGGGGGATGTAACAGCAAAGGAGCTGCACGCTGAACCTCAGCCTTTTTTCCTGCGACTGCCCCGGCTGCAGGGGCAGGGACCACCCTGCACCTCCGCGGCCTGATCCGGAGCGGTGGGAATGTGTTCCCTTCCTTGGGAATGTACCGATTGCACCGGGCTGCACAACCTTTCCAACACAGGTGGAAGAGACCAAAAGCAATTCACGGGCCTGCAGGGCATTTTCTGCCCCCAGAAATGGATCTCCCAAAGCCAGGGAAGGACTTTCAGTTGTAGGTCAGTCTGCTACTTTCAAGTTACTCAGAGCAGAGCCATTAGCCTTATCCTGACTGTAATAACTGCAAATTAGATTCAAGACTTTCCTTAAACCAGACAGTGAGTCATTTATTCTATAGCGTGTCTAGCGTTTAGGGAAATACCTTCCTTTCGATGCTGCCAGCTCCCGTGACTAATGCTGGATGGAAGCAGAGCATCCGTGACGCTGGGGATGCGCAGCACTGACCTTTGCATGGCGGCACCGCGATCTTGCTCTCTCCTTGCCAGCACAGCATCATATTTCTATTGGTGTCTGTCGGCTTTGGAGGTGCTTTGCTCCTCTTCATCCTGCTTCTTTGCCATGATTCACAGCAGGGAGCTGCGGGTACTTCTGAGCAGGGGCAGCCAACAAGATGGGTGGGCAGCGTCGTGCGGAGTATCTCAGCTAGGAGAAACCCTTCTCCTTCCTAAGCGCCCATTCTCTCCTGCTGCTTCTGTAGCGTTAACTATCCCCGATAAGCTTGGGAGGAGTGCAAATACACAAGGACATGCTTCTACAACTAAATTTGGGGCAATGCAGCTGAACTGCGTCCTTCTCTCTGCATTCGCACAAGTAAAACTGCTGAGCTGTTGCACATCCCGTTTCCCCAGGACCCTTTTCTCTGCTCTTGACGAAGGCGACACCATCCCAAAACACCGCACCGGGGTGCTATGCTGATGGCGTGCAGCTCGAAGGATGCGCTGGCGGCTTTTTGTTGCCTTCCTCCCTTTGTCCCTTCCTTCTGCACTCCTGCCAGTAATTGCAATGGCCCTGGCCAGTGCAGGCGGCCCCGTGCCCGGTGCTCTGGCCCTTTCCCGCTCGACACGGGGCATGGCCAGGGAGGCTTGAGCAAACATGCATTGGAGGGGGGACAACAGAGGGATTTTTGTTAAGATGAGGGGATGCTGCAGGGGCGGGGAGCGCATGGGGTTTGGTGCCTTTCCAAACCAAGGAGGGCTTTGTGCGGCTGGGGGGATGCGGGAGGGCACCGAGATGCGTGTGTGCATGTATATGTGTGTGTGTGTGTGTGCGTCTCGTTCTGCTCCGTGGCAGCCCTGGCGATGAAAAGGCGGGGAGGGGGCGGCGAGGGGGCGGCGGGGACGCTGGCAGCGGGGAGGCCAGAAGGCTCATCTGGTGTCAGCAGCATTCATGTGCAAAGCAGGGACCCAGGGCAGCGCATTAGCTCCGAGCTGGAATCGCTCTTGCAGGCCATCCCAGACTTTTCAGGGATGCTGCACACTTGAAGGTTGGTTATTAGTTCCAAATGCTGCAGGAGCATCTGCTCTCAACTAGCTAGAAATCATGTTTAATAACAAGAAAATCTACTTCAGCCAAATCCCTGTTGGGAGGGCTTTAGCCCGAACAAAAGGCCCCACTACCACTGATTTCCATAACAGATGTAGCATGCGATGCATGACAGCTCAGCGCAGTGTAGCTCCTTTATTCCCCACATCTCCATCTGCAAGAAACGGGGCTTTCATTTTATTAATTACTCTGGTGTGCTCCACACGGCTTTGTGTGGCTCCGAGAGGAAGGTTTTGTGTTTCATGCTACAATGATCATGGTAATGGTTTGGGTTGGTTTCTTTTTTTGTTTCTTTTTTCTTTTTTTTTTTTTTGTAATCTTAGTGTTAAAGGTCATTATCCCTCCCCTTTTCGATTTCTCTGCATATGGCATATTCGGGAAAATACCAGCGACGCCCTGCGGTGCCAGATTTATCCCTTTCAGGCAGGGGCTGGCGGTCGGCGGTGGGCACCCCCAGGAGCCGAGGGGCATCGTCTCCGTGCCAGCCTGGGGACGATGCCCAGCCAGCGCCCTCAGGACACCTTTTTCTGTTCCATCCTCAAAAAATCCCTCCAGGTCCCAAGTCACAGTTTTCAACCAGTGGCAAATTCTGAGTATTTTTTTCCTCCTCTTGACCAAGTCCGGGCCACTTTGCTGTGGAAATACCTGGCTTAGTTCGGGCCGCGTGCCCGCTGCGCCCCGCAGCTGCCCAGGGGTGCGACGTGTATCATCACGGATCTCTGTTACTCATCCCCACACGTAGCACATTCCCACGCCATTAATTTTATCCTATTTCTGCTACTCAGGTCACTCGCGTGCGGTATTTCAGTCCTCCTCTGTGCCAATGACTTGTCCCCACCCCTGTGCCACCACCAGGTTTCCGCGGCAGCCTCCCACTATTCCCATCGAGGCTGCCCTTAATCCCCTTTTCCCATCTTTTCCCCCCCACCCCCAATGTATTTTGGTTTATCAAACCGTTCACCATGACTACAGCTCTGAGCCGTCACTTTTTGAAACCCTTGCTGTAGGTTTGAGCGTGAGATTTCGTGCTCCATGGCTGGATCGTTTCCAGTCTTTTCAAGGCGTTTTCAAGATGTTCACATTTCCAGCACTTGGGGATGTTAAACGTCACTTTTTTTCCCCCCAAGTATGTTTAATGGCAGAAATGGAAGAGAAAAATCTCAGAATAAATTTGCCGGGTCCATTAATATTTCTGAGCGTTATGCGCTTTGCAGGGTATACCCGCTTTTAATCATAGCTCTGGTTTTATCTGTCGTAAGGTGGGCTCCTGGGCCCGTGGAGTGGGGTCTGTTCTGCTCCCTCTCCCCGCAGCACGGCGGCAGCATCCGGAGCTGTTTCGGGCCGCTCTGCCCCCGGGGCGTGCACTCCTTGCAGCACCCCGGGAAGGCGACCGTCCGCGGACTTACGCCTCTGAAACCCATCAGACGAGCGCAAGGGGAAAACAACCCCCGTACGCTGGTGCGCCGCAAAAGGAGCCAAGAACAAACCCGAGGAGGTCGTGTTTTAGTGACTGATTTCGCCGATGAAGTCTCCCAGCAAGAAGGCCGTACAGCGTAGTGAAGGCCACAAAGGCTTAACCAGGGTATAACTCAGGTCTGTCAAAATGCTGGGACGATTCCCCAGAGCTACTCGATTTTTTTTTCCAGATAGCGGGATGGGAAAGCCGTGGAGTGCTGGGGATTTTCCAGGCGGACCACCCGGGAGCGCAGAGGACTGCCCGTCCGTCTCCTGATTACCCTAACGGGCCCGCAGCAGCTCCGGTGAGCATTTGAACAGAGACTTTCAAAGGCAGGGAGTAAGCTAATTCTCCTAAAATTTCGGAAGCGGTGAGATAAAAGGCCGTCCCTTGCTGCTCTGGCACAGATGGGAAGAGCTGTGGGATGCTTTGGAAGCTTTTTATGGTTTTAAGCATCCTCTCCGTTTCATTTTGCTCCAAAACAGGCTGAAGCGGAGAGCGGTCCCGGAGCCACCGGCCGAATGACCGCAGGGCAAAAGCGGAAGCTGACAGTGACTTCGGCCGCAAGTTTCTGAAAGGAATCAGGCCACAAAAATTCCTGTTATTCTGGGGAGAAAAAAAGAAGAAAAGAAAAAAAAGAGTGAAGGCCCCCCCCGCCCACCCACCCCCAAGGTCAACCTTACAAACTGAACTCAGGATTTTTTTCTAGTCCTTTTTCCTGTGAGCAGAGGCACTGAATTCACGTTGGCAGCGCAAATCAGAGCAATGCCGCCGCAGGGCGGTTGCACCCGCTGCGGGGTCGGCTGCCCCAGGGACGGCTCTTCTGCTCCCCGCAGCCACGTCTCGTACGGGGACAGAAGGGGACAGTCAAGCAGGGGCCATGGCTCTTCCCGCACGTCCATCACCTCTGCCTTCCCTGCTTGCAGAGGGTATTTTTTTCCCCAAAAAAATTTTGCCCCTGCCCAGGAGACCCGCTTCCTCCCACCCACCCGGAGGCATCTCCGTAACGGTCCCTTCCAAATCCTTTTCCCCAGAGGATTTTGCCCAGAGCACGCCAGCATATCCCTTCTCGCCGAAGCTGGGGTCAGTTACTGCATCACTTAAGAAATGCGGCCTCGTCTTCCCCTCCGCGAAGTACCTGAAAACAGATTACCATTTTTTTTCGATTTTCTTACTGGAAAGATTAAATAATTGCTATAAAGAGTTCCTGGTTTGCACGTAGCCATGCTGAATGCACTGAAAGCAGCCGGTGTGAGTGCTGAGGGGCTTTGGCTGCCCGCTTCCCGCCTATGGCAGGCTCGTGGATGAAGGCTGCGGGGAGCGGGGCTGGATCCGTCCGTGTGCGTCCGGCAGAAAGGGATGTATCCTGAAAATCAATCCTTTTTGCACAGAAAGCAGGAGCGCTTGCTGCATCTGCCGTGCCTCCCACGGCAGCCCTGCACCGTGGATGCCCTGGCCACACCGAGCACGGTTGTCTCCAGAGGACCCCAGCTGGGCATCATCAGGAACGCCCCTCCTGAGCTTTACTGAGATGCCCCCAAAAAGCTCCTGCATCCCAGGAGGCAAACAGCGGGTCCGGCTGGCCTGAGCTGCCCATCACCAGCATGGCTTCGCGTCTAATTTTTTTAATTTTCTTGATTTTAGCTTTGCAGATAAAAAAAAAAACCAGCTACCTTTGGTAAGCACGCCCAAGGGAGCTGCCTCCTGGCCAAAGGGCTTTTGTTAAAAGCTTGCAAAAAATGCTCCGAGAGCTATTTTCACCAGCCAGACTAATAGAAAGGAATGGGCATACCCTAAAATGAGACACTCGCATCCCAAACAGGTTTTGATGCCATTTGCTGAAAACCAGCTTTTTCAGTTGCATTTTTGACCGAAGCCGGCACGATCCATCCAGCCGAGTGACGTGGGGTCCTGCGCTGGGGGGTGCTGGGGGCTTGGGGCTGAGGAGGGAGCACGGCTTTCTGAAATGGCCACCCTGATGAAAACCAGATGATAATATTTGCCATTACCGAGAACTCTCCGGCTGTGTGTTAACTTGAAAGCATCGCCAATGCGATGTACATACGGCGTGAGGGAGCCCTTGGAATAATTTCAGCCTTTCAGCCATCCAGCACGTGTGCTGGGAATTTAAACAGCCCTTCCAAAAGGAGCTCGTTCCCTCTCACCATCTCTCCTAGAAGTGGCCTGTGCCTTTCTCAAGCTCCTTGTTGCAGCCCCGGGGCCGCATCCGTGCTGCCAGCACCCCAGCAGCACCAGGCGAAGGAGGGATTTTTTTTTTCTTTCCAAGCATTTTGCGGAGGTCCTTACGATTTCTTTTCTGTTTGTTATTTATTTACAGCCCTGGGTGCTTTCCCCGTGGCTTTGTACCGTTGGATTAAAGTCAGCCGTGCCCGTGAGACAAACAAATGAATGGCAGGCTGGGCAGATCCCTTCTAGCAGGAGTGGGAGCAGAGCCGGCGCCGTGCGACGTTTTCAGATGTGGGATGGTTTGAGTGAGCACTGAGCTAAATCAGACCCAGTTCCCCTGCTCTCCGTAATCTGTTTTTAGGAGCTGCTGAGATGGCCCTTTTCTTCAGTCCCTAATTTCAAGCAATAAGATAAAAGCTGATTCTGTGCAATGGCAGTTCCCCAATTGATCGTTTGCAATTTTCCAGCAACTCTTTCCATTTAACCTTTCTGCTGTAGGAGCAAAAAGGAAAAGCAATGCCTGGATTTAGCCCTAAAAGCTGAGCATCGGGGGTGCGGGGCTTCACCCCTCCTCCCGCAAAAGGGACAGCAAATCCTCACCCCAACCCAGCGGCAAGCAGATCGCCGCCGCCACAGATACATCCAGGCTCTGGGATGGAGGGAGAGACACAAAACCCTCCGGACAACCCCAAACACTGTCCCCGTGATGGAGGGCTGCGGCAAGAGAAACCTGCGCGTGGGTGCCAGCGACTCCCGTGGCACGTCTTGGCTCACTTCTACGAACTCATGGCAGTGTAACCCCCATTATATTCCCCGTCATTTTTTTGTTAAGGGGATATTGTCATGACAACCTGTGCCATCAGCACGCAGCGAGCCAGAGCTGGAGTGGCAAAACTTGGTGAAGCACATTTGGTGGGTAAGACCCAGCACCTGGCACGGCTTTGCTTCCCTCCCTCTGTCCCTTCTCCGGCAGAAAGAGAAGAAAAGAGCACGTTTCCCCGTAGACAGATGGTTGCTTTCTTCAATTCCTTTTTTTAAAAAGCCTCTGTTTAAAATTCTTGACGGATGAGGCTGGCATTTCCCCATGCGTCATCCTCCGAAAGATTAAACACCAGCCGCCGGGACGGGCGGTTCCAGCGCAAGCAGATGCGGGGAGAGGCTGCGGGCGGGCAGTCCCCGTGCAGGGACAAATATAAGCAAAGGCAGGGCGGTGGCCGGCTGGTGCTGCTCGTCAGGGACGCACAGGGCAGCAGGGTCTTGAGGGGAAGCCTCTCTGAATACCTGCAGGTGGAGAAAAGCATAGGTACTGAGCTGGAGGAAAAGAAATGCATTGAAACAGGAGATTGCGTTGAAATAGGAAAATGCGTTGAAAGAGGAGAATGCGTTGAAACAGGAAAATGCATTGAAATAGGAAAATGCATTGAAATAGGAGATTGCATTGAAATAGGAAAATGCGTTGAAATAGGAGAATGCATTGAAATAGGAGATTGCATTGAAATAGGAAAATGCGTTGAAATAGGCAAATGTATTGAATAGGAAATAAACGCATTGCACTGCATGCAAGGGGGTTTGGGTCCAGCTGCAGTGCTGCGTGGTTTCAGGGCAGCGCTGCTGGGGCCGGAGAGTTTTCTGTCCTTTAGGCCCTGGTCCTGCAGCCTTTGCTCAAACAAGCGCTCCCGGGCCGGTAAAGAGAGGCACGAAGCTGGGTTAGATATAGGCTGCGTTAAAGACCGAGGTGAAAGAGGCTAACGAGAAGTCACGCAAACACCCACGAGCACCAGCTGAGCATCCCAAACTCACAGCCACCAGCCGCGTCGTGCCCCCTTCATCACCGGTTCCTGCAGGACCCCCTGGCCCCCCACCACAACCCAAGAGCCCAGCACCGACCTACTTACTCTGTCTTACGGAGATTTGGTTGCCGATGCTGCCTCGATGAGCCTTGGGAAGTAACACTGAGCAATTCAGGTTTTTTCCTGGGATACAGAAGATAAGGAGGATTTATAAAGGTGTCTCTGACTTCAGAGGTACGCAATATTACATTCTCTTTCAGAGCCAACAGCGCAGCCGGCTATTCCCAACCCGAGCTTGATCACGCATATCAAAGGCCAGCGTTTACCATCAAACAGGATTAGGTCATTGCTTCGGATGACTTGGAATAAACCCGAGCACCGCCGGGATTTCTTTTTGATGGTAGAAACACACCTTGCGGATTTTATAATCCCCCGTGTCCTAACTTCTCCAGATAAATGGATCTCCAGGCGTTTGCTGCCAAGATGTCCTAAAGCAGGCACATGGTGGTCAAAACACCGCAGCCCCCAGGGTCTCCAGCAGCTGGCATCTTTTCTGGGAAAAGCAGCTCTAAGCCAGGCTTAGCCTCTGGGCCAGCGTCCCCTCACTCCGTACTTGCTTTGGGGGCTTGTCTGATTCAGCCGTATGAAGTCGCAGGGGAGCCTCTAAGGGTTTGGAGTTTATTTTTGATTTGTGCCTTCATACATTAACCACGTGGCTTAAACTGTTTGGATGCTGCTAAGTCAGTTGCTAAATGAGAGCTTTAAATTAGAACGGAGATGCATAATTACATTTGCAGATCTGAATCTCCGCAGCAATTTTAATGGACAGACGTCAGGCATGGGAAGGACTGGTGCCATGCCACTGAAGCCACGCCACATCTGGCTCTGGAAGCTGCAAAACGCATTAATCCTTATTTACCTTAGCACTATACCAGGGAAAAGCCATGCTCCTCACTGCTGCAGGAGGTGGTGTCCACACTAGTCCAGAGCAGGCTTTGCTAAGCTGGGAGTGCAGTCTTCTTAACAGTGGTATCTATTTATATGTATGGGAGGGTGAGGAGTGACGTACCATTGGGTTGAATCAATGAACTAATAAATGAACTAATGAACAAATAATACAGCTGAAAAGAAAAAGTGGTTTATGCTGCTCCATCTGGCAATGCATTGTTTCCCTTTGCGTGAGATCTGCAGCCAATTTTTCTGCTTATTTTCCCGATCAGAGGTAGGAAAGAGCTGCTCCGAGCAGGGCTCCCTGCAGAGCACCCCGCCGGGCTGTATTTAATGGTGGGCTGTAGTTCACGAGGATGTGCGTGGGTCTCAGCAGAGTCTTAAAGGAAGGGTAGATCATATTCGGCTCCGTGTGTACTCGTAGTTCGTAAAAAACCAATGTTTCTGGGGCAGCCTGGTTGGCTCCCCGACCCCTGGCCCCGGGGTTTGCTGTGTGCAGCCGCACCCCCGCAGCAGCGACCGCGTGCATTTGGGAAAGCCAGAGCCTACACATAGATGCATTTCTTTAAACATTTCTTTGCCAGCCACAATCTTGTTATAAATCAGCTGAGGAGCCGTCTCTCTCTCCTTTGACACTCCTGTGGTCGTTCCCAAACCTTCAGGGATGCGAGCAGACGACGTGGTAAGGAGAAGAGCCATGGCTTTCAGCCTCCTGACTTAATTTACTTCTAACTAACTAACTCCTTCGTTAGAGATGCTGGAGGACGCTCTTCCCCGCCTGCTCCCACGCAGCGCAGCACTAAGGCTGCGCAGCCCACAAGACCGTCCCTCCCGCCTTGCCGCTGCGGGGAGCCGGGATAAATCAACCTCCTTGTGCTGATGGGGCAATAAAACCGGAGCTTTGCCACGGCTTTGCGTCTTCCTTCCTGCTGAGACCTCAGCAAACACCCAGCTTTAATAGCCTCGCGGAGGATGTTCCTCTCCTGTGCGGCATTCCTGCTCCCCGTTTGCCCCGCCGGGCCAGGCCAACGCGGGGACGGGGCTTTCCAGCAAATCGACAGCGCGCTGTCACCCCTCGTACCACCCGGGATGACACCGGTGGGGACCGCAGCCAAGGGCGCATCCATCGCCGTCGTTCATTGCGTGGGAGTCGCAACGACTGACGAATGGGCAGCAGCTGGCCTGGGAGGGGCGAAAAAGGGGGAAAAAAAAAAAAAAAAAAAAGATGCTTTGCTAAAAAAATAAATTGTGACTTCACGCCGTCGCTGTTGGAGTGAAACAAGAGCTCGGCGACGCTGCCTGTGGGGATTTGTACCCGTGCAGGGGCGGGAGGAGCGGCCAGACTTGCTCTCGGGAAGTGCTGCCAGCAGATCGCTCGGGTGTTCGCCCAGTCTGCGGAACCACATTAAAATTACGCACCCCAGTGGGCGTGCGGGGGCTGCTCGGGGGCACCGTCCATTTTGTCTGCAGCTCCCCACAGCCCAGCAGCACTGGCCCTGGGGGCAAAACACAGCGGTCACAAAACCAGGGGGGTGCTCCGAAGCTAGAGTGCATCAGCAAGCGTGAAGACGAGGTTTGTGTGCCCCAAAATGGGGCAGTCTCTGGACAGCGCGCAGCCGGCGCGAGGGGTCGCGGGGCTGGCTTGGCTCCCCCAGGTACCCTCCAAACGCCTGCCACGTCCGCGCTGGCACGCTCCGCGCAGGGCCGGCGCAAATGTTTACGCGTACGAGTGTTTCAGGAAATACCACTGGGATTTTTAAAAGCATTTCTTTGGAAACGGACCTTTTCTTGGAGATTCCCACCCTGCCTGCGCTCCCGGAGAGCACTGACACCGGGAGGGAAAACACGCACCTCCTGGGATCCCACCCCTTCTTACTGTTCCCATCCTGGTCAGAAATGCGCAACTGGACATTTATCTCCTTTAACTGGAGCAAAATCGGTTTCTTACACCTTCCTTCAGGAGAGGATCTCCTCCAGGGAGGCGGACCCCCGGGCGGGGGGTGGCGGTGGTCTGGTGCTGAGGATGCTTTGGCTGCCGGGAGTGGGGTAGAGCCCCCCCGCCCCCGGCTTCATCCAGCCCGCAGGTTTCCAGAGCTCACCATGCTAGCGAGCGTATCAGTGGCTGAATATGGGAAAGCCTGAGATAAATTATATTTTCACTGCTTTTTTAAATGTAGCCTAGCAGCTAGAAATAGGAGGAGCCGGTGCTTTGTGGCTATCCCGACCCCCCCGCCCCGTGCAGCAAACTCACGACCTGCTGTAAACCATCAAAAGACATGAAATAGAATTGTATTTGGATGTTGGAAGCATGTATACCTCTGAACCGGTGACCCGGAGGTGTGGGGTTCTGCACAGCCCCCTCATCTGTGCTCCCCCGCCCCGTGTACCCAGGGAAGGAGGGGTTGGGCTTTATGAAGTGCTACAAACAAGTCCCACGTTTCTCCAGCCGAGGGGCAGGTTTTGGGGTTGCTCCGGCTTCTCCTGGCCCCGCCGGAGCAGGATCGGTGGGTTGCTGCTCTCCGAAGGGGCCGGGGTCGGAGGGATGCCCACGGGGGGGGGGGGGGGGGGGGGGG
>JAVKLA010000001.1:51672810-51689674 GCA_034782735.1 Sagittarius serpentarius | reverse complement strand
CGCCCCCCCCCCCCCCTCGCTACCGGGGAACATAAATCTGCCCCGTCAGGCACGGCGACGTGCGAGAAATTGCACGCTCGCAGCAAAATATACAGCTCTGGAAGGAAGTAATAAAACATAAACTCCGGAGAACACAGGGGCAGTGCTGCCGGAGGGTCTCTCGGGGGGTGCCTTACATCCTTCTCCAGCCGGCCACCCCACGGCAGCCCTGGCGCGGCCCGGATGGACCCCGGCACGGCGGCGGGGAGCAGAGCTGTCCCCACGGAGAGGAGCTCAGAGCGAAGGGTGTTACCCTTGGTGAGCCCGTGCTGCTGGCACCAGTCCCACCCTGTAACCCTCACCGGTACCAGCCACGTCCACGTATTTGCTTTTGGGGCTGTTGCAAGTCTGAATGTTTCTGCTCAGGACCTGACCACTTACAAACCCATAAAATCCTTCTCTCTCTCTTTTCACCTGGGCATCACCTGTAACCACGCTCTTAATAGCTTCTTTCCCAAAAGTACTCCTTTCTCACAGTTACAAAGAGGAAAGCAGGCTTTCTGAAGTTTTGTGCTCACGTTTTCATGTGGACTAGACAAATCCAGTTATCGCTGTGTATCCTGGGTCGTGCATCCTGAGTTATTTCCAGCATCTCCTTTTCTGCCCGCATTTTCATCCCAGGCTCACCCACCTAACACGTTGCTGCAGCCTTTCCTCGTACCCGCCTGTGTCATTATTTCAGCGCGCAGTTATCTAACAGCAAGTCATCAATATCTTCTGAAAGGGAGAATTAGTAATGTGATATTTTTTAGCTAAGGCATTGCGTCTTGGCTGTTGGACTCTAATAACGCACCGTCTCTTACACAAGGCACTGCTCTCGTATGGGCATCAGAAATGCCCCAGGGCTGAGCATCTTTGCCGTGCCCTACTTGTTCTGTTTAGGAAACAGGACGGAAAGACCACGACTACCTCCTGCATCGCCTGCTCCCTTGGTCTTGACCTGAACGTGGGGAACCAATGGGTCTGGGAGCCGCAGCACCCGCGGCCTCCCGAAATGCCGGCCCCGGAGCCGAGGTCTGCTGGGGCCAAGGGAAATCTTTTGCTTGACTTCAGCACAGCTGGGGTCAGGACCCAGAAAAGGCGTCTCCCGTAAAATCCCTCACTTTCATTTTTATGTAAATTTATAGTACTTGAATCGCCAGACATTGTTTAAACGTTAGTACCCGTGAATCCTCGATATTCGTTTCTGTTAACTGCGACCGTGTTACCATCCTTCTCTCAGTCTGCATGCAAAATACCCGTTTAGCACCAGTAAATTAGCTCCTTGCTGTAGCATGCTATTGCATAATTTAAAAATTACTGTATGGGTTCCTAAATTGAAAAGGTGATGATCCTCTAAAGATTTACATTTGGCACAGCGGAGTCTATGCAGCGTCACCTTTAGAGGCTCCCCGGGCTGAAGGTCGTTATCAATCGCTGTTTAATCAGCCAAGTCATGCACGCGGGCAAAGGTTAACTGAGCATGGACCGATGCGACTGCCTTTGTCAGCTCCAGACAATTTGTAGCCTAATAAAGCTGCTCTGATTGCACTTAACACCTGCTTTAAAATCCAGCCTCATTAATACTGTGCTAATGAAACAGAAATCTTCTAGAAAGGGCAGAGTCAAAGACGAGGGGTTTGCCTTCCATCAAATGACCTAAATGGCATTTACCCACCAGGCAAGATGTTTGCAAAGCCTTTCCAAAGAAAACGGTTGGGAATAATTCCCTACGATATCTTAATTTAATTTTAAAAGCAAACAAACAAAGAGATCGCGTTCATCTTGAATGGCGCAGAGGTTTATCAGTTTGGTGGGACGTGCTGTGTGTTTTTCCTGAAGGCTGCTCTGGTTTCAGCCCAACGAACGCCGGCCATGCAGAGCGGGGAGGAGCGGGTGCAGGATAGTGCCAGGCACCCATTCCGGGCTCTCTGGACAGGCATCCAAGACTACATCGAACAATAACCAAGCAGAAAAAAAATAGAACTGAATAAAATAGACACTTATAATCATCTCGCTTTGGAGTTTCTATTTTCCATGGACGCCAACAGCCAACGAAGCCGACCCCACCTGCCCCGAGGTTGGCCCTGGGGATGTCCTGTCCTCTGTCCCCAGCGCAAACCCCATCCACAGGGACGATGCAACACCAAATACGGTCCCCTCAGGCTGTGGGATCCCAGGGAGGCACAAACCCCCTCGCCCCACCTCTGAATCCCACTGAAATCTATTTCACTTGAAGCGAGCAGAGAGTGATGAGCTGCTATTTTCCTTTCGGTGTAGATTATTTGTCCTCAATCTTTATTTCACTTCTGCCTAAATATAATAATCCCTCGCAGAGATGGAGATTAAAGCCACGTTGGCAGGGATGCTTCAGCATTAACCAGAGAGGCAAGTGAGCAATGCCAGACCTCGAATAAATCCTCTCCACTTGAGACTTTGAGAACTAGACTAGACAAAATGTTGGTGGAAACGTCATGGGGGAAATCCTGCACTTTCTCAGGGTAAGGGACTACCGGGTGACCCATTATGTCTTGAGTTTCACTCCTTGGAGGAAAACCCTTGTTTCCTCCTCTTTTTAAATGCTCTCCTTCCAGGAAAATATGTGACAGTCTTGCATAAAAAGCCAACACAAACCCAGATTTCATCATTGCTATGATGAAAAAACCACTCCGGCTGTGAACACTGACGCTCTAGTGGGCAAAGGCTCAAGAGATTTGCAGTTTCCCAGTCTCGTTGTCCATGTGCAAAGGGCAAAACTCTGCTCCTGCACGGGCTGGGAGGAGCTGCGTGTGACTCACCAGGAACTTTGGCCGTTTGCATGGAAAAATCAGCCCTGACCCGAGCTGAATCATCCCATTTCCACTTTGCCGTGTGTGCGGCCGCCCCCGAGGACATCCCGGGATGTGTCCTGCTGGGGTCACGGGAGCAAACCCAGCCTTGAACCCACAGGGAGTCTTCTGGGGTGTTGGAGACCAGGTTATTCAAACCCTTGTCGGGGAGGTCTCTGTGGGGAACGGCAATTCCTAACCCTAAATGTTCAAATACGGGTAACTGGGATTAAAGAAAGGAAAAGCCCATTTCTCGGGCAGCCTTTCCACCCGCTGGGCACTTGTGTGATGGTGTTACCACGCACCTCCTCCTGCTCCCACCACTTGGGTGTTGCTATTCATACTTGCGTCCTTCGAGCAACCCTTATAACAAATGCTTGATGTTCAAAACCTTACAGAGTTGGCTAACGGAGATTATCAGGCCATCTTTCTCTGTCTCCTCTCCTTTCCACCTCCAGTCCCCTCTGGCAATGGCCAATTTTACAACTATTAATATGTACAAGTAACCCTTGAATTAGAAGATCCTCTGACAGGCAGCTGCATAGCAAAGGGTTTGCTTAATCCAGTAACAGGAGCAGTGCTGGCTGGAGACACCCGGCACTTTCTGCATTAGCTAAAAGAGAGCGATTCTGCTACAGGAACACTCAGGCAGAGGTTTTCTGCACCAAAACACCTTGTCCCACCACCATCCACATTTAAAACCACAGTATTCAAGGCTCTTCTGCCCTTTGCTGGTGCAGGATCCGGGCAGCACAGCGTGAGAGCCTCTGCCCCACCAAGTCAGAAGAGGGGAGTGATGCTCAAAGCAGGAACCGCCGGCACGTTTGGCGGTCTGTTCACTGCAAAGGGAGACTTGGCTTTGAGCAAGACACGGAGCAACTCACGGAGTTAATAATATATTGCGCAAAATAAGAAAATGCATCAAAAAAGGAACTAGCCCGGACTGAAGGGATGCAGTGCAGCGTGCGCGGGTGGAAAGCTCAGCCTGGAGAAGGGTGGTTCTGCCTCGGAGGCCGGATCCAGCCTTGTGGCATCTGGGGCTGCTCAGAGACGCACCACGAAGCTGCGTTTGCTTTGTGAAAGACGAAGAAGTAAAGAGGGCAGTGGCACACACGTGGCTCCCGGGGACACACTTTTCCACCAAGAACAGTCCTGCCAGGGAATTCGGGCTGGGCTGCGAGGAGGGAAGGCTTGCAGGGCTTGGAAGGTCCCATGCATGGCTGAAGGTGCCAGGCTGGCCGCACATGCCAGCTCGCTCCTCCCGGCGTGAGTGGCCAAGCCTATAACCATCCCTGTGAGCACAGCCTGGGATGGAGGGGACGCCTGCCAGCCTCCGCCTCTGCCCCCACTTTTCTGTTCCTTGAAGATCCCTTTCGTCCCGCTTTTCTTCCTCACAAAGCTAGCCTGACGGTCTTCTCCTCTTGTGGGTCCTTCAGATGATGTGCATTGAAAGGAGCGAGAAATCCCGACAGCGCTCCTCGAAGGGGTCAACATCTCTTGGGTGTCTCTGCCGCAAGGACAACGAAGCAGGAAGCTTTGCAGACCTGAAAAACAGGAGAAAACATCTTTCAATCCAGAAACCGGCGGATGTTAAATCCAAACGCGCTGCCGTAATGAATTTGTCTTGGAGTGCGTTGGGTGAGAGGATAAGTAGATGCAAAGTGGGGATGAAATTCTGGCAGGCGCATGCAGCTCATTAAATCGAGTGGCGGGAGCCAGCGTGTTTCATGCAAAGAAGTTTAATTTCTGTTTGGGCAGACAGATGCTCTGAGGTATCTCAGCGTGCCACAGACTGTGTTCGTACTCTTGGCTTATCCAAAACAAGCGTTCATAGTTTTATCTGTGAGTCAGCGGTGACTCAGACATTGAGATGCTGGGTTTTTTACAGCTATCTTACAAGGGAAATAGACCAAAAAAGGTTTGAATGCTTAATAAGAGTTCTCAAATACCTGCGAATCTTAGCTAAGGTAATATAAAATGTATTTATGCAAGCTGTATGCCGTATTTTGTGTCTGCATAAACCTGTGTGAAGATATTGGCCTGCCAGCTCAAGGTATGAGCTGGGTTAGCTGAATTAGTGTAACACTGGAACATATTTCTTGAAGCCCTCTTGCTGCTTGTCAATGAGATTTTAAACATAAACCAGGTTTGAGTAAAACTAAGCATTTGGGTAGAATTTTTCACTCCAAATAACCTGAAAGTTATTGAAAATAACTTTGGAAGTGACCAAACAGCTTCTGCTAAACTTTTCCAGGCCATGGACAACTATAGCCACCAGAAATTGGCTTCAGAAATGTAATTCACAATTAGGATGTTTATAACGGTCATGGAAAACAAAGTTTAGCTATGTGCTCTGATGAGACTGCACATACTTTGCTGACAAATAGTGCTTAAAAGACACTGCAAGTCAGATTTAGCAACAATTAAGCTGGAAGGCATGGCACTGAATTTGCATTTTAGGTGATGAAAAGGGAAGCCAAGCGTGTTGCAGGCGCCGCAGCGGTGCTCAGCTGAGTGCAGCTGAAAACGTGGCCTTTGGCAAGCCCGGAGAGCCTGAAGAAGTGCAAGAGGTGACACGCACGAGCAGCAAGAGGTGACACACACACAAAGTCACCCCTGGAAAAGGGCTCCTGAGCCCCACCACCTCCGCCCGGCTTCCAACTCCCCAGGCCATTATTTTTCTTTAAGATAACAAAAATGGGATGCTAAAAATCTTCCCTCCGTACACATGCACATACAGGAGCTTTACTTTGCGAACTCCAGCAGATGTTTTGCTAAGCTGAGCTCAGCTGCACAAGTTATGCTCTACAAAGCATTAGCTGGGGAGATGACAGGACACACACCAGCAACGTACCACCGCTATAAAAATCGTAAGAGCCGTACCCTGTAGCAGCTGGGTGTAAATTCCTGCGGTGTGGTAGCTCCTGCCACATATGATTAGAAATGTATGGACCTTTGCTATGCATGCTTGGATAAATTATTATCTTTTTGGCAGCAACTTTTCCAAACTTAACCTCTGGCTTAACCATCGCCAGCTGGGACTCTTGTTGAAACTCTGTGCAGGGATATGATGCAAAAAAACAGATTCATGCCCCAAACCCGGCCCCACGGAACACTTTTGGGAACACCAGGTAGGAAACCATCGTCGGGAATAAATTCAGTTTTCCTCTGCAGAAATTTCTGACCGCGAGAGCTGCGGAGAATTGCAGGGGCTGTGCACTGTGTAATCGGGGTACCTTATCCCTGTGGGAAGGCTGGAATTACTTTTGTCAGATTGTTTCAACCTGTTCATTACCTTTAGCGAATTTTCGGGAATACTTATGATGATGATGCTGAGCGGAACCGTGGTAGCTCTTGATTTGTTCATCCAAGAATAGTATATAAAGTAATAAAAGCAATTGTAAGCTAACACTGCTTTTGTTACGCAGAGTTGTATTATTTCTGTAAAATGTTTTTATTCTATTTTTGCCTTCAAAAGGAAGTGTTTGTTTTCTGTTTCACGTTACTCTTCTATATAATTTTATTTCACTGTGATGTCTGAAATATGCATGCACGACTGCTGCTGTGATTTCCACCTTGAGTGAGCTTTTTATTGGACTTCTCTCAAGTGTTGTTAAATCACCACAAATTGGAGTCTTCAAAGTACTTGGTCAGAAAACAGATTGAATCATTTATTCAAAAGACTTCCCAAAGAGAAGGTTTATTTCCATTTTTCAGCAGAGCCTCTGGTTTACGCATGACCTCAAGCTCAAGAAAACAGATCTCCAGAGACATTTTCTTTTTAGACAGAGGTCTGGTAGTCTGAAAAATGCAAAAATATTCTTCAGCTAGCAGAGCAGGAGGGATTGATATGTAGATGTTGATGCTACCCAGGCCATGAAAGCCCGAGAGAAGAGATTTATTTTTTTTCTCCTTTCAATTCATGTGATTCCTACACCTCAAGGACAAACTCTTTAAATGCAAGCAAAGAACTGTCATTGTCTTCTTGTTAAAAACCAATTGCATCTGAAGACGTGCAAGAAAAAAGATTTTAAGGATAACATTTAAAATTGGAACAGGTTATACACAAGGTGCTGATAACCTCACGCTGCATTGTGCCACTCAAGGCACCCCCGTAGTGTCTCCCGTTATCAGTTTTGCATGAACAGATAAATCTTCCTAAACAAATACGGAATTAAATGAGTGTTGTAGTTGGTTGTGAGTTCAAGAAACTGTCTGAATGTACTCGCACAGAAGACATTCGAAAGGAACATTTTCTTGGATTGTTTCCTTGAAACTATCTGAATTGAAGTCTTTGTGCTGCTGAACAAGTCTTCATAAGGTCACGTTAATTTGAGGGTTTGGAAAGCTCAGCTGACTGCAACAAAGCAAACAAGAGCCGCCCACCACGCAATGAAATGCCTGTGCCCGTTCATAAACTCCTCATGAACGATGACACATACGTCTCTATTTACTATTGATTCGGGAGCGTCAGACACCCTTATTCCTGACAAATTAAAACCAAACAGAGGGGGATACCCTCACAAAGGCTTTATCTCTGCTGAGAGGTGAACAGGTCAAAATCTGTGTGCAGAGGGTTCTTCCAAAACATATGGTTTCACGAAAAGCAAAGATTTCTCTTGGGAAAATATCAGTTCCAGTCTAATACTCATGTATTTTTTCCTGCAGGAGATGTCAACACAGCCATTTTTACTTAGCTTTTATCTGAATCGTCATGCTGTTGCCGTCATTCAAAACTGGAGTCTGAGGACTTGTAAGAACTGTCATTCGCGGTCAACGAGGAGAAGAACCAGCAAAGTAAAGATGCTGCTGCACACACTCAGTGCCCTAATTCTTCCAGAAATGGCCTGAGGGTTGCACGTGGACATTCGGTGGGAGCCAGCCTGAGGGTTGCACGTGGACATTTGGGGGGGTTCTTGTAGCTCAGCACCCTGCCCAGCAGTGTTTCACCGTTGGGAGAAGGCTTTTGGGGAGCCATCCCCTGCCCTCCAAGGCAGAACGCCAGCGATGCCGCACTCCTTCTCGTGCTCAGTGCACCTTCACACCCCCATGCCGATGCTCCATCCTGCAGTGGGAAAGTCTAACTTAAAGCCTTCTTCGAAGTCTTAAATTATGTGATTCGTCTGCTTTAATGTTAGGGCTCTCCTGGCCATGTGGGCTACGGGAGTTTCGGCACCATTCACGGCCTTCTGGGACTCTCCAGCTAAAACACATCAACATTATTTGCTGTTAAGGACAGTTGACATTGAACTCTACAAGCTGACATTTCACAAGGACTCAACAGTGTCTTTTTATTAAATTTCCATGTTATTTCTTTCCATTAAGTTTTAAAGGCCAAGTTTGAAAATCTGTTTTCTTTATCTTATACAGGCCTCCTTTTTCTGCAAGTACCAGAAACACATAAATGCAGATTTTTTTTCTCCCTGTGGCAGGAATTAGTAAAACGAGTAAAAAAGAAAAATACTGAAAATGATGTGTGGGTGCAGCATCTCTATCCACTGTACGTATTTATGTGCTTGTGAAAAAAAAAAAAAATCATGAGGGGGATATTTAGTGCAATTGGATGTAAACCCCTTTACACTAATAAAATGAAAGTGGGAGTCAGCGTGCTGGAAACACAGGAAATTGTGGCATTGCTTGGGATGGCTTTCAGCGGCACACTGGGATATTATTATTACAGTTGCACTTTGCACTGTTCTCCAGGAGTCGTATTCTATTAAAAAACCCAGTTTTCTCCAGCCTGTGATTTAGCCAGAGACAAGTGCTCGTTTTCCTCTGGGAAGCAAACGGTGGCACTCGCGTTAGTGCTTCCCGATACGGAGATCACGGGTCAGAGTTAAACCTTGTTGGAAGTGGAGGGAAAATGTCTTTCCCAGTGCCAGATCTGTGCTGTCTTTAGCTCCTACTGGTCTCTGAGGTGTTTAAGGCTGATGAACTATGCATGTTTAATGTTCAGATTAAGTACGCTTCTGTTTATGTCTCAAAAGTGCAAATAATGGTTTGCATCGCTCAGAAAATTAATATCAAGACCAAGTATGACAATTTTTTAATGTGAACATTATTTAGCTATCGCCCCACTTTAATATAAAGGCAGTCGAGCTACAATCACCAGAGCTGAGTGAGTTTGCTGTAGTTTGGGCTTTTGCAAAGACCCTTTCTCATTCATCTTAGTATAGGTTGGATGGTTTATTAAGGGAAAAAACGGTATCTTTAGTAAAATTTTGGCTTAGACTCATGACATCCATTTTACTCACACTCACGTTTCTAACTCACCAGAAGCAAACATCAATTTTTCTAATGCTGTTAGAAAGTTCAGATCTGTTTCTGTATCCTTTCAGACTCCTTATCCTGTTATAATTAATTAAGGGCTGATTAACTGTCATGTCTTTTATTGTCTCTGTCCCAGCTGCAGTCAGGAGAGACGTCTGGGGTGGTGTGGTCGGCATTGCCGTGGCTGGGCATGAAGCCACTGGCACTACGGGAGGTTCCACCTTGTCATCTTCTTGGGGTGGCCTTTCACTTGACCCCCATCAGGAACCCGCTGACGTCTACTGCAATTTGAAATCTTTTGGGGAGCCTGTGAGCCCTCTTCCCCACCAAAGGAGACGTGAGCGAAACTAGGCAAGAGCACCCCTGAGGGCCATCCAGTTCTCTGTCCATGGGATAAAGATGTGCAGAAATACCAAAAAAGCGGTTTTTGAAAAAAGAAAAAATGTTATATTTAGAATTTGTTGGTCAGAAGCGCCTTAACTCACCCAGATAAACACAAAACTGGTTTGCAAATGAAATTATCGAGAGATGGGAGGAATGAAAATTGTGGTCCTCTCACCCTACCTCTTCCAGGTGAGGAGTGAAAAACTTTGCCCCGTAAATTTAGCATCATCCTTACAAAGTCCGTTTGGGCTATAGACATCTTTTCTACAGCAAAACCCAGTCTGGCTTGGCCAAAATCACTAGAGAATTGACCCAGGGTCTCAACTATCCTCATGATTGAAGATGTGTGTCACCAGTAACTGGAGCGTGCCCAGCTTCCAGCTCCAACCATCGGACCTCATTTTTCCTGCTGCCAACCCTCTGCAGGAGGAAACCCCACATGCAGCACCCCTCCTAAATCCAACAGGGACCGTAATGGTCCTCACCCAGAAAAGGTTTTTCTCGAGGCTTGGCGGCCGGCTAATCAAATCAATAAAAAAAGCAAAGGGCTTACCAGGTTGTGGGAGGGCATCGGTGACCTTTGTTGTGCAGCCCCCTGTGAACGCCTCCCCCCCTTCTGTGAACCCCAGGGTCAAACTGAGGGTTTTGAGAAAGCTTAAAAGAAAGGATACAGCATCCAGGATGGGTAATTTTAAATGCGTTGGGGTTGTTCAGAGACAAATTTGTGTAATGAGCGCACTAGGAGTGGAAAGAAGAGATTAAAGCCCTGTTTGTCATGTACAGAAGTGCTTATCAGCCCTTCCCAGCTGAGCCCGGCTCAGATTAAAAACGATCTGAGAGAACAGGGGCTGACTGCAACCATGGGTCTTCCCTTCCAGGCTAATTATAAAGTGCATATTAAACACGAGGCCGACGATGGAGCAGCTGCAAAGGTCTTTATCTATATTAAGAGACTGTCCACCTACATAATAGGAATAATTATTAAGAAAGGAAACTCAAAAAGGAAATTGCACATAATGGCACATTATACGTTTCCCTAATCCCACGCCTCTCTGTAACGCCACACGCTGCAGCGACACTTTGGTTTGCATCTCGGGGCGACGCTGCGGGGCTCGTCCAGCCTCACCGGGCGCTCCTCGGGGCTGCAGCCCCGCTTCTCTGCTCCTGCCAGCAACCCAGGAGGAAGAACTCCTCTTTCCGATCCTGTTTTCCAGCTTGTCTTTTATTTTCATATGAGATATTTCTAACAAAAATCAGAAATTGGGGCTTGAGCACTTCTTTTGCTCAATTTTTAAGAGAACCTTCAACACAGAGCGCTGAAGAACCACGCACAGCCAGCTCTCTGCGTCCCCCGGGCCCTGCAGTCCAGAGCTGCCAATCTGTCCAAAGGGACAGTAAAAACTGAAGGCTCTAATTAATGATAAGTTAATATATTACCCTCTCAATCCTAGAAGGCTTTACCAGCCCAGGACAACTGATGAAGAGAAAGTTGTTGAAATACAGCGAAAGCAAAAGCCTACAAGAGAAGAGAGACCTGCGTCCCTCTCTTTCCTACCTGTTTTAGGCATTTTTGGAGCCGGCTGACTCTAGCCCCTGCCTTTCCAAGGCGCTGCACACGCGCAGGTCGGGATGCTGCTGGTTTGTAAGCCTGGGTGCTGCTGCAATCCCCGCATGTATTAAGGAGCCCTATTTATGTGAGCGGGTCCGAGCGCCCCGGTTCACGCCTGTGTTTTCCCCCGCCATCACGCAAGGACCAGAGGACGGTCTGACCTCGGCAAGGTTTCAGAGAGGGCCAGGGGCATAATCTGCAAGAACAAGCAAAAGAGAGCCGCGTAGGGTGAAAATTAATTTCTGCTGCATTGCGCCAGCAATCAGGTTCATTTGAAGACAAATAGGTCTCCTAACAGTGCAGTTCAGCTTCCCTTAATCACCTAGGGGAGAATGAATTACACATTGACACGGGTGTATCAGCACATTCTGCAGAGGAACTGGGGATGAACTGGGATTTTCCCAGGTCTGGCTCTGTTGAGTTCCCATCTCCATCCTACCTGCAGTACCCCAACTATTTTTGCCCAGCTGCCTCTGTCACAGATTTCGCCTTCTCTTCTCTTCCCCTGCGGCATAAATCAGGAACGGGGGTGGAGGCGAGCGAAGGAGGGGAGGGCGGCAGAGCCGTGATGGACGCAGGATTCATTGCACCGCTCTGCACTTCATCCCGTGAGCTTTGCCTCTGTACGTGGGGTGTGATGGGGGCTGAGCCATGAAGGAAAATGTTTTGGCTAACTTTAGCTTCTCCTTCTTCGTGATCCACCTGCGTTTATATTCCTCCGGGGCTGCTCAGCAGAGCCCCATGCTTCATAGCCCTGATTTCTGCCCCAAAATCAGGACAGCGAGGATCCCTGGGAGCCCCCGTGAAAGGCGGAGGGTCCTGGGGATCCCCAGTTCAGCTGCTGTGGGACAGTTTCCCAGGGCAGGTGTCTGCCTGGGGAGGCTTTCCCCAGGTGGCTGCAACGAGAATGGCTCATTTCCCTAAACAGACAGGAAAAAAAATATGTTGTTTTGTTCCCATGGAAAAAAACCAAACCACCAGTAAGACACGGCCGTGGGAGCAGGCAGCGCTCCCGTCACATAAGCCCACTCACATTGTCCAGGAAGCCGCTGAGGCCAGGTTTCCTGCTGGCTTCTCCATGGATGTAAGGGAGGATGCTCCGCTCCTCCGGCCAAAGCCGGAGCACGAACACGCTCCGGGCGCAGATACAGACCATCAGCATGCTTGGACGACTTCTGGGCACCCCCTGCCCGGGGCAGTCCCATCCCTGGGATGGATGCTGCGGGGATGGATGGACAGCGTTTGCTCTTATCGCTGCCCTCCAACACCTCAGGGGTGTCGGACCCCGTGGGCCAGGAAAGGCAGCCCACGCTGCAGCCATTTCTTCCTACTGCCAAAGGAATTAAAAGCAGTTCAAGCTCCCCCGTGTGAGACGATGTGACCCAGCACATGTGTTGCAGGATGAACATTTAAAGGAATTGGCTCTGGGGTCATTATTTGCAGTCCCCGGCCATCGTTGCGTTGGCGTGTTTTGGGTGCCTCCGGCACGACGGGCCACCAAACTCTCAGCTGAGGCTGTCCTGGAGCTGTTCCTGATAGCATCCCCATCCCACGTGTGGCTGATGCTGCATCCAGGACCCACGTCCCAATGCCAAGGTAAGGGTACCCATACGGAGAAGCCCAGCACCCACGCGGAGAGCTCTTTGCAAGCACAATTCTGCCTTTTGAATACAGCACTGCGCTGCAAATAATTGCCCCCGAAAACCCTAAGGGTTTCAAGTGATGCTCGTTACCAGTTGCATTTTTGCACTGATTTATCTGAGCCGCTGCATGGTACCAGCTCCTACACTTTGCTGCACTGATTGCATTTTTTTTTGAGGGACAAGCCAGCCATTGCCATCGCAAGGCTTGCGAATAGCCGTCATTCTTGGTCATACTTTACACAGCAGGGTTTGTCTCAAAATCGTTCCTGAAACCTAGAAAATATGCTTTTACCTGAACCATAAAATGTGTTACTAGACTACAAACTCTGCAAGTACTGATCCTTCAATCCTGAGTGTCGACAGTCCATAAACAGGGTAAAACTGGACTCCCAATGGGAGAGCACAGTGATGGGAACCCAGCATCACCAGTGCTGCATCCTTTAAAATCAAAATTGCCAAATCCTTGTCTAAGATGGGGATAACTTATTCCTGCTCCTACGTGTGGCACAGATACACCTTGACTTCCAGTGGCCTATGTACCTATACATATGTGTCTTGACCATATATAATATGTAGTATATATAGCATACATTCATATAATATGTATCAAAGTATACATTTAGCTTTGCATTTAAGTGTTTTTGATTTATCCCCAGATCGCAATATTCCCTACACCGAGACGAATCTTGCTACCAAGGGGAAAGCCAGAATTTTCCCAGCTTCCCAAAAAACCCAAATCACTCTCGCGCTGTTGTATGCTTATGTAAAATACAAAACCAGTTCTAAGCAAACAAAAACGTCTATTCAAATGCCAGGTAAGTGGTGACCCTGTTCAGCATCGGGGGCCGAGGCAGGAGCGGCTCGGCCCAGGGGCTGCCCTGCGCAGCACGAACGTTGCTTTGCATGGTCCAGCCCTTGTGCACGGGAGAGGGTAAAAAAATACATGAAATGTTCTAGAATATTCTTAATTTCTAATGCTTCAATAAAAACAGCCCACCAACCTGACTCATACGGCACAGTTCATAGGTTTTGACCCAGCACCAGCACTTGCAGGGCTCTGATTTTGCTAGAAATACTTCACCCTGAGAAGAAAGAGCCTTTTCTACCCTTCTTCTGGAGCATCAGCATATGGCTGGAGTCCTCCAAGGATATGATTCCCCATCCCCTGGTACACCCTGAGGCATCGACGCCATGGTGGCAGCGCTTCGGGATGCCCCGTGGTAACAGGGAGCGGGCAGCCTCCCCAGCATCGCCCAGTCCCAAAGCTGCAAAGTGGCTGGGAAGGGCCAGGACTCGGAGAAGGGCTGTGGCACTGTCCTTTTCGCTCCCCTTCTCCCACCAGTGCCTAAAACCCAATGAATTACCAGGAAAAAAAATCTAAAAATCGAGTCCCATGAGCAAACACTAGCCACCACTTGTATCTGCTGTGCACATCGCCAAGAGGAAACTTGCTTGGGTTTGCAAAAGCTGCGAGAGAGGGAACTGGGCTAAAACTGCAATATTTATACAGTCTTGTTCATATATCCTCTGCTGAAACCAGACCAAGCCTAGGGGGATTTTCTTGGCAGACCCTGTATTGCAAATGGCAGATTTATTGGTGCGGAGTGAAGCAATCCCAGGCTATCAGTGCCTGCACAGTATCTCCAGCGTGAATTGAAAACAAAGATTTGATTGTGTCTGTTTATCTGAAATGATTTATAAAACAGCTCTTTGCTTGGAGCTGGGGGAAGAAAAACATTTGTGTTCTTATCTGAGATCTTCTCTTTACTTTTTTTTTTAAGGAAAAAAGTGTCGCGTGCTTGTATCGAGTACCAAGGCAGCGCTGGCTCTCACTCCTCCTCCCCGTGCCCGCAGGTAAGGCCGCGGTGTGGGAGTCCCCAGGCTGGGCACGCTCCGCACCCAGCATCTCCACCTGGGTCACGTTTGCAGATGTCAAACACAATCTGATCCAGGACCTGCAGCAATTAATAAGAAGTTTCCTAATGAGCTGGTTATGCTGCGGAGCACAGCCCTGGTGCAACCAGCACGTGCATCCACGCGGGCAGGAGGATGGGGTTATGCACAAGGGCTGTAGATGCACTTTGCAACATGGAGATATCCTCTGCTTTTTCTCCCCAGAATGAGAAAGTAGATGTGGTTGCGATCCCGGTGCAGTCCCGCTGCCGGGCCGAGCATGGCTTCGGGGTCTCAGCCCTGACAGCTGCTCCGGTGCAGCTTTGGGGGGTTCTCGGCACACCTGGGTGGCTTTGGCAAACAATAGCCTATGGGCCAAAGGCTCAAAAACCCAGCAGGGAAGGAAGTTACAGCATTCACGCCAAGGAGGGTTAAAATAACTCGCTAAGAGCAAACATCCTGGAGTCCCTGCACGTGGAAGAACATGTAATTGTCTTTAAGAGGAATTGTTCTCAGGTCGGTATAAATAAAGCTGGTGCCCGCAATGGGCTCACCTGGCCAGGCTCCCCTGGTGCCAGCGGGAACGTGTCCGGGCACCAATAAACACCCAGAGGAGCTGGCAAGAGCTGGAGGTAGATTATGAACACACAGCCCATGACGTTCATTCTCAGCTGGGAGAAGATTGCTGTTTGTTTATTTTCCCTGAGCACAGGCTAGTGAGAATATTTATTCATTCATTTATTTACGGCACACAAATCTGAGTCCCCTGATGCATCTGCTGGGCAGCCGGCAGCCCCGGGAGGCTCACCGCAGGGTCGCTGGCCCTACAGCCGTACCTCCTGCACGGACTGCCCTCCCTATTGACGCACCACCTCCGCACCAGCTTACCGTTGAGTTAACACCTGAAAAAGCAGATGACAGGGGTTAATAAGGTAATGGGCTGTTAGTGCTGGTGATAAGCTGTTGAGGAACACGGGTGGAAGGCCCACCAGGCAGCCCCAGGGCTTTGCATCGGGCCGCGAATTCGGACCAGACCTGGGAAGGTTTGCACAAGGAAGGGCGACGGAAAGGTTGGCTGCGCTGCACCACAGCCTCCCTATGTCCCCCAGTATCCAACCCTGCAGTTTCACAATGGTGTTCCTCAGCCTTCCTGAGACGAGTGCAGTTCCCGGCAGGTGACCTGCGGCTGCTCAGCTCTCCCTGCCTGGATCCGGTCTCAAAAGAGGATTTAATGCACCGGCCCAGCTTAACATCACAGCAAAACAAAAGGTCCCTCTGAAGCAGACTTGCTCACGGGGTGCATAGAACAGATTTATACCTGTTAATCCCAGATCCATCCCCTCGCCCTGGCACTAGGCATGGCCTTCAAACTGCTTTTTATTGCCCACGCAGAGCTCCGAAAGCAAATCACAACATCTTACCGCATCTCGAAAATTGCTGAGGAGCTGCCAGCATTGCCCTGGGCAGGCGAAAGCCCCGGCGGACAGGCCGGCCCCTTGTGCAAGGGCAGGCATCTTCTTCCCGGTTCCCACAGGGCATCGGGGCCGCCCTGGCATCACCGCAGCCCCCGGCCCGGGTGGGCAGGGGTGGTCGGAATGTGTTTCCTTCCTCCAGCGACCAGCTCCATGCCCAGGGAGGGAAGGATTATTCTCCGTGCCCAGGGAAGGAAGGATTATTCTCCTTTCCTTCCTTCCTTCCTTCCTTCCTTCCTTCCTTCCTTCCTTCCTTCCTTCCTTCCAGGAAGTGAAGCCTAGGTTAGTTACTGGCTTTTGCTGTGCTCTCACAGATGCAGATGCTTCTGGCATTGCAATAAGAGCAAAACTTGCATTGCTTAAAATGTCCTTGTCCCTCCCTGGGGGCTGGTAGCCGTGTCCCCAGGACATGCAACCTGCTCGGCCTCTGTCCCGCCGCAGAGGCGGGAGCCGGCGGGGAGGGATGCACGCCTTGGGGATGCCACCGTCAGCCCCGGGGAGGAACGAGGACGTTTTAAGCAGTGCAAGTCTTGCTCTGTTGCAATGCCGGGAGCATCTGCAGAATATCGCACCTTTTGGGTCCCTGCAGTGTGCCTGTGACCCTGCTGTGTAAGACCAGGAGGTGGTTCCCGACCAGGAGGTGGTCCTTGATGGTCCTTCTTTGGACCACATGTGAAGGGTCTGGGGCACAAGTCTTATGGGGAGCGGGTGAGGGAGCTGGGGCTGTTCAGCCTGGAGAAGAGGGGG
>JAVKLA010000001.1:51660199-51672287 GCA_034782735.1 Sagittarius serpentarius | reverse complement strand
TGGTTTTTTTTTTTTTGGGGGGGGGGGGCAGGTAGCAAAACAATGTGAAATGCATTGGTGGGTGGAGGTTTATTTGGTTTTAAGGTGGTACCAGGTTTGAACCTGTCATTCTTTTCCAGCTAATGAAAGGTGAGAAATATCATGTGTTTCTTCATAAAAGCGATGCTTTTGCCAGAAATTGAATAAATCCCATTAAAAACACAGATGTGAATAGGCTGTGTGTGTAGACCTCTTTGTGCTGGCTTTGCTCAAGTGCTTATTTTTATACTTTTTCCCATCCCGTGCTACTTCTACCTTTAAAATACTCTTCCAAAATGCCTCCTTCTGCCCACCTCACAGAACGCAGAAACTTTCTATGAATTCATTAGTGCTGTGTCGCTTCCGAAAACCAATTACCAGTGTAAATTATTACCTGCTCTGATTCACTGTAGCCGCATTCAATTACACCCAAGCATCTTTTTGTTGCCTTATGAGTAAAGTCCATTTTCCTGAACAATCCTGAGTAATAACTTCCTCTTAAGATATATTTCTTTTCAAAGAAAAGCATTGGCACTCTGCCCCCCAACCGTCCTTGGCATGGTCTTGAGGCAGGGACAAGTGATAAAGCCATGTCCTCAGCAGATGTTGGAGGAAAGTCTCACAGGTAGGGTAAAGCTACTCAGAATGCCTCCCTAGCACCGTACGAAAATCGATGTTAGTGCAGAAAAACACAGCAGAAGAATGTCAGGAATGGTTCAAATAAAACCACAACTGAAAACACAAAGTAGTTAAAAGCCATGTTTTATTTCAGACTGTATTCACTCGTCATAAAATGTTCATTTCTGAAGAGGGCTAGGTTTTTAATGAAAAGCAGCCAAAATGCCAAAGCCCTGGAAATGTGGGAAGCACGATGTGGTAGAGAGCAGCATCAGGGGGAGCAGCAAAGCCCCCTCGCTGAGGAACGCTGACTTGTAGGGTCTGCAAAACCCTCCACGTGTTTCAAGCCCAAATGAGCAGGTGCACATAACCCCTTCCTGTGGCTCCAGGAGGTGAATCACACACCCGCGAGCACAGCTTTTTCCCCTTTGCTCCCACTTGTGCTCAGGGATGCTCAGGAGCACCCGCAATAAATTGGGCATGCAGTCATATTTGCGCGTAAGCGGCCTGAAATAGGATGCTTATGCCAATGTAACCACCTGAGCCCATCACGATGTCCTTCACGTCACTGCTACCTATCCACCACGGCCGTCTCCGTCTCCATCGTCTCTGTCTGGGTCAGTGGTTCCCACTGTCTGGCCGGGACACCACGGCCGCCGCTCCCGGGCGGTCCCTGCCGCTCTCCCTACCTGCCCTGTCCACGGCTGGGTTATTTAAGATATGCTCAGCCGCCTGGAGAGGGGCTTTTGTTTCCTTCTGTGTTGGGGAGAGCGTGCCCCCAGGCTATTAGCACTGGGGAATTAGTCTAATGCAGTCTTCCAAATTCGGCGCTGAAGTCAGCGGTTACAATTAATTAGCTGTGTTGCTTAATCCTACTTTAAGAACCTAATGATTCGGTGCTTCATTGGAAATCTAATAACGTCCCTATTGCTGCTCAGCCTCAACTGCAGCGCAGACGAAAGCGGAGAAGAAGGAATGCAGGCGCAGCACGGACCAAGGATGCGCATGATCTGCTCACCGGTGGGAGCCTCTGCTTCCCAAATTCCCGTAAAACAGGTTATAAACCCCCGGCCAGCCTTCAGAGCACACCTGGCCTTGAGGAGCTGCTGGGGTGCCTCGATGCCGGGTTCTCGCAGGAGGTTTTGGCTAACCCATGCAAGGCAGGAGGATGAGGATGCTGCTTCTCACCACCAGTGCAGTCGTTGTTGTTCAAGGTGACCTGCGATTTGGTCACAAGGCTCAGCAAAATAAATCCTATAAAAGTGCATTTCCCAACCCATCATAAAACTCCTTTCCCAACATTTCTGGTTTATAGGTACTGGTTTACAGACCTATATATTAACTTTTCTTCTTCTTTTACTTGTCCAGCTACTGTGTTGTTTTATTGTGGGGTTATTTTCCAAGTGAATTAAATTCTAGCTGGCTGCCCGGGTGTTTACTCACGCAGGTATTTCTGTTGCCTACCGTGGCTCTGCCCCGAGGAAAGCTTTCCTGTATAAACAAAGATTCACAGGAGCTCAGACAGGTGAACACACCCGAATTTGGCATCTCCTGGTATTCACATTCATGCGGCCCTTGCTTTGCTTTTCAAATCACTCATGGAGGGGCCACCCCCAGCGTTACACGCTCAGAAAGCCTCGCGCCGGCATAAGCCCTTAATCAGGCCTTTATTTGGCAGCACCGATTTTATCAGTATTTACCAGATTTATTGCACTGCAAACGTACGGTTTAAAGACACCGGAGCCACCCGCCGCTCCTGATGGGGGAAAAACCTGCCGTCCCCTGCGTGGCATCCCAAGGTGAGATGAACCCAGGCTGTGCAGGACCCACACTGTGCTGGGAACCGGACACTTAAAGGTGTGCCTTTCGTGATATTAAAAGTGTGCCAACCTTCCTTTCCTTACTGGGAAATGAAGACCCCAAAAGTAGGTCCCAAGAGCAGTGACGGTAGGAGAAGACGAGTCACAATGTCCTGTGAACCCAGGTCTGTGCCCCGGCTGACACAGAGCGTTAGCAGATGCTGAGCAGCTTGAGATTTGGGTGTCGCATCAAGAAACAGTTGTGGGCAAGTAAGAGAGAAGGTTATAATAATATCATAGAGCAGGGGCCGGCAATTCTGCTTGGAAAACATGATTTAAACCTGCCCTCCCCTCCATGCTAAAATCAGCATTTTGAAAACAGAGGTCATGCCCCCCAAACTGTTTCTTCCCGAGGCATCCTCCTCCCAGCACGTCATTTCTGAAGCCAGGGCATCCTGCGGGCGAAGAGGCCCCTCTCATAACCTGCAGTACCTCATCCCTGGTATTTGCAGTGCTGCTTAGAGGCGAGGAACACTTTCAGCAGGGGGCTGGTTGGGCACTTAATGCTCGCAACAACACACCCCTGCTCCTGGACGCTTCTGCAAACCTGCTCAGCCTCTTCCAGGCTAAGCATCACCCACGGGTGGGAGCCGTGTTATTCCTGAGCCGCGCTTAACCCCGACCCCGGCGTAACCAAAGACGAAATACCAACATATGTACCGTATTAATGATGTCAGCTGAGTCTCAGATCATACTTAACTGGATTTTAATATGGAGATGGGTCACAAAGTCTCTCTGACCTGAGGCTAAGAGAGATGAAATGAGATTTTTCCTTCTTTTTATCCGGTATTTACTTAGCTGCGAGGCCGAGCTGCCAACAGCCCAGACCCGCTGGTGGGGCCGAACATGGGTAAAACCTCAGTTATTATAGTGATTTCGCTTTTATTAATGGCTAAGAAACATCTCCATGAGCCCTGTGCCTTGTATAACAAGACAGGCTATATCACAGGAGCACAAATAAGTATGAAGAGGTGAACGCGTTGCCCAGGTGCCTGAGCCTCCCTCAGTACGTGCATACATTTCCATAGGTGGCTGCATTCAGGTTGGTATTTGTGCACATATTTTTGTAATGCATGGGGGTTTTTCAGCCTTGGCTTTGCTATTGCACTTCTCTGAGGAGTAGCTTGAGCTGCTTGAATTTAATGAGACGATGCTGAGCCCTGGGAAATCCAGCATGGGAAGATGCCTCGGCCCCAGGGAGCCTGTGCTCCCAGCTGTACCTGCCACAACTTTTTTTCTAAACAAGGCTTTCTACAAATGGCTAGACTGTTGAAAACACAACAAATTCCAAAATCTTTCCCATATGCTCAGGGCTGGTGGTACCGTGACTCTCATTTAGTCTTTAGTATGACTTTATTAACTGTCCTGCTTAATTACTCCTTAGGGTAGTTTCCTGAGCTCTCCAGAGGAAAGCAAAGCATCAGGAATGGCCAGCAGCTCTTCCCAGCTGTGCGCTTTGCCTGGTTCCAGATGTGCAAATAAAAGAAACGCTGATGACAACGTGCTGTCCTAGCGCAGAGGAAATGAAATGCACAGTCCGTTTCCGAAACCCTCCCCCAGCCCTTCCATCACCCAGCACCAAAATCGATATTTGCATTTTAGGCCGCACTTAATTTTAAAGATCATGGGATGGATAAAAGGTGGGAAACTTTGTGGCGTCCTTTGAAGTGGATTTATTTTAATGTTTTACCTACAAGAGCTCAGTATCGTCTTGTACATCATGAAAAACAGCCGCCTGCCAGGGATAATGACGCTAAGCCGGTGCCATGCCCGTGGAGGTAATTCCTTGGGTTTATCACACTCGTGATGGTGAAATGTTCCTGCAGAAGCGTGGGCAGAGAAGCAAACGGCCAGGTATTTGCAGAGCAGGTGAAATCCATCCTGCGCCAGCTGGGCTCCAGCTATCAAATCTCACTTGTGCAGCCAGCAATAGCAAGCAGAAACATAAAAGCTGACAGGAAACCACATAAAAAATCATTAGTCCTGCCCGTAAATGTCAAGAACAAAATACAGAGGAGGGCAGGCAGGTAGGTGGAGGCAAGGAAGGCGGCAGGTGCCAGCTCCAAAGCAGGGGGTCACCGTAGGGAAGGGGGACAGGGGTACCTGGTACCCAGCAGCGCTGGGAGCGAGGGATGATGGAGCTGCACATCCCATCTGCAACCCAGAGCACCTGGAAGCCTAAAATTAGGACCAGCACCTTCTTTGTGCAGGTTTAGGGACTCCTCACCAACCCCTTTAGATTTTCATCCTCTGCCAGGAGATTAAATTCTTCTTCGTTCCACATGGTCTGGAAACCTCAGTGTTGGGTTACCCAGGCTTTTTATTATGACCTCCAAAATTCATACCCCACTTAAAATGCAGGGGTGAATTTGAGTAATGTGGGCTCAAACCCAGCGGTCGGGTTGTCCTGCAAGACGTGAGGTGTCCTGGTTAGGGCAAAATTTTGCACATGTATTTTTTTATACTGCTTCTTGCAGCAAGGGGAAAAAGCTTTGAGTATGAGGTGTGTTGTAAATGACGAGGACTTTTTTTTTTGGTAGGAATGGGAGGCTGAGCAGAACAGGTGAAAATTGCAGAGATCTGCCCTGACACATCATTACGAGCGCTTCCTGCAGATAACGTCCTGCGTGGGACTATTTTCCCCACGTCTTCTGGAAGCTCATGGTAGGGAATTCAAACACTGGGGTTTCAAGGAAGAGGCATCCTTCTCCTGGCCGTGCTTCCCTGGCCGGCGGCGGGGATGACGGTGCTCCGGAGTGCCGTGGGGACCTCCGGCCGGCGAGATGGGAGGCAGCGGGTACCGGTGCTGCTGGTGGATGCCGTCCCGTGGCGGTGCTTTAAAATGAGATGCTCTTCAAGGAGAAAAGACAAGCACAGCCTGCATCCAAGGGAAGAAGGGAGCCCACTGGCTCCACGTGCTCCAGCCACGACACACAAGTGTGTGATCCCGCCGTTGCCATGGTTATCTCTCCAAAATTATTGGTGAGCCAGGCAATTAGGCTACCACAATGCACCTAATTGCTTGTACACTTTCCAGCATGCTCTTCCCACTTTTCCAGTGAGGATTTCCCCCGGGAGTGCCGAGGAGCAGCCGTTCCCCCATGTCCTCCACCTATCTCATCACCAGCTTTTGACAGCCCCCTCGCCGTGAGGAGCCTCCCAGGATAAATTGCTTAACTCCAGGTGACAGATGCTGCAACAAACCTGCTCCTAATTAGCTGATATCAGCACCCGCTCATTCATAAAATGCTGATATTACCAGCAGGACAAATGTGCTTCCTTTAATCGCCATGTATTATATTATGGGCTCAGAGCCAGCTTTTAATAGCTGCAGACTGGGACAACGCTTGATATTGCCGGTGAAATCCTTCCCAGTTCACCTGGGGATGCTCAGGTGGCACCGCAGGGACGACAGCCTGTGCTGTGTAAGTACTAGGGGCAAAGCAGGACAGCACCGAAGGACTGCACCCCACCACGACCTCCACAGGTCCCAAAATCAGGGATGGATGTAGCACCTTCCCATCTGCCAAGGATTTTATCCTCAGCGCTGAAAAGAGCCGTGCTGCAAAAAAACACCGTTCCCGAGCTCGGCGCTTGGTACCCACAGGGTTAATGCAGCCTGGACGCCTCTTTCAAGTGCTGGCAGGAAGGGATTTGAAGTGGAGCAAGGGAAGGATTTGAAAAGAGTTGGAGTTTCCACTCTCTCACATCATGCCGGAGAGAAGAGAGAAGAACACCTTTTCTTAAAGCCTTATTTCACTGTGATTTTAATGAGCATTTCAGGTCAATTCTCTTTCTGCCTTTGAGCCGTCTCTCTGGCTGTACCGTTGTTAGGGTACGAAATATTCAAGTCAGCTAATTTGAAATGAATTTGGGGATCTTTACGTATATCTCTAAAGAAGACTTTCATGATCTGAGTTTAGTATCCATTTCAAATAGATGGGACTTCTGTGACTTCTGGCTGTTTTTCCTGCCAGCACAATACCTCCAGATTTCACCCTGGCACATTAAAAAGGCTCATAACACCACATAAAATCCAAGTTGTTACTAGCGAAGGCACCTATTCAGCTCGTAAATGTATTAAAAATGAAATTATTCTAAAAACATTTAACACTCAAATTCCCAGCCTATTAGAAAAACCTCTGTGCAGTTATCTTCCCCCTCGCATCTCCCTCCTCTACAGGGTGGGGGCACCCAGAGAAATATTGTTCTTTTTTGAAAGGAAATTTGCTGCAGCGTATCTGTATGTTCAGCAATGTTTTTGATGGCAGTTTCCCCACCATGGGGCTTGGGGTGCTGGGAGCAGAGCGGGGAACCAGGGCTGCCTGCCTGGCTCAGGGTCCCTGCCTTGTCCCCGCAGCGGCGACGTCCAGCCGCAAAGCTGTAGCACACGGGCAAGGAGCAGCCCAGATACATCTGCCCGAGCCGGTTCCATTCATCGTAATGGAAAAATTAAATAAAACATATGATCTGGGGCTTATGTATGGGCAGAAAAGGAGTTTTTAGGGTGCGCTGGTTTGAGGGAAGGATTCACCTGGTAATTCCCCAGGTAAATGCTGAGTGGGGATGCAGCTGGGCACTGGGATGTGCCGGGGGGACCAGGAAAAGCCAAAGCAGGGCTGCCCTGCTGAATAATTCATGGATGCCCGGGAGAAACGAGGCTGGTGCTCCCTCGCACAGCTGGCAAGCCCTGCCTGCCCTGCCTGCCCTGCCTGCCCTGCCCTGCCCAGCCGGGGATGCTCTGGCGGCATTTCAGGCCCAGGTTTGCCTCACGGAGGCGTTCCCCTGCCTCGTCTGCTCCCAGCCCCGTGGATTAACACATCCCCAAGAGCAAAAGCTCTGGGATGTAAATGAAAAGCCAGGGGACAGTGACACATTTCTTCTGGTAGCTGGCTCTGCGGTGGCAATCCTCTCCGTTAGCAGGCAGGATAATGAGGGTAATGGCCGCGCTCCTCATCAGGGCTGGCACCAATTACCAGCTGGCTCTTTACTATTATGACGGTTATTGCTGTTGCGGTTATTGCTCACGAGCGTTTGCACGCCAGCCCACGTGAAGGATAAGTCATTTGGCATATGAAAAAGGATGTGCTTTGGATGGAGAAAAGCTCCAAATCCCTGTGGCCAATTCCACCTGGCTGCTTCATCTGGGGTCTTATAAGCCTGAATAGGTACAACGCCAAAATAAAAGTTTTCACTGTTCCATGTAGGCTTCGTGTTTTGGCGAGATCTGGGGAAAAAAGAAATCGCCTCCATGAACTAGTCCATGGGTTGACTGATGGACTGACTGAAGGCATTGGCTGTGCTGCACCCTGTTCGGTCTTCAGGCTGGGAAAGCAACGTTACAAACCCCTTCCTCTCCAAGGGGAAATGATTTAGCATGATTCCTGGGCTGTCCCGTTAACACTTAGCTCCATGCTGGGAGGCGGGATGCGTTCAGCCTGCGCCACGCTTTGCAAAGGCAACGACACGTGTGATGGACCAGGCAGTCTAACACCGCTCACTTTCTGAGAAGTCTTGTCTTGAAGATTCATTAAATGGAAGCCATGGGAAATGCAAAGGAAGCAGGTATACTCTACGTACTGTTGCTGCTGAAAGACTCGGCTCAGAGGCATGAAAAGAGGGGTGTAGTGCCCGCCTTTTTGGCTTGCAGCACAAGTGGACCCCGGATTCAGCAGCGCCGACACCAGGGAGGGTAGAAGCAACACGGCTGGGGCAGGACGTGGCGGCCGGTTCCTCAACATCCCTGTTTTCAGCCATCACGTAGGGAGAGGCAACACCCAGCAATGCAAATCCAGCATCCGCAAGGCAGCGTGGGGAGGAAACCTGCGGGAGTGACGAGAAAAACCAGTGTATTTTCCTTCTTGGCACCATTCACTTCACGGTAGCAGGATGAAATATGAAGGAGCAGCAGGCACGGGCTCTGCTTTCTCCTTTCCTGCAATAGGTCTGGATTTCACCTACGCAAAGCATTTAAATTGCTTGTTTCCCACCCTCAGTGGGGTCTCCATTAAAAATAACAACAGCCTGGTATTTTCATTTCAAGCTGACATCGCTCAGCTGGGTCGGCACCAGGAGTTTTGCCGTCCAGATGTGACGCTTCCCCCCCCGGCCGCTCAGCATCCCTCCTGGGGCTGCAGTGTATGTGGACAGACACACAGCTGGATGCTCCTGGGGGCGCAGCATCCCCCGGCCACCCCCGTGGCCCTGGGTTTGGCGGGGATAAAGCACCCGGTGGGTGCCCCGGGTGCTGCCGTGGCAGGCGGCGGACGAGAAGGCCCATTGCAGCGTGTTACCTGTCGCCTCGGTTTGTGTGCAATTAGAAGGAATTTGAAAGTGATCTGGTTTCCCAAATGAAAACCTGTTTCTAATTAGAGGTAAATGTGTATCCTGGTAACACGGAATTTTGAGCACCGTTTTCAAATGTTTATTGATTAATCATTATTATGGGGAAACACGAGCTCCCATATATAAACCTTTTGACAGGAGCTGTCCGTCAAAAATAATGATCCTTTTAAAACTCATGAATAGATAATAATGCAAATCTATTTTATACAAAATACAGACTGCTTTCCATCCCAGCCACTGGAATGAAATACGGCTATTTAAAATAATGATTCTACAATGCTTCGATAATGAGCTATTGCACATGTAATACACATGACTTTTTTTTTTCTGGCCTCCGGATTATTACTCTTTCAAATTAAAGCATTACATTCCTTCAGAGTCTTCTATCCCAAATGCCTCGCCTATGACATTTTTTCCAGTAGGTTAAGGAGAAGATGGCTTAATTTGCCACAGAGTCATACCACGATGGGCACGGTAATATCGAGCTTCATTAACGTTCACCTTGCGCTTTGGGGGACCGATGAGGATGTGTGTGCCAAGTGCCACCAGCGTCCCCGCTGGGCCTCCAAAAGCACTGTGGCACATGCAAAGCCCCAAGGCTACCAGAGGACTGAGAAAAAATTGCTGAGAAATGTTACTTTGGGGCCATTTCAAACGTACAATTGTCTGCAAAGTGCTGGGTCAGCACTTTTGCTCAGCACCAAGGTTTGCACGAGGTGGGAGTCGGGCACCCGTGGGCACCTTGGCTTGAGGAGTAATTAACAGAACCCCTCCAAAAAAGTTAAATTTTATTAGTGTGCCAAGAAGTTTTCTATGGGTTGTGGAGGAGTAAGTCTCAACGCTGGCATTCACCAAGGAGCCTGGCTAGCGATAAATACGGTTTAAGGATGCTCTTTCAGCTCTTACTTAATTATGCAATAAAAATACCTCTGGTGGGGAGCTGTAGTAGTTCACGTAGCTCATTAGATACTTTAAGATTATATTTTGAAGGTGGAATTTAATGCTTGCTGGTCGGTACCCCTGAAGCAGCAGGAGAGGATGGGGCTGGTTCCTTCTGTTTCCCCAGCCCATCGTCGGGGCATCCTCCAGCTGCCAGGGTCCCAGCACCACTCCCGAGGCCGTTTGCCGCGCTCCTGCCCAGGGGAAAGTATATGAAGTCTTTTTCCTTTGAAATCACACTCGGCGAGAGGATAACACAGGGCTTTCTCTTGGCCTTCACATGCTCCCTTCGTCTTTGGTGGGGTGGCTCGTTGCTTTGGTGCACGGCAGGGGAGGCAGCACAGGATGGATATGAATAGCAGTTGTTCGCCCTTGCTTGTTGACCAAAAAAAAAAAAAGCCGTGAAGCCATAATTAAAATAAAAACTGAGACACAAATGAGAAAAAAATGGGATTTGATAGATGTGTATCAGATGTCAAGGGTCGAACAGGGTATTATCCTGAGCTGAGTATTTAAAAGTGGTGCAGCAGCTGATCCAGCACCTCTTAGCGACCAGGAAAAGGGCTGCAGGGAACCCCCTGATGACAAGGGAGAGATGTGGAGGGGAGGGCAGGTCTGCCCAGGGTAGGAACAACCTCTCCTCCATCCCAGCGGCTGGGCGCTCTCGCCTGGCTCTGTCGTGCCCTCGAGGATGCAGATGATGCTGTGACTCTTTTCCACATCGGCGCTGCCCATCTCAGCCCACCCCTCCAACTGGACGTGAACTGGAAGCAGGTTCCCAATCTGGGAGGCAAATTTCCCCAGCAGCACGTTCCCGTGAGCTGATAAATACGAGATACCCACTTACGCGTGGGCGATACGCACGCAGGGATGGGGAGGGGAAACGGTTTCAATACAGGTCGGCTCAATATGTATTTTTCTCGTATTTTCAGTCGGGGGTAGAAAATGGAAATGGGCCTCTCTTCTGTTCCTGCGGCTCTAATATTAGAGATAATATCCTCAAATTTCTCTTCCACCAGAGTAATTTGGAATAATCTGAAATATATTTTCGGAGATGACTGTTAACATCTGCAATTCTTCTCCTGGTTTTCAAGCGAGCAGTAAGCGTACCTAATGTCAGGCAAAGAAATCACATCTGAAACAGCGGCAGTAAGGCCATTTGGAAAATAGCTCAGGAGAACAATTTGTATAGATGATTTCTTCCTATTTTTTTCCCCCAGTTTTTCAATAGGACCCTATTCTAAAACGTTGTTGCATGGAATACAAACACGGGCTTCAACCTCAAGAAATTCTCCCAGCAGACACGTAGGAAGGCCGTAATCAAGAATTTCACTGTAGAATGGCTGCTGGTAGAGTTATAAACATTTTTTTTCTTGGTTTTTTTTGCTGTTTGATATTTGCAGAAATGTTCATGGCTGGGTGATAGGGGGGCAGCAGCTCTCCTCCTACCCTACCTGTGCCCATCATCCCCCGCAGGGCAGCACAACACGATGCTGAAGCCCCAGTTGCGCATTCCCACCTCCGAATACCCATAAGAGCGACTCAGTTTAAGTACCTCAGAAGATGGACGAAGACGCAGAATTATCTGAAGGTTCAGTACTGGAGAGATTTGCAATTAAAAAAGGGAAAAGAAAAGAGAAAAAGCCAACAGAGATGTTCTGCGATCAGGCTACGGCTTATTTTTCAGATCTCTGCTCATTAAGGAGTGACTCCGTATGTAAGTATGTGTTTAAGCTTTGCTCTTAGCTCCCTCTTTACAAAATAACAGCCCTTTCAAGCAGAGAGAAGGAATCCTCTGAAGAGAAAATCAAAGGCAGGTCCCCAGTGAGCGCCATGTTCGCCCGCGCCGGCTGCGGGAGCCCCTGGGACTGCCTAAACCCTCCTCGTGCCCCTGGGGGCCGTTCCCCGGGGGGATGCCGCCAGAGAGGGAAGGGGGTTGGTGAGACCCCGGCCCCGCCGCGGGCTGGAGAGGGGGCCCGGGGAGAGGGCTGCGAGTCGTGCTGGCGGAGGCAGAAGGAGCCCCCCTCACCACCCCCAGCATCTCTGCGAGGCCCCTTCTCCTTCTCCTTCTTCTCCTTTTTTCCTTCTCCTTCTCCTTTTTTCCCTTTCCTTTTATCCTTTTCCTTTTCCCTCTTCCTTTCCTTTTTTCCTTTTTCTTTTTCTTTCCCTTTTCCTTTTCCAGTCTCCTTATTTCTTCTTCCTTTTTCTTTCTTTTTCTTTTTCTCTTTTTCTTTTTTCTTTTTCTTCTTTTTCTTTTTCTTTTTCTTTTTCTTTTTCTTTTTCTTTTTCTTTTTCTTTTTCTTTTTCTT
>JAVKLA010000001.1:51604148-51660099 GCA_034782735.1 Sagittarius serpentarius | reverse complement strand
TTTTTCTTTTTCTTTTTCTTTTTCTTTTTCTTTTTCTTTTTCTTTTTCTTTTTCTTTTTTCTTTTTCACTCTCCTTTTTTCTTTTTCTTTCTTTTTCTTTTTCCTTTTCTTTTTTCCTTTTCTTTTTCCCTTTTCTTTTTCTTTTTTCTTTTCTTTTTTCCTTTTCTTTTTCTTTTTCTTTTTTCCTTTTCCTTTCCCTTCCCCTTCCCCTTTCCCTTCTCTTCTTTTTTTTCTTTTTCCACTTTTACATTTTAAATTGGCGGACCCATTCCCACCAATCTGGTATTTCCCAGTTCAGCCCAGTGCTGCAGAGCAGCAGCAGCGCAGCCCCCACATGCGATGCCTGACCTCCCACGGCATTTTTAGACGGGTAACATGGGCAAGAACAGAAAGTCATTTCCTCATTGTCACCGGCTCAACACAAAACTTTTTCAAAGCTGTAAAATAAAATCCACAAAGAGTAGGCTTGCACTTCTTGTCTGATGACATTTGATAACTGAGTTCAGACTATTTTTATCACTTTCTTGGTGGAATTTCTTACGCTGCGATTGTACCAATCTTTTTCTTTTTTGCACAAATTAAGTGGCTCCACAGCCTCATCACAAAAAAAATGGGTAAATGCCACCAAAAACCCTGTTGTCTTCATGATCTGCACTTTTTGCTGATCGGGTTTTGTTATACTCCTGCCAGACAAACCCGGGGAGGGTTTGGCAGCGCAGGCAGGGGAAGCGCTCCGGGGTGAGTGCTGCCAGCTCCCCTCGCCCCTTAAACAAACAGCCTTGCCCCAGGTCTCGCCATCAGCTCTCGCTGCTTGCAAACACAAGGAAATCACTGCTTTCAAATCACTGAGAAGCAAAAAGCAGTTAGGCTGCTGGTGGTTCCCTCCCAGCTGCAACCCAAGAGGACAGCGAGAGGTCCCATGAGCGGGAGGATCGGGTCCCCGACAGAGTGCTCTGCCCTTACCCTTCGGATGTCACGTTGCAGGGATTTTGGTGATGCTCAGAGGGGTTTTGCCAAGTGCCAGCAAACTGGGTAAAGAAAGGCTTTCATTTTGAAAACGCCCTCCAATAAATTCAAACAGAGAGATGAAATATTCAGCTAAAACGTGAATAGGAACTCTTTCAACCTCCATAAAAATGTTATCATTGAGCTTCTCCTGCCTTCGGGATACTTTGCAAACACAGACGCGACATGAAGTCGGTTACTTCTGTGGGTTACAGGAGGAGCATCCCGGCACCACCATCCCCTTCACACAAGATTTCCTTTAACCCATGCAAATCCTGGGAGAAGGCAGGTCACCTTATGTCCTGGCTGCACTCATGTTCAGAAGCCTAATTATCCCTCGAGGGATTCAGAGAGGCACTGGAGACCTCCCCTTGAGAGAGGCTCTTCCAGACTCCTTATGGGTTTCACCCTGAGCCCATTGACAAGGAGGAGAGGCAGGGGTGAAGGCACCCGGTGCCGGAGCCAGACCCAGATTTTGTTTGTATGGGTGTAAATCCAGGGCTGCTGCATCACTTGTCACTTATATGTTATTGTCAGCTTCACACGTGCCTTTGTAATGTGATCAAGCTACAGCAGACAAAAAAAATCTGTTAAACTACTTTTTGAGGGTGAGAGGTAGGGCAGGCATCCCTGTGCAGCCCTGGCACCCCAGGGATACACAGAGCATCACAAGGCAAATCCCCAGCCCAGCCCACGCCTGGCAGCCCCGTCAATAAACCGTCCCTCCACCTCCCTGGCCAGAACCTCTCGTTTCTGCCATTTCTCAAAGCTGTCCTTCCACTTTTATCCCCAGAAGTGGCTCAAAGGAGACGCCAGGGTTTACACAGCAGTGCGGTAGTCAAGTGATCGAGTCTAACGAGAAGTCTGCAAGATGGATTTGTCTTTTCCTTCTTTCCCTGGCCGGGCACTTGATTTTGCTGGGGATCTTTAGTCAGCCGGGGATTAATTGCTCTTCCTCACACTCCTGCTATTTGCAAACGCTCCCGGCACCTGCTCCTGAGGGAGTAAGTTAAGGTTCCCACCGTATGGGAGCACTGGCCGGCAGCAGAGAGAGTCGCTGAAGCATCCTGCCATCCCTCGCAAACCTACCTGCAAACCCGTGGGGTATTACAGCTCCGATCCTCCAGTTACCAGCCAAACGCCACGGTCCATCTCAGGAAAGAAAAGATGTTCTGTAAATAGCAAAAGGGGAGAAGAAACGATAGGAACCTTGGAGAGATGGAAATCCAGGATCAAGAGAGAGCAGAAAACACTTCAGAATACCAACAGCAGGGAGTTGCCCCCTTGTTATTTTAACCAAGGAGTTAACCAAGCCAGGTTTCCTTTCTGAGGCCTCTCCTTGTTGCCGTCGCTCCCAGCAGAGCCCATGGGCTCTGCCCGCTGCCCGCTCTGCCACGCTGCAGGCAGCTCCTGCCTGCTCTCACCCCTGCACCGCCATCCTGAACGAGATGAGAAAATGGAAACTCGTCCGTGTCACCGCGAGCTGAGGTCAGTCCGACTGCCGTAACAATTTGCAGACCGTACCTTGGGTTGGGTTCGCTCCTTCCTCCCCGGCTTGCTTTGAGCTGGTTGTAAGGGTCGATGCTGTCCGGGATCACTTTCGCAGGAAAGGGAGCGACACCAAGCTTGAGCTTCCCATGGAAATCAGCGCTGGCTGCTGAAAACATCACGTGTGAGCAAAACATGACAGCTCTGATGGAAAAACGGGGGGTACTGGGGGCAACTCTCCAGCTGGAATGCTCCCGAGTGGTTGGTACCAAGGCAGAGGTGGTGGCGGGGGCCACGGGAGGCACTGAGGTTTGCACAAACCCCTTTGTGTGCGGAAGCAAAATCCCGCTGCACGGCCAGGATTCCATTTCATAGTCACAAGGACCTGGCTCAGAGGGAAATGAGGACCTTGATGCTTTCATGCCTCCACGCGTGGTTCATCCGGCAGCATCCAGCGCGGTGGGAAGGAGCCAGCGTGCCTTGGTGCTGCACCACGAAAAGGCTCTGGCCTTAAATTTTTCTTTCCCAGCCCAGACAGAGAGCCGAAGCCTCACTCCCAGCACCCCTGTGCCTCCCTGAGAGCTTCCCTCCCTTCCCAGGCAACCAAAACCGATGCCAAAGTAAATCCTTCAAGCTGCAGTTTCTGAGAGCATTCCTCTGCTTATTGCTTACACATGGGTACTGCTGGAGAGCTTCCTCCCGACCTCCACGCCCGCCCTCGGGAAAGAGGCTCTTCCAGCAAATACTGAAACTTCTGCTTTTATAACCACAATATAAAGTCCTCCGTCAACATTAGGAATCATTTAATGAGTCTGGCAGGGATCACCCACTTCAGCTGCTTCGTAGCCAGCCAACCAAAATAAATCACTTATTATGGCAAAGGGAATTTCTCTAAAAGCCGTATCTCAGGCAGCGACAATAGGGAATTTTTTTTTGCAATAGTAAAGTTTTAATCCCACCCCCTCCCCCACCAAAGAACAGAGCGTTACAAAGGGCTGGCCAAGCTCTTCTGATCCAAAGCGATGCATAAATGGGACCAGACATTAATCTCCTCCTGCCCAAAGCGCTATAATGGGACACTTTACAAGCAGTGAAAAATTTAAACTAGGAAGGATTTTCTGGGGAGAAAAAGAAAAAAAAAACAAACCCAACCTAGGCTCTAATAGCATGAATCCAGTTACTGAGGGGAGTGTTTGCATCCAAGGACATTCATGAAACACGACTCCAGCTTTTTGTGGTCTTTGCTTTATAGACAAGGGCCCTCGATGGCCGTGGGACGGCGAGGAGGAAGGCAGCCGGCGGGGCTCTGCGTGGGGGAAGGAGCCAGCCTAAGCCCTGCACTTCCTAGCACCCTGACTCTTTCCTTAAAGGACTAAGTGGAGCGGCATGCTCGCCATGGATTAATTAATTTTTCCCCACCCAAGGAAATGAGCTTTATGCTAGGAAATCCCCGCAGAGCCGTTCAGAGCATCCCCTGCCGCGCAGGTGAGCGGAGCCAGGCACAGCGGCAGGATCCCTGTCCGGGGTGACCCGGCAGCGTTGCAGGGAACCGTGCAGACCCAGAGCTCTCTCCGTGGGTGGGACACGGCCCTCTCTTTGGGGAGCCCTCACAATGGCGGGGCTGTAGCCGTCAGCAGGGAAAGCCTCTCGGTTTGCTCTCAGGCAGTCTCAGCCTTTGGTTTTGTGCCCCCCGTCCCCTCCCCAGGCATCTTGGCATGAAGAATTTGGAGGAGCTTCCACAAGAACTGAGATTTCATCAGATGTGGGCACCTATGAAATATGAAATATTACCCAAACAGAGGAACAAAGTAAGCGCTGCTTGAATAAATAACCTTCATAAACATGGTGAATGCTCACCTTGCAAAGGTGCAAGATAAATCGCAGTAGTTTCTAAGAAGCAGTCCTGGGAGTTTACCTTCTGCTCCTGGACCACCCCAGGGTTGCAAATTGCCTTGCAGAGCCCGCAGCGACTTCTGCATTAATGTCATGGGCTGCTGCACGGGATTCAGTTCAGCTGCTGAGGTTTGCACCCAGGTTTGCTCCGGGATACACCAGGCTCTGTCCTCCAGAGGTGCCCCGGGGTGGGACGCAGCCGGCACTGGCCATCTCGGACACAACAAAATAGCTCTGGGCACGTCCTTCCTGAGGCTGGCCCGAACCCACCCCCAAAGTGCCCTAGGAGGGCAGGGAAATTGGGGCAGGGACACAGATTTAGGCATTTATCAGTTTGCCTAGGTCAGCTCAAGGATTGTTTGGGAGGGGTTATGCTTACGGACCCGTGTGCGTAGAACAAAGTCCATCACAAGGGATAATATGGATAAAAGCACTGCAATGATTTACCAGTGGAAGAAAGGGACCTGAATTTAAAGCATCGAGTGACACTTGCATTAATCCCATCCCTTATAAAAATTAGAGTGGGCGGGAAGGTGCTGAATGTCAGCTGTTTGTCCACGGAAACGCGGAGAGGACCCAAGGCGGCTCCAGGAGAGCGGCTGGTCCAGGTCCTGCAGAGGAGGATGGGAGAGGTGGCACAGCACGCCGGGAGCTGGGGTGTGGAGCAGTGAAACGGCTGAAAATCCGACGCTAGGGTTTTACAGGGATGACGGATGGAGCCATAGGTTTGAGGAGAGAGCAGGAGGAGCATTTTCCCAAATCCCGAGGACAAATTATCCTATGTGCACTGATGGGACCTTCATCAGCATTGGTCCCCTTGTCCAAGGGTGCCTCTGAAGGATGCCCAGGAGCACTTTGGTCATACGTTCGCAAACACCTGCCTGTTAGCTCCTGTCGTTTCTTTCTCACAGAGACGTAGAGCGGCAGCAGGGGAGGACTCTGGTGGGTGACCCGGGGCTTAAGCAGCCCGACGGCGCGTTCCTCAGGCACCCACCTCTCGGGGGATTCATAGGACAGCTAACCTCTTCCCTCTCTGATTCGGCCATTCTCCTGGGCTTCTTAGGGCGGGATGATCCCATCGATACAGGGAAGATCACTCGGGGAAAAAAATAAAGGGCAGTTAAACTACATAGGACAAACCTTTCTCTTCTCCCAAGCTATTTTTGTGACTAGGTAAGCAGAGCTATTGCAGCACTAGCAGAGCCACACATGCACCGTGCAGATATACCACGTGCTGAGGCTGTTTTAACGCACTGGAATGCCTTCTTTGGATGCAAACGACTTCATATATACACACAAACGCATATTAGTGCCTACAGAATTGCTGCAGCACAACAAAAGGTAGAATGGCAACCCTTCCAGCAGTCTGCTCCCCAGTCCCAGACAGTCGGCCCCATGGTAATATTCACTGAAATCATCCAAATCCAAGAAATGAGCTGATTTCGGTCATGACGAACATACAAGAGAAATAAACAGGGGAAAAAAAGCCATAATCATTTCAGGCTCCATTAGGAATAACTAATAAAACTCAGTGTTTGCCAAGTGGAAAATAACTATCTCGATAAGGAAAAAAAAAATTAGTTTTCAACATCACAAAGTGAATTTGGCAGCAAAAAAAGCCATGCAGAGTTTAAAGAAATACCAGAGGAAGGACCTCTGTTAATAAATTACTTCATATGGGTTTATCTGGCTCTTTTTCATCCAGGCTGTTTGTTGTTATGTCTAAAATCACACATCAGTATATTATATCGCGCATAAGCATGGGCATTTCACAAAAGTGCAAAAAACCCACAAGCTGATGCTTGAAGAGCTTACGCTGTGCATGGGCTCAGCAGCTTCACCCTCTGATATACAAGCAGCCACTTCCCTGCCTAAAAATGGTCCCTAATTCCAAATACACTCAGGGTAGTGATGTTCAAGGGGGTCTTTTACTACAATTAGACTCTCTGCTTGTAACAAAGGGCCCCGGTGCTCTGGGAGAACTATTCCTAATAAGGCAGGAACAAATGTGCCCAGCTTGTGGTAAAAAAACATACCCATGCCGTGGGGGCTGGTCGACTGAAGTCTGTAGATGTGTGGGCAGCTGCCATTTAATTCCACATCTCAGCTATTTTTCAATTACCTTTGACTAACCTCTAATTGAGATCCGAAATTAAAATCAAACAGTATGGAGAAGCTTTAGTTCTGAAGACCTAGTCATGCTGTTTACCTCTTTGTTTCACCCAAAAAACTTTTCAGGTCCTTATACTGCTTTTTTTTCCTTATTTGCTCTTCCAAAGTGAATTATTTATTAGCAAAAAGTATTTTCTGTACTCTAACTCCACACACAGGACCACACTTTCCATTGGTCTGAGGAATAAAAACAAATTGACCTGGGTTCCTGTCTGGAAAAGGCGCTTTTAACACATTGATAAGCTGCACAGCAGATATGTTTCTGGAAATTGCTCTTCTTTTGGTCCTCACCTTTTCTGTATAATTATACTTTTTGCATTTCCACTGGGAAATCTGTACGAGTTACAAATCATTCCTGGCTGGACAGCTTTGTGGTGCTAATGAAAACCGCTTGATGCAGTCTCTTCTTTCTTTCTATTTTATTTTCTACTTTTTATTTTCTATTTATTTTTCTATTTTAGTTCATTGAATTCACACCTGGTTGTATACTGAGCCCTCAGGGACTGGCCCTGACCTCTCCAACCACAGATATCTTCTGCTTGGGGAAACGCCTCAGTCTATGCTCTGTAGGAAACGCCGTGGTTGGAGCCCACCACCCATTTGAGTGCCACCTTCTGCTCGTAGCTCCAGGAGATGCAGGCCACGGAGCGGAAAAAATGACTTGTTCAAGCCTAGAATACACATAGTCCTTGGGAAAACAGGGAATTCAACTATTTCGCACCCCAAGTAGTGGATTTGATACTGCCTGGTCAACAAAATTTTGTGGTATTGCATTGGCTGCAGATCTGCTGCTGCCCTTGCCTACGAGGTCGGTGGCAATGCAGCATCCCAGGCCGGGGGTTTGGGATTTCCCCCAGCAGCAACCTGGTCCGGTTCCTGCAGGCTGATGTGCATGGGAACACCATGGCCAGCTCTCCAGCTGGAGCTCTTGGGCGTGGGAGCTTCCCCGTTCTTCCGTAACGCATACGACCAGCTCATATTACCTTTTAATGTCACCACAACCAGTCTTCTAGCCGCATTTCATCTTATTTTGGAAGGAAATCGCTTCACCTTTTTGTTTCTAGCCTGAAAACCACCACAAGAGACATCACCTTGGAAGGTGATCACACACCTTTTTGGGGTATGGGACCATGAGGACCACAGGATGTCTGTGCTGAGAGAGCACGGGGCATACCACAGCAGCGGTCATAAAGGGCATTCAGAGGATGGTATTTATCCCAGCGGGGTCTGAGTGAAGGAAAGGTCTGCTCCCAGACATGGTACTCCTCATACTCCTCCTGCAAGTCGTCGAGAGTTTGGGCTGAGAAGCAGGAGCGAGGAGACGTCCTGAGCTGACATCTGTGCTGGAAAAGCTGCATGTACAGAGAGAGAGAGAGACCCAGGCAGGAAACCCTCCTAAATAACATGTTTCTCGTGAATCTCCATGGCCTTATAATTCCCCTGACGCTGTTTCCAGCTCATGGCATGCCTCAGTTCACCACGACCTCCCGGCCAGCCAGCACGGAGGTCTTCTGGGCAGGTTTTCCTGAAGAATGCCCCTGGCTGTGGCAGTGGTTGCAACCAGGGCAGTCATTTGGCTCCCGTGGGTACCCACCACAGCCAGCTGAGAAAAGGGGTGCCCAGCTCTTGGCACTGGCTCACTTTTGGGAGGGGACAGTGCTGGGGCACAAGGATCTGCTGTTTGGAGGAAGGTGTGGTGGAAGGAGACCTGACGAAGAGTCAGTGAAACCACTTCAAAAGCAACCTGGAGAGCATTAAAAGTCCTTACGACACAGGATCCCGGACCACATAGATCCCTCTGGCTACAGTGAGGCAAGAACTGTCATTCCATCATTATCACAACCATCTCTGCTTGGGTGTTGCAAAACAAAAGAAGACACTTTTGCAACACAGCCCGTTAGCTAAGGACAAAAGCACTGCTGGAGATGCGGCTCCTCCCCGCTCACCTCCATAGGCTAGCGTACAGACCGTATACTCCCACCTGCCTTCAAACTGGTTTACTTGATGTCTAACTCAACGTACACCATGTTTTTTGCCTGAAAGCCTTGCACAAAATGCTGTGTCTGTTGAAATCAGTGGGGGTTTCACCTGTAGAGCTGGGCTATGTCCCCCCCAGGTCTGTATCACAGGAGGGTCCATGGAGGTACAGGTCAGTAGGGACGAAGTGACTGTTAATTTTCCTGCTGCAGTTCCTATTTAATCAGTATCTTAACTATCTGCTGCTTTGAGCACCACAGTTGCATATTAAAAACGCCATTCAGTGAATTTACATTTGGACATCGTTCCTGGGCAGTTTATCCAGTTTCAGCTGAATTGCATCATGCTCTGCAGACCAGGACCGGCTCCACGCCTGGCGAGCGGTGCCCAGGCTCATTAGCCCGGGCACAGCGTGGCATGGACAGAGATGGACCGCATCACACGCCAGCTTGGACCCAGATTAAATTCAGCCACTTTTGGGTGGCAGAGAGCCCATGTTAATAAACCCCGCTGGACAAGTGCAGGTTGCTGCAGCACCAGCACCATCCTCACTGTCTTCCCTGGCATACCAGAGACCCATGACCCCAGATGTGGTGGGCAGCGAGGACCGTCTGCACACATGCGCATTTGCTCTAGCACGACAAGGTTTGGTTAAATCAAAGGAGACTGGTGTGAGGAAAAGGAGAAAATGAACCCCCGTACCCCCATCCTGAGTGATGCCCAGTGTGGCTCATCCAGAGAAGTCACCTATGGTGACAGTCCCTGCAACTCATGCTGTCCCCAGGTGGAAAGCATTTGGTTTTGTCAGGTAACTGAAATCAAGAGAAATAAATCAGGTGTTAAGGGGAAAATAGCTTTCCACATCTCGTGGGAAAGTAAAAATTTTGTAGTAATAGATGCCCTGCTAAAAATATTCTGTAGCACCAAATAGTGCCTCGTCTGTGTTTGTGTCACAGCTACAGGAATGAGACCTGAAGGCAAATGCTCCTGTTGGTGGAAAAGGAAGATGTGTGCAAAGCAGTTAGGTTGTTAATCCTTTAATTATGAGTCCCTACTCTTAGAAGAACCTTTTGACCAGACGCGCGTTCTTCTGCATTAAAACCTCTGGACGCGGGTTGCAGCTCCGAGAGGAGAAGCAGGACCCCTCACCGCTCCGATCTGCCTCCAGGAGGGATCACATCGTGGTGCCATGGGTAGCGCTGGCTGCCAGCAGCCCGGCAAACCGCCGGTACCCAGCAGCGCGGTGGGGAAGCTTCGCTGGCCTTCCTCCCCCTGCCAGCCCCAACGCCGCTCGGCCTAAGGGCTGAATTTTGGCCGGTTTCTTGGGGAGCTAAATGGCCCGTCTCTTTACCCAGGGAACCAGAAGCTCATTATGAAAAGTTGTTTTGATATTCCTGCTGGAAATCCTCGCCCAACAACACATTTGATAATCATACATGGTCTCATAGCTAGATACACTCCTGCCCATCTGCCGGGATGGCAATCTGCCCGCTCACCAGATGGTACGCTTGATTCACAGGGGCAGAGGTGCCAAAAAAAAAGATGGATTTAGATGACACTGTTAGTGCCACCTCTTCTGCCTTCCCTCTGTGGCGACAGCTCAGGCAAATTAGTGCCACAGCAACAAAGAATTCCTCTTAATAAAATGCAGGAATTAGAGATGGAAAAGACCTATTAGGTCATCTACTCCCTCTCCTTGCCAGTGCCTGATCATCACATTAATCTTCCCAAATGTGAATATCGCCGTGGAAGAATAAAAGACAGACTGCTTCCAGATACCGGCAGTTGCCAACAACACGAGCAAGATTTCAGCTTGTGCCTGAGAGAACCGTGGGGACCATATGGGGTGTCAAAATATATTACACAAAAGTTCAGCCTGAAGGCAATCTACGTGAGAGGAGGCCCGTGACAGACATAAAAAGCGTTCAAGTTTATGGGAGGATCTAATGGCAACGGTGGAGCGTAACGTGCAAGATGTCATCCTGGGAACTCGGGCAGATACGCAACAGCACCTCTGTGTGCCTTGTGAGGCTCGGAAAAGAGAATGTTCACTAGCAAAATAAATAGCCGGGGATACGAGAAGGGACATAAATGGCTCTGAAAGGACAGGTCAGCTCCGTATTTCCTTTTGTTGTTGGTTTTTTCCCCCCATCATCCCAGTGCTCCATCATTATGTTTTAAGATAAATGTATCAGGGCTCTAAACATTTGATACGGCAAATACCAAGCCACCCTATGACACGCTTCGAAAAACACAAGTCCTTCCTTTCCCCTTGGGCTGGGATAGCTCTAACAGCACCCATTTTAAAAATGCAAACTTCCTAAAGCTTTTCCAGACTTTACAAATCCAATCCAACTCTGATTTCAAGTCTCTTATCCAATACGAGGGGAATATCAAATAGAAGTATAGCCACATTTCAGGGTGAATATTCAAAGCGAGGCCAAACATTTAACTAAAAAAACCCAGAAGAAACAGCAGAATAAAAGTTCTCTCTAAACGTTGCCCTGAGCCTGAGATAAAGGTAGTTAACCTCTCGCTGCATGGCAAAAGACAAGGGTGGGTCCTCTGCCAGGTTCTTGGCTTTTCCATGAGCTGCCTGGTTTTACACACTCATTCTCATTTTTCTCTCTCTCCTTGATTCCACTGGCAATCCCTAAGGTCAAGTAAACAACACAAAGAAAAGATAGCCATTCAGTCGGTGTTTTTCCATGATTTTCAGGTCCTTTCCTTCAGGGTTTGCAGAAACTGTAATTGCTCAATTAACCTAATGAGGTGGATCTTCAAGATTTCCAAGTGTTCAGCAGCTCAGCTCATGAAACCGCTCCAATACCTCCATCATTTACTTCCATGTTGTACCTGTTAAGGGAGTGATACACCCGACCGATGCTAGACAGTACATAAATGGCAAGGAAGGAGAAGGAGCATCCCTGGAGAGCCAGGACATCTCCCTGATGGTTTGCAAGGGGAAAGGAGAGAAGGTTCCCGAGCTCCGCAGGAGTCAGCGCCGCAGTGCCCTGCATGAGGACCAGGGAAGGGCATCGACACTCAGGTTGGTGATCAAGGGTGGAAGTTTTAGGAGCCAAAAGGAGACAAGAAGGCAGAGAGATATGTATTTTTTTCTCAAAAATTGGAGATTTTGCTGTGGTGACCTGCTGACCTCATTTCTCCCTCTGCGGCAATAGCTAGCCCAAAGCGAAAGCGAGGACTTTGCTCCCCATAAAAAAAGACATCTAGTGGTGCTAAATGCCTGCAAACAGCTGTGATGTATCACACTCTCCATGTGCTGGTGGAGAGTTAAAAACAATTCTTATTGCATCTTACTATTTTCCATGCGACTTTGCAGTAATAGTACAAAGCAATAAAGAAAAGGTGAGCCTCTCCTGTTTTACTCCATTGGCAGAGTTTATTCCAAGTACAGGGTTAAAACAGCGTTGATTTTTTTTTAAAGAACTTTGAGAAAGGCTGCAGAAAGACTTTGGAAAGGAACACTCAATCTTTCATAAGCTAATCAGCCAAAAATTCTGCAGAAAAATATCCATGAAGGAGAACACAGATTAGGAAGAAGTGTTGTTTAGCTGGTGTGTTATGGGGTTGTTATTTTTTTCTCTTCACTTAAGGGAAGAGGAGAAATTCCTTGGTTTGCTCAGCTTACAAATAAATACCCATGAAAATGAGCAGCTGAGAACGCACAGCTCCAAGGGATCCCCCGCAGCATCCTGCTTCGCTCCGTGCATCCCTGCAGTGCCCATTCCCCTCCCGTTGGATGGGGGCCCTGGGGTAGGCACCACTTAGCATGGATAAAGGTGGCAGCATCTGGCCCGTAAGGAATTTGTTATACCAGGCAAAGCCGAGAGGGTCCCTGCAATGACCCCATGGTGAGACAGACCCCGCTAGGAAGAGATTAAGACACTCTGCTGCCTACAAGTACTGTACAAGTCCATTAAGGACAGAGAGAAATTGCCCTGCAATTGTATTCTCTGGCCCATATCTAGTACAGCCATCACCCTTGCGACCGTTGGGAATATACACAATTATTGTTCCATAACGGCCAAAATGAACAGCAGATTGAATGCAGCATGTTTCCTCCTTTTCCTTTGTTTTTGTGGTGGGTTTTTTTTTCTCGTGAGGAGAGCTACCTCTCAGGCAGTGATGCGTGGGTGCTGAGTGCTCCATGCCTGGCTGCCGTGGAGATGTGCTGAATGGGATGCTCTTCTCGTGGTCCTTTCTTATTTTTTACGCTATGTCACTCCTGGAAGTGCATTGATAGGAGATGTCAGTCGGTGATCATTTACAAAAGCCGGTAAGAAGGCTGCTCATTTTGTGTCTTGGGAAAGGAGATGAGGAAGAGTAGCAGTCTCTTCCTTTTGCTTTCATGAGCAATAAACAGGAATATCAAAACTGAAGCCACTTTAAAGAATGGTAAGTTTCCGAAACACTAGCTGAGAAAGAAATTTAAAAGCTTAGTGAAGCATTGCAGCCATCGGGTTTGGAAGTGGAAAGAGTCCTTTCAGTTTAGCAGCATGCCCTCTGGGAATCAGGGTTTACAGGAACAATTAGAACCTCACCAAGACAAATAAGGATGAGAAAAGGGAAAATGCACCCTATATTCCAGTGCGCAAAGTGAGGTTTACCTGGAAGAAAAAAAAGAGCCAGCCTCTAATCTATGGATAAGCAAAACCAGAAGCTTTTTACCCAAAGAACTGACCTTGGCTCTCCAAGGTGCAACGTTAGCGGAGCAGTGGTTGTTGGGGTGGCCATAGACACTTGGCCAGAGAACAGCAGGTCCCCTCCACGTCATTTTGTAGGCTATTTCTGCAAGCGTTTTCTTTTCTGTTAAAATGTTGCCCCTTACTCCCAGCCCAAATTTGCCTTTCCGACTGCAGGATCTCATGCCGTTTTCCACTGGATTAGAGAGCTTTCAGAAATCTCTTCCACATGTTGCCATCCTGCGCCCCTCGCAGCTCACCCCTAAGTGCATGCTTTGCTAAGCCAGACAGATCAATTTTATCAGCCAGATACCATAAGGTAAATTTTTGAAGGTTTACGTTATTTTTATGATTCTTCCTGAGGCCTTTCCACTCTCCAGAATGAGGCTTTTCAGCAGTAAATAAACTCAAAGACCTTTTACAGCGGAAAGCAGGTCCCGACACCCCCAGTGCGGGTGGACGCAGTGAGCGTTCCCTGATCCAAGGCTGGAGCTGTCGAGACGATTAACACGAACGTTGTCCCTTGGTCCTCACCCCTCTTTCAGCAACCACGTGGGTTGGAAGACGCTCTCCAGCCTCTCCCGGGCCCCACCCACAGGTACGCCAACCTCTCGATAAGAAATTCTATGATGCCAAAGGTACGGGACCAGGCACCCCAAACTCCCCAGGGAGTGGAGCATTTCCAGGTGATGGCCCAAACCTTGGGTGGGCTTTGTCTTCTGCAGGTGCCACAGAGCACGCAGGACGCCTGGAAGTGGCATTTCAGCCCTGGACTAGCTGGACAAGACACTCCCCATTTTATCGCTCTCCTGCCTAATCCGGACAAACAAGGCAAGGCAAAGCAAAACGTCAGCTTTAAACCTTCCATTTCTTCCATGTGCTTCTGCAGAAGCTATTTTTGCAAAACTGGCTTCATTTTATTTCTGTGCTTTGCTCTTGCTGCTGAACACAGAGTACCGAAATCAAGGAGAAGAGCGTGAAATGAACTTGCACCGCTTAAAAGAGCTTGATTGATATGAAGTAAAGCATTTCCCCTTGAATTCACAGAGTGGAGCTAGCATTTTTAAATCAACACTCCTCTTTGTGAAAACAAGTAATTATTCTTTCATTGAAGCCAGAGCCAAAGTCTGGCAAGTTACTAAAGTTAGAAAAATGCAAATGTTATACGAGTCCAGAAAACCGCAGTTATGTTTCGTTAACTCAGACTCTTTCTGTACATGCATAATGTATTTTCCCTGTTTATTTTTGTGCTTAACTGGAAGTGAAGGTGCACCTCAGCCTGTTGGTTGAACAGAAAAAGGATGGGTGACAAGGGAGGACACGGATTATACCCCAGGGATGCTGCAGTTACCCCCCGTGCCAGGAACTTCCAGGGGCAACGCTGCCTGCCCGAGCTTCCCAGGGCTTTGCCGGCCCTCCCGAGCCCTCCGTACGCTGCAGGCAAGGGGCAACGCCAAGCAAGGGTGTCCTGTTAGGAGAGTGCCAGGTGATGCCACCCCCTCCGCGGCCGCTGCTGCATCGGTAGCAGCTTGTTACTGCACAGCTGAGCTAAGTCAGGCGGGGTGGTAAAATAAAGACAGATGGTAGCAAGTTTCTCGTTCAGGACTCATGAGTCACAGCTCATTCACTGGGATCCTTGATAGAAGACACACTTCTTTCCCATTTTTCATTTAGCGTGGAACCACTTTGCTTATGAATACACCCCCGGAGCAGCCTCCTACAGTATTTCTGCCGAGATCTCCTCCTCTGCGACAGGGAAATCATGCGGGTTTGCTGGCAGCACAACGTCCAGCACCCCTGGGGACGGACGCTAACAGCACTTCGCTCACAGGCATGTCCCGAGGGTTAGTTAATGGATGATCGTTAGGTGCCTTCAGCCCCCGGAGGTGAGCAAGGCATGCACACGCGTAAATGGAGCGGGGCAGCACTGCCGGGCACCCCGGCCAAGCCTGGGCCCTGAGGACCTCTGAACCCACTGGATCCCCCCGTGGTCAGCCAGCCCGTCACTCCATCAAGGCTGCAATTTGGTGCATCATCGTATAGTTCAATACAAAGCCCTATAGGTGACAGCCTGGAGAGCTACGTGGGAACCCCAGGCCGCAACCCTGTCCTGTGCAGTCACTTGAAAGTAGACTCTGAAGTATTCATTTGATTTGGAAGTTGCCCGTCATGCTTGATTTATCCGGCTCATTCCATAGATAGTTAATTAATCCCCTTCCTCGGAAACAATACCAAGTTCATTGCAGTCTGAGCAGTTTCCTGCTTTATCCCAGTTTGGCATGCTGGGATCTGCATCGGCACGCTGAGCTTGGGGCTGTCCCCATTTTCCTTGGGTTCGTGCTGCCAAAATTTCTTCTGCCAGTGGAAAACTCCGCAGCTCTCCCGAGGGCTGCCTGCTCGCTGATGGAGGAGCAGAGACCCAGCACCAGCTCTTCCCCGCCTGGATCGGTTGTTGCTCCTTTATAGCAAGGGAAAATAAGCTTCTCTACGGTGGCACTGAAATGCAATCGCCCCTGCGCAAAAGCTGTTACAGACTTTATCGCTAATTTAATGCAACTCCTGTCAGTTTAGCTCATAACATCCGCAATCCGAAGTGATACTAGCTGGGAGCGATGAAATGTGGTTTCCCTGACCTCATGGGGAGTAAGGGAGCAAAACCAAAGGAGTAAGTGCTTTTCCCCTATGAGAGCCTAGAAACATGTAAAAGCAGTTGCGTTTTCCTTACGGCTGCTCATTCTCTGCTTTCCCCACGGAGGAGAGGAGCAGACCCTTTCCGCCCCTTCTCCCACCAGCCAGGGGTGCCGCTGCAATTACCACAGCCTTGGTTTATCATCAGCCTTTCTAAGTGTCCGTATTTCTGGCACGGCAATACTGCTGCTCACATGCCTCAAGGGACCTGTGTGAGATTGAACTGACTTTTCTGGAGCCCTCGAGGACGCGCAGTTAGGAGATGTTATATTATAAAAGTACAAAATGCTTTCATTACTATTAGAGCACCTGGTCCAGCGCAAGGACCGTTGCACCAGCTTCTCGGGGTGTAAAATACAGCTTTGTGTTGAAATGCAACGTGTTAGAAACTGCTATCCCAAAACTGGTCCTGACCGACTTGCTTGTCCGTATGAGACAGAAGTGTGATTAAGAAAAGGATGCGGACACCTGAAATTGCCCATAAAAGACAGAATACTATATTGTCCATGAGGGAATCACCATGCCAGGGATGTAACATCTCCGTGCCTTCATGGAGAAAGAATCCACAGCAAGAGCAAAAGGCCGAGCTGCTGGAAACATTAGCAAAATAAAAGGCTTCTTGCTGTTAAGTTTCATTTAAAGAAGATTGAAATTCCCAAGAAGAGCAGCCGCAAGCCACAGAAGGCTTCTTTAAACGGTTCCCAGTGCTGTTTGTTATTTCACCTGTTGTTTACATGATGTTTATAGTGTGTTTTAGATTGAACAACAGCTACTGAAATCTGGTTATAAGCCTTCCCTTCAGAGCCAAGCTTGCTTTTCTAATGATGGTGATGATGCACAAATAAAGAAGCTAAAGAATGAGCTTGGCTGCTTTCATGACAGATAAAAATCTCAGGGAAAAGTGCTTAATTCTGAAGCATGGAATAGTTAAAAATCCAAATAGACCCATCAGCTGCCCATCTGAAAAGACAAGATGCCCCAGCAGGGAGGAATCGGCTGTAACTCACCTCAGTTTTACAGGGCGGCCATTTCAGATGTGCTGCACTAAGCATCTCTTGTCTTTGTATTACTCTTCCCATTTCTGGTTTGCTTTTAAGACGGGAAAATTGTGATGAACTGACGGGAAGCTTTCAGAGGAGTCCCTTTCAGAAAGCAAATTCCTCCATGAGCACCTTTGCACGGCTAAAATGCTGGGAAAAGTACAGAAATCCTCTTTTTTGTGCTTGAAAACACAGAGCAGTGAAGTATAGGAAAAAAGACCTTAGATAAAATGTTAATTGTATTTGCAGCAAATTAGGAGCAGGTGAGGGTTGCTATGAATTTTGTCCCCATGACGTTATCTCAGAATGAAGCCATCACATGAGAATGCCTTTAGCGATTACGTATTTTGCTGGTTTTAGAAGAAAAGAGTACAAAATCAGGAAAAGTGGAAATGCGTTGCTTACAAAATTAAATACGTATGGGAAACGTAAAAGAACCAGCCTGAAGAGCAAACTGTGTACTCTAGGATTACCCTAATTGCACAGAGACACCAGCCATATGCATCCAAAAACGAAGACCAGATTTGATCTGAGCTCTTTGGTCAGTTAGGACTTTATAGGCTACTCCAACCATCACAAGCCACATAATTAACTGAGAAAATATGACCGACAGTTTCAAGTGTATTGTTTCATTGTCAGTTCATTTACGAGGTGAAATGGTAAATTTGCCCAAATTTCCAAAATCCACTACCAATATTTACCAAGAGAAGATGAAAGAAGTCCAGCCACTAAACACAGAAGCCAACATTTTTTTAAAATGACTTAATTGCAAACACTTGCTGTTTGGGAGCCTCTTCGGGAGACACCTTAAAGGGGATTTGTTTTCCGAATATGTTGAGCACTTAATTTCTAAAATAACATTTCTCGCCCTTGGCACTCAAAATGATGAGTCACTTGTCAAATCCTGGCCCACGCTGCAAAACACAGCAGGAAAAAGAACTGCCTAAGAGTGTTTGCAAAAGGGAAAGAAAAAAGCAGAGGAGGTGGCCAAGATTTAAAAGAAGAGCACCCTTCCTTTGGGGCCCCAGTTCCCCGAGCACAGGCAGGCGCAGACGGGGATTTCAGTGCCGACGAGAGGGGCTGCGTTTCCATTCTCTCCCGTGGTCCTCTGCCACACTCTGCCCCTGCTACGGGTGGTGGTTCCCTGATGATTGAAGACCACCGCTCACATACCAACATGAGGAAAAAGCAAATCGCGTGAAGGATTTTCTTTGGGATGCATCCCATGAAGCATTCCCAGAGATGCAAATTCCTTACGACAGCTTTCACTTAACTTACAGCTCAGTTGTAATTAAGGGAGGGGAAAAAGGACGCTCCTGTGGGTTTCACGTCGTAAAGCCGGACAGGGCCACCTCTGCTTCCACCTTTAGATGCCGAAACATGAGTTTAAGACACTGAAGTTAATAACATGTAGGTGCTTCGCTGGTCCATGGTCTCGTCACAGAACATCTCACACCACCGTTGTGGATCTCCACTGAACTCCCTGGGATGACCCAAGAAACAGAGAGAGTGAGCCCGCGAGGAGCAGAATGAGGTCCACGGGCATGAGAAGAGCAAGGTGGCCCGCCTGCACAGTGCCCGCGTCAGAGGACATCAGTAGCAAGCTGACTTGCAAAAAATTCAGCAAATAAGTGTGCATCACACTGAGGCGTTCAATTCAAGAGGGGTAGGTTTTGGCAGACTGTTTTCTTACATGAGCTATTTCTAACTTCAGAGTCTAACTTGGGGTACCAGTGTCACAGCCTACGACATCCAATGTCAGATCCTGCCATTTTAGAAGCTGCAGTTTTAGATGCTTCAGAAGATGTCTCCATGAGGCTTTCCCACTGAAAGAAATATAAGTAATCCTTTAGACCTGCTTCAAGAGATTTTTTTTAATTTTCTGAGATGGCTTTAAGGAATAACATATGACTCCACCTGCAAAAAGCAGTCATTGTAACTGATCATTGCATACTGAAACTTTTATCTTCATGCTTTTCCAAAAATAAACATAGCATAAGTAAATAAATGCATTTCCTTAATGCATAAGTAATCTCTCAAGAAGTCTGAAGCTTCAGTAAAAGGCTGATTGCTCCAGAATGTATGGAAATTATATTAATACAAAATAATAGCCTAGAGTATGTTCTGCCCATTGTATGAAACACGGAAAGTTTTGAGCTGGGAAGTCAGCAAGAAGCAGGATAGAGATGACCCCCCACATTGTTGGAGAAAAGGCTAGCAAGGCTATCGTTGGCAGCTGACGGTTCTCGAACTGCTCGTTCGAAAGCAGCAGGGTGGACTCACGATTCTGCCACAGTCATGAGTTGCATATATTCACCTTAGGGGAAAAATATAACAGAGAAGGCCAAGACTTAGTCAAGGCATTCAAAAGACCAAATCTATTGAAGTTTGACCCAATAGAGAGTTGCAGAGGTTCACTGCAGGGGCACTGTGGGGAGGCCCACGCTGGCACCTGCTATTTCCAGACCTGCTCATGATTTTCCACTCAAAAATGGCTTTTCTGGAAAAATACTCTTTTTTTTTTCCCCCCCTTAATGGGAGAATGTCAGTTGTGATTTTAAAAATACGGTTGCTTTATTGCACGGGAAATTTTGAAACCAGCATGTTTGCCTCAGTGTAAAGCACTGTCTCTCAGCCTTCAGTTTAAACAACTTCAAGTTGAAATATCAGTCATAAAAATGACTTCCTGAAATGTTTCAAGAGGGTTTTTTAACTATAAAAAAATATTAAGTCAAAGCAAACTGGCTATTCCAAAACCATTTTTACATATACCTTCAAAATATAGTGAAGCAGTACAGTAAAAATTTAGTGCTATTTTTAATGCACTTTAATGCACTTTTTTAAATGTTTGAAATGTATTGCATAAAGTTGGGCTTCTGCTAAGAAAAGAAAATGAAGTGAATGGAGAGTTGTTTCACTTCAGTTTTTGAGGTGCTTGCCTTGGTTTTGCTCCGGAAGGGTGGGCTTATATCCAGGTGCCACCAACATGTCCCAGGTAGTCCCCGTTTCCAAAGTGACCTCAGGGAATGCATTTAGAGACTGATTTATCAAAAAAAAAAAAACATGATAAAAAACCAGCAGCCACTTTTTGGAGTACCTTTTCCCCATTGCCTATTTTTGGGGGGTAATAGTAGGCTCTCTGCATCTCTCTGTCTCTCTTAGTTACCCATATCCTTTGGAAACCTCTTGACCAATCTGTTCCTCTAGTTAAAACGGTGATAAAAAACTATTTTCAGCAATTTGTCCTGGAGGGGGGGGGAATAGGTCTATAAGGGTCCTGTTCATGGCCATGAAACTCCCTCCAAGCCCGTCGCAGGAGTGCGTGGCTGGCCCCAGGCTACCAGCCACAGGACTGCCCCAGCCTCTGGCTTCTGCTTTAGGCTATATTATACGTATGTATATATAAATATAAATATATATATAAAAATTATATATATAAAAAAAGTCATTTTGACTAGCAGGAACTTCCCACTTTTTCTAGATTTCCTGGGAGTCTTTAATAAAAGGAATTATTTCAGCAACAATTTTGCGGTAAGAGTGGCTTTGCTCCAGATTTTATAGTTTATGAATTTTGGCTTGGAGCAGGAACCGGTGCTATAAAGACAGAGTCGTCCATGCAGAAACCTCAGCAGATAATCCCAGTCAGGAGACACTCATTAAACCATGTTTAGTGGTGTTGGTTCTATGGATAATTAATAAAGCAATCAGCTGGATGAACCCATATGAGGTATGCATGGTATAATATAAAAAGCTCTTCCACGTGACCGGCTGAGTAAGGGTTTCAGCTGGAAAGGTGTGAGAAAGCCACAAATGCCTCTTACATATGCAGAAAGTGGACAGACAGCCTTCAATAAAGAAAACGACTCAACTGACTCACGGGGGCCCCCAATATGCTGCAATCTGGACCCAGCAGAAACCCCTCCAAAGGGGCACTGATGCTTTTGGTGCTCACGGCACATCTCCACTGAGACCAGCATCCCGTCTCAACTGGGCTACAGCGGAAACCTCTGCAAACGAGGCAGCACAGAGGCAGCAGCATCCATCAACAGCCAATTCATTATACTAAATCCAGAGAGGATAATGAAACCTGCTGAAATATGGGACTAAAGGCCAAGGTTGGGTTTCCCTGGAAACCATAGCATTGTATTTGCTAACTTTTGTTATTCACAAATGTTGCTCGCAGTATTTCGGCGTCGCTGGTCTGCCAAGGGAAACGTCGGGGTCTGCGCAGGCATTTTCCCCTCCTTCCCCTCCAGCCCCATGTCAAGACTGCTATAGCTTCAGTAATTTCTTACTGAAAGGATAATAATGGCATTTTTTTTTATCTTTCCCAAAGTTTCCATTTTATCTTAATAAAGATGCTGTTATATATTCTCATAAATAGCTTGGCCCACATAATATCTCCTTGGCTCTTGCCGATCGCTAGGGGAAAACAAGTGACCTCAGTGGGGCCGCGATGATAACGTTGGTATTTATCAAGAGAAACTCCTGTGAGTCTTATTTTCATTTTTACTGCGGTCCAGCTGGGGTATAAATCAAACAGATATCAGGACCGTTCATCCACCGTGATGGATCTTTGTGCTGCTGTCATCACAGGGAAGGACATCTGCGCGGGGAGATTTGTGTCTATCTGTCTACTTTTGCTCTGCCGACGAGCGAGTTGTGTCATCCCTGATGGAAATGTTAGCACGCAGTGGGGATACGTGGAAAAAAGGGGTTTTGCTCACGGTAATAAATTACTTAGCCAGACCATTCATACTGTCTAGTTATAATTTTCAGTCTTTTAGCTCTGTGTCTTTAAATGGCAAGGGAATTTCAGGGCTTTTTACACACTATTCTTTAAACAAGACAAACTATTTTTAGTGACTGAGCTTTACAAGGGGAAGCTGGGCTTCCCAGCACAGCCTTGGCAGCATTTTTAATGCTCAGCAGCACTTATCTCCCCGTACGAGGACCCGCAGCCCCCCAGCGCGGCACCAGCCAGCCAGGCACACGGGAGATGCTTCTGCAACCTCTGCTCTATCAAACCCACCATGCGCGCTGGCTAATCTCCCTTAGGTGGAAAATAAAGGTGATTTTTACTATACTGTGTAGATAAAGAGCTGCCCCGGGCCCAGGGATGTGCTCTAGTAACAGGCAGCCCCCGCCCTATGCACAATGGGAGCCATGGCCGCCTGCTAAAAAATGGAAAATTAATACAAAACTAGGTAAACATTAAGCAATGGATTAAAATATCACCAGGTTTTATGAGAATGCACATAAATACCTTCCAAAAGTTCTCCCAGGGTGTTTTATTTTACGTGTTTTGTCTGCTACCTCTCCCCCTTGACCATAAAAGCAGCTGTAAAACCGGCAGCAAACGGGCTGGCTATGGGGTGAGTGACTTCTCTGCTAGCACTCAGAAACACAGGAAATATTTAGCATTTGCTGTCAATGCCTCTTCCTTCTTAATTGGAAGGAAATTCCCTCTTTCCTCTTATCTCGCATTGCTTCATGCCACAGTAAGGACACTGCCCTGGTATGAGATGCACCATCCCCTTAACAGCTCACTGTAGTATGCAAAAGTTTAGCAACGTTAAGATGCAACCCCATGGCAGGCAAGTTTTTTATGTGTCTATTTGCTTTTATTTTCAAGCTTTTGCCTGTTTTTCCTGCTTTTCAGCGTGAGAAAAATGGGGATGTTTTCACGCCCGTAGCCCCCACTAGCAGCCTGACAGCCAACCCCGCTCCGCGGGGCACAGGTAATCCCTGCGCGCAACCTCACCCTGCAGAGATTAGCTGATTTTTTAAAACAAAGGAGAAAAAAAGATGCTTTTTGCAGTTTCCCACATTGTTTGCATTTCCTTTGTTCCATCCTGTTCTCATTTTGCCCTCCAGCGGGTCCCACCGGCCTCGGCAGCCCATTGCTGGTTCTCAGTCTGCTGTTGCTCTGCAGGAACCGGCGGGGAGCTCAGCAGCACGTGTCCTGGGAGACTTCCCAGTCCTCATTTTTAGGTTTGGGTTGCAAGCAGTTGCCTGGAAGCCTCCATCTGACCTCCCTGGGCTTCGGGCTCTAACCCTACGTGCACGTCACTCCTGTGTGCATGGGTAGCTCCTCTAAGCCAGTGGTGTAAAACCGGTTGGAGGGAGGTTGGGGGCTGCGCTGCAGCCCCAGAGGGGTTTTCCTGGGACACTGTTACTGCCTAGCATCCTTCCAGCTCCCCTGGGATGGGGAAAGTCGTTTCAGCACCGCTGGAAACACTCTGGGGCTTGGGCACGGCAGTGAGGATGTGATGCAGAGCCCTCCTCTCCAGCCCCAAGGGTAAGGGAGCAAAAGGTGTAAAATAACCACAACGGGGCCATAATGTCCCAAATTTTGGCACTAGAGAGCTTCTAGCCCCTGTACACAGACACCTTGTCCCACCAGCGCTGCTGGGGCATCTCAGCCTGAGCAGGTTTGGTCCCCCCAAACCATGCAGTCACTTGGGGTGCTGGATTTTACCGGGGATCACTGGAAAACCGCTGATGGAAAGGGAAGCACCCAGGCTGGCACGGAGAGGGACGTGTGGCAGAGGCGTTGTGCTCAGCCGGACACACGCCGTGCAGGATCTCACGAGGACCAGGTGGCTCTGCAGCTGAGCAGGACCTCGATCGCTCCCTTTTGGGGGACATAGCAAAATCCTTAGAAAGAGCGAGGGGTGCTGCTGGTGCAGGAGGGATGGGGACTCCCGCTGCGGCCAGCACGCTGCTCACGCGTTGCTGTAGGCACAGACAGAGGAGAGAGCCCTGCGAGACAGCATCTGCCTTTAATTGCCTTGTTCCCTTTCTCATCTCTCTGCCCGTTTTTCCTTTCATGCCTCCTCTGTTGTCTTGTCCCACCGTCCACCTTCCTCTCTCGCTCCTCACATCTCCCTAAGCTTGCATCCTCTTTTCCTTTCATCACCATTTCAAATGCCCCAAAGGGTTTGACTTTTATTTCACCATGCCGCTTGCTTCCCCGAATGCCCTCCCCTGGGAATAACGCCGGGGTCTCCCCTTTCATTCACTTCTGAGCTCAGTTAAAAGAAATGGGATGTTAAACCCGCACAAAGCCACTATTTCTTTTTGATCTTGACACCCGCAAGTCATAATAGAAACAGAATCAAAACAGTCCAGAAATTTGGCACGGCAAGGGCTTGGAAGGAGCAGTTGAAAGGAAGATTTCCAGGATTTTTTTATTTTTTTTTTAAATTAAGGTTTTGGAGAAATTTTGCTTTGAAACATTGTCTTGCGTACAAAGCCATTCCATCTTGCCAAATGAATTCCCATTTCTTGTGGTAAGAAAGCTGTGTACTGGGAAAGAAAAAGGGTAAAGAAAATGCTGAGCCTTATTTACCATCACTGCATTCGTGTAAACATGCACAAAACCAAACCACCCTTTCACTGGGTGCACGGTCCACATTCCTGCGGTCCTTGCTCCGGGTGTCCCTCAGTTTAACCCTGCGAGACGGTGGGAGACAGCCACTTGCGCATCGCTCCTTGTCCCGGTCCCCTTCCAAGCACAGGGAATTTTGTTTCGGTTTTAATGCGTCTAACGAGAGGTCCTTGGCACGGGTGGCCCGCATGGCTTTCATTCCTGTGGTCTATGAACATATACACTCACCGAGCTGTTTACACTCTCTGTCCAGAGATATTTTTCCGATTAACCACCAGCAGTTATGGGGATTTATGTTTGCCCACATGCACAGCTGGGAAGAGCAAACAGCAAACACTGGAGGGAGGTGGACGGGCACCCTGTGTGTCTCGGCTGCAGGATGCACAATTCAAGGTGAAGCGGCTCCTTGCTGCTGTTTGCACTGTCTTCACTGACGGCTGAGGACATGACGATGCTCTTTTTAGTTCTGTTTCACCACTGCTTTATTGGTCCCATTCATTCCTGGAAGAGGGCACCTTTGTATCCGTCTGGATAATGTGCCTATCTGATTCAAAACAGTAATTACTGGGTATTTTCTCAGCGCAATCAAGTATTTATCAGCAGTGGGTACTTCTGCACAGAAAATTAGATACTAAAGGGCATTGCATTACAAAAATCAGCACACATTAAATAACTTTTACTTCAAGCCTAAATATATGCCGTAACATCTACCTCTGAGGCACGTATATTTAAGCGTGTGCACACATCACTTTAATTAGAGCTTTGGTGCTATCAGTAGAAGAAACCAGCAACCATTAACTATTCATTTTTATTTAAAGCATGCTGCTTCATAATAAGAAAATCAGATAATGATCAAAAGTCCAGCTCTTCTTTCAATAAAACCTCGTTTGTTTTAATTTCAATGCCTGCCGCTTTCTTGGTGGAGCTCACCTTAGGGGAAAGGCTGGGCACCTCCCCCAAAACCAGCTGGTTTTGGGATGCTTGTACGAGCCTGCGCTCCCATGAAGCCAGAAATCGCTATCACATGATAAATATTATATCTTGATATAAAAATATCTACTAGACACACACCAGACTCCAGCACTAGTTTGTGTACAAACGTCTTCATCACTTCTCTCCCACCCTTTGCCCCTGTGCCAACGCTCATCGGGGTGGGAGCAGCAGCTCTGATCTCTGCTGACGTTCACAGAGTCGCTTCTTGCTCTTCATTCATTTAATGCAAAGCCTTGGCAGAAGGCGCAGGGCAATAAATAGTCTGAGCTCTGGGTTCACGTGCCCGTGACATGAGCCGTGTGTCGGTCCCACAGCCCGAGCGGAGCCTCGCCACAGTCATTGGCTTGTCCTCCCTCTAAAACCTCTCTGCGTGAACCAGATCAATATTATCAGCCCGCTTCCTACTTACCTGTTTTACCTAAATCGCCAAGCTACCTTTTTTGATACTCAAGGTCCCCGACCAGAAAAAACACTCCTGTAGTTACTATTGATTTACTCATTCAGGGGAGGTGCCATACCCAGCGAGAGCAAAATAGAAAAGGCAGACACTGACTAGTTATATCTCATTAACCATAACTAATTTGACGCTTTTCCAGCTGTAACAACTACCGCCAAATTATTGCCTGGTTGCAATGCGATTTCCAAGGCTTTAATCTCATACACAGCTCCCCGCGCTGCTGGAGAGAGACTTTGCAGAGCTTTGGAGCTTGGGCAGAGTTCAACCCGCAATGAGGATTAAATACAGAAGAACAATAATGAACATACTCCTGCCCACTGGCACCAACATACATTTTCCTGCGTGAGTGATGAATAAATACAGGATACATTTGCCACTGACGTGTCCCGTTGGACGTGTCCGGGCACCTTGGGAGGGAAGCTGTTGTCTCTGCTGCTAGACGATACGCAGCCTCTTGTCCCGTTTGCCATGTTTTCACTGATGAAAGACCAAAGCGTACAAAAATCAATGGCCTCATGCATAATACAGAGAACAGCGATTAACTCTTCGCTGCGATCCTCTGCCTCTCACCGCCGTGACACTGACTGACTACAAATGGCTCTCTGCCTCTGCCGGGGCCGAACTCTGCCGATTCCCATCATCGATCAGGCATCCTGCGTGCGTTCAGCTTTCAAGGCTGCTCAGGGTGTCTCCTGCTGTTTTCCCCCTCGCTTGGCTGGCAGACACGCATGGAAGTAACTACATGTCCGATTGCATTACGTTCTCCAACCGCGCCGCTCGTCATTCCAGCTGGGTTTGCAAGTCCTGTCTGTGGTGCATGGGGCCTGGAAGCTCAGTCTTGTAAAATCTGATTTTAGGAGCCCAGGCCTCATCCCAGTTTATTCCCCATCATCGCCAGGAGGTAGGGACTTCATCAGGTTTGCCTCACTGTCCAGACTTCTTCAGAGCGTGCTCGTGGTTCTCCCAGCCTCCCACCGACAGCCTCCTCATTCCCACGCCATCCTCCTACCACGGACCTTGGCGACGCAGGAACCGAACAAGCCATCGGGGTCACCGTGGTGCGGCGGCCGTAGGGGCTCCTTTGGCGCGAGATTTTCTCAGAGCCAGAGAAACCCTTCAGCATCGTGGGCCGAACAGCCCCAGCAGGAGGGGGCTTTTACAGCCCTCCTTGGGAAGCCTGTCAGGAGGAAATAGAGCTGGGACCCAAATCCTTCTCTCTGATGCCTTGCGGTGAAGTTTGGTAGGTAATGACCGAGCTACTTTAGATGTGGTGGTGGGACTACACCCCTGAGTTCCTGTGCTGGTGGGCTGAACATTTAATGTCCGGAGGCAAGTAACCGTCAGCCCAGTACTCATACAGTCCTGTCCGAGCACAGCTGCTTCACGGCCTGTCAAAGATACGATCTTCACCAGGCTCCGGAGGAAAAATCGAGAACTTCTAGTGCTTTTAAAAAACCCACACGTCAGTTTGTTTAGTGCAAGGATGCAGGGATGGGGAGGGGGAAGGCAATGGGGCCCCTCACTCTAGATTAGACCCAGATGGCCTGCAGAGGTGGGGGAATAGCCTTTGCCTTCTTGATGATGGATGCCCAAATCCCTTCTGCAGCTATCTGAACCGTCGCGTTGTGAAATGTATGGTGATTGATTAGGAGAGTATTAACCTTGTCATTTGTAATAGGTCATCCAGTGATTTTATCACGTTTTAATCCATATTTTTTTCATACTGAGCTCCTTCTCAAAGAAAGCATGGAGATGGGAGAGCTGGGGACGGATGGGGGTCTAAGTTCAGAGAGTTTGATGATGATTTTTTTAATGCTTGCCTTTTCTGAGTCCGTTTTTTTTGGTCGCTCTGATGGTGGGGTAAGATGACCAGTTTCCAAGATTTATGTGACCAAATTAGTGATCTGTATTTACTGATGACTGTGAATTCCCTGTATCCTTGACGTGCTGCAGGTTTAAGGGAACAGATCACAGGCAATAGGTTTTTAGGCTCTTGCTCTACCCGAAGCTATGAATATCTCCCTGAAGTCATGAGGAGTTTGCTGTGCCTATCTGAGGGTAAAATACACTGTAGACTTGTTCTGTGGTTTGTGAGTACAGTAATAATTTCTGTTTTATTCACAGTCTTATTTGAAGTAAGTGATGAGCTGTGAATACCCAAGTTAGACAGTTACTTAATTAAGTAAAAAACATTTTTTCTTTAGTACAGATTTGGGAGTCCAAGCTTGCAGGCACCTCATGAGACTTTTGAAAGCACCAAACACCAAATTTCCCATTAGTACATCTTCAAGAGAATCTGTCCTTCTTCACCACATCTTCACCGGAGACATTTCATGCCACCTCTGTTTCCCACCTCTGTTTTCCATCTCTGTGCTGGGTTTCGGTTGTTTTATCAGACCTGAGGCTGAGCAGTTTTCGTATGGCTCTACACCCTGACGCGATGCTCAGGTGGAAGGAAGGATGTTATTTCAGTTATTTATATCTTTTTTTTTTTTTTTTCCCTGATGGTGTTGTCTGGAAGGGATGACTGTGGTCTCAGGTCTGGTTTTGGTCCAGGAAGGAACATCTCAGCTGGAACATGACCTAAGATTGGCTCCCCCAGTCAACGGGGACAATTTAACGGGTTGGCAACTGTGGCTGCAGAGTCGGACCATGGCAATGGTTGAGGCTTGCTCTGCTTGGCGGGAATGAGTTGGGGGTGCAGCAAGAAGAGAGTGAATCGGGGCAACTAGCAAGTCCCGACTGCATGTCTGTGTCCCTTAATGATGGCACTAAGTTCGGGTTAGTGGCTTTCTTAGCTGGAATGGCCACTCCAGTAAAGTGCTTAGAAAGGGGCCAAGCATGATGCTTGGGTTTTGGTGAAAGGAGTAGATTAAACCCATGAAGAAATCCATTTTTAAGAAAGAAAACCAAAAAAGAGGGAGTATCCCAGCCCTGCGAGAGGAGAGGGGTCCCACCCCGAGCTCCCTAAGAGGCGTTGGAGATCTGCAGGCACATCAGGCAATCAGAGGCTCAGTCTCGCACTCGCCTGGTCATTGCTATTATCTGCTGCGTGACTTTCCATCTGCGTTGCAAAGTGAAATGAGCTGGAATTTCCCCAGAAGGTTACATCTGTAATTACCGGTGTCTGCACGCCTGTGCTGATGGGGACATTCCCGTTATGGTCTATCATTCTGTGCAAGAGGAGAACTGGACACTGTCGTCCTCAGATGGTGCTTTCTGGGCGCTGATCTCAAAGCACACTGCAATTTTTTAATGCCTTTGGCATCAGGCAGAAAAGCAGGGCATATCTGTTCCACGCTCACACCTTGGAGAGCTGAGACATTTTGAGATTAAAAAATTTCTCAAGCCCAGTGAGGAAATCTGTTGGTATGATGATGCACTGAGATGCATTTTTGTGCTACATGTCTCAGGAGCAAACTCTCTGGGATTTAGGGGATGCCCTCCCTGGAGAAGAGCTCCGTACACAGAATTGCTTGGGGTACGATGACTGCAGCCTCTCTCCATTCTGTGGAGAAAAGCGGATTTAACCCTCGCAGCAGCTAAATTTACCTTCAGGGGGAAAGACAACACCAGCCTCTTGTCCCAGCTGGTATTGTCTGGGGTAACCACATTGAACACAGGCTTCCACTTTGTTTCAGTGCAAACATCGCTGAGAAAAATATGTGTGTATACATGAGAGGTATTTACATATTGTTTATTTTTAGATTTCAGCTTAACAGAGAAACAGGGACAAAAAAAAAAAAAAACACCAAACGTGTTTCTGAGACATGCCTGAACTTGCTGAATAAGATTTAGCAAGATCAATATGTTGATACAATTTTCTCTGGCCTTGCCAGAGCAAATATTCAGAGAGGAAAGTGGGGCAAGGACGGCTGCAGGCTTTTCTTGCCTTCGGGTCACCGCTGCAGAATTAGCAGAAACTTCCGTTCGGGAAAAAAGATCAAGCTTAGGCTCTCAGTTAGTTAGTGAAAACCCAGCATATTCAGGAATTTCACATCCTTGGTGGGATGACAAACTTGCAGTTCCCTCTCTCTTATGCAGCATTTGCTCTTTCTAAGAGATTATTCCCATTTTTTCTGTGTTTGAGATGAGTGAGATCAGGATCAGGCACCTTTGGCTTGAATCATTGCTATGGTGGTGGCTCAAGGTCTGGTGTGGGCTGGGAAGGTTAAACACCAGAAAGGGTGGGTGTTCCCCAAAAATGTCCAGGAGACTTCCAGTGCCAAAGCTATCCTTCCACTGCTACAGCAATTGAAAGATGAATTCAACCCAGAAAGAAACATTCTTCTTGGATTCTTTGCAATGTTCTTTGTTGAGCATATACACTTGGAAAATGCTTTCCAAAATATTTACTTTCAAATATTTTTAACTATGCTATAGTGTTTTACAAAAAAAAGCTAAATTTATCCCTTCGTGGTTGTTTTGCAGTACAGACTGACTCAGAGTTTGTTAGTACAGGCTGAGTCTGCACTGCCGCTGGGTTGTGTTTTACGGAGACTCAGCTCTTACCTGATGTGTATGCTCCTGCTGAAGACGGAGAAGTTATTAGCTATTGCTGCAAATGCTTTTTTTCCAAATGCATTTCATTAAAATCATTTTAGACACAATAAATAAGGTAACGTACATGAAATTTGATTAAAGAAACCACCATGTTTGGAATCTGGTAGAAGACAGGACTGAAGGAGGGTGTTACTGGTGTTGCACATTTGTTATTATTGTTGGTACTTACGGCCTGGGTTGTGAAAAACAGATTTTTAACCTGGAAAATAGAGGCTTAGCCCCAGACAGAGCAATGCCTCTGCCTTTCCCAGGAGCCCGCTTCTGCGTTGCCTTCCAAGCCCCTTGTTCAGTGTTTCTGACCTAGTGGAAATAATTGCTCTCACAAAAAAATACAAAGCATGCTGGAAAGTTTAGGACTGGAAACGCTGGGGAAAAAAATGCATCGTTTTACTCTAATGCTACCCTTTTTAATGTGGAGGTACAATAGTTTGACCAATCACATTCATTTTGACAACAGATGCGTTTTGTCAAGCTGAAAGAAAGAGTCGTAAATATATACCTGTTATTTTGCTATCAGCCAAATAGAACTTCAACACTAGAGGAGATCCAAAAACAGAGACCAGTAAGAGCGAGGTTCAAAAAGTATGAATTCTCTGCTAGTAGTATGAGCGATCTGCTTTGCTGGAAGTCAGTTGAAATGGAGTTTGTTTGAACACACAGACTCTGTGCACTTTTTAGGGCATTATTTGCACCACTCTGCCTATACTGTCGTGCTGTGTGAGGCCACAACCCACACCTGATTCAGCTTCCTGGCAGAAAAACAGTGAAACTTCATTTTGTCTTGAGTTGGAGCCCATGCCTGTAAGCGATTAAAAGAGAAAACCCAATCCAGGCACTCCTGCCCAAAACTAAGGTCTGAATCTCAATGCGTCTGCGGTCTGTGGCTTCAGTCTCTTCGCATTTGCTGTAACAAAAACTGTTTGAAAAAAGGAACAAATAAACCTGTTAAGAGAGATGTCTGGGGTCACTGCACAAGCTGTCACACTTAGTTAGCTCCGACGTGTTACTGCAAGGCGTATTTACGGTCCAGCACAGATCAGTCAAGAGGCTGGGACAAGGTACTTTGCCAGGAGCAAATGGATCCTTCCATTTTTTCTTGTACCTGAATCCAGACCAAGTTCAGCAGAACTTAAAAAACCACAGCTAACAAAGGAAGAAAACGATACAGGAAACATCTAAAGCAGAAATTTAGTTTTTAAGAAGGATATAACATAGAGAAATGGGTATATTGCCCACCACCATTACAGACCATTGCCTGGCCAAGGGCTGGGTCAGCATCAGGTTAGCACGGTAAGGCCGTGCAGCGGTTAATGCCCACAGAGGTGTCAGGGCTTTTATCCCACCATCCCTTTTCCAGGTCATCCTTTCTCATCTGGAACTGGCCTTTTTCACAGCGGGGCTCAGACAAAGAGCCTGACGGCTCTCCCACGGCGACCCAGCGCTCCCCAGGGCGGTGGGACAGAAAGCAGCCTCATGGCATCACCCTACCACGATGAGAGCAACCTCCAGGGAGCTGGTGGTGGAAAACAGAGCAGAAACCCATGGTTTCTCTAGTGCTCTCACATCAATTACCTTTTACTCAATTTTATGAAGCCATTGCATTTTTTCCCTTTATTTTCTCATCTTGATTAGTCCACATCCCACCACTGCTCCCGTCTCCAGTTGCCATCTGCGAGCAATCTACATTCCCAGCCTCATCATTAATTTGTGTCATTTCTTGAAAACAGTGCAATTGTATACTCGTGGTAAGTATTACATTCTGATTCAGGAGAGCTTAAAATGCCTCCATGTGTGCCTGCCTGCGCCGGCACACACGGCCAAGTGCCACCAGACCACAGCCCTGGCTTCTTTTTATGGCTTCTACGAAAAAAGCCTCTGCCTCACGCTCCCCACGAGCCGCAGGCCGTCTGCAAGCACCCATGCTATGTCCAATTTTTCACTCCCCCCCCTCCGCAACATATGCTAATAGTTTTTCATTTAAAAAAATGTCAATGACATTTTCTACAGAACAAAAAAGAAATCATTTTCTTTGGGAAGTTCTCTTTTTGGAAGGAAAACAATGCTTTCGAAACTTTTATTTTAAAAACTTTCATTGCTCGTGTAAGTCTGAAAATATTTGGCTTAATTTCAAATGCAATGAAAACAGTTTTTGAAACATCCAGATTTACAGTAAAACAGACATTCCACCCTTCAGACTGCTCGGGATCCAGGAGGTCCTTAGAAACACTTGAGACAATCCAGCCCAGAGACACTGGGGTGATGTGGTTTTGCCAGTTCAGTGGCAAAATAGGGACATTTTTTGGACATCTCTTTGCCCCCAAACCATGGCGTTTGCTATATGCCTGCAAACAACTGATCCATCAAATCCAGCCCCGCCTCTACAGCAGGATCTTGTACCCCAACGCTCCTGTGCCCCTGGGAAATAAATGCAGGGGAAAGTCTCTCCTCAGCATATAACTTGAAGACCTCACTCGAAGAGCCCTCAATACTCACCTCGCTGTGACAGGTACCACCGGCTTCTGTGCCTCCTGCTTAAGAAATTCACGTAAAACAGAGACAAAAGGGGCACGCCGCTGCCTTTGACACACATCCATATGTGCCACATGCCGCTCGCGTTAACATAATTAAGTTAATTTGACAAACTGCACTGAGCAACAGGCACGGTTGTCTCAGAGTCTATTCGCTCTGTACGGTGACTACTCCCCAAACCATCAACACGACAGAAGAACTGTGTCTAATTAACACTTTCTTAATACCTCAACAAATAACAAACCTGCTGTTGGGAAAAATAGTTTCACACTTCCCTATCAAATTAGGGCAAAATCACTCCTAATGAGCTAAAATCAATTAGTGCGACACCAAAATGAATGTATTTATGCTGTCAGCAAGAGCTATTTGCATAACAGTTTGCAAGGGCAGGGAAGATGCTATAGCTTCTCAGTGCTGCTAATGAGGAGCCGCCGCGGGAAGGTGCTACCAGGGAGAAAATTGTTTTATGCAGCCTCCATCCAGCACCGGCTGGCACCCAGGGCCAGAAGCATCACAGGGGATCCTGCAGGATTTTGTACTCCAAAAGCCCCAGAAGCCCAGGTAAATGGGATCCAGGGGTGCACCCTCCCTCCAGCCCCGGGAGGAACAGGGGTGTCCTTGCCGCTTGTCTCTGCCATCACGAGGCGCGCCACCCGTGCCGGTGACCGAGGTGAGCTTTCTGGCACCACCAGCACCTTCCCCATGCGCCACGGTACTGATGGGGGACCTGGTTCTTCCCTCCTTTACCCAGAGAGGTAAATGCCTCTTCGATGTCTCTTCTGCCCACGCAGGGAAAAATAAACAGCTGAAAATGGTACATAACAAGACAAAAATGCCTTTATGGAAATCATGCTTAGTTTTCTCTTGTTGTTAAAACCTTTAATCGAATTAGAGGACTGGTTCATGAACAAACGCGACGGAGCTAGACAATAAGTGATTTTAAATTATTTTTTTTTAAAGCTACTTAAAACATCTCGTTGCAGTTCTGGTGCGTACAAATGTATTCTTGACCTTGGAGTTAATTGCTTCGAAGCTCTGCTTGTGACTAATGCGTACGTGTCCATGCGTCTCTGCCTTTCTCTATCTCAATGCCATTGTAGTCACGCACGTAGAAATACATATATGAGAGGAAGAATGACACAATATGGACTGAAATAACTGCGTGTAAGCTGGTGCAGCTGAAATCTTTACTAAGACACTTGCAGCAAATTGTATCTTCTGAATTTAGGCTATCATACAGACGGTAGTTGGATGGGTAAATGACAACATCCTGTGGCTTTCCCCATCAGAAGCTAGGATACACAAGTGGAACATGAGTCCACAAAAATAAATGCAAAGAGAAGCAAATGCAAGGAGGGACCAGGAGGAGAGTAGGGGCGAGCGTGCTTTAGGGGAAGAAGCTGAAAGGTGACGGCACGCCTGGCCGGGCAGAGCAAGGGCAGGGAAGGGACACGGTGCACGAACCCGTCGGCAGCACAGCACCGGCGTACGGTCCTGCTTCCCCTCGCAAAGCCTGTACAAGGACTGAGTTGCCCGAAGTCCTCCCGCTGAAAGACTTTGGGGAAGGATATGGTGGGAGGTAGATCAGGACAGCTCTGGTCAGCTTTCTGCAAGAATGGGCACAGGGGAGGTCTGATGCAACCTGCCGTGGGAAAGGAAGAACCGGGTTCATCTTGAATTTCTCTTAGCGTGTGCATGCACGTGCTAACAGCTATGAGATCTACTTATTTTTCAAAACATTTTCTTCTTTAAAACAGAAATGGTGAATTCTATAGCTTGGGAAAATTTAGTCAATACAGGAGAAGACATTGTCCTCATAAAATAAAAACAAATTTTCAAACACGTGGGCAGGGTGATGCTCTGTGATGATCCCGAGCTTTTCATATTCTCAATATATTTTCCTAGGACAAAAATATTGGCATTTATACAAACCCATTAGGCACTATTTCCCACACTTCTAGAATCACTCTTCATTGCTGGTTTCATTTTACTTGGTCTATTAAAATGGTGTGAGCTGGGGTGGGGCGGGGGGGGGGGGTTAATCTCAAAAAACTGAAGCAAATAGTCCCCATTTATTTAACGTCCTTGGAGAACATTTGTAGCAAATACGAAAAGCAAGCCAGGCTCTTCCGCAGGGGACACATCTTCATGGGCAGCTTTGTAAAAGCATGGGGATTCAGCCCATTTTGCTGAAGCCACACCTGAAGAAGGGTAATTACTGGGTCAGGGTAAAGCCTCTTCGCTGCTGCCAGGTGCTGGTGGGTCCTGCCCAGGCCAGGGAGCGGATCGGGAATAACTCGGTGTCAGCCATAGCTCTCCTGCTTCGGATGTGGCCAAAGCCGACGCGGGAATTCCTGTCCTTAAAAGTGTGCAAAGCTGTGCCCAAAGTACGCAGGGGTCACCTGGCTGATTAACAGCTGATTACCTGACATGGAGCTGCAGCATCTTTAGTGAGTCGTGGTTGCAGCATCCCCAAAAAACACATTGGAGGTCATAACAGAGACATTTTTCCAGGAAATGCTTCTTCTTGAGCCCCTCACATCTTTTAGGAATACAGTTTTTACTCCATTTTCTGTACTTTTCCCAGCAAACAGAGCAAAGACTTCATTTTACCCGCCGCAGGCTTTCCATGAGCGTGGCTGCTGCCGCGGGGTCTGCCCAGGACCATGTAAGCCCCAGGCGCTCCCAGCGTGCTGGGACTGCAGCCCCTCCACTTAACATAGCTTCACGCATTCCCCGGCGCCGTACGTCACCTCCCGCTGCCCCACCAGCCGTTTCAGCTGCCCTGCGGGAGCCCCACCAGCGAAGACGGCAAATCCTCTCCGCATGCAGCAAGCACATCCATCACGCGGGAAGCACGCGGGTAGTGGGCAGCATGGGATGGGTCCCTGGCTCTCACCCAGCAAACTGCCAAAAAAAAAGAAAAAAAAAAAAAAAAAAAAAAAAAAAGCCATAACATTTTAACTTTTTGCTCTAGATACACTCTGCTGGGGTCTAAGGCACTAAGCATGTATCTGTTTCTTATCTTTGCTTTTTATCTGGCAGCCACGGGGAAAGCATTTACTCATGCAACCAATGCACTCAGAAAAGTTTTAAACAGACTTTCTGGCTTTCTGAAGAAAACAAAGACCTTGTCACGGATTATCGTTTCTGGTTATTGTCAGTAGAAATTTTTGGACAAAGAGGACTGTACGTGTGGCTGGGATTTCTTGGCCAGAGCCACACACGCAGACACCAGAAAGCCCATGCTGGGCAAGGGGGACATCCCGGTCCATGACACATCTGGAGGCTCTTGGACAAGGGTAGAAAATTCCCTAAATCTTTACAGAAAAAAATTCCGGACGGAAAAAGAGACATGATTTGTCTGAGAAAATAAAACTCGATGATAACTTATCGTAGAATTTTATGCAAAATAAAGAAAATTTGATGGAACCAGATCTTCCCTCTCACGCCATTCTGTGGCCTGTTGAAAGCTGTTTTCTCTCTGAAAAAAAATGTTCTTATATTATATCTGGGCCCAATGTATAATTTTTACATTACGACCGGGATCTTTGAAAGATCATCTGAAATAAGGTTGCAACGTAATCTCCCAGAAAGGATGGGAGTCTGCAAGGTCAGTGCATAAATGAGATGAGAGCACATAAGCAGCTAATGAAGCAAGCAAATATTAGTGAGAAAGAGAAGGAAATAAATTCCTGAAGGACCGAAACCGAAGCGTTGCCCGGCTGCACGGGCTCTGTACAAGCAGGGAGAAAACGTGGGTACGAGGTGGACCCCGGGGGCTCCTCGTCGGAGCAAGGCACCCCCAGGCCACGCGGAGCATCCCCCACGCCGGGGACGCGCCTGTCTCTTGGGGCATCCTGGAGAACCCCATCAGCAGCTTTTAGACACCTTTGAAATGATTTCGCTTTATACACGGAAAAATTGGCAGGGGGCAGCTCCTTGGCTTGTGCAAACGAGCTCCCAGGGACCCACCCAGGGCAGGACCCGCTCCCAGGACCGATAGCTGGAAAAGACGGTGCTGCCGGAGCCAACGTGGCATTAACGACGCTGAGCAGCTCCTGCGGCAGAGGCATTACCTGCCGCGGTAATTAGCGCAGGACAAGCACGTTGTCTTCCTGTAGGTGCAGTCGTTCTTCAAATGAGTAATTTATACGGGCACATTAAAGTATATCATGTGTAGTTTCTTACCTATCACCGCCTGGGGGGAGTAAACAAGCCTGGTTTACAAGGAAGTGCTACACAGACACCATGCGGTGGGCAGTGAAAAACAGATTTTTTTTAGATTTTCAGTCTTTAAATAGTTCTACAAGGCAGTGAAAACACCCTTGCAAAACCGAATCCCCTGCGCATCACACCCTCACGGTGCGTGGGGATACAGGAGTCGTGCTGGGAGATGTTTGGCAGCTGCTGGTGCTCGAAGGGAGTTTGCAAAACCCTGCAGATGTTTTGCTAGATGTTCACCCGGCACCGAGCGAGGATGTGCTGGAGCACACGCATGCTGGATGGGTTCACCCTGGCACTTTGCAGAAGTTTTATGCTCTCGTGTGCATCCTTTCCTCAAGGGATGCTCTAGGAGTGCTACTGGACCTGTTGCATCAGGCTTATGCTGCACAGTTAATTCCATATTTATTGTCTCACCTTCCAGTCATTCTTATGGTTGTTCAAAAAATCTGAGTCCCTGGCACATGATGCACAAAAGTCAAATTTGATCATCAGATTTTGAACCTATGATTTGGATCGACGTCTCGTTGTGAGTCTGTGATGTACGATGGCAGCTGTGGCTACAGTAGGAGGGGACCACGGACTCATAAAGTGTCCAGAAATTAATATGATGTGACTAGTCTCAGCCCTAGAGGGTAGAAGGAGGAAAAACAAACACTATTGCAACTCTATACCCCAATCATCTCAGTTATAGGGGGAAGACTGCTTTTCCTGCCAGCTCAGAAGGAAAAATGAGGCAGTACAAATGCCATGGCCAAAAGCAGGAGGACATGGAGAGCCAACATGGCAGAAGCCAAGTCACAGTAACTAGTGCATATAGTTCATATTACCCATTAAATCTACTTGCTGTCACGATACCCTCAGAGAGGTGTCACATTTTTTTCTACTGATGCACATTCAGCATGAGACCAATAGAACGAAGCAAAAATATTTCTTTTGATGAGCTTTCTGCTTTTCCAACCTCTTGGGAAACACGGCAATAAAGCTCCTTTAAGACGTTGCGATCTTGCATCACGTTGAAATGTCATGGACTACCACAAGACAAATATATCTTTTGTGCAATTTAAATAGCAATCAGGGAGCTATTTTTTCTGATTAATATACGGAAAGTTGGCGGTCACAGCAGGGGACTGATGAGGCTAATCCGTCAATGTCCTTGATAGTGGTACGCTTGATTGCTCTAAGCCAGTGGAAGTGCATAATGACGAGGAAAGGCCGTGATCAGAACCGGGGTGCGTCGTCCCTTCCGCTCGAGTCATTTGGATGTTTGCACCTCAGCTGACGCTACGTGCGATATTTGGATGGGCTCTCAAGAGGGCATTGCTAATGAAATTAGGAGCAGTCGAAGATATCTATGTTCACGGGAGATCAGACGCAGTCCAGAAACACGAAAGATGAAATTTAGGATACTTGCGTGTCTTTGGTAACGGCTCTCCGTATGAGCAGAGATGGACTTAAGGAACCTGAAAACATGACTATCTTTTAGATGAACTTGTCCCTTCAGTGCTTCTGCAGCAGGTACCTGCCACGGCCAAGCAACACATATTAAATGCATAAACTAATGTCTCCGCTGTCCTTTTATCAGGGAATTTGTACCCTGAGTGGGGAGCAGGAAAGGGGGTTGGAAGGGTTGCCGCTGGCCACCCTTCCCCCTTACGCTCTGTGGGACCAGATGCTGGTGGTCCCCGGAGGGTCCTGCCCAGCGCAGCCGAAGCTCTGCTGTTTGCCGGCTCAGCGGCTAGCTGTCACAAGAGAGGTTAAACACCAGCTGAGGGCCAAACTTGCATTTTCTTCTCCATCCTTTGAAGCCAGGCTCATCTCTGCCTGGGTTTCTCAGCGCTCGTAAAGGTATCGACAGCGTGAGCTATGGGTGTTTAACACGCGCAGGTAGGCAGGCAGGGAGCCTGCAATGCATCACACTGCAGTTGCCCACTGCATCCCTGCTGAGAAATGAGACATTTCGTGGCTTATTGAACACTGCAGATAGTCACAGCAGCTAAGACACAACCCCAAACTATTTAATTTTTTTTTTTTTTTTAATTTGTTACACGTTGAGAAACTCCCATTTTGCCACAGCCTACAAAGCCATACTTGCTTTCCTCCTCCCAAAACACCGCCGGCCTGGTGCTCTGAGCCGAGTTAAACAGCAAAGCCTCCCAGGCCCACAGAGCGGACTGCAGCACAGCCCTCCTCCTCCTCCTCCTGGGGCTCTCCCCACCCCCTGAAAGCCAAGCACCTCTTTGCGCCGGCAGCAGTTCAACAGCCCCATGTTTGCTAGCTGACCGCGCGCTGTTAGCGGTGGTTGTACCACTAATGGTGGCATCTTCCACGGAGGGCAGCTGGGGCAGGGTCTTCCCATTCAGCATTTCGGTTTGAGAGCTGTGCTCCTCTCCCCAGCGCTCGCAGGCTGGCCTGCCTGCCTGCTGGGGGGCTTCTCCGGGTGCAGCGCAGGGATCAGGGCCGGGTTTCCTGAAGGCAGCCTTTAGTGTCGCTGTACCAGCAATACGCACAATGGACACATCTGCGTTGCTTCCCAGAGGGTGGAGAGAAGGAGTCGTAACTAAAATAGAGCTATTGCTAATTTTCGCTCTTTATGGCGTAAAACTTTCCTTGACGACTAGCCTCAGTTCTGCTTTACCTTCTGACTCCAAAGGGCGGGTCAGGCGTGTCCAGATGATGCTCTCTTTTATGGACGGCGTAAACTAAAGAGGAGCAGCTGGCCTTGAACCATCTTCTCCACACATTGGTGTGACTCCGCCCTCCAGGTCACCTCCAAAGTACGTACATCAAAAGCTCCACTGAAGCGCTAAGGATTATTTCCCACTATATTAATTTTTATTCTAAATGCCGTAACCACGCAAATGCAGAAAGTCTTAGACCTAGAAAATGAACTGAAATGGCTTCAGCTGTGTCGGGTCGTGATGGCTACTGCCAAGGAAGAGAAGGTGCAGTCATGTCCCACAAGTGCTGGGAAAGCCTTGGGGTGGCACGGGGTCCGCTGTGGCACCCGGCCCGGGTCGGGGCAAGCATCCAGCACCGGTTTGCGCAGGCAGGGTGGGACGCCGGCTGCAGAAGGTCCGCACAAGCAGGGTGGGACGCCGGCTGCAGAAGATCACTCACCATCTGCTCATTTGCTGGCGTAGAGCAATTCAAAGGGAGCTACAAATTTGTAATGACCTGAATATTTCAATGCCGGCACATTTCTAATTAGTATGGGCTAATTTGCTTTCAGATCTTTTTCTCTCCTGTAAAGCTCAGCCTGCTTTGCAAGACAAACGATCATGATTTTTCTGAAATACCTTTCTTCCCCTTGGATTGCAAACCAGCCAGCCCTAGGGCTCAGCCTCCAGCAGGCTGCAACCCTGCCACCTTAAGATAGCTTCGGAAAACTGCAGGCTTTTGCTGGCAAAACCAGCCCTGAGACCCCGGCGTGCACTCCTCCGTCCCTTGTCCTCCACCCTCCGTCCTTCGTCTTCCAGCCTCTGTCCTCCACCCTCTGTCCTCTGCCCTCCACCCTTCGTCCTCCACCCTTCATCCTCCAGCTTCCACCCCCCCGCCTCTACCCTCCAGCTTCCACCCTTCACCCTCCACCCTCCATCTCCCAGTCTCCATCCTTCATCTTCCATCCTCCACCCTCCACCCTCCACCCTTCATCTTCCACCCTCCACCCTCCATCCTCCATCCTTCATCTTCCACCCTCCACCCTCTGTCTTCCACCCTTCATCTTCCACCCTCCACCCTCCATCCTCGCAGCTTTCCCGAAGCACAGAGCAGGAGGGCAAACCACATGTGGGGGAGGCCTCCTTCACACGTGTGATGCTGCGCACCCAGGACCTGTTACCTGCTGCAGATCCCGGCATGGGGTTGTTAGACTTGGCTTTCTGCTGCTGGAGGGAGATCTTTCCAAAAACACTCCAAAGAGAAAAATTTCTCTTCGTGCTGGAGGTGCATCCTTCCCAAATGCACCCAGCCCCTGTTCCCGCATGTCTGGCAGGCACTTTTCCTCCAGGACATTCAGTGGTGGCTGCGCTCGGTGGGGGGGACCAGGTCCTTTCAGTGCCAGCCCAGTACCAGCAGTGGGTAACACCACCTGCAACCACACTGCAAATCAGGACTCGATGGGACAGACTTGGTGTATGCAACCGGTCAGCTCAGACGCTGGGAGAGAAAAAAATGCAATTCCAGTGGCCCCATGGGCAGACAGGTGCCCCTTCCCAGTCCCCTGAGACTGCAGGAAAACCATCTCTCTTCAAACACTGCTGAGAGCAGGTAAAATGGATGGATTTTACCCCCCAGTCATGCACGGGCTGCTGCAGTGGCTGAGTGGACAGTCAGAAACTTGCTCAGACGTCACCAGTGTTTCTAGGCCCTTTGATAAATTAGTGGCCCACATCTTCATTTTATCCGTCAGCTTTAGTGTGGTGATCCTGATTATCCGCCGAACATCCAGCCTTATTTTCAGCTTATTTTGTAGGGGGAATAACAGTTCAAAGACAAGAAACAGAGTAGGACACAAGTGAATGAAACTTCTGCCCAGACGTTTCTCCATGGACAGGAGGAGGGAGGTGTCATCGCGCCACAGAGCTCCTCGTGGCCAGCACGGTCCTTGCTCCAAGCTCAACGCACTTGGGAATTACCAAACGTCCCTACACCAGGCCCCAGGAAGGGCCCCGGGCTGAGGACTCAGCCTCAGAAATACTGGTATGAAAACCAGAAATATAGGCAGAGCCAACAGGCAAAGCATGTGGCCGCATCCCAGGCAGCCCTGGGGAGGCTTGTGCTGCAGAGATACCGAAATCCTACCCATCCCCTCCTGCAGAGGCATTTCTCAGTGCTGCTTTTTTCCTCCTGTGCAGCTCGGAAGAACAATCCTTGTTGCATGAGCATCCCTGCACCAGGAGAAAGCACCCGCCAGCAGCATGGGAAGGAAAGCTTTTCCTCAAAAAACCCTGCTCACGTGTCCCCAGGCAGCTCACCTCCGCAGCTGGCAGTGTCCTCAGAGTTTAAAGCTGTAATATAAGAAACAGTTGTAATAGCTCTGTAGACCATAAATATGATCCTACAGAGCCACAATTAAGCATATGACCGATCAGAAAATACTTAATGCTTGCAACAGGTTTTCCTTCTCAGCTTCATTAGATAAAGAGATACTGGTGGGAAAATCCAGGGAGGCTGTTGCTGGAGTTCAACAAAAGGGCTAACGAGATGGCAAACAATGTTCCTTTTAGGCCCTGGGCTTCGGGAGTCCCAAATTCCCAACATTAGAGCTAACACATTTTCAATTACTTCCCAAGTCCCAGCCCTGAAGTCTGTTTACATTTTGGAGAGCAGCCAAGAGGTAGCTTAACCTCAGTAACAAATACGTGCTGAAACAGGACGCCTGCCCAGCGGGGCTGCCCCCCGGGTTATCGCTGGGGCTCCAGCCCTTGCCCCTGAGCTAACGGGGGGGACACGCTCGGCTCTTCCAACACCCAAACGTGGCTGGCTGTTCATCCCCGGCGGTGATAAATGCACGCACAGTCATGCAGCCCCCACCCCAGCCACCGAGTGCGGTGGTAGGAAGGATGCGGGGCACAAGGAAGCAATGCAGCAAGTCCTCCAGATCAAGCCATGTACCGGGGCAAGTAAGGGCTGACCAATGCCAAAATACAGCCGTGCTCGTCGGAAGTCCCTGCCTCTGCAGGGGAAGACAAGTTTGGGGTTGGGTTGGTTGGGTCTTTTTCTGTGAAAGGCGTGCAACCTGACTGCATTGAGAGCTAAGTTAGATGACCTTCACAATCACATCTTCTGCCTGACAGGAGGCTGTAGCGAGGTGGGGGTCGGTCTCTTCTCCCAAGTAACAAACGACAGGACAAGAGGAAACGGCCTCAAGTTGTGCCAGGGGTGGTTTAGATTGGAAATTAGGAAAAATTTCTTCACTGAAACGGCTGTCAAGCATTGGAACAGGCTGCCCAGGGAAGTGGTTGAGTCACCATCCCTGGAGGTAGTTAAAAGACGTGTAGACGTGGTGCTTAGGGATCTGGTTTAGTGGTGAACTTGGCAGTATGAGGCTCACGGTTGGACTCGATGACCTTAAAGGTCTTTTTCAAGCTAAGTGATTCTATGATTCCGTGATTCTCATATAAGGAAGAGGATGGAGATACTTCAGAAACAGAGGAAGAGAAAATCCGGTTTAAAATGAAAACAGAAAAGAGCTTCACGCATCTCACAATTCAAGCTGACGGAGTTCCTTCCAGTTCTTCCAATTTTCTTGTAGGTGTTAGAGGCAGGAAAGCTGTTTCTCACGAGTCTTATCAGATCCCCCAGACTTAAATAATGGTCACCACAACATTATTTTTTTCAATAGGTTTTGATGCCTCTGCAATTCATATTTCTTTCTGACACATGGAAGTTTATATGTTTTCAACAAAAAAAATTTATGCATTATCTTTGTGCAAAAGGAGTGCTCCAGCACTTAAGTACTGTGGCGATACACAGAGTCCAACCAGTCATTCAGTATTTTCCCCTGGGAGCTGGGGCCATGTTGCCCGTTGTTTTTTATACTTCACTGTAGTCTTGGCTGAGTTTGGTGCTGAAGTTTAAATATTTGCCAGTTTGTAGGAAAATGCAAAGTTTGTAGCTCTGTAGTTGCTGTGTGAGACTGTGAGTTTGCATCCCTACATTCGCCTGGATGTACTACCTGTCAGGGTACTTGCGGTGTAAAAAAGAGGCTTCTTCCAGACCTGGGTTACGTTTTGGCTTTTTCACTTATGTATTTTGCATGTATTGAATAAGGTATTTATTTGCTTTTGTCAGATGCTCTTGTCTTATTCGTTTTCCATCGGTGTTGCTCTGAGTGTTTTAAACTGTTTATAAATGAGAGGACTAAAAGGCTTATACATTTGATGCTCAAGGTCCTCATCAAAGATGTCAAGATATCTTCTCACATGTATTTTAAAAAAATCCAGTACATAGGAAGTATACAGGTACATTTCCAGAGTCTCAGGTGGAACTTGGCCAGAAAAAAGGTGCATTGTCGGCAGCCCAACACCATGCTGGGGCTGGACAACTCAGGATATGGTAAGGTGCAGTATGAAATACCTACCCCAGGACATGGGGCTGACACAGCAATCTGAAATCTCATACTTTAGAGAATGAGGTCATCTAATTCATCCCTGCTGTCAGTGCAGAATTGCTCCTTATACTTTTGAGTGCATCCTCCAGTGTACCATTAAATAATACAATTAATTGGGGCTGTAGGCAAATATATCATGGAGGCTGCTTTGGGATATCCAGAAGCCAGAACGATTTCTCCTGTCCCTCACATTTATTGATACGAGGCCAGTTTCTAACCAGTGGATCGAGGGGTGCCTCCTGTCCCACCAGCTCACCGTCAATGGAGATGGACACCGTCCAGTTTACAGCCCAGAACTGCATTTATGCCCCAGCTCATTTCAGATGTAAGACTTCTTTGGGGACCAAATCCTGCAAACAAGAGAAAGATTCCTGTTGTGATTCTTTCTTCCAGCATCACTTTATACCCATCCGCGAAGTCTAAGATGACCTTCAGTCTCTCTGAACTTTTCCCCGGGGAGCAAGATGAAGAGGCATTTGCATGCCTGACCCTTTTTTCCTGACATTTGCTGGCATGTGGATAGAGCTTCATTAGTTCTACGTTATTTATTTGATCTTATGATTTTTATCCTTGGCTTTGATTGCCCAATAACACTGGAAATTATTTTGAAGGCTACAAGGGGGTTCTTCATAAATAAGAAGCCTGCCACCTGACCCTCATTATTCTCTCGTTCATTCCGCAGCGCTTCGTTTTACATATGCAGAACATGAGTGAAAATACAAAGGGGGAAAAAAAACCACGAGAAACGATGTCACGCAGACAAACGCACACGCCTGTTTCAGCTTTCATGTACAGGAACGCTGGTAGCCCTTAGATGTCTACAGCAGCTTTGCATGCCAAGTTGTTACAGCACGCTGGTGCGATCAATAGCACCATTAATCATTTATATGCTGCCTTCTTCCATGTCCATTCCACAATTAAAAATTCAGAGAAAAAAAAAAACCCTGTAAAGTAAAAAAACAACCCAGAAGTGCGTGCGTTGAGAAGGTTTTGGTGGAGCTGGCAGCAGCTCTGCCTGCGACCATGCCGGGAATGGCACAGCCCGAGCGCGAGTGAACGACACATTAGTTCGCTAACGGCAGCAATTATCATGTATCACGCTTTTTAAGTATTATTATAAATGTTATTTAAAAGATGTGCTGTCCTCAGAATAGATCCCCATCTCCCACAGGAGACTGCTGGAAGCTGAGGGGAAATGCACCAAGCAGAAATGACTTTATTTAATAATCTCAAGATTTAATGACAGAGTGCAGTATGTGGAAGAAGGAAGGGCAGGGTCATGACACTAAAGCAAAAAGGATAAGAGTAAACAAGCCTGGGATCTTGTGGGAGAAACAAAGCCAAGGAAACATGGAAAATTTTGATGGGGACTTTTTCCAAATAAAACAAATCAAATGCTAAGTAAGTTCTTACTTAAATGCAAATCTCTCATCTGACAACTTCCGAATCAAAAGTCAATTAGAAAATAAAATGGCCTTTCAGGTTTTTAAGATGGGAACATCCCTGAGTTACAGGTATGGCACACAGACGCCACGAGCCCTGCCCGGCTGGCGAGCACTCCCAGGGAGCTGAACCAGCGGGGATGTACTAAGCGTGAGCAGCATTTCCAACAAGTAGTAATGAGAGAGAAAGGCAGGGTGAATGCCCTTTAACTAGTAAGATTCACAATCTGCGAAGGCTTAAATTACACCCGCCATAAAGCCGGGTGGGGGTAACACCTCATGTGGGGCTGCGGCTGTGATTTATGTTCCCTGATGCTGCCCCAGATGGAGCTTTGGGAAGGGTTTGGGGAAGGGCTGGGCTCTTGCTTTCCTCCTAGTCCGAAAAACTGGGAAGGAAAAATCATTTCAACTTCATTCGTTCCTTCATTGTCAATGTTAAATTGTATTTTTTTCCCATGAAAATGAAGTAGTTCCATCACGGCTCCTCGTTGGCATTTAAGATTAAAATAGGCAAATGAAATGCTGTGTTGAAACCAAGTATCAGAATGATGGACTTGGAAAATGCTAAAGTGAACTTTACAGGCTTCTTTTCAGCCCCCCAAAATATCTCCGTAAGTTACAGAAGACTTTGCAAATAACACTGATGGATCTGATTTTACATTTTCTCTGAGGAGGAAGTATTTGACCAACAGATTGCATACAGCTCCACTTAGGAAGATGCAAAGACTGGGGTTCAAAGGTGGATGAAAGTACTCTGTGTCACCGCAAAGCGGCTTCCTACACCTGCAAGGCAATAAAACGAGGGGAAAAAAGTCACATACAGGGAGAACCAAACATAACAAACACAAAATTCAGCCTCATGTTTTTTGCAGTGGAAATGGTTATGGCAACACTACCCGAGCTGCTGGATGGCTTGGCTTCAAAATGGAGAGAAGATGCTCCTGTGGAGCAGCGGAGGTCCCAGGCTGATGTTGTCCCCCGCAAGCACACTGACCTTTGCATCCCCACAACCTGCCTCCCTTCCCGAAACGCCTGCAGAGACATTCACTTTGCATATATGCAAACAACAATCAGTATTTTCCCTGCTGGAAACACCAGCTGCCTTTGCCTTTACTGCGCTTGGCAATAAATGTTTGCAAATAGCAGAAGCTGCAATAAAACGAACATCATACGAACAGCAACACTTCACAGCAAAGAATCAGTCATTAGAACTTCTGAGAAATTTGGATTAATTAATTTGAAACACGGTAAAAAGAGATATGAATGCAGTACGCTGCTATGAACCAAGACGGGCTGTTTTGCAGGATGGAGTAACACCATTTAGAGTAACGAGAGCAAGGCTGCTTGGAGGGAGAGAGTCTTGTTTACAAATATACCAAAGGTGGGATGGATTTGCATGGAGCTGTGATTTTACTGTCGCACTTTGGTTAGGAAAAGACTAACAACATCCAAGGGCACCATTCCCGGCTCAGGGCTTCAGCTGAACTGCTAAAACAGGAGCAAGAGGAGCAATTTTAGCTCCTGCTAAAATTATTATTATTTGCAATTGGCTGCGTTCAGTGTGGAGCTTTTAAACCCTATTTCCTATTGTTGCGAGGTCCCCGGCTGGGCTGTTTCAGATGCACAGCTGTATTGATCTGCCTGTAGCAACCCCCTCCCGCGGCTCTGCCGGACAAAAGGGCTCATTTCACGCCCAGCTGGATTTGCTTTGGGGAAGACATCCCTAAACGGGCTCCCTGGGGTCAGCCACGCACCACTCAAATGGTATTTCTGGGAAAATAAAATAATTTGCAATATATTTAGTGATTAAAACTGGGAAATAGCTATAATCTATCTTGGGCTTTTATTTTAAAAGGGGGGATTAAACAGTGTCGGAAACCCTACAGCAGTATTTAACACGAGGATAACTCCCACCCTCAGCCAGCCAGGGCAAACTGGAGGTCGGATGGGAGAAACACGGATCAGGTTCTTTGTCCATGTGAGCAACGCTGGGCAAGACACTTTGGAAACAATCGAATAACAGAAGTGATTTAATGTGCTTTCCTAGGAAAGAAACTAGCCCAGAGCTCGCCAGCCCGCACCCAGGGGGAGCCTGGCTAGCAAGGTGCGGATGGAGCGAGCCCACCTCCCGGCGCTGCAGCCCCCAGCACGTTATTGCCTCTTATCTTCAGCCAGGCTCGACACGCACTGCTGCAAATTTTAACAAATTCGCAGCCCTAAGGAAAGTTTTCCCGTTTGGGCGCATCGTTTCTGCTCCGACACCTGCTGCCTCACCCACAGGGCACACGTCTCTTTGCGCTAAAAACATACCCCGGCGAATGCAAGATAACGGTGGTCTCTGAAAAAATTTTGGCATTTTTTTGCTTCACACACAAAGCCCGTGTGTTAATTGAGCAAAGCTGTGAGTGCCCACGGTGGACCTTTGCCATGTCCATCCTTTGCAGCAGCCCACGTGGCCCCCGCGCAGCCCACCACCCGAGGTCGACTCACGGCATACAGTCGAGCAAAATGAAAACTCTTCCTGCAATTGTCAACAGAAAAATCAAAGCGGGAAAGACATTATCAGCACTGGCACAAATGAGAGATTATCGCATTTCTGCGGCAATAACCTGAAGATAAAGGCAAAAATTCAAAGCAAGCTGATAGTTTATGTTGCTGTAGGAGAACCAATGCTGAATAAATTCATCTTCAGCAATGACACATGAAGCCAGGCGTGACCTCCAGACTATCCGAGTGCTTACAACAACACAAGGACACTGATGAATTTGAAGCAGACATCACTTTGACATATGAGAAAATCCAATGGATTCTGATTACAATATCCCATGAAGCCATAATTAAGGCCTTTATGGCAACAAAGAAAATTGGATTACATTATTTCAGTGCTAAACAGCCAGAAGATTGCAGGAAAGCCAAAAGTATAGAGCGTAACAAGCCATAGACATCTCTGACAGAAAACAAAGACATGGGCAATTGCAGGATATTTTTAAGCGGTCTTGTGTTTTTCAAAATGATACAGGACAAACCCACGAGTGGCAGCGGAGGAAATCATACCCTCATTTTCTCCGGGTCTCTTCATGCTCCATTTTTCGTAAGTAATGCGCGTCATGTAAATCAAAGGAACTCTAAATGCAACCCACATGTATTCTCATTTCTTTCAGTGCCTTTGCATTAAGAACAAAGTTTTCCATCACTGCTTTATTTAAATGAATACACCGTCCATACCACAATGCAGGCGAGAAATGCTGAAAAACCCCGATACGCACCGCAACCACCTGAACGCTCCATATTTAAAACGCCGGACCAACTCTATAAGAACCAGAATCACCTAAATTAAAACCACAAGTGAAAAGCAGGCATGAGGCAGCTCTATCAAACTTTGCATTTTTTTAAAACCCTTTCCGTTGCATTAACAATAGAGTTCATGTGACAGGGAGGAGCATTTGAGAACCTGCCCATGTCTCTGCTGCCTTCCTCCATCAAGCACAGCAGTATCTGCTCCCTTCTCTCCATCATTTCGAAGAAGGTGGTTCATGGTCAGCAGTTCTCCTTTTCGGTTGCAATGGTCCAAAAGAGCAGTGATTTGGCTTTTGCCAAAATGTCCTGTCTATGTATGTCCTTGCTCTGAACGCAAATCCAAAACTCAGAGCAAAGCTCAGCCAAAACCGCTGATTTTCCTTGGTTTCTTGTCAAAGCCTTGTCAAACTTCACCAACATTTTGTCAAAAATTCCTCCCAACCCTTGTCAAAATGTTGGCTGATTTTAGTACCAGACATTGGATTACAAAACGATCTCAAAGTAGGCAAACTCTGTAAAACTGTACCGAGGCACCCTTTTTTACAACAAACCAACAGAGTAAGAAGTTATGTTTTATGTAATACGGTGTTACCACACTTCCAACCGGCTTTAAAAAAAACCACATTTTATTTTGCCGCCATGGTCCCTTGGCCCAGGTAACTGCCTTATCGCGTGGCCCCCATGCTCTGCATCCAGCTGTGCCTCCAGCTGTGCCCACTGAGGAACACGGATGTTGGAGGCACTGCAACATGTCCTCACCAGAGTTTGACTACAAATCTCAGATACCTAAAGTAAATAAAACTATGTATTCTCAAGCGAGAGAACAAAAATCATCTCACTCTTCAGTTATACGAAAGATTTACCGTGCACTTCACAAAACATGAATATAATTTGTTTTCATAAAAGGAAACCCACTGGGGAGTTAGCTTCATCTCGGCTCTCAATTCATCGTTTGTGGGTCATGTTTTGCTACGTTTCTCAGCTGATGGTATATCAGTCACATCCCATCAGATCACAGACAAAGGTGTTGGCGTTCTGTAATATAGCGTTTTCTAGTATTCTCCATCCTCTCATACTCTTTTGTAAAAAATATGAATGTGTCAAAGACTTCCCAGACTTATATTGATTTGCGACAGATCGTAAACGTTTCGTCTTCTTCACTTCTCTTCACTGAGCAAAAAGAGCTGTGAAAAATTTCGTTCTTACTTTGTTTTTTTCTCTAACAGAATTAGCAAATATCCAGGTTGGAAATAATATCTGAAACACCTTATCAAAAATACATTAATTTTATCAGATTATTTCAGTGGATGGCCCCATCACCATTCAGATTTCAAGGCGGACTTTATGTTGCTGTGTTCTTCATTTGCTTGCTTTTCTAAATGGGACTTGGACAAAGAAAGAGGTTGCATCCGTGTGGGGCAGGGGGAGAAAGTGTGCAAAACCTCCAAGGTGCCATCTCCTGTGCTCCCGCGGGACCCACTGGCATCTTGCAGCTCCTCCCCAGCACTACATCTCCCACGTCTTGGCAAAAATTATTTGAAAGTCTGTTCTTCCCACTTGTTTCCTTGTGTGGAGTATAAATTCAGAGATTAATCAAAATTAGCAGAAGAACAGTGTTTTGGGAGGAATGAAATGATATATGAATTCTGGCTGAATTTAGCAAATTCAGAAATGGCAAGATGATTCCTTGTCGTGGTTTAACCCCAGCCGGCAACTCAGCCCCGTGCAGCCACTCACTCACGTCCCCTCAGTGGGATGAGGAGAGAGTCGGAAGAGTAAAAGTGAGAAAACTCATGGGTTGAGATAAAGACAGCTTAATAGGGAAAGCAAAAGCCGCGCGCACAAGCAAAGCAAACCAAGGAATTCACTCGCCCCTTCCCACGGGCGGGCAGGCAGGCGCTCAGCCGTCCCCAGGACAGCCGGGCTCCATCACGTGTGACGGTGACCTGAGAAGACAAATGCCATCGCTCTGAATGTCTCCCCCTTCCTCCTCCTTCCCCCAGCTCTATGTGCTGAGCATGACGTCATATGGTCTGGAATATCCCTTGGGTCAGCTGGGGTCAGCTGTCCCAGCTGTGTCCCCTCCCAACTCCTTGTGTCCCCCCCAGCCTCCTCGCTGGTGGGGTGGGCTGGGGAGCAGAAAGGGCCTCGGCTCAGCGTGAGCACTGCTCAGCAGTAACGACAACATCTCTGTGTTATCAACACTGATTTTAACACAAATCAAAAGCATACCCCCATGCCAGCTACTATGAAGAAAATTAACTCTACCCCAGCCAAAACCAGCATATTCCTCCTGACGCTTCATTTCAAAATGGCAAAATCGATTCACCTGAGAAAGAAAAGAGGTTAAACAGCAAGATTAACTAACACCAGAATATCCCCCCTCCCCCCTGATTTCATCTAGGATATAATGAGAGGGTTTGGGTTGACCCTAAAGAAAAAAAAAATTTATTTATTTCATTTGAATCTACTTTCTCTCAGTTTGGCTATTATTATTTTTAAAAAAATCCATTATCCATCCAGCTTTACTTTGCTTTCAGTATGAGCAAACTTGAGTTACCTGGAAATCTAATTTCTTTAAACATTCGCAAGTCAGGAATTTTTATGGTATAGCAAAATTTTGGGGCGCAAAAACTCCCCCTAAAACCACCAACGACAGAAAAACAAAGCATGACCAGAAGCACTGATTTGGAAGCCAAATAGCTTTGGGAAAATTGCATATGACATCAAATGAGAAGTAATGTCAGGATATCAAATGTGTACCGCAAGCTATATTGCAGTCAATTAAAAAAAAACCCCAATCTACTCTGGGCTTATTGGATTGCTGAAAAATGTCAGAGCTGAAGTTGCTGGATACGTACACGGCGCATGTTAAAGTGTGTCGAAAAAACCAGCCTTGTGTGTTGATGAGCCATAACAGTATCTTCTTTAATATCTATAAAATGAAGTAATAGGTATTTTTCTCTTTTCCTCTTCCAGTATGTGGCCTGTTCAGTCCTGCAGAGGCTTCCCGCTGGGGAGCAGGGATGCCGCACCAGCAGCCGAGGCTCATTCCCTGCAGGGGCCAGGCGGGTGCTTGGGACGATGAGCAGTGACCATCAGCAGCATTTACACCCTCTCAGGGCACGCGGTTGCTGCCTAGTTCATAGTACCAGGGCCCGAGGTGGGCAGTAGACCCACAGCCTCTGGGAAGCCTTCTGGTCACCAGCCACTGCCAGATACGGGACATCCTGGGCACCCAGCGTCTAGCCGAAGAGCTCTTCCAGGGATCTAACACCACCAGAGGTTTCCCTAACACTAAATACCTCCTCCATTAGATATTTAACCCGGCCTGTAGTCCCTGACTCAGCCCATTTTGGTTACTGGTTAATGCCTTTGTTAGTGGTCACCGTCATTGAGCACATCCCTCCCTGGCAGCCTCCTCCACACTGGCCACGTGGTGCGCGGGGACCGGAAGACCTGACAACAGAATCACAAATTTCTTCTACCGCTCCATGTTTTAATTTTCCACCCGATGCTCATCCCTGTTTTCAGGCCCCATCTCATTTACCCCCCGCCGCCTACCCCGACCCCATCTGCCGAGCAGCGCTGCACGCACAACGCCCACCTCCAGAACGGCCAGCTTCCCGCAGGACAGCCCGCCCTGCCCTGCCAAATCCCAGATAAGGGTTTCCCAAGGAGAAGGAAGGTAATTGCCATCACTTTATGATTCATTTAATTACCTTGTGTTATGAGGATGATTATATTTGATTCACACAAAAGTGACTCAGATTACACACAGAATTATTAACTGATAAAAAGATAATACATTCTCTGTAATTAGATTTTTTATTTTTTTTTTTATTCTCAACCAATATTCTGCTCTCAGGAAGAACTGCAACAAGCTGAATCTTAATGATAGTCATTCCGGGCAGGAAGATTGCGACTGCCCCATTCTCTTACACATGGACCCAAAACGAAGGTCTCTGAAAGCCTGAACAACAGAGATAGGAACGATTCAAAGCAAAGAGCAGCCTTCTCCCATGCTTCCATGAAGCTTTCTGGGCAAGGGGGCTGCGGGGAGGAGGATGCTCAGAGAGAGGGCAGTCGCGCTCTCTTGGCAAATTATTTTTCTTTCTATCTCGGAACGCTTTCAGGAATCCCTCTGGGTACAGCTGAAACCCTTTCAAGCTAGCAAAAGATCAGTTTGACTGTTACTGCCTCAGTTAATCAGTGTGGTTATTCCCCATCCCAGGCTGCCTTTCAAGACAGTATCGGAGAGCTCTGCTTCGCCGGAGTGCTTATCCGCACACATGCAAATTATATGCCAAAAAGACATAAGATGATGTAAAATCAAGACTTTTAAGCTTTTTCATAACATAGGTTGCATCTTCAGAGGGAGCCTGTTTTATATTCTATCCGCCATCCCTCTGGCAGGTGAGTAATATCCCTCCGGCAGCCGGAGCAATTGCTTCCATGGAAGAGCAATATTAGGAAAGTACTGATGCATTTTATCGACTTGCAAAAGTTTGGCCTAAGTGAGAGAAGTCGACAAGAGGTTGCCAGACGCGTTGCGTTAGCACAGACTGCAGAAATCTCCTGTAAAGTAAAGAAGGGGTGATCTTTTTAGAGGCGCACCCTTTACATCGTGCGTTAGCACCAGCAGTGTATGCACGAGAACGGACCCAAAATGTGCATTACAGACCACAACGTGAAAGAGGAAAAGGGTCAGATGGAATTTAAAATGAGATGGCATACCTATGGAAATGGAAGAAAATGAAGCTAAAAATTACCTTGCAGGTTTATTAAACTTCCCCGTGATTTTGGCCCACAAAAGGATTTGGATTCGATTTCAAGCTGATGGCATTCACTAGCGATACAAACAACAGGATGGAGTTACCCTGCTATATTCCCACCAAACAGCTACCCTAAGACCGTACATTTCTATTTTGTTTCCAAATCCTACTATACAGCATGCGGCAATTTCTGGCTCATGCTGTAGCAAGAGATACAGGGCAGGAATTGCACTCCCTTAATCTGCCAAATGACAAAAGAGTCGCTCCACAAGAGTATGCTGAGAAATATGGGCAGATCACAGGCTTTAGGCAGCAACATGGGTTTAATTTGGTGCACTGTTGTACAATCATGGTACTGGCATAAAAAGACATCTGTATCGTTCAGGTGTACCTCGCTGGGAAGCAAATGACATCATTTTCTCTTCCCTGTCAGTGCACACGCTTTGCCCAAGCATCACTTTCCTCAGTTACAGAGGAGAGCCACCCGCCTGCCAGCTAAAATGGGAAAATGAGAAAAGAAAACCTGAGCAGCCATTACCTGGTGTGGCAGCAGCAGGTTGTACCTACATCCCGGAGAGAGGATGCAGGCGCTGACCGTCAGACCTGTGCAGCTGAGCTGTGGTACACAGCAGCAGCATCAAAATTCATTTTTATAAAAATACAAAATCTGAAAGCAACTTAAACACTATTACAGATACAACATTGCCATGCTTACAAAAAACCACAATAATTCCAGTTGCCAAAGCCTCTAGGCAGGACATCAGGCCTTAGGGCTGTGGAGTTTTCTCCAACGTACACCTACAAAGCCAAGCCAGCAAGGCAGGCTGTCTGCAGGACTGAAGGCTCAGAACAAATTGAAAATCACTAATGGAATATTGTGCAGTTTGTTCATATTAGGAGCAGTCAAAAATCATACATAATGTAAGGATGTACATGCAACAGCAGGCTCACGCGAGATAATTTAACCATGAGGAAATGGTCTTTGAAGTGGTCCCTGATGAGATTTTGCTTGTTCCTAAGAGAATCCAGATGTATTCCAGAACAGCATTTTAAAACCACTTTCTAAAATTACACCCCCTCCCAGTCATTACGGTGCATTATGGTGACACTCTGCAGTTGGGATTTTATGGGGAAAATTACTTCCGAGTTGTATTTTTCTGTTAAATGCTCCCCCTCCAGTACCTGAACCCCCACTTTGATGACTGCAGGCATTTCATTACCCGACATACACATTCCCCGGGCTTTGCATTTTGCAGAAGATACATCGTGGGCCATCTGTTTTCCCTGGGAAGCTCATTAAAGGCTATTAATCTTGACTTCATGGGGGTTACGGTACAGTAACTGAGAGTAGAAGTTGGCCTGAACAGTCATGGTTTCACCCCAAAATGTTAACTCGTGGCTTTTACAGCTGCAGAGCGGAGCAAACCAAGGGGAACCAGGCACCCTTCCTCTGTCGGCCGCTCCATGAGAAGGGAAATTAAGTGCATCATTACAAGGGCTCCCAGATTTTGCACTTTGCACTTTAGTGGGGATCTTGCTGCGAAGCCACAGAGCAGACAGCTCAGGAGGTTTGCAAGCCAGGAATATGTAATTTTAAGATTTGTTCTTTACGTTGCTTTGTCTCAAATGCAATAGAAGCAATGTGTTGGAGGCACCAGCTGGCTCGGACTGTGTAGGTCAAGGATGCTGCAGCTAAAACAGAGAGATAACCAAACAGCCACAGAGCCCGAATTACACTGGTCCAGGCTATAATTGGGTTCCTTATTGGTATCTTAAGGGAGATACAAACACAGACTCCTTGTACATATGTGGGGGGTTGATCCTGGCTGGATGCCAGGTGCCCACCAAAGCCTCTCTGTCACTCCCCACCTCAGCTGGACAGGGGAGGGAAAATATAACGCAAGGCTCATGGGTCGAGACAAGGACAGGGAGAGGTCACTCACCAATTACCGTCATGGGCAAAGCAGACTCCACTTGGGGAAATCATTTTAATTTATTACCAATCAAACCAGAGTAGGATAATGAGAAATAAAACCGAATCTTCAAAACACCTTCCCTCCACCACTCCCTTCTTCCCAGGCACAGCTTCACTCCCGATTTTCCCTACCTCCTCCCCCACAGCAGCGCAGGGGGACGGGGAATGGGGGTTGGGGTCAGTCCCTCACACCTTGTCTCTGCCGCTCCTTCCTCCTCAG
>JAVKLA010000001.1:51590478-51603850 GCA_034782735.1 Sagittarius serpentarius | reverse complement strand
CTGCTCCGGCGCCTGGAGCACCTCCTGCCCCTCCTGCTGCGCTGACCTGGGGGGCTGCGGAGATGTTTCTCTTACATCTCACTCCTCTCTTCCCTGGCTGCAGTTGTGCAGGTTTTGGTTTTGGTTTTGTTTTTTTCCCCTTCTTAAATCCGTTCCCCCAGAGGCGCTGCCACGTTCGCTGATGGGCTCGGCCTTGGCCCGCGGCGGGTCCGTCTTGGAGCCGGCTGGCATTGGCTCTGTCGGACACGGGGGAAGCTTCCGGCAGCTTCTCACAGAAGCCACCCCTGTCGCCCCCCCATTACCAAAACCTTGCCATGCAAACCCAATACCACGTACAATTAAGACCTGCAACCTTGCCCTAGCAGGGCTAAGAGAGCCTTGCTGTCACCCCTGTGACTGCAATGACAGCATCTACCAGCCCTGCAGACCCTCTCCCCACCGAAGCAGCCGTGGCAGGTCCTTCCCATGGGATCTGCAAGAGAGGGGAAGCGCCAGGCATCCACATTTCCCATCAGGATAGGGGTCACAAGACCTCTTTTTCTTCCCTTTTCTTTTTTTTTTTTAGAGATTTGACCTTCAGAAGGAAATTTATGGGCAGCCCTAACAATAACCCACTTCCCCCATCTGTGTTAAGTGCTGGGGAAAGCTATCAGGCAAAGAAAATTGATTCTTTTTCAGAGACAGACACAGACCCAGAGAGGGATTTTATTTCCCTGTAAGGTTATTATATTCAATGTTAACATTATTTAAAGGGTTTTGAATGGAGCTGTACTCCACAACACCTCATTATGGAGTAAAATCATCTTAATGATTATGCTCTGCCAATACCCACTGCTTTATGGGGTGCTTTCATTACCGTTAGAGATGCTCTCCACCTGGGAGTGACACGCATCTATCACAGCAGCCTGGCGAGGATGGGAAAGAAAAGGAAACCATCACTGTGCAATAATTGTTAGCGTTTCTGTCTGCAAAATCCCCAAAGTTGTAACAATTGAGTTCAAACACGTGGGATTTTGCATTTTCCTGCAGTGCTTTTTAGCACTAGAAGCCTTCAGAGAGTTTCATACATTTAACATAGGTTCTGTGCTTAATCTATTTGTACTGGCTGTTTCCTTTCCATACGGAAACTGTCAGGAGTTTAAAATAATCTGAAATACGGTCATTTATTTCCACACTGCACTACTAAGCGTATGAAGAGCACTTATCACCCAGTAACACACCTGCAGCGCCGGCACCTTTGCATTTGTGGAACTAAACACATTTATGCAAGTGACTAAGTAACACGGACTCGTACAGCTTTTCTTAGGCTTAGCCAGGAAAGCTGTTCCAATTCTTTTTCCCCCCCTGGAAAAGTCTTCCAAGAAAATGAAATGACTTTGGGTTTTATAAAAGTAGTGTCCGGAAATGTTTGCATTTTCAGTGAAAACCCCAAATCCTCTGACCAAACAATGCAAATAACCAAAATGTAAGAGACTGGGAAAAGATGCTTTGACAAAATGCAGGATTCTTTATTAAATGTGGTGTTGGACCAAAATCACCCGCAGCAATACGTCTCCCCGGCAGGAAGGTGTGAAGGGGTATTTACTATTAACGTTTGCACTTTGTAAAACTGTTAGAGGAAAAATTATCTCCCACTTCTGGAGCCAAGAATACAAGGTGCTGGTAGCCTGAAAAGGCTCGTTGTTCACTCAAAGAACAATGTTAAATGCATTTTTATAGCAAAAGACTTAAGCTCAATAGATTAATCTTCTCATGAAGGAAAAGATTGACAGGTGACTTGGCCATAATATCTAGCGTATCTAATACACGGCACTCTGCAGTCTAACAGGAGAGTGCTCTGCAGCTTAGCAGGCAACGTTATCAAAAGTTACCATAGCTGGAAGTTGAAATTTAGTCTGGTACCACTTAAATTAGACGGATTCATTTCTGACCTTACGTGCACTTAATAAAGGGAGCAATTTACCCAGGACTGTGGTGCACGCTATGCAGCATGAATCAGGCACTAGGTCTCCGTCAGCCTTCGCAAGGGCTTGTGCCAGTGTCCTCTTCCCTCCCCAGCCCTTCTAGAAGCAACGAAGCCCTGGCTTTCTCAGCTTTTTCCTATTAACTGAATCCTATTTAATGCAAGCATGCCTATATTTACAATGAACAGGGGAAACATTTCTGCACAGGTACTCAGTGGAAATAGAGTTCTAAGTTGCATTGCAACTCCCTTGCAAAGTTGTTTTACAGCCCTCAGAAGGAATAAATCCAGCGCACCGTGACCTTACAGCAGCCTTGGCAGGTCGCACCCACCCGCAGACTTGCAGCAGTGGGGGATGCCCCATTCCCAGGCCCCAAAACCCGGCACTTTCCCTCCCCCCGGGCTTTGTGTCCCCGCCAGCAGGGGTGGAAAGAAACGGCTCCAATTCCGATGTGTTCCTACAGACAAATAGAGATTTCTGAACTCTTTTTTTTCCTCCCAGTCTGCTATTTGTGTGATTAATGGAAGGAGAGAAAAACTGGGTAAGGAGAGGAGAGAGGCGTCCTGCTCCTCCGAGCTGCGGCTCTCCGGCCAGCAGCTCACCCCTCCGATCAGAGATGGATGAGGTTGCTGCACGCTGGGAAGAGGAGCCAACGGGCCGAGCTGAAATCCCATTCCAAACCGGTGTTTAATATTTATAGCTGGGTTAAAGCACCAGGAGGCTAAATCACACATGGGTTTTGAATTACTTGCGAGTTTTCCCCACTCTGTCCTCTCCACCTCCATCAGCAGCAGCGGTACCTCCCTATGGAGGCATCCCAGCTACTCACCCAGCCAGCTCTGCAGACAGAAAGCAATTTGCCAGTAAATGTATGCATTAACCAGAAAATCCCCCCGGGCAAAATTCCTACATGAGGCTCAATGAGCCGCAGATACCTTAACGGAGTCTCCAAGCCCTCCAACAACTGGGTTTTAATAACTTTAATAACCCCAGTACTGTGAGCTAAAGTTAAAGATTAGGTTCATAGTTTTTATTGTACTTATTTGGGTGCAGGAGTGTTCTGAATAGCCTAAGAGCGGCTTTAGTTGTTTTCCTTGTCAGCATGTTGGCCCTGGGCTTTGCAGTTTGATGGTCAACTCAATGGCTTCATTTTAACAATTTTTTTCTTCCCTAACTGCTTTAGTTTTCAAAGTAGTCCCAAACTGCAAACTGGAAGAAAGAGAAATGTGGGGGGTTTATGGGCATTTAAAGTTCACAAAGAGAAAAGTCCCCTCTGACGAACACTAGCAGGTACACCGTAGGTATGAGTAGAAAACCATTTGCAGTATCTCCTTCTGCAGTGGTCCCCATCGCCCTGCACCGCTCTGAGGGAAGCAGCGTCCAGACAGCCGGCACTTAGCGAGACCTCGGCAGCATTTATGAACTGCTGGCAGCAGCCTCCACACTTGTTAATGCCTCTTCATTCGCAAATCTAACAGCTGGAGATGCTGGCCCCGCTGCGTATGGGAGATGTGGGACTTTGGCCCCATCGCTGATGGAAGATGCCCAACCTCACCAGCACACGGCAGCCAGCTCAGCACTGGCATTTTGTGCCGGGGGAACAGAGCGGCATGGACAACGCTGCTGCGGCTGCTGCTGCAGGTCACTGTCTGCAGCGGTGCTTCCTCTGGTGTAGCTGCGCTTGCGCAAGAAACTCGTTGCATACAGAAGACTTTTTTCTTCCAAGCCCGTTTCTAGCACAGCAGTATTGCCATTACGCCCACGAACAGAATCATAGAACGGTTCGGGTTGGGAGAGACCACCAAAGGCCACCCAGTCCAACCCCCCTGCGGTGAGCAGGGACACCTTCAACTAGATCAGGTCGCTCAGAGCCCCGTCCAGCCTGGCCTTGAATGTTCCCAGGGATGGGGCGTCTACAACCTCATCCAATCTACAAATGTTACCCGTTTCAAAGGAATTCTATCATGCGTCTATGCGGCACGCAGAAACAGGCAAAGCAAAAGTAAAACTGGAAATTATCTCTTTTCTAACATGAACATGTTGAGTCACAAGTTAATTAACGGTAAGTTACATGAGAAAACTCTGTAATGAGTCTCCAGCTCTCCGAGTCAGACGCCCACAGGTTGGAGGAGGGAAGAAAGAGGGGGAGAACGGCTTGGAAAAGGATGCCCTGAGGAGCAGAACCAGGAGTGAGTGGCCATCCATAATGGCCATATAATGTGGTCATATAATTCCCAAAAAGGATTTATACAGAGCATGATGAGAGATGTCAATGCTTAAAAAAAAAAAAAAAAAAAAGAAACAAAATGCCAGAACTCTACAAGCAACAATTTGCCAGAAAAAGCGAAACAGCTGAGAAGGAGTAATCTGATCCACATTTTTTCCCCATTTTCTTCATTAATTTTAAATACCAAAACTTACAGGAAGGCAAGCCCTAAAAAAAAGAAAGATTAACTCTTTCTTTTCTATATGAAAAAAGAAGTATAGATTTTTCTAGTGATGTCTCCCTTTCATTTGAGAGGACCAGACCAGAGACAGCAGGCTGCTGAAGAAGTAGGCACTCATGACAAGGTGGCTGAAGCTGAGAGCTATGCCAGCTTAAATCCCATCAGGGGCTCCAGCCCAACACAGGCATGTGCCTCTGGATGGGGAGATTTGGGACGAGTCTCAAAATCACTGGGCGGTTCTGCTTTCCCTTCGTAGGGTGGCTAAGAGGGCAATGGACAGCTTTCCCTCCCATCGCAGATATCTGGACCAGATGGTCTTCCTGAGATCTGTTCTTTGCCTCTGAAAAAGAGTAATCTTCTGAAAAGTGATTTATTCACAAGCCAACCTGTGAGACAGTCTCCGGTGCCATTGGCCTCTGGTTTGGTCTGGGATTGAGTGCAGAACCTGTCCTTTATCCGCTCGCCATCCTCCTTTCCTTTTCCCTATCTCTCCTCCATACATAGCCACTGGGTCATTGCAGTTTGATTAGTAACATCCTAAATTATTGGGGTTTATCCCGTTCTGCATTTCTGACAGGTGCTGGGATAGCCAGTCCTGGAGGACTTGCCACCTTTCGCAGCAAATCTGGTATGAAACAAGGATGTAATCCATTAGTGAAAACACCTTGCAACAAAGATAAGGACACCTGGACCACAGTGGAACCAGTCACCCTGCTGTGGCACCAAGTGACAGCTGTCAGGAGTATTAGAAATGCCTCAAAAGCACCAAATCCACTGGGTGCACCAAGTCCTGCAGCCTCCACCCCACAGACAGGAGATCCAGGTCCCTCTCCAGCCAGGCAGACATGCAATGTCCAAACTTAAAAGGGTATCACCAAGGGGAAAAAAAATCCTGAAATTCTTATTGCCAAGAAGCTGCTGTTTCACTGGCAATCTGTAGGGGCATTTCTCTTTCCAGCTTTAACCCCAACAGGGCACCTCCTTACCCTGTACTTCTTGTGCAGGAGGATGGTCATGAAGACGAGACCCAAATGGCTCAGACAGCAGCAAGCAGACATCTTTCATCTCCCCAACAAGCCCTGGCCAGTCCCTGTGTCCCCAAACTGTTGAACCTTTGACCTGAATGACCATTTTATCTCCGTAAAGGTACAGTGCTCGGAACCTATCTAAGTTTCTATTCCAGCTGAAATCAGGTTGGTTAGGAGAAACCTGGGACACCACAGTCCTCACCCTGCAGCCTCCTCCCTTTACAGCTGGTGGCAATGCTCTGACTGAAGCCACGGTCACACAAGTCACTTTTTGCTTAAAATTCAGAAGTCATTTCCCAAATACGAACTGAAGCTTTTTGAGTCCCTATTTCCATGTCCCTCGATTTGAAAGTGAGGAGGGGGGTGAGCAGCGAGGACCCGGTCATGCTCTCACTGAAACACCTACTCCTGCGTGCTCCGGCCTTCATCTGACGTTTCACTTTTTCCCACTAGCGAAACCATGACGAGAAAAAGGCAGGGAAGAACAATTCCTGTTCAGTATCTGTTTCCATAGAAACCCTGAAATTAAGAGAGGGAGAAGACCTCTAACATCACCCAGTCCACACGCCTGCCAGCGCAGCAGTGAGCACCAGACCCAGAGTTTCGAGACCCGCTCACACCTCAGCCGCCAAAACGCACCTCCGTGGAAATTTTACAGACTTACTGACAACGCTGCCTTGAGAGCCATCCCAAACAGAGTCACACATTGCTGTGATTTAACCAGGGAGCAAACGCTTCACGTGACCACCTCCCAGGGGTACTCCTCCGGCTGTGAGGAAGCAGTGACGGGCACGAGACACCCTCACGCTCGGCTCTTGCCTTAGGAGCTTACATATATATTTAACTGACAAGATGCATACAAATCACTTGCTGAGCAAGGCGAACATGGGAGTTGTTTGGACAGGGTTAGCAGGTTTGCAGTATCCAGATGGAACACACAGCTCCTCCAAGAATGTGAATATCATCTTTTTTTTTTTTTTTTGAGCAAATTAATACGGGCCACGAGCCAGACTGTGTCAAGAGGAACGCTCACATAAGGGAAGCAACCACACTGTGGCCCTTTGTCCTAATAAACCACCCTTGTACTTCCCATTGCTGCTGGTTTTAGAGCTAGAGCAGACGGACAAAGCAGGTTACCAGCCTGCTATCTGACACCAAGGTCCAGGGATACCCCTGATGATGATGTGTACTCCACCGACGGCTAGGAAGGAAGAATTTCATCTTCTCCTTTGCCTATCATGTGAACGCTTGGAAATGAAAACATATGTGCCAAGAAATCCCCAAAGCATTAATGAAAACTGGATGCTACTTCTTGTTACTTTCTAAATTTGACACATAACAGGAGCACCAAAAAATGTGCAAAGGAATGTTCTTCCCCCCTCCACTAAACAACAAGCTTTTCCCTGGTAGTTTGCAATGCCGTCTCTGTTCCATAAAAACACAATAAAAATCACAGTGAGAAACACTAGAAGAGATTGACAGAGTCAAATAGGAACAAAATATAAAACCAAAAGCATCAAGAGTAAGCTCTTAAGTCTCTTCTTCCTAATCTTCCCAATGATCTTCTCCGCTGTTCTGTTTTATTACCTCTCAGAAGGGTTTTAGCTTTAATATATATTGGAATTACTGGGGAAAGGAAACATTTTAAACATTTAGGCATCCTAACTCTTTCAAGAGAGGTTTCCTAACCTTTAATCCTCCTTCCTCCACCCGCGAGCCATGCAATATGCAAGGCAAAAGGTCAGTAATGTGGACGAAGGCAATAGTCTGATTCTAACCCACTTTTCTTCTACCCAGGCTATCTGCAGTCAGTGCACAAACGCACATCACTAACTTTTACTACTGCTCAGGGCTGATGCGCTCAGTTTAAATACTGGCAAGCATTTAAACCACTCGACCTCCATGCACGGCCAAGCAGAGGAGCTCGTGGGCTTACCTGGGGCAGCTGTAAGGGATGGAGAGGGGCATGGCTGGCAGACTGCGGAGTTGGGTCCTCTCCCCACGAGCTCACGGTTGGCCAGTGAGGTCCTTCGCTGATGCGAACCGGTTCTGCTCCTTCTACCTGCACCCTGGGGTCTTTTTAGGGGTGATCGGTCTATCTATGATCAGCTCTGCCCTGCCGTCCCCACCGCCAGAGCTTTTGGCCAGGCTCATTAGGGGCAACGGCTGTCACGAACATAATGATGGATGTGGGGTCTTTGCTGAGATGCCTGCCACGGCCCCCGTCACTGCTGTGCACCAAAATGTTTCATCTCTGTTTTGGGATGGTTCCTGGCATGCATTTTCTAAAGCAAACATCAGCAGCAAAATCAGCTCCAGACCTTTAAAGGCTGGGCAGCTCGACAGAAATGCTTAGCGCTGCCACGATAAATATTCGCAAGGCACCCCAGGGAGCAGTGCTTTCATTTCCTCTGCCCTCTCGCTGATGGGGTGACAGTCCTGCCCTGCACGAGTTACGGACACTTTGCCTACATCATCGGGAAGACCGGAGGGACAGGCAAGCTCGAAACGAGACTGCCAGGCAATAACGGGCTACGAAAGAGACATGCATACACTACAGCCACCCTGCCTCCGTGACCTTTCAAAATACATTCGCTTTATCAGTTCCATAATATCCCCTTGTGCCCACACTTACAAGAAATTTCATTTTCTCCACAAGTCACTGCGCTCCCAAAAGCTCTCAAAGGAACAGCACAGACGTGTGAAATAGGCGCAGCCGCTGGTGTACACGGGGACACAGCAGCACAACCCACCAGCCGAAGGCAGCTTGCCAAAAAGCTTCTTCCTGGTGAAAAAGGGAACACAATGGAACAGGATAAAGTTTTACAAGAGATTCAGCCCTTCTGATGGTTTTCCACACCAAACTGATCTACCCAACTAAATATTTGGCCCCAAACCATTCTTCCCTCAAACTGATTCACTCTAAAACTTGTTTTATTTAAGGCAGAATGGACTGGCAAAGGCTGGCAAGTGGATCACAATTCTCCCTCCTCCATTCTCTCGAGCTATACATTGCTGTATACGTTGATCAGAACAGGCTGCGAGCAGCTGAGCTGGGTTTGCTCCCAGGAGATGCTGCAGATGAGTTTCAGCATGATGAAACTGTGATCTTACCATGACCTAATGGGACTTCTTTGTCCGACTATGGAGAAGCCTTTAATGAGCTCATAGCTCGTATGGTTTGTCACCATAGTTGGAGATGAGCAACTTTGGAACAGTTGTAGGGAGATGAATCAAGATGCAAGTTTGAATATTCAAGTACACAGAGATATGCTTGATGACGCCTTTTGTTAGACACCCCAGTCACTGATTTATACTCGCTGTCAAATGGAAGCTAAAGATAGCATTTGGAAGACAGCATAAAATGTTGGGTCTGCTGTACGGAGCTCAAATAAAACTCTATGTTAAAGTAAACTGTATGCACGTTGCTGTGTCTCTGGGTCACATGTAGTTCTTCTACAGGTTTGGAACAAATATTAATTCGACTCCAGCTAAACAGTACTTCAGCCAAAGCTGTGGCTGTCAAAGTTGTGCATCAACAGCGGCCTTAGCCCGTTTGGGCAGTAATTGGAGATGTAACTAAAGATTCAGCAGGAAATCGGTAATGTGGACCAGGAATGATCCCTTCCAAAGTAGTGTCCCCACTAGACCCATTTCTCCTGATCAGTATTTATCCAAGAGGAAAACAGGATCAATTGATCATTTACACCACTGACTTTCCTTTTTTCAGCAGTATTAAAGATACTGAGAAATAAAAATGCAAAATGATCTGTACTAAGCAAGCTTTTGGCTGTGCTTTGCAGGCTTAAATTGGAAATGTAGCATGTGAACCCATAGCATTTCACGGTTTCATCATACGAGCAGGGCATTTCAGCTAACTAGTCTCCGTTTGATCATCTTAGTCTCACCTGTTCATATCATAACTTTTGAAGAGGATGTCTGATGTTTTCTTCTGAAGTTCATGTAAGGAAGTGAAGAGCCTTTATTTTAGGTTACCTTTAGAAAGGAGGAGTTTGACACATGCAAAATGTAGTATTCAGTCGTTTGTTTTAGTCATTTCAACATGAGAAAAGGAATCTCTCAGTGAGAAGTTAGTAGGTTATTTGTTATTCCTAAACTGGTAAAAGAGAATATTAAACCTACCAGGAACGTGTTCTGGAAATTATACTATTTCTTACTCTTTCTAAAGCATACAGAGGTGTTGTGTCATGGAATTAGGCCAAAAATGCATTAACAATTTTGCATTAACAAAATCGGAAATTAGGACAAGAGTTTGGTTACAGAAATACGTAGTAGCACCGAACCAGATTTGTCAGCAGAAGCATTTTGCTCTCAACAACAAAGATGCTCTCCTAGTTAATAGGTTTAGCTCTAGATACATCACAAGGCAAAATGCAGTAACTCCAATGATTAGCAGTTCATCTCATTGTCTCTACCCAAGGCTGCTCTACAGTAACAATTTTACCCCCAAAGTACCAGACCGATGTCAGGGAGCCTGGACAGAGAGACTTCACACATGGATTCTGTCTCACTCAGTGCCTCATGATAAGAAATATTTTGGCAATTACTAACATGCAACGTATCTTAATGTCTATTTTTTATTCCAGTTTTCACTAAAGGCATTGGAAGGTCTTCTATTGACTTTAATGGGCTCTGAATGTGGGTAACAGAAAACCTGATGAGACTTTGCAAGAAGGTTTTCTGAACTGATCCCTGAAATTCTAGGCACTACTCACCTCCCTCTCCCAGAGCCGCGCTGTGGATTTGCTCCTAATGCACAGGACAAAAGAGGGCAGGATTTTAAGCATCCCTGCTATCGCATGGCAGCGGCATGCTTCACAGTGACTGATTTCCTCAAGCTTCCAGCCAGGAGGTTTGGTTAAGCTCTGTAAATTTTTATAGAAAGGGCCTCCAACTGTCCTGACTTACACGTCAAAAGAGATACTTTATCACAACATCCATCATCCACCCCATCTCCTCAAAGTGGGAAGTTATCCGATATCTGGTTTTACATACAGCCAGATGCTGGGCTCTCTCATTCACTGCCAGACAGGAATAGAGTCTCATAACTCATAGGCAACACACAATGCCACAAACCTTTTTGCAAGACATACTTCATAACTGTGAGAGTTAAAAAGTATGACCCCATATATTTAAAAAACAATAAATGAGGAATCTAGTGGAGTAAGTAGCCCATTAGGCACGGTACTATGTTTAAGCATGAATTTTGACTTCTCAGATTTTCTAAGAGAACACTTTCCAGATGGAAAAATAAAGATTTACCAAAATAGAAACACCCTATAAAAAGACTGATTTTGATACAGTTCTGATGGGAACCTGTCTCCTTTACCTGCCACCTAGCACATCTGGCATGCAGACCCAGAGCCAAGCGCCTGGTAGACCCCGTTTGGGAGCACATGCACGGCTGAGGACCACCACAGCCAAGAGCCGGGACTCAGAGTGCTTCCAGCCTGCCGAGCCTGCTGTCTTTCCCACCAGGAGATAGAGGGGGAGAGCTCCATCTCCTCCTCTTCCTCCCTGCAGATCTCTCCATCCAAGACCTGGGACCTCGGTTAGGCAGAACAGCAACACTGTGGTGCAGTCGTGATGCAAAATAGTCCCTTTTCAAGTTCGAGTTCAATGTGGAACAAACTCAGGTCACACTAAGGTTAGTCCAGGCTACTTCTGGCCTCCAACCTTGGTGACAGTCTCAGTACTGAAAATTTGATACCTGAATTCCCTGTTTGCTGTCACAAAGAGGCAGATTCAGAGCGGGAGCAACGCCTCCCAGTTGTAAAAGTAAATACCTCCTGAAACACCCAACCTGCAAACATCCCCGCTTCCACTTTCCAGGCAGCCTGGCCATGTTGGATGCAGCAGAATCCCAGAGGTGCTGGTGGAAGTGATACCTGGAGAGAAACGAGACGGGAATCTCCCCACTCTCCCCGTGTGAGTGGGGAGGGCTGAAGGCAGGAGCAGCTCATGCTGCCACCCCAGGAAAAATATGCCTGTTTAATCCCTACCAAGCAAATTATAAAGCTTTTAAAGCTCAATCTCCCCCTCTTCAGCAGAGCATTAAAAGCTACAATCAGAATTGAGATGAATTAACATCTGCCTTACAGCTTCAGATCCATTTGGGTAACCACACATCAGGGCTCCGATTCGGAGGAAGTCACCACATCTGGAAACGGCACATCCCAGTTTAATATGCTTGATAAATTTCTCTCTTTGGTGGAAATGTAAATTGGTAGTTTACAGATACAGGGGAAGTTATGCTGGTAAAGGATTTCCAGTAAAGCTCCCTAAGCTCCGGCAGAGTTAGACCCAGCCAGTTATCGGGGAAATGCTCACTTCCTCCGTCTGTTCATTCGGATGTATGTTCAAACGGGCAGGGGAGCTGAACGAGACACAGAGCAACGCCCTGAGATAAAGGAGGAAATCCCTTTCAGGTTCACAGAAATAGATTCGGAGGGGATGTCTTTCCAAAAAGAAAACAAATCAAGCTAAGATTTATCTTGTGCATTTGCACCACTTACTAAAAAGCCTCTTTTCCCAGTGGTAGCGAACAAATCTCCCAGCCTAGTATCTGGAAATGCCAGAAGAAAGAGATTGTTCATATAAACACATACATTTCCAGGGGAAGTTTACTCTTCCTATAGTCAGAGGATGTTTACTTTTCTAGAAGAAGAGTATGTTAAAACCTTTCTTCCCTTCTGCTTCATCACCATTTCACTGGCACTTAGGAACAGACATTCCTCATTTCAAACGCAAGGTTTAGCAGGTCAAGTGAAGGGGGAGCTGCAGTTATATATGCAAGAAAAAATAAATACGGGGAATGAAATGAATAAACAAAGAGGCTGAGTTAGAGCTTAGAGAAGAGAAGTTCCCCGACTGGGGCAGTAACACAGGCAGGCAAAGTGATGGCTGAAGACTGTCAACAAAAAGAGCACGAGCCCAGGGCTAAGTTCTGCAGGTCAGACCCACGGCACTCCTAAGTATCACAGGGACCACAGGCTGAGACCCTCCTCCCTCCCTCTGCCATTGCTCACGAAGCACTTTTGAACCATGGGGAATGTGACCCGCGTGCTACGAGAGTCAGCTGGCTTTTGGTATGCTCAGTTACCCATCTGCTGCGAGCAGGTTTTAGAGACCAAAAATCAATGTCAACGATTTTAACTTCGGTTTAACAAAGTCCTAATGAAGTTTAATGGATGCCATTAGGTAAATTGCAAGCGCCAGCACTATCCATCATTGCACAGAAATGGAGACACTTTCAAACGCATTTTAAAGTTTCTTACATAAGTACAATAAGAATAAAGAATATCTCATTATTTTTATGGCCATTTAACAAGCTTCTGCAGTATTCAGATAAGCACCTACAAACGAAAAACCACCGCGCTCATAATCAGGTCCAATTCCACTGCCTTCAGATGCATCACACCTGATTAACTGCAGGGTGAACTGGGCCATAAAAGCAGCAAAGATCCACATTAAGGATGAAACCCTGGCTTTGGGAAAATAGGCAAAAGCTGCAACTCTAGTGCTTATGGAAGAATTCCAAAAGCCTCTATTTGTACAGGCTTAAAAATATTTTACCTTTCAGCTGATGAGTAAAGATGAAGACAAAGAGGTTTTGATTCAGGTCTTGTTTCTGCAACAAGTGAAGAGGACAGGAGAAGACCCTCAAGGCTGGGCTTTATATAGCAGTGTACGTGCTTCAGAACAGTACATGGTTCTCTGCAGAAAGGAAGACAAACTTCCCCTGTACTGAACAGGACAGGAATCCAGGTCCATCACTCAGTTACAACAGCGGTGCCACGGAGCTGAGCAGATACTGAAGACGCCACATAGAATCCTAGAATGGTTTGGGTTGGAAGGGACCTTAAAGATCATCTAGTTCCAACCCCCCTGCCATGGGCAGGGACACCTTCCG
>JAVKLA010000001.1:51561743-51590378 GCA_034782735.1 Sagittarius serpentarius | reverse complement strand
CTGGATGGCGTCCCTTCCCGCCAGCGTGTCGGCCGCACCACGCAGCTGGGTGTCGTCGGCAAACTTGCGGAGGGTGCGCTCTACCCCACTGTCCGACAAAGATGTTAAACAGCGCTGACCCCAGTACTGACCCCTGAGGGACATCACTTGTCACCCGTCTCCACTCGGACATCGAGCTGTTGACCACAACTCTCTGAGTGCGACCACCCAGCCAATTCCTTATCCACCGAGTGGTCCACCCATCGAACCTGTGTTTCTCCAACATCTATCTGTACCAGTGCACGTGTTGGCTGACAAACACTGAACGGTCCAGGAGCATTTGATGTTTGTCTGAGAAGAGCCCTCTGTTTTTCATGAACACACCTGATCGCAGGAAAAAACCACATTTCCACGCTGGATCTCTGGAGTTCTTCAGTCCAATTCCACGACCTCATCCCATTGAGTTTTGAAGACCTCCAAGGATGGAGTTCCATAGCTTCTCTGGTCCCCTGGAAAAGCAGCATGGGGAAGGGCTGAAAATTCACCCTTTGCTTGTCTTAGGTACCAAACAGCTTCTCAGAGGCACCTCTGGCTCCTCTGCTTGCAGATCGAGGAATCCAGCAAGTCTGGGGATGGTGAAGGAGAACACCAACTAGGGCTTGGAGTTCGGTTTTAAGGCAGTGGGTGGTGGTGACTGGGAACATTTCCCTTCACATCCCTCTGGCTCCGATATTGCTGCAGCTGCTGAGACTCTTCCCCATGCTGCACCCCCTTCAAACTGCCGAGAGGAAGCCACTGTTACCAAAAAAAACCCTGATAAGGAAAACGACCATCTCAGTAACACAACAGAAAAAGCTGGTCGTGCACTTCAGGTTTCACTGTTAAAATTGCTGCAGGTTCCCGGACAGAGACGGTTTCTTCCATCTTTGTGGAAAGAAGTGTCCTGTTAACGGAACCTATGTGTATATTTCAGAAAAGACTTTAAAATGAGGAACTAGGTATCATCTTGTGTGCATTCCTTCCTCTCCCCCAAACAGAGAAAAGTAATCTCTGAGGGAAGAATTTAATCAAAGCCAGCTGCTAATTACTTTCCTGACACCAGGGGAGAAGAATGTTGGCATCAGAAAGATCTGGAAGATTTTCATGATTAATATTTGATAAATCTGTAATTGGATCGTTTGATTTTGCAGTCTCCTTTGAATAGAGGTAGGAACTTTATTGAAATTAATCTTTCTGAATTCAGGCCACAAACTTCAGGGGATGATAACTCATTGATTGATTTGAGTATCTTGAAGTGCTAACCCTGGAGAGAAGGTAAATTGGGATTGCCTAAGGACAAGTCAGTACAGACTGTATGTAATCCAGAGTGCTTTCCTATTAGGGGAAATAAATTACATTCTGTAAAGAGTTACAGTTGAATTTCTCTAGCCTTTTTTTCTGAAGTTCAGAGATTTGACTTGAATATTTATTTAAAAGCAAATGAGAATTGTGTGCTAACATTGAATTAATAAAATAGTTGAGTAGCATGCAATACTAAGCAAATGTTCTCATGAAAAAAATACAAAAATCGAAACTGCAACATTATAGTTATCTAATCTATCATATTGTTTAGAATTGGATATAAGAATTTTCTCTTGATTCTAATAAAATAAATCAGTTCTATGAAATGCAATAAGCACATTGTAGGGCTGAATATTACTACTATGAACAACAAAAGCAATTTCTTGCTCTTTTAGCTATTGAGCTATGTATTGAAACCTTTAGAACTGGTTTATGCTAATGACCCAGCAGCAAAGCAAAAAAAAATTGTCCAGAAATATCTGGTTTATAACTAAAGTAAAGGCCATGTGCACATTCACTGAGGGATCTGAACACCCAATCTTTTATTTTGAAGGCAAGAGGTTAAAGTTCTCTTTTCTTAACCAGCATCGCTGCTTTGAACAGACAGCAAAGAAATGGCAAAAAATAAGAAAGAAGTAGTCTTAATCCTGGTATTCCAATGTGGCTCATGTGTGTTTCCCCTCTGCTGCAGAAGCAAACAGCAATACAGCTCTTTTATATGAGCTTTAAAGAAGATTTGGGTTTGGGCACCTCTCCCCTGACATTTTTAATTCAGCATTTAAATAGTTGCATTAGTACTCACAGCACTTTCCACACATGCAAGTAGGAAGGTTTTTGCCTTGAAGGACTCACGATCTAAATTAAATCACAATATTGAAAAAATGACAAAAAAAGCTACCTGGAAACAATACTGAGTCTCAAGCTAGGTACAAAGCTTTCTCCCTTCCCCTTTCCATCGCTGCCAAGATTTATGAGAAGGCAAGATATGAAGGGTGATCATCTGTGCTAGGCAAACAAAAGAGACTGAACTTGAAGACAAAGATGAGGAGGTTGTTCAGCACAGTGCCTGTGGAAGGCTATTCTGGGCTCAGAATTAGAAAACTGATTTAAACAAAAGAAGCTAGAAAGACATATGAGAAGTCTGAGCAACCTGATCTAGTTGAAGGTGTCCCTGCTCACTGCAGGGGGGTTGGACTTGATGACCTTTGATGGTCTCTTCCAGCCCAAGCCATTCTATGATTCTATGATTCTATGATTCTAAGTCATGGATTTGGTAGATATGGCATGATGGCTAAAGTGTTTGAAGTGGATGAGGAAAAAGGCAAATACAAGACGAAAAAGAAGGAGCTGAGATGATCCTTTCTACAAATATTCAGGCCAGAGGGGGACAAATGTGTCATGTCGCAGGTAACATTAAAAAAAAGAGGACAGCAGTTTGAACCCAGGTTATGTACTGGTTTTCCAGTACAATTCTGCCAGTAAAGAGGGAGCATGTGCAGGAACTCTACATGTGCGCAGGGAGGTGGGTTTGGAATCAGTACTCTCGCTGAGCCTCGCTGACTTTGTGTATATATTCAACATACATTCTGTGGGTAGCGATCTATCTCTTCAGCAGAACCCATCTAGTCAGTGGGGCTCAATACCAAACATAAGCTACCTTTGTCCTGCCTCTTTTTCCTGGAGCAACAAAGACTTGCCGACAAACACAGCTTGGTGCACCTTCAACCGCAGACGGTGAGCAGAGTGTAGCCAAACCATGACCTCTTCTCTTTGCCGTGGAGCACTGGAGAGTCCTTCTGCGCAGGGCTTCCAGCCGACTCCTACCGGCGAGCTGCTCCGTCGCCACACAAAGGAGAACGCTTTCAATGTGTACGTATGTGTTTGCATGAGTAACTTCTGCAGTTAATTAACTTCATGTAGCAGCGAGTACAGAAATTAACGGATATTTAAGAGCTCTGCCCATGGAATTACTTCAATCTAGCTCATAATGGAAAAGTTTATTTTAAATAAAAGCTGGCTTTGTACGCAAACCTCAGCCCAGATCCCAGTAAGTAGGCCCAAGGAGAAAAGGTGGGAAAACGAAGCCTTTCCACAACGAAGTGGGGGGAAAAAAGCGCCTCTGGTTCATTGAAAAAGGGTTTTATTCTTATTTTGTAAAACAGTTATTTGAGGAAACTACCTCTCGCCCTTGAAGGCCCAGTTTTGTTGGCAAAACCGACGTTCCAGGAAGCCCCTGGGCCTTAAGGCCTTTCGCTGCCGGAGCAGCTCTCCCTGCGTTTTCTTCAGTAACAACAACCCCTCTTTTATTCATTTCCGACTTCACTGGATTCCCCGGCCCAGAGAGCCCCGCGGCGGCGGGGGGGGGGGGGGGAAGGTGTGTGTAACGGCAGCCCGGTTCACGTTACGTGACTGCCTCCTGGTGCACCCAAGGGGTACTGCACCGCCGGCGACAGGCGAACCGGAGCCGGTACTGACACCACGACTCTGAGGAGCCCCCGCAGGGGCAGCCACGGGCGCCCTTCGCCGAGCCGAGAGAAGGAGAAGCATCAGCTCCGGGCGCGGCGGCGCGGCCGCCCCACACCCCGCCGCCGCAGGCCGCTCCGCTCCGGGCCTCCCCTCCGCCCCGTCCTCAGACCCAAGCAATCGACCGCCGAGCGACTTGCCCCGCCTGTCTCTGGCTGCTCCCTCGATACGCGAACGGAGGTGTCGGTGGATCGGCTCGCTCGGCTTGGGGACGGGCGGGGCGGACGCCCGTCGCGCGGGTGCGCCGGAGGGGGACGGCGGCCGGCGCCATTTTGCAGGAAGAGGTGAGAGGTGCGGCGGTTCCGCTGCCTCCGGTGCTCTCTCTGGGGCGGCCCCGCTGTGCTTCCCTCTCCTCTCCCGTCGCCTGCCGCGGGCGGCCGGGCCTGTAACGAACGGGTGCCTTGAGGGCCCGTCGTCGGGGAAACGGGGCGGCGGGGGAGCGGCCGGGGTGGCGGGGCGTGAGGGGGTGATCGGCCCTGCCGGGCGGCGGTGAGGGGCGGGCGGGAGGTGAGGCCGCTCCGAGGCAGGGAGGTGCGCGGCCTGCCCGGGCGGTAGCTCGGAGGCCAGTGCGTTCGTTTCTCTTCCAGGGGCAGCCGGGCCTGTCGGCGAGAGGGAGCCCACCGTCTGCAATGGCCAGTGTGAGTAACGCAGACCCCGGCCTTACCGCCGCAGCGGCCCCCTTCTCCGCCGGCTTGCGGTACGGGGGTGGCGGTAAACCCGCCCCTGCGCCTCGTCCCGGTGAGAAGGCAAACCGGCGCCGTCGAAGGAGAGCACTTCTCCGTGTTGTGGGGGACGCTTGTGTGTTACTTCCCCTTTAAAGCTGTCTTTAAATCATCGTGCTTGTCGAGGAGTCATTGGTAAAAATCTGAGTTATACCAAGGTACATTTTTATTAGAAGGCGGTGGTATCGTCGTCCTTCTGTCTAAGTTGTGGAAGCCGATTTCTGTGGATATCGTGGGAATAATCGAATTGAGCATTAAGTAGGATCTGTTGTGTTTTGGGGTTAATTTGTTTTTTGTTTTTTTTTTTTTTTAAATGTCGTGAGTTAGGATGAAATACTCAGGTTCACCAGGGTACTTTCAGACTGGAGAACATGCTTTACTGATTTAGTCTTGCCACAGAGACATGAATAATTTATTGATTTCAGCGGTATTTTTTCACTTGTGTAATGCTAGGTATGTAAATATTTGCATAAGTGAGCTCAGTCAACGTATCTGTAATTAACGCTAATATCTTCATGTTAAGTGATCTTGATTATAAGGAAAAAATGCTGTTTTCTTGTAATTATGTCAGCTGTGATTGTTTACATCTGTTTTATCTAATATAATCATTATGCAAAAATTAACTTCAGTAGTGCTTTTACATAACAGGAAAAAACATTCAAGAGGAATCAGTAGACTTTTGTCGTTGTTACAGGAACCTTTTAAACCTAGTGGTGTTTTAGAACTAGATAGCTTAAGGCCTTAACTGTAAATACTTGATATAAGTCAGAAAATCAAACGTGCTTTTATGCGTTTGAGTCTTCATGATGCTGGTAGAACTTATTAGTCATTGTATGTTTATGCAGAGGTGGTGTGCAAGAAACTGATGCTTACTGATTTAGGTCCTGATACTCTGAATAGAGTTTTTATCTTAAACATACAAACAGTACCATTTTCTCACTTTTTTTTTTTTTAAGTAACCTTGTTGTGTACATATTTAGTGTATAACTTTTATGCATAAACTTTTATAGAATCAAGAATACGGCACTTAGGAAAATCCCTTTATGTCAGTTTCTCGAAAGAATTTGTTTCTTTCCCTCACCTGGAAAATAAGGTTTTACAAAAGCACACATGCTATGGCTGGCGGGATTTATATTTTCCAGTATTGCACGCTTTTGTGCAACTGTAGTCAAGAGTATTAGTAGTTTTGTGCTAGAGTTAAGTAGTCTTTAATTTTTTTAAAAAATTACACTTCTAATTCTACGTTTTGAGCGTATTATTGGTTATTTTTGTTATGCGTGTGTAAATGCATCGTGAAAGTTGTCAATCTTATTTTTAAAGTATAAAAAAATAGATCATACTTTTCAGTTTAATCACATCACCTGTATATTTCTTGTTTAAAAAAAAAAACAAAACAAAACCCAAAAAGCACAAAAAAAAACCCCAAACAGTAAGTTGCTCATATTACTACTTAAGATACTGTCACTGGGCCTCAGAGTTAATCCTCATGGTGAGGTGCCATTAGCTTCTTAGAGCTTCATGTCTGAGAGCATTTGCACGCTCAGGGAGATAGTGTTGCATCATTTTCTGTTTACTGTGTGGCTGAATCGGTTTCTGATAGAATCATCTTCAGCAATTGAATGTTATGGTGACAGTACAACTCTGTGCTGTGACACGGATTTTCTGGAGACCACAGAACTCGTAAAGGTTTTGTGGGTTACTGGCATTTTGACCACCATACTGATCTGTTTGCAGTAATACCCGTTTGTAAATACGGGAATGTACCGAGTTTGCCAATCTAAATAATGCTGGCTGCACTAACTTAAGTTTTGCGAACGTTAAACATTTACGGATTTTGAGAGCAAAAGGAAGAAGCTGAAATTGCCATACCTGCCTGTTTTGATATGCCTATCTCCCTGCATAGTTCCGAGCTGTTGGTATGTGTCCTTTGCTGGTGAAGAAGTGCGTGTAAGCACACGTGTGCCTGCTTCTAGATGAAAGCTACAAGATATATCTGGAGTGATACTATCTTGTCTCTCCCTCCAGTCTTTTTAAGAAGTAGGAATATAGGCTGGCTAACGTTTGTGCTAGCCTTCAAGGCAAATGTCTTGGATATCAGCATTTACTTAACTAACAGTATTTCTAGATATTTCTGATAATCAGTCCCGTGACTGAATCATGACAATCATGGAAACAGTGACATGCCTGGAAATAATCATGGAAACAGTCCTCATCCATAACTTAGTTTAGGTTGTGGGGTTTCAGTGGTGCTATTTAAACTTCTCAGGGATTTTTCCTAACATGGGAAGGCTTTCAATAAGTGTTTTCAAGGCTTTTCTTTTACTTAGAATACTATTAGTAATAAAATATAAAAGTAATAATAAAATACTTTTAAAACTTGATTTTACAGAAACATAGTTAATCATAATCAAAATTGTAATTTAATTATCGAGTGAAGATTTCTCTTGTGATCCACAAAGCTGTACTTAAACTAGTATTTTTGCTAGCAGTATGTAATACTTATCTTGTTTTTGTTTTCTCAGGTGCTCTGTAACAGAGCAAGATTGGTCACCTACCTACCAGGGTTTTATTCCTTAGTCAAAAGAGTTGTAAATCGCAAGGCTTTTTCTACAGCAGGTTCCTCTGGCTCAGATGAGCCTCATGTTGCTGCTGCACCTCCTGATTTATGTAAGAAAAAGCAAATTCATTTTCTTTGAATTCGTGTGCTATCAGAACTTTGCACCCCGTATAAATTTCAGAACTTTGCACTCCATATAAATTTGGGAATTCTGAAGCGTGCTTTTTATGTCAGGGCCCTGACTTTTACTTGTGCATTGTGATTGTGTGGGTTATATATGATTGTGATCAGATACAGATATTTGTATGGGAGAGGGTGGTTGTTTTTTTTTTTTATTTTTTTCTTTCTAGATGTGATGACTAAAGCAAGGCCTTGACTTTTGCAGGTCCAAGAACCGTATGGCCAGACGAAGTAATGGGTCCATTTGGTCCTCAGGACCAGAGATTCCAGTTGCCTGGTAATATTGGTTTTGACTGTCACCTGAATGGCACTGCTTCTCAGAAAAAAAGCCAAATTTCAAAAAGTCTGCCTGATATATTAGCAGAGCCTTCAGCAAGTGAAAGGCATGAATTTGTAATGGCACAATACATGAATGAATTTCAGGTAAGAACAGGCTGCTTCTATGTGAAACTGATATTTCTTGTCTAAGAGAAATAGAACTCATCTCTCTTTCTCCTGAAAAAACATACTGTTGATTTTCTAGATGGTTTTGAAGGATTAATTAGTTCAACTGGGGTGGGTGAGAGATTACACAGAACCTAGCTGAAGTTTTTTCTTTTAGGAGAAAGAAATATTTCAGGGTGTGGGTTTTTTGGCTGTATGTCTAGGCAGCGCTTAGTGAAATAGCATTTTAGAAGTGACTTATTTATGTGGACATGAGAAAAGAAAACTTCAGTTTCGAAATTCACCGTTTACCAAGTCTCACCACCTTTTATCAAATGGAATTGGTAGTTTCTTCAGTATTTCATTTAATGGATCTAGACTTATGTAGTTTGGACAGTGTTTAGATCTACCTGCTTAGTTCTGACAACTATTGAATTCGCACAAGAGAAACAGATCAACGTACTTGAACCTCGGGTCTCACAATGAGACTGCATTTTGGCGATGGCAAAGCTTGCAGCAAGTCAGATGCAGTATTAACAACGAGTAGCTTGATAACTGTTAGCATGATTGCAATGTTTCAACAAATATTTAGTGCTACTAGCTGCTGACTCAACTTTCCAGGCTCTCTGAGTTTGTGGCACGCTCAGAATTTGGAAGTCTCCATTGTAAAAATGCTGTATAGTGGTTTTTGTAAATGTAGCATTGTATTCCAAAGAGTTCAGAAAACATAAACTTCTGGTGAGCTCCCCAGATTCTGTTTTCAGCTTGTGTGGATCATACGTTCCGTTAAAAGCCCAACAGAAAATACTAGTCTTTTGTTTGTTTAGTGCAAACCAGGTGCTCTGAATGCATGTCTGCTTTCTAGCAAGATTACTTGTATAATAAAATGCCTGGTGCAGCTGTTGCTGTCCCAAACGGAGGGGAGAAACCGGAAAGAACAGAGGCACGTTTTGCAAGTGGGATTCAGAAAGCAGTCAGCAAGTCAGCTCTGCTTCATACCGGTGGTGTTTAGGAACCCACGAACAGCGTTTAGCTAACAAAACTGCAAAACTACTCATCTTAGCAGAGGACTCAGAGTTGAATGATGGGATCAGCTGAATACAGGAACCTCCCATAGGTTGCTGCAGCAAGCAGGAGAAAAGTTCAGTGCTACTGAAGCTCGTGCACCAGTCCTTGAACCAGTCAGAGAAGTGTTGTCAAACTTCTCTGACCTCTGTGTACCTGAGATTCATGTATTGCTTTTATTTGAGCAGAATAATGGGGCCTACCAGCCTATCAGTATCAGAAGGTGGTATTGATCTTTGGAAAATGGCCATAGTGTCTTGATGATAGCATGCCTGGTAATGTAAATGTGTTTACATTACATTTACATTACATGTAAATGGTGTTTAGCCAGACAGAATGGGAGCAGTAGACAAGAAATCACAATAAACTGCCATTCTTGTTAAGAGAAGCATCGTATAGTTAGGAAGAAAATAAGGGGTTTACCAGCATAACGGCATGGCTTATCGGGCTTAAAGTACCAGCTGATCTGTCCCAGTGACTTTGCAATCATAATGCAAGGTACATGTGGAAACAGGTATTGAAATGGCAGTTAATATCTGTTGTTTGTCTATTGTTGTGTTTATTTTCTGATGGTTTGGGGTTTGGTTTTATTTTTTTTCTCCTGTTCTTGATTGTTAACTCCTAGAACAAAAATGCTAGCCACACTGTGTTTTCAGTGTCACAGTTTTCTCTAGGGAGAACTTTCAGATACAGACAGATGTTAGGTAGGACTTAACGTAAATTATGGCATAGTTAGACCTAGAATAACTGTATTAAGGCATTCTACACCTATTAAGTAACAATTGCTATCCCAGAGGAGGCAGCTGTTGTTACTACCTTCTTAAGGGCATTTTAGGCTTAAATGTTAGATACCTAACTTACAGGTGCTCCACTTGTAACATATCCACAAGAATCTGTTCGGAGTGTTGGGTTTTTTTAGAAACTGTAGGACTAAAAAACTGTACAGAATAAAAATGGTATTATTGGAAAACTGTTCTGCTTTTCAAGCTACAACAGCTAAAGCTGAAAATACTGATAGTTCAGAGCTCTAGAACTGTTGTGTAACTTTAAAATAAAGTTTTATTCTTGCTCAGGTAATGTGTGTGTGTCTGAAATCTATCAGTTGCTGTTGTATTGAATACTTAAGGCTGTTGTTCCAGAAGGATATTTTTGAAAATTTTCTGTATTGGTTAGAGCTTTGAGATAATACGGTTACAATAAAATACAAAGCTTACAATTTCTGTATAGGTTTAAGTAATAGGTAACACCTACATCTGTTCCACTTTTAATATTTGAAAAGGTTTTAGTCTCATTGCAAATCATCTTTCTGTGAAACTGCTTGAGTGTATCAGTGGACATTTAGTCGCAAAAACATAGTCTGGTGTACAAAGTTATTCTTGTTAATATGTTAACGAATGAGAAAGTGACAATTTTTTTTTTCCTCAGGGTGCTGATGTTCCACAGAAACAGCAAATAAATAACGCTGAAACTTACTTTGAAAACGCAAAGGTAGAATGTGCAGTACAAGCTTGTCCTGAACTGTTACGAAAAGGTAAATTTTCACTTTTATTGAGAGCTAAGAAACTATAACTTTTTAAAATGTAAAAGTATGTAAGTGAACACTGTGATGTAATTGATGCCACAGAATGTGTAGTAGAAATAAGCCAGTTAATATTTTACAAAAGAAAACTAGAAACTATAAAATGAAAACTGAAACTTTGCTGTTGACGATCCTTAGTATTTCATATAAAATTCAGTGCCATTTAAATGCAGGATCAGCTGGGGCAGAGAGTAACTTTCAGCTGCTGCTTTACTGTCAGGTAGATTCTGGAGCTAATTCACTATCCAAAAACCAGTTTGTGACAAAATCAAATCTTTTGGCACTGCTTCTTAGTAAAATAGCAAATTGAAGTTATGAAACTTGTGAAAGCACTGGGTTTGTATCTTTCTTTAATTTGTTCAAGAAGGAAATGATTTAAATTAAATTGGAATAAAACCTTCTAATTTTAAAAGTGATATACTGAACGAGAAAAGAGACTGAAATCTGTGTGAAATCTTGGTCTAGATGCTGAAGAGAGCAGACTTTTCAGAGACTAAGAAAGAATGAACCTTTGGACTTCTAATTCTGGAAAGTGCTTATTTACCTCCCACGCTGAAAACAAGGCTCCATGAAGCCTAATCGTGACTTTGGTGCTTCACGTGCACTCCTGTTTGTAGTCTGATAGATGATGTAGAGAAAGAACCATTATAGGCTTGGACCTTTTCTGCTCCAGGGGAAGAACTGTCACAACTCACGCTGATAGTACGCTACTGATACCAACTCTCCTGTCATGTTCTAGGACGTAGATCTGAGACATTTCTACTGAAAGGTTTAATGTAAAAATCACTGTGCATCATGTAACGTGGCTTAGCCAGTTCTCATGTGCATGGAGAACTGTGGTGGTGCTCAATTCAAAAACACTGAAATATTATTATACTTGGTTTTGTATCTTTGCAAAGACAGACATTTGTTTGTGTGTTCTGAAATGTGCAGAGTAGTGGGGCTTTTATCATCTTACAGTTAAATAGGAGGTTGTGAAATAGCAAACCCTGCTCCCTAAGTTGCTTTTAACAGGACCTTGCCAAGGTGTGTTAGTTTCCACAAAAGCAATGTCAGTATTTCAAACCAGCATGCTGTTTGCTGGACCTGACGTGAAAAACACACCCGTCTTGGATTTAAATCCAAGGCTCTAAAGTAGGGTCAATAATTTGCCTAAAACTGAAAAACCCTAAGTAAAATGTAGAAGCAAGCCATAACATGCCAGTTTCACTTTTTTTAGATTTTGAGTCGGTGTTTCCAGAAGTGAATGCCAACCGTTTAACGGTGTTAACTGTCACCCAGAAGACTAAAAATGATATGACTGTATGGAGTCAAGAAGTGGAGGATGAGAGAGAAATGCTGTTAGAAAATGTAAGTAGCTGACAGTAGTGCGAGTTTATTTTTGTTTGTAGATGAATCTTCTGTGAACTATGTCTGTATTTTGGTCCGTTTCTAGCTCTGGTAGTAATATACTGTATTACTTTTTAGAGTGTTTTTGAGCTACTCCTGTGTTCGCTTACTGATAAAATGGAGAACTTTTTTCCAGCTTTGTAGCTTTTTGAGTACTCTACATGTGTCATAGAACTATTAAATTCTTTATAGTGGGGTGAGTCAAAAGTATGCTAAAATGTTTTAAAATGCTGCAGTAAATTAGGATACTTGATTGTTGTCCTGTTGCAGTTAAAGCGCAGCAACTTTTCTCACCTTATTTCAGCTTCAGTACAATGCCTTTTGTGGGATTTCACTGTTTTCTCTCTTTTTTTTCTGTGATGTAATTGAGATTCCAGTACAGTCTGTCGATCCTTCCTTGTAAAAGGTGGTTGCTCTGTTTTATTTTTTCCATTCTGATAATGAATACGATTAATGCTTTTAGGCTGGGTATCAGTTCTATTTATTACATCTTAACCATCCTCATGCACTTTGTTGTCTTGTTCTGTTGCCACTAGAGGTCTCTCTGAAAATCACTTTATTTCACATTCTTCAGAATTTTGCATGTACTCCAGCAGGTGACACTGTTCACCACTGCTGGCACTCTTTTCTTAGCACCTCAAAATACAACATTTCTATATATTATTTTTTATAATTTTTCTAAAACTAGTAAAAATCATCCTGTGGGATTTTCATCTGTATAGCGAGGGTCGTATTTATGTTTGAAAATATCCTGGTTATGTCCTTTTCAGTTCTGTAAATTGCAAATGTGGCCCGTATAAAGCAGTGTAAGGGTTACTACAAAAAAGAAGAAGCAGTCTGAAGGATCAACATAAAGATTACACACAAATTAAAATTCCCTTCATTTTAGTGTGTTCTTCTCTTTGAATTATTTATGGTCTGTTGGTCTTTGGCATTGTAATCTGGTCTAATTATATGTTAATTGGCATGTTTCTTCCTTGTGCACCTCCCTGTCAACTCTAATATAGTCGTCGTAGGGGTGTTAGGATGTTGGATGTAACCTCCTGGCCTAAAGGTTACTAACAGTAAATTCATGAGTAAATGGTCTGTTTGTTTGCTTCATAGATGGTTAGAAGTAACCTTAAAAATACTAATTTAATGTGAGAGGTTTGTCCTAAAGTAATGTGGGTTATGTACAGCCAAATCTGAATGTTAACAGTAGTGAATCTCAAGTGTTTATTAACCTCAGTCCAAGTGATTCTGAGGGGTTGTTACAACACTGGATCAAAAGATATACTGTATCAGAAATGTAATGCCTAAAATGCTGTCTCCGGATGGCTTGCTTACATCTGTGACTTAATTTACAGTTAATTGTAGTTAATCATAAGAGTCATCAAACCTCAAAATACAGGACAGATTACTGTAAAGGATAGACTTCCCTTATTTTGGACCATTAAGGGCTTGAAGCTGAGTAACTATAATAATATTTCTATAAATGTGAAGCCTTGGGCTGCTAAGGGCACTAATTATAGTCCAATTTTTATAACAGAAAGTGAACAAAGAATACTTTTTTTATGAGACTAGGGAATTTCTTTCACATTTTGAGGAAGCTATGTGAATTCTGTTTGTGCTTTAGCTCAGTGTATTCAGCTGCTCAGATTTTTGCACTTGGACGTGTTTTTTTCAGAGTGCATGGATGGTTTTAGAGCCATTGCATATCTCAACTGCTGTGGGGGTTTTTTTGTAACTCACCTTTGCAGATTTCTTCAGAAGTTTTCTATGGGCCCCTGCTTGCCCTCATAACATGGGTTGAAAACTGCCGCTCTAGGTGATTTAAAAGCACGTAACTGAGGTTTCCTGTTATTGCTAATTTAGCTGTGGAAAAAATGTGCTGTGTAATCTGTAGGTCACGTAATTATTTTGTGCTCTGTGTTGTGATGTCCGAACACAGGAGCACACCTTTGAATCTACCTGGTTGAATTTTCTTCTGTATCTGACAAACAGATAACTGCAACTCAACGCCAAAGATTTTTGGAAAAAAAAAAAAGCCTAATTTCTCAAATTATCTGATGTGAAAAGTTTGCAACAAAAAAAAGTAAATTCTTCAAGCTGTCTCTCAGGAGGAAGGAGGTTTTTGATGACACATTACAGAACAGGGAAGTTCTTGGCATGTTGCTTAATTTAAAAGACTGTTTTCAGGAACATCGGCTGGTGTCCTCCAGTGTAATTGAAACATGACCTACAACTGTGATTGTCAAATAGTGGGAGAGTTTGAAATCATCATTCATCCTGACCACCAGTTCATTGCAACAAGAGAATTGGTGTAGATTGGTATAAAAGTCAAGTGCTTAGGGAACTGCTTGCTATCATGAAGCAAAACTAAAGCGGTTCTTTAAAATCATTTGCAGTTAAACATTTGTAGTGCAGGAGGAACTACATAATACTGTCCTCTTGGCTGAGATAAGACCTTACAGCAATACTATGTTTTTCGTGTATTTATAAAAATATATTTAATGCTACATTTAGTGTCAAATTTGTGGAGTTTAGGTGAGGACTGTAAACTCATGGAAATAACACAGAAATACCTGAAGTAATAGTTGACTTCTTAAAGGGGATAACAGGTATGATTGCAATCTGCATGAATAATCAAAGCAATTACATTATTCCTTTTACAAGCTCTTAATCCATTATTGACTGGCACAAGGAACACTTTTAAATCTCATATGATTGAAGTAGCCTAATGTATGCCCTTAATTCTAATCCTCTTAATATTATTAATACTTTTACTGAAAGTGTGCTGAATTTCTCATTTATTAGTAGAGGCCGAAAGAAATCTGTGCTTGTTCATTTTCAGAATTTTTTGTATGTGTTCTGATGTGTGTATATATGTAACAAAAATCTCATTTGATACCCTTCTTTCCCTTTGTTTTCTTTAAGTTCGTTAATGGCGCCAAGGAAATCTGCTATGCAATTTGTTCTGAAGGCTATTGGGCTGACTTCATTGATCCATCCTCAGGACTGGCAGTAAGTTACATGCTGTGTGGAATACGCCATGGACACTGCTATGCCCTAACTAGCAATGGTATTTGTATCCTGTATGCATTAAAGCCAACTTTTTCATATGGCCCAAAAGCTGTTACCATGGGATAATTCCTTTCATAAATTAAGATAGGATGGTAGCCCTCAGCCAGTCCCCATACTGTGTCAGCTGCCATTGCATCTGGCACTTTGGAGAACATCGTTCAGCAATGAATTCCAGGTAACTGTAGAAGTTTTATGCCCAAGAGCTCTTGGTCACTGCACAATAGCCTGGTTATGCCCTCCAAAGGTAACTTGGTAGTCCGGGCACCTGTTTGTGTAGATGGATGTCTTTAAAAGATGTTTGCCCTAGTTATAATATCTTTGTTATGTAGAAAAAAATTAATCACTTGTTTCTCTTAAACAGCATTGGCATTCATTATCAGATTACACCAGTTCTCTGGAGGAGCTGACAGTTTCTTACCAAGACATCTGTGAAACATAGAGTCTTAAAACTTAAAAGAGAGAATTGAGAAAACTTCGGTCAGAGCATGAGCACATATGTATTTTTGTCTGAGAACTAACTGTTAAAACTATATCATAGTTGAACATAATCATGGCAAAGTTCAGTTTAGTGGGGTTTTATTTAAAAACACTATGAAAGGCAGTGATTTATTGTGTCAACAAAGGCAAATAGGTTTAGCAGGTGATGTGTTTAAGGTGACCAGGCAGTTGAAGGTGTATGTAGTGCTTAAAAGCCTTCCAGAAATTCCATGCGTTTAAGGAATAGTTACGGATTGATGAAAGTAAGGTTCTGTCTTTGGGCTCCAATTCAGTAGTAACATCCTTACCAGTAACTTGTTCATCAGGAGTAGGCGTTTGGTCAGAAGCTTCCTCCTGAGATAAAGCAACTGAAATACCCGATTCCAATTTACACACATTTTTGCTCTTCAAAGCATATTTCTTTTTAAGGGCCTCATTGAAAAGGTACATGTCTTCTTTTTGCTATTTCACCGAAGGGTTCTATCCTTAATGCCTGTAGACGCCGCAGAACCTTTCCAAAGCACTTGAGGTTTTTTGTATGTACGATTGATTAGACATTCCAACACACTGATATGCCTTCAGTGCTCTTGTCAGTGGTGAAGGAAAAAAATCTTTAAATACAGGGTACCAGTATAAGCAGAGGTGCTCTGCTTAGTTTCCTGTGTAGATTTCATGAATAAAACTGTACGTAAGATTTCCTCCCAACAGATGTAACTGGTAGTTCTGGGCTTGGGTTTTGTTTTAAAAAGGGGTAGTTCTGACATTTTAAATGTTCTTGGAAATGTTCACGTGAAAAATTCTCTTTTTTTCCACCTAGTTTTTTGGACCTTACACAAACAACACTCTGTTTGAAACAGATGAACGCTACCGCCACTTGGGATTTTCCATTGATGATCTTGGCTGCTGCAAAGTTATTCGTCATAACGTCTGGGGTACTCATGTGGTTGTAGGAAGTATTTTCACTAATGCTGAACCTGACAGCCCTATCATGAGAAAACTAAGTGGAAACTAGTAGTAATGAGGGTTTCACAAGTTCTTATGACCTTTGCGTTCTTTTACTTGATGGATTCTCTCTAAGCATTGTCAGGAAATGCCACACTTTAAAATATTCTTAGATAATAAAGTAGCTGTTATTTATTTTAGTCTTTGAATATGTGTTCACCACATGTGACTTAGAATATTAATTGACAACATTCAGATACCTTTATGTGCCACATGAATTTTAAGCTGTGAGTTTCCTTCATCTTGAATGAGTTTAAACATACGTGTACATAGCTATCTGCATATCCTTTTTTTAATACTGTCTTACAAGCCCTACTTCTTAACCAATTTGTCTTGCAGTGTCTTGACAAATGTGTGCTCTTAGTATTAAAAAATCATGATGCCACTGAAGTTTCTAGGAATTTTGCCACTTACTGGAATAAGTAAGTGTCAAAAACAGTGGAATAAGTAACAAAATTGTTCTCCCAGAATATAGGACAATAAAAACTGCGGAAGTTAATGCTGGACTAATCACTCATTTGCTGTTCTAAAACGAGAATGGTGAGATAAGCTTACAGTGGTCTCTGACTACAAGTAATAATTCAGTAGGGAAGTGTTCACTTGATTGCAACATCCAGAGACTCAGGAAAAAGTCTTAAATTACTCTAGAATCAGCCATGTCTTGATTTTTTTTTTTTTGTTTGTTTTCATGTTGCTTGGGATTCTATTTTCTCAGTGTTAGCTAAATATATATAATTAGTTTATATATATAAAAATGTAATTTAAAGTTGCTTTTGTAACTCTCTTAGGTCATTAAATACGTTGTGGGAAAAAAAATGGTAATAGGGCAATGCTTGGATATCATCATTGTTTTCCTGTACTTGGGTGCAATTTAGACTTGTCTCTGTGGAGGAATTTTGAAATGCCTGTGCAAAGAGCAATTATAATCAATTATTGCAATTATGATAAACTATAAAAATATTTCAACAGGAAGGTTTCAGTAAACTAATCAGTCTCTTCAGGTATCATAAAAACAATCAGGTCAATTGAAGTTACTGCAGGGAGAACAGTGAAGAAGATTCAAGGCACCTGAAATGCCGAAAGCGTCAGCTGCCTCACTACAGAGGCTGACTAACAAACTAGATTTTAATCTCATTGCAGTCAGTTATCGGGGCCATTTGTTAATACACCACTGCAGTAGCTGTGCCAGTTCATGCAACAATGGGAATCCTTCAGTCTTGACTCCGTCAAAATGTAGCGCAGCTTTTGTCTGGATAATTGGCTGCACAAGATGATGATCTGAGAGGTTTAGCTTCCTGTCAGATAGCTAGGGATTTTAATCATTGTGTCTTTTTCCAATGTTAACTAACAATTACGGATTTAAAACTTGTTCTAGGCTTGTATACTACTTCTGTTCCCTACTCAGGGTCTAAGCCAGTTACCACCAAAGTCTTTTTATTGGCTTTAATGGTTTTAGAACCAGATCCTTTACCAAGTGCCTGTATCTGTCCTTGTTAATGATTGCTGCAAGCCTGTAACTTTGCTGGATCACGGAGGTGGAAGTGAGGAACACTTTCCACTGGAGGAGTGCTGTCTACTCTAAATTCACTCGCTAAGCCAGCAATTGGGAGGTTATCTTGCTCAGCTACCATCATTGTCATCACTGTGAGCTCTAGCCTGTGCACATTCCAAGGTTGAAGTGTATGGCTGTTGAGGCAGGATTTGTTTATTGCTTTGTCATGGAATTTGTGCTGTATTTCCAGAGTCCCAAGTTCTTGACCTCCGCTCTGCTGTCCAAGAAAGTTGTATTACTTCAAAGTCTTTTATTGATACTTTTTCTTATTCCCATCAAGAGGATTAAAAAAGCTTGAGAAGCTGCAATGTGTCTTGTCTGTATGCAAAATACAATCATTTTGCAGAACACAAATTAGCTCATTTGATAGAAGAGGGTTAGTGTCTCGCTGGATAGTAGATTACACTTCTGGAGAACTTTGTTGGATAAGTATTAGAAAAACAAATTCTGTGAAATGGTTCACATATATTTTAACTATCTTGAAGACTCTTGATGCTGTTTTTTCTTCACATGACTTTGCTGTATGTGCCTTTCTATCTTTTAGAAAGGGTGGGAGCTGGCAGGCAGCTATCCAAATTAAACTTGGGATGCCAGTTTTTGAATTGGTGTTCTTTAAAGTTTTGTCCTGTAAAGGGCTTTTGCAGTAGCTTTTCAAATGGCTTCAACCCAAGGCAAAAATCTCACTGAAAATAGTGGGAGTTCTGCCTTGACTTCACTAATACTAATGTTTCATGCCAGAATTTGAGGGGAGGTATGATTTCCTGATATTCTTCTAAATAAAATTTTCTCATACATACTGATTCTCAAAAGAGGCTAGAACTGTTCCAGTTCAATTTCCCTCACATCAGAAGAGCTATACTGTGTATTAATTGCCTTGCTACTATGAAATAGAAGTTCTTGAGTACAGTGTAACTGTACTTCTGATAAAAAACAAAACAACTTTCAGTGTTACAAAATTAATTCCTTTCTACGGTAAAGAAACAAAGGCAGGAGAAGAGCTGTTGTATATAAGGTCACATCTGCCTTCTTAGCAAAGATTACTGCTCTGTGGGAAGTACTATTTTTCTTAATTTGGAGAGGCTATTAATTTCTAGATGTTATTGATTCATTACCAAATATGCTAGAATTTATTCATTGCAATAAATTCCGTAAAAACTGATTTAAAGTGGTGATGCTGGGCATCACAAGAGCAGGGCTGTCTTTGTGTAGTGACATTTGCAAGCACGTTAGGCTACAGAGAGAACATGCTTAAAATGATGCAAGTCTAGGAAGTTACTTGTAGTAGTCAAAAGGCTAGAGAAATGTTACAGGTGAAATGTTTGTCACTAGCCCTAAGATACGAGGAACTGAGCTAAATGTCTTTCCACAGAATCCCTAGTAATGGTGAGGAGAAAAATTACAGAGTTGTCTTTGTCTCTCTGATAATGCCTTAGTACTAACCTTACGTGAGCTATTATCCTGGTGAAGTTCTACACCACCATGGTCTCCTAAATAGCTGGTGGCGTCACTGCTAAGGACAGTAGTGGTGACAGGATTTTAAGTTACAAAACCAAATTTGAAACCAGGCTTAAAACTTTTAATAAGGATAAATATGCAGAAGAAGATACTGAGAGAAATGGCCAGTTAACAGCTGCAAAGAGCTGTTTTTCTGACCTGTGGAAGCTTGTATGGTTTTCAGTGCCATGAATGTTCATGCTGAAGCTGTGCTACAGTAAGAACTAGTTGTAAGAGTTGTGCTGTTGCCTAAATAACACTAGGTGACTGTAGTGGGTAGGACAGAAGTACAGCGTTTTAACAAATTGAGGATTGTGTGTGGAGGAGGCTATTCCAAATCCTCTACTCAACCACTTTGGTTCACTTCAGTGAATTCATTGATTTATTCATGATAAAGGAAATGTAACAGCAAAATAATTGTATGACTTGCCTCATGTGCCCAGTCCTTTTAAAGCCTCTTTTTTTACAGTCACGTCTTTTTTTACTCACCATCCTCAAAACTGTCATAAAAACTAACGTTCCCTGTTCATACATTTATAGAGAACAGGAAAAATAAGCCAGATATAGTCAAATGGCTCTTGTTTATAAGAGCATCAATAGTGAAGAACTGTATTCTCCTTCCGCCAGCAGCCACCTGGCTGGAAAAAAAGCTCTCAAAACAATCCAGAGGGTCAAAGGTACCTCTTGGGGGAGAGGGCCCCTTTTCTTTGACTGCTGTCTTGGCTGCAGGCTTGCTGCCCTTTCCTGCTAATTGAGGTGTCATTCAGCAAGAGATACTCTGGTTCATAAACCCGCAGGAAAGCAGGGCTGTAACTTTAGACAGCTCCAGGTAGCTGATCCAGAAAGGTGAGGCCGCAGGACGTAAGCTACTTTGTCACGGTAACGTACATAAAACTTGGGTCTGTGAGCTTGTCTTACTCTAAAAGCTGCTGCCCAGTCAGGCTAAACTAATTGCTACAGAAATCTGGATATATAGTGGAAAAACACATGAATTTGGAAGAACTGAGCCTATGTTGATGCTGTTGCTTAAACAGTTTGAAAGAAGTACAGAGTGGCAATACAATTTTTATACTCGGTGATTTGTGTGATCCAAGACATTGGAGCATGCTTGCTGTGCTCTTTTTTTTTCCCCTCCACTGCACCCTTAGACAGCAGTAGAGCAGCTCTCCATGCAGTTTGCCTGCTGGACTGAAAGAAACGTGAAAGCTGCCGAATCAGAACACGTGTGGAATTGATTTCCGTGGATGCATGGTCTAAAATGTCTGCTAGATGCGGATACGGAGGTTATTGTTGCTTTGTGTTGCAAGATACACAGCACATATATTTCTGAAATCATGCTTAAGAAACGAAGTAACTTGCTAGACCACAGTGTTGCCACTTAAAAGCTGCCTGTGCAACCATGTATATTAAATGAATTACCTCCCTTGATCTTGAGCAAATACTTAGTGAACACGGGTAACCACCGTTGCATTTGGTAGCAAATGAATGACAGAGATGCCTCGTTAGCATGGCAGCAGAGATGTGGAAGGTTGGTTGATGCAGGAGAAAATGAACCATATCTGTGTGAATTAACTGGTGAGGGCTAAAATGCCTCATTTAATACAAAGTGAAACATCCCAAGTATGGTTATTTGTACATGTTAATTCTTCTCCCAAAATGGGGTGTTTTCACACAAAATTTTCAGTATTTGTGGGATTTTTTTTCAAATTTTCTTACAGAAAGCCAAAATCCATACACAATTACTGATGTTCTCTCTGAATAGCTGTTGTTACCACATATGCACCAATATTTATGTTTTTCCTTGGGCTGTCCCTGTGCACATAAGAGTTGTGGTCAGGAAAACACTCTGGTTTAAGCTTCCCTTTCAAACAGTAGAATTTTACACTGTTTTTTTTTCAGGACCCACTAGGAAATCCATAGAGAGAACCCAAAGCTTGAAAAGCTGCGTTTGCACAGCTTGGCGTCTCCGTCGCCTTCATGGCTCCTGGCAAAGTCTTGCTGAGTAGATCCAGAGTGCAAATTCTACCGGTATTCTTGAGTTGGCTAACTCCTCCCGAAACCAAGGTGTCCTCCTGTTATCGCAGAGCTTTGATTACTTATTAACGCAGGCGAAGACTAGGACTGTAATGCAAAATAGTGTAGCGGTGAATTATTTCCTAAGGAAGACAAGGCAGAATGTGTTTGTGCTGCTGCTCTGGGACTGGCTTGTGTGTGCTGGGGGTGGGGGGGGGGGAACCTCTTGCTGGCATATACGCACGTGCTGGCTATACTGTTTTGCCTTTTAGTATCAATACTTCAGTGTATGTCAGTGTTGTAACTGGATGTAATTTTACGTCCGGGTGGGTTTTTTCGCTTGAAAAAAGCATCAGCTGGGCAGGTGCTGCGTATAGCTAGGTGTGCTGTGAAAGGGAACATGACGGTTGGTCCAAAAAGGTATCTTCTATGCACTTGCTGTGTCAGGAATGAGCACTAAGGTTAGTCAGCATTTCCAGCAGAGGAACTAATTACAGATAAGAGATTAATATAGAGTAAAATTCCTGCAGTTTATTTTAAGTGATTACCTCTCCTCTTCAAGCGTAACTTCAGCAGGGCTAACTAATTTTAATTGTGGTTAGAGTGGTGAAGTACTGAAGTTTTGACCCTGCTATTAAAACCTTTGGCCAAAGAACCTCCATCAGCCATCAAGACCTCAGCTACACCTGAGCAATAATGGCTGCCACTGATACAACCTGGGCTTTTTTTTTTTTTTTTTTAACTTTTTGGGGCAGTTGGCCAGCTGTTTTAAATTATTTCACTGAAGCCAGCAGACGTGCTCTAATGTCCCCCAAATAAAGGTGCAGCTCATCGTACTTAAGTGCATCAAGGAGAGGGGAGTTAAATGTTGTCCTGTGTGCGTGCGATCTGCTTGCTGTTCCAAGCAGGTCAGTTGGAGCCTGTCATGCCCTTAAGTTTTCGTGCAGGCGGGCACTTGCGTAGGGGAACTTTTCCCTCAACGTGGAAGTTGTCCAGGAGCTACATGCCCATATGCACACGCGCACCCGAGGCTCGCAGCAGCTGCTTGATGACAACAATAACAGCTTGTATCAGCTGCAAGAATAAGTTATGTGTTGGCTTTTTCATGGGATCCTGCTCTATTATAATTCTCTTTGTTTCCAGGGGAATAACGGCATCTGACAGCCGCCTTTGTCAGGAGTGGATCTTTGCCAGGGGACGCATGCAGCGTTGATGATATATAACGCTTAGGTCTGGTTTAGAGATGCAAAGTTTATTTTTGCTGCGTGAGGGTTTTCTGTGCCCTGTTAATACGCAGGGTTTAACCTTAGGGTATGTACACCGACACGTGCCTTAACCAGGTGACTGAGACTGAATCATTTTCTCACGATCACATCCTAAACATCACACTTTTAAACAGAAACTCTTAAAACAGCAAATTCTAGCAGCAGCACAGCAAACCCAGCTTTGCTGCAAAACACCAAACAACCCCCCTCCCTCACCCACCCACCCACCGGTTTCCAGGGGAAGCAAGTTTTCAGGTGGTGGGTGATTAGGGCTCAATGGGCTGCAGCTGGTTCCCCCCCAGCCCTCCCCGCCTTGTCCTGCAGCGAGGGCCTCTTGTGCTGGGCTGCTGAACTAATCTTGCCTCTTCTGAGAGGATTTGGTCGATGTTGTATCACCTCGGCGGGGGTAAGTTGTGTCTGTGAGATGCTCTCGGCTTTTTGGCTGTGACTGCTGCGAAAATAATTTAAATTGCTGTAGGAGTACCTGGGTCTTGAGGTAGGGAAGACCCTAGAAATGTCCTACAGGTTTTGGAGGGGCTTCATCTGGGCTTGTGCTGGTGGTGGGAGGATGGGGCTCAGGAGAAGGGCAGTCCAGCATGGTTGCATGAATTCCTCCTCGGTTTGCAGGCAGCCTCAAACCTCCTGCTCTCTGAGCAGCAGTTTGAGGACGGAGGCCCAAGCGTGACACCTGATGCTGTCTGTGCTGAGAAGCTGATGTGGTGACAGGAGAAGAAGCCTTAAGATATTCAGTGAGCTCAAGTGCTGCTAAAACACTTGGGTGGTTTTGTACCAGCCGGGGTTTCTCGAGGGCTGACTTTGCTGCAGAGACCACGAGGCTGCTGCTCAGCTCCAGAGCCTCCAGCTGATACACCGTAGTGGTGTCTTAGCTCCAGAAAAACCTGACGTTGAAAAATCTTGACCCAAATAATTTACTAATTTGAATAGAACTTAAATGCTGGAGTGGAGCTGATGAGCTCAAGATAAGAGTGGTTATTTAATTATTTTCCAGGACTGCTTTGTTTGCATGCAGGAGTTAGATATACTTCTCTTTTTATTTTGTCTAGTGATCTTTGCTCCCTCTAAGAGGGAGTGTTGTGTGGCAAGTGTGTTTAAGTCCAGAAGTGGATAAAATTTCAAGAATATTGAAAAATAGAGGTTGGGGATGAATAATATGCGAAGACCCAGCGGTGCAGGAGCAAGGTGCGTTTGTATTGAGGTGTGGAAAAGGAAATCAGGGTGTGAGGGGAGAGGGCAGGATTGTTGCTGACTTGGTACTTTGGAGTGAGTCCGAGAGAGAGATCAGAAAAGTTCAGAATTGAGAGACAAAAGCATAGATAATAACATTAGTAATTCTTACAGGCAAGAATTAAAGTAGGAATCAAAGGAAACCCAGGTATTAACTCCATCCTGTTCTTTATGAAAGCTGAGCAGAGCAACACATGACTTTCAGCTCAGGGGATTTCCCTACAAGCCGACATCCTCCTGGTTGTGCCCGCAGAGTTTGGGTGATGGGACCCCCCTGTTCCTGCCCCTTCTCCTCCTGCTGCTCCTCTAATCCCCACCATCAGCACAAAACATGACCATGTCCTTCCTGGAGCCTCTCAGCAGAGTACTGCTTGTGTAGGCGTGAATCTCTTCCAGCATCTTGTCCCTTTCCAAGGGGACACGTCCCATTTAATGACCCAAATAACCCATGGGAACGAATGTGGGGCTGGCCTACCGGCACATGGGGTTTGATCTTTGCAGCCCTCCAAGGCCAATGCTCTTCCGCCTAATCTCGTTAAAGACACGACAGCCACACGCCTCCTGGTGCTTTTGCCAGTTTTCTTTTTTTTTTTTTTTTTTTTTTTTTTTTAACAAAAACCTCAATAATCACTGCCTATATAGTGAGTTGTTCTATTTGGAAAACTATTTATTAGGCACTTAAGTGCAGGGATCCTGGGCTGTGTGGACCGTAGCCTTTCACTACAGACTGTGCATGTTCAGCAATGGTCTGTGACCAATGCCGCCTACTCCATGTGCATGGCCTGTCCTCATTTTTCTGAAGAGACATATATATATATATATATATAGATGCATGGCATATGCTGTATATAAATATGTATGGTACTTCTAGACAGATGGATACTAGTGTGCCTGCCTGGCTCTTACACAAGTTGAGGTTTTTACATGCATGCACAGGGTCAGAGGCTGAAAAATCTGCCTTTGAACGTAGAAATCCTTTATAAAGGAGGTTTTTTTGCAAACAAAACCAATAGATCAGGTTCGCTGGTACGCTGTGTTGGCAATTTTAGAGTAATTCCTCTGTCCGCCAGCTTTTTCTTACTGTTCAGGTTTTCTGCTGGGTCTGATGCTGGAAAATTGCTGCAGACTTGCTGAATGTTCGGTGTTAGAAGGGGCCTCGGGAGGCTGTCGGGTTCAGCCCCTGCTGCCCGTGGGGCCAGCTAGGAAATCCGGGAGCCTGAAAAGACACTGAAGTGTCGATGAGCAAAATGTCAGTAAAATGAACCTCTTCCGTCCCTGCTCCTGCACAGAAAAAAATTGGTTCTGAAAACCTGTTGAAAGTATCTCAATGAAAATTTAACTGAAAAAGCATTATTATTCCCAAAATGCTAGTGTAATGAATGAGTGAGGTTTTCTGCTACACACTAAAGCCCACCGCAAGGATAAGAAATAGCCGTTGTTTTTTTCTCTTGACAAGTATGCCGCCATCATCCACTGAGGAAAGAAATCCATGGTCTCGCCTGGAGAAAAGCCAAAGGCTGGTGGTGGAGCTTTGGGCCTGGCCCCCAAACCCACAACCCACATAAAACCCAGTGCTAAATCATAGTTGCAAACTGACTGTGGCTTTTATCTATCTCCCATGGGCTGCTGCGGTGCCTTTAAAATAGTAGCCCTTCACCTTGGCGATGGCAATTCTTGCTTTAATTTTTTTTTTTTTTTTTTCAGTAAAGCTCAGGCTGCTATTTCAGGAGCTGCACAAACACAAAGGTCTCATCGGTGTGGAGTCTGACAGGGGAAACCTAACAGGATTACGAGACTGAAATTTCATGCAGCTGGGTGTTATGCTCCACTGAGAAAGTAATCTCTACCACTAAAACTGCAGCGTCTGGCAGATTGGAAGAGCTTTAAGAAAAGCAAATGTAGTCTGAGGGCTGGACTTCGGGGAGGGGTTTGTGTCTAAAAGAGACACAGCGATATCCCACAGAGGCTAAGTGATGGCTGGTAGAAAGTGTTAGGAGATGAACTCGTTGGAATATATTGCCCCTGGCGAAAACTCAAAATTTTGGTTAGTGGGATGTTTTCAGGTGACAACCCATCATTTTGGCTGCGAAAAAGCCACGTATGGGCACACGTGTTTCACCCTACCTGTGCTTAGGTTGCTAAGGCATTAGTTGAGTGTGAACAGTAAGAAATACCCGTTCCAGGCGGTCAGCTACAGGGTCGGCAAAATCAACCCCGCGTTCTGTTCCCCGTGACACCTGCCACGGGCTTTAGGTGCGGCTTTTTTCTTTGGCTGTCCAGGTCCAGCACTGCGTGGCACATGGCCTCACAGCAGGAGGATTACTTACATTTTTTTACAGGAAAAACCTGAGCAAGTTACCCCTTTAAAAGAGTCACCTGCTTAAAATGTTCTCCTTCCAGCACCCGGCAGCAGAAGGGACGTGGCTGGCAGCCCCTTACCGCTGTCCCAAATCAGCGCTTTTTTGGGTAGGAGGTTGGGGTCTAGCCATTTCTAACACACACACACATGGACTGACAAGTTGAGATTATAGCCTCTCTTCAGTAGGGCTTGATAGGCATATCTGTAGCACAACTAAAAACCTATCTAAATTTTACATTGGTAAGTAAGTAGTGAAATGTTCATAGATGTCAGTAAAGCTGACTTGCTCAGGTTGCTTCTTGGCATTAAAAAAAAAAAAAACCAAAACCTCTGGGAGGGTTTTTTTGACAGCTTGGTATCACTTTGTTTTTCTAGTATCATGAGCCCTGTGTTGGGTTTGTTTGCCTTTATTGTGGATAGGGTCCATCGTGTTGAAGATACCCTGTTATTTTTTTATCCCGAGAGTTGCTGGGTTGAGCTCCACGTGATGAAATGTGTAAACGTTACATGTCTAAAACCTGATGAAATCTTAAAAAAAGGATAGGAAACCTTAAACGCCATAAATACATCTAAGTTGAAACAGATGTATTTAAAATGCTTTCAAATATATGATGTTGGTGCTAGAGGAATGAAGCTGTTAGATCAGCCTGGGAGTTGGGTGGCTGATGGCTGGCTGAGGAGGAATCTAAGTGGACTTTGGGCTTAACGTCAAGGGGAATCCCACCCAGAGATGAGCAAAGACAAACTGACACAAGAACCAGTGAAATGATCTAGCGAGGTTGGCATCGTAGAGCATGTATTAGCAAGATGTAACAGAAATTGGAAGCCCATTTTGACGTGCAGAAGGGAGTGTAATGCTGTGGGGGTGTACGAGGACTTTATTCAGAGGGCTGGGTCCCATCTTGGTTTTTAAAGTCTGAATTGGTGCCGCTTTAGTCATCACCATTTCCAAGGTTTGCACCTTCGGATCATGAGCGTTAACTTATGCTTGCCATTGATTCCATAATACACATCTTCTAAGTACATTTTCCATTTCGTTTCCCACTGCCTACCTATAGGTACGGTGATACCATTTACCAGAATCGGAGTTCAACTTGTTGGCGGTTTCTTGGCGGAAAGAGCAAGTCCTGATGCAGTCCCCTCCCCAGCCTTGAACAGGAATATTATGGGAACCTCCAGGTGTTAGTGAGACACTCGGGGCATAACCTTTGCTGGTTCCTTGAGCCTCTTTAAGGGGGCAAAAATGCTCTCAAAAGCTTTGCCCAGCCAGTTAGTTCAAACTGGTTTATGTGGGACTGTGCTGGATTTTGGCTGGCGATGGAGAAGAGGTTCTTGGGTCTCAAAAAAACCCCAAAACACCACAAAACAGAAGTGTTAGGGATTACAGCGGCTGCAATCAGGAGGTTCAGCTTGGCTTTGGCTGCCTGGGTGCTGGGTGGGTTTTGCTTGAACTGGGTCGCCGAAAGCTGTGCTGGGCTGCTTGACGATTTGCCCAAGAAAGTAGGCAAAGGCTGTGTCTAGTGGTGGTTCAGGGGAGGAAAAGAGCTGTGCAGTCAAGGTGAATTGGTTTTACCGACACTGAATTCAACTGCTTTGCCGAAATTAAAGCAAAGCATTTGTTAACTAACGTCTGCCTTCAGCTCGCTGCGCTGTAATGCCGAAAATCAGTAATTCAACGATAAGCTAGAGAAGTGCTGCAAGGCTGCGTGCCCGGGGGGTGGAGGGGTGTTATCCTGTTCCTGACCCTGAGCAGGGACCGGTCTTTCCAGAGGCACCTCCTGAAATGGGATAACAAAATCTCATCCCTCAAGGCATGCTTGTAAGCCAAAGGTGTACCAAACGCCGACCTGCCAGGGAAACTTATTTTAGGACGAAGGGGAAGTTCAGGAGCTGTAAGTCAGTAATACTGTAGTTAACCAGGCTACTATAAAATGCATTTATTCAACTTAAAGATGTGGGAACTGGGGCTGTGCAGAAACACTGTGGGCTGCCTCCAGCTGCACATTATCCACAAATAACTCTGAAACCTTTCATTAGCTACACAAAGTTGTTTACATCCAAGTAAGTGTTGGTTTCAGGAGTGGAAATCAGAAATAACTGCATGAAAACCTCCAGAAGACACTGGGACTAAATTAGGGTGATGCCACAATCATGGAAAAGGTAAAGCTTTCCCAGAGCAGGCGAGGGGAAGGAAGATCCAGGGGTCACAAACTAAACAGGAACCTCCTCAGACTTACTTTATGAAATGCCTAGTATGAAACAATTTGTAAAAAATAACCATGGGAGCTCAACAGGCAGAAACCACGGGGAAGATTCATTAGCTACAGAGGGAGTTAAACCAAAATGCTTTAAATACAGCTCAGCTCGGAGGGTTTTTTTTTTTGGGGGGGGGGGGGGGGGGGGGGTT
>JAVKLA010000001.1:51523293-51533469 GCA_034782735.1 Sagittarius serpentarius | reverse complement strand
CCGCCCCCCCCCCCCCCCCCCCGCCCCCGCCGTGGTTGTATCTGTGAAGCCCCAAGCCATGCTGCTGTGCCAGAGATATGATGTCACGTAACTAAATTTCAGATTCCCCGCCAGTTTGAGCAGTAACAGTAAATGAAGCCAAAATAAGCTTCCTGTGCTAAACTGGAAACAAAAGAGCACTTTTACAACGCTGCCCTCAGGGTTAATAGAAATACATATGTCTAACTCAAGGCACGGTTACCATCTTATCACACTATCAGCTTCTACATGCACAGAACAAAAATACAGTGTGGGCTCTTACGTAACGTGCCTATATTTAAGTCAGTGCAGAGAGACGGAGCGAGACTTCAAAACAGCAGCCGGCAGGAAACCGCCAGCCCGGATCTGCCCGCGACGGGACGCTCCTGCCCGTTTCCCAAACGTGGAGCACGTGGGATGGGGTAGAAGATGTAACCTCAAACCCCAAGTGGAGACAGAGGGATTACTATTTGTTTTGAATTACGAGACATCATTTGGATCTTAATTTAACACCACTGCCAACCAGTCCTGATAGCTGTAGAGTTTTAACCACAATTAAGTCAAGAGTATGATTATGGGTCAGATTTGGAAAGAACCTCCAAAGTAGACGTTACAGCTCACGCCAGAGCCAACAGCTGCTTAACTTGAACAGCATTTTGCCTGCACAAACGCACTCTTATCGCCCATCTCCGAGCATCGACCATGGAGGATGCCACCCCTGAAGAGCCAGGCTTGGTAGGTTCATCTCACGCAGCCTGAGCCGGGCTCGGCAACAGCAGCAAACGATGGCCAAAGATCTGGCGATGGTGATGCTTTCTATAAACAATCTCAATGTGTCAGAGGACCAAAAAATTTCAGATGACACAAAAAGTGCTGTGTTATACAGTCAAGTACAATGACTTGACAAGTATAAGTCAAGTACGTCTTGCAAGGTCTGTCCATAGGACATGACTTTTCTGGTACTTCAAAGGCACCTAGCATGCACAACCATGTGCGGACCCCAAATGTGTCCCATGTTCTGTGAACCCAACAAGATGGACTGAACCCCAAGGACTGACAAAATGAAGATACTTACGCTTCCTGGAGGTACAAGGAGACTTAGTGCCTCTCTGGAGACCACAGTTACGGCCTCACTCCTGAATAATGAACCAATTTTAATGGAACTGTTGTGAGACATGGTGCCCTGAGAAATACCAAGTTAACTGATGCAGATCTGCAGCTATTTTGGACTGAAAAGAACAAGATTTCACTTGAAACGCAAAAAAACAGCAAATGAAGGGCGCTCAGACAGATCTAGCCAAGACTGCTAACTGGTGGTCCAGCTCTGCCAGATGCTGCTGACAGCTGCTGAAAGCACACGCAATCATTTCAAGACAAATCACCTTGAAAATAATCCTCCCTCAAGAAAGCTTATGATACCTAACAAATGTAAACCGTTTTCAGACACCCGTAGAAAGGATTGTAAAGATGTCGGAAAAGCAGTTTTATAGTGCGGATGCTGATCAGAGAGAAAAACCAGAGCGAAGACAAAGGCTGGCATCAACGAACACAGTTATCAAGTGTCCTAGACCGAATGGGCCAAAACTCAACCAGAAGGCTTGAAAGTGCTCTCTGTTCCTGAAGATGCTGTATGCAAGCTAGCAGGCAGGTAGGGGATCAGCCTCGGAAACGTGAGCCTCCGCTGTCAAATCCATCAAACTGTCAATGAACCACAAATGCCAGAGTGAATTTGGATATCCAGCGCACACCATTTTTCCATCATCTGAAGCTGTCTGAGAGCTTACGAACTGCAAGAGTCTTTCCTGCCTACAAAGCAAGCTGCATTTTACTGAAAGTCACCATAGTTTTAAAAAAATTCTACAGATAACGTGCGTGCTAAAGGCAACACCAGAACTTGCCCTGTTGGGTAACAGCAACAGCTCCGTTCCTCTCCTTGACTCACTAACAGTCAACAGCTGATCAGCGAGATGCACTGGTGTCCACAGAAGCTCTGTGTAACTTCCACAGCTCTATACAACAGACGTACCAACACACTTGTACAAAGACATTATTCCATTCACAAAAGCAACACAGAAGAGTAGCTGCAAGACTTCAAAACCTCTTCCCGTAACAGGTCCTGTGAATGGACACCAGATACAAGCCTGCTAAATACACAACAGCCTTGAACCGAGATGGGAGTCAGAAATATCACAGAAATAAGTGTCTCTATAACAAAGCAGTGGTTATAACGTTGATCCTACTTTTTGGAACCTCGATATAATTTTCGTCCGCTGGCATCAGACAGAGCCCTTCATGTCTGTTTTGACTGCCATGCCAGGCAAACACCCTCAAAGCATAAGAATTAAAAGGGAAAAAAAGTGACAGACGTGCAGCGCTACACACCTTGCATGGCAACAATTTGGTGCACAGTCCAAAGCACCAAAACCTGTACTAATCACCTTGAGCTCATTAATTTACGAAGCTTTGGCCCAACTCTAGCGGCTGGCAGATGATCAAGCTCTTAGTTGATGTGATTCAAACTAATCCACTAAAAGGCATTTAAGAGCCAGCTAGGAAATAAGTATTTCTCTATTATTAGAAGTGCTAAAAAGTTTTAGTGACATCAGACTCTCACGGTGAGAGAAATAATACCCAGCTCCGTATGCGAGGATTTCCCGCCTCAGATCCCACCACCAGTCAGCGCACTGGATCACCCAATGGTTACCCCAGCATTTCTGTACCCTTTCACTGGAGAAGGGCAAAAAAAGCAACCTGATGCACCCTGTGTTATTGCTTCTTTCTCCCTTTTTCATCCCTCTTCCTCTGATCCCGTCTTCAGCATGATTTCCTAGGGAAAGGAGGATTTTGCCATCGGACGGGAGCGTGTGTCATTATGCTCCTTTCCACTCCCTCCCCCATCCAAAGCAACGCTCCGACCCAGCGGTGGCATTCAGCCAGGCTGGACAAGAAGGTAGAGGCTGGGAAATTAGTGAACACACACTGGAAACATCCTCCAAGAGCCTCAGTTAATGAAACACGGCAGCTGGCATTAGTACCTCATTACACACACACTCACACCAAAACCCACCCCCAAAGCAAAAAAACCCCTGACACCAAACCCAACAGAGAAAGACAGAGAGAAAACTTTTCTGTGCCCCGATCATGGGAAAAATATGGAATTACAACCCACAAACCAGCATAAGACACAAAGCCGTAAGAAAGCGGGCTTCCCCAGACACGGGGCTCACGGTCTACTGGGAGCAAGGCCCATCGCTGGCTAGTTCGCTGTCAAACTGGGTCGTACTCAAAAATTTTTATTTCATCAGTTCCAGAGAGCCAGAGGCTTGTTGTCTGAACACCAAACCAAAGAACACTAAATGTTATTCCCAGATAAAATATTTTAGTGTATATAAAATTCTACCTTTTTTAAGCAGGTAAATATTCATTGATTTAACAATGCTCTTGGCTGCCTCAACTGAAATTTGCTCAATAAAGCAGTTCCACAGAAAAATGCTCATGAGAAAAAAAAAAAACAAAACAAACAATGAGAAAGGTCTTTTTCCTTTTTGCCACTTGTATATCAGATATAGAACCAAGGTCTACTGAGGTAGAAGCTGTTTAAAACCTCTTTTATCTGGCAAAAAGTAAGAAAATTACGATACGAATTTTTTTAAACATTTTAAAACCACAAAAAAAGCCCCTCTGTACTCTATGTTAAAGTAGTGTCCAGTTTGGTATACGCAAGCTAAACTCTTGTTGAAAACAACTTAATAGCAATGAAACTTCCATACTTGCATAGCAGCTCGCCTCATGCTGGTAAAACAACTTTAAAATCTTTTCAATCCTTGAAGACCAACTAACAAATATATATATGTATAGTTACACACACACACACACATATGCATGCACACACACTCATCATTCAGCAGAGACAGGAGGTAAAAGGAGGACGACAAGAACACTCGGTCTTTTCTTGGGCTGGGGGAAATCAGTAAGGTTTGCACTCCCCCCAAACTATTTCTTGCTGTTGACTGCCCTGGATGCTCTGAAGGACCACAATTACTATCCACCAAATGACCTTGTTTGGAAGCTATGTAAACCTACCCAAAGTCACAGTTGTTATCCCAATAACACAGGGTTCAAGTTCAATATTTACCGTTGGCCCCGAAAGACGTATCCCTACCCTACGCTCACCCGCTCCTCCAGCGCCGCTCGACACCGTGACCGAAGACGCTGGCCACCACCCTCGCCAGCCCCTCTTATCTCACTGACGACAAGCCTCGCCGGGGGCTGGAATCTCCTTAAGAGAATGAACACATCTCAAGAGATATTAACTCTTAATATCTGCAGACTGGCATCTGCTTCCTCGGCAGTTTAGTCCCAAATGTTTGTCGGGAAAGAGCGCTCTGAAACCAGCAGGGATTTCTACGAACTCCAGCCCTGTACTGGTTTAGCTTTAGACTCTTATTATATTAATACAAGAATCCCGGGAAAACAAACTCCCTCGGCTAAATATTTAAGTCCTGCAGGCTTTTGACACCTCTTCCTCGTCAGCATCCACAAAAACAAAGAGCTGAATAGAGGCAGGAAAAATAAAATACGTAAAAATAACTTAAAGTCCATTAAGTATTTAGACATACACAACAGCACAATAAGACCATTCGCCAAATTGGTCATGAAAACCCACTAGCGCTCATGCCAAAACCCTCTTTATCTGAAGGTTTGCCTTGCGTATGAAAATTCAAATGGTCTATTTTATTATGCCATGAACCTTAGGTGGCGACACTCAAGCAAATATCATCCGAGATGAGCATTTACAAAACATATATGAATCGAGCCTAAATCAACTGCACGTGCACATCAGAAGCATCCAACCGATTATCCTGCCTAAAGACGCTTTACCGATCAGCTCAAAGTGAGCATCGCTGTAATTTAGGGAAGCCTTTCCAAAACAAACACGAGCATCACGTGTTTCACGCCTGACAACATGCACGAGAAACAGAGTTAAACATATCACAACATATCAGCGGCCACCTGATCAGTTCTTGTTTCTGCTTGTTGCATTCAAATAAAGTGCGTGCACTCACCGGAAGGCAGAGCGGCAGACGAAAAGCTTTGAGTTTATTTGGGATGCCGAAATTAAACGGCTGCTCCTTGGGATTTTGGTCGGTGGAATCCCAGGAGAGCGTACGACTTTAGCAACAGACGCGCAGAGCCGTATCTTAAGATGCTAAAATTTTATCAAGGACTTCCATTCTTCTGGAGACAAGAGCTATTGTTGCCACTCACAGCAACGCTATTTTGGGAAACTGGTTATACGCACAATTCCCAAATTAATTTTTATTCAATTATTCGAAAATAACATCTGAAAAGTAACCTAACTGAATCTACTTCATTTACTGCAAAAATCACGCACGTCAGTGTGAAACAACAAACAAATGAAAACCTGCACAAGAAAACTTGGAGCTGGCAAACAGAAAGCCAGCGGTTTAAGTGAAGCATATTTTGGTTTGATTGCCCTCCTCCTTCCTACCAACCTTATTTTCAGGTGACTGAAACCTTTACCTTATCTTCCAAAGCGCAACTGTAGACACAGGTTATTTACTTAAAAAAAAAAAAAAAAAATCCACCCTACAGCTGATTAAACTCCAGAAATGAGCTTGTTCAGGCCCCTCCCTCCACCACCGAGGCCAAAAAACCCCCAGATTTCCGTAACAGGAATGTGGATATTGCGGCATCAAAGGACAACGAGCTGCAATCACCCTGACTGCGTTTCGCTGCGAGCGCTGGAAAACAGCGCGGACTCGCATGACAAAGTGATTTCCTCTGAAAATCTCTGCCCGAATAAAGGAATGGTAACAGCGAAAGGGAACGGGGACTGGCAATTTTCTAACTATTGGGGCGGGGAACAACAACAACAACAACAAAATATCAAACACTAACACAGCAGCAGCTCACGTAAGTTCCTGTGAAAAGCTATTTATTTGAGGAATTTTTTTAATTGCCCTTGGGCACTTACTAGCCGTATCTATTAAGCTCAAAATTAAGGAAGGTCGTGAGTATGCAGCCTTCAGCATTTCTGAATATAGAATACCAGGAAAATACCCTGCTTGCCTGACTTCCAGTTTTCCATTCACTGCACTATAAACCGATCTCTAAACCCCAACGATTCGGTCGGTTGATCTGTTTACATACTTTTCTTCTTTTGCCCAGCATATCCCTTCGTACGGAAACGCCCCTGTCAATACAAACCTCAGTAGTTTTGTAACCTGCCTAATGCTGAAATATTTACGTTAAGATTTTGCCGGCCAAACACCTTCAGTATACAAAGGCATGATCTGACAGCTAGTCAGTCAGCTACCTACAAGTCATAATTCGTCTGTACAACAGCTAATGAGATGAAAGCAGATACACACAAAAGCAGTAGGTTGACTGATACAAAGTAATTGCAGGCAGAATTCGATGACAGTAATTTATGTAATTCTATTAAAGGAAAGGCAGCTGTATAGGAAGAGAATGAAAGGTCAGATGAAACCCCCGGAATTTAAATAGAATGCACAAGGCATTTTATATACTACGTGAACACATAAAAGGAAAAAGGACTCAATAAAACTTTTAATTCTAATTGACTCTCTTCCTCCCATCCCTTCCTACCGTATTTAGCAGTTTATACAGCATACTCAGCTGCGTATATACAGCCAGGCAAGGCAGCAAAGGCGAGCCCCCGCAACAGCTTACTCAGAAACACACGCTGATGGAGGAGCACGCAGGGTATTCGGTGTCCTCATCCTAAGCACATCCCAAGATTTAACTTCAAGGTTTCCACGAAGAATCTTCCGAGCGTTACAGCGAAGGGAAGTCCTGGCACGAGGCGCGGCTCCGGCTGCGTGCATCTGCAGTATCCCTTCTGAGAGAGACCCAGGCTTCACGCCCTGCCTTGGCACTGCTGTCAGCCAAATAAATAGCAATATTGGGGATTCGGACCGAATCACGCCCTGCAGCACTATCGAAGGGCCTGAACTGGGGATCACGTAGGCGCAAAGCTGCGCAACGTACAAACGGCAGCGCCGTTTAGAGAGAACTTTCCCCTTTTTTAACGCGTGCCAAGTGATAAACCGTGATTTTATCTGGTAGACAAACGTCAAATATATTTAAGAAGCTAACAGCGATATACGGTCCGTGATGAAGCAATCCTGCCTACGTACATACATCCCTACCGTGAAACCCTCGCAATTTCCACAGCAGCTTTATAAAAACTATCTCGGAGACAATAAAGTACCATCTATGCACAACAGCCCAAATACTGGCGCTTACGGAAAACGATGAGTATTGCTGCGAACATATGGCGACGGAGGGATAAGAACTGCGCGCCTCTCGGAGTAGGTCACACCACACGACAAAGAACGCAGTAAATTCACGGGGGGGAAACGGGCAGCTAAGGTCTACTACAGCCACTGTAATACTCGGCAGCAAGGAAAACTCGGAAGAATTATTCTCTTCATGAGAGAAAGAAGGCTTTCCTACAAGCGGCACTCTTGTCGTTCAAGCTAACTCGTCCTCCCTAAAAAATCACGGAATGCAAAATGATTTAAAAAAAAAAAAAAAAAAGGAAATAAACATGAGGTGTATTGTACTCGTGTCCTTCCTCACCAATTATATCGCAGGGAGGTATCACCTAATGTAAAAATCTATTCAGAGTACCAAGGAAGTACCAGCAATTCTACCTTACCGCCTACTTTGTGCTATTCTCACTCGGTCAGTGTCTTCTTACAAAAGGCAGATACCTATCAGCAATCGAGATACTCCGTGTTTTACCCAGGGACCACGTCAGCCACCCTAGGATTAAAATAACGGTTTGTTTTCAAGGCAAATGAGTTCATTTTAACTAAATACACCTTACTGAGCTTTATCAAACCAAACCATCAGCCACACCAACACATACTTCAACCTCTTCTGCAGCGTTCGCCATCGCCCAAGCTCGGCTGTTGTTATCACTTGACCCCTGCGAGTTGTTCCGCCTATTCCACCGCATCAATTTGACAGACGCTATGTGCAATGTGGGGGCCAGGAAAAGGAGGTGGGGGTTATAGCTTACTGCCGGCAGGTTCATACTTGGCTAAATAACATCCTGAAGGAGGTACAGCAATTATTTTAGCGGTCCTTAAGCTGCGATACGTGCCGATCAATCCAGTCTCTAACGGTAGCGGGAAGCCTGGACAAATCGAGGGATTCAGACTTGGGTTCCCAGTGGAAAACTCCAATCCTACTCGTAGTTTATTCTATTTCCAGACCACCTTGTAACTTATACTTTACCTTTTACACCAGAGAGTCGGAGGAAATCAGACTCAAGATCGGACACATGAATGCCAGATAATTAAACAAGCGGATCACTGATGCATAAATAAAGCTTTAGATTTACAGCGAACAAGTCTTCTACTGTAATACAACCAGGATGACTTTTCAAATGTTTTTATGTCAGCACTAGCCTTAAAAAAAAAAAAATCTGGTGGAAACTCGGAGGGTCGGATTCCCTCCCTGCTGGCACCTCCCAGGGCCCTACGGGAGGCAGCAGGGTCAGACCCGAGGACCAGCCTGATTAAAAAAAAAAAAAAAAAAAAAGCCTGTCCTCGGTGTTTGCATAACTAATCAGTTGAGTGTTGGGAATCACTTTATCTGAGCAGTACTAATGAGCTAAATCGCTATTATTATTGCAGTGATCACCCACCGGGAAGCGCCTCACCAACGATGAATTTTTACCTTGTTCCACAGCAAAGCAAACGTGGATCTAGTGAAGAAACCTCACCCCGACGCCTCCTCTCTACCAACGCACGGAGCCTGCGAGCCCGTCGCTCACTAAGGCAGAAACAGCTACGTTTTCCTTTCGGCTATGCCCCCCTTAAGCGCTCGTTACGCACCGGACAGCACCGTCGCATTTCCACGCCAGAAAACCAAACACGGGGGTCTGAAATCCTCGGGGCTCCGCAGCCGGGAAGGCTGGGGCAGGAGGCGGGAGCCAGCCTGACCCCCTGACACCATCGCCCGGCAGCGGCCCCCAGCCCTGACGCATCGAGATAGTCGTACCTCTGTGCAAAGCTGGGTTTGCACAGCAATAAAAAGCAAAAAAACTTCAACAAAGGCCGTTCTAAAGGTACGTTAATGGCCACACTGAGGATCTCCACCCAGGCCACACCGAGATCTTTGTTATTTACCACTAGCTTCCACAGAACAAGCTCTCTCAGGCAACGTAATTATTTTTTTTCTTTTTTTTTGAGAGAGAGAGAGAGAGAGAGAAAATACACATATCGTGCCAGTTCTGCCCACTGGAAGTTCACGATCCACGACAGCCATCAGCCCCGTGCCCTGGCGTGGCCTTACGACGAGTCTCACATTGAGAATAAAAGACGAACCACAGCCCGTCCGCGCAGCCGGGGCTTCGGATGCTACAAACCCCGACAGACACGCACCTAACAACGTACCACCTTAAACACGACGGATACCCCGGCAGGTATTCCCGCAGTTTGGGCAGGTTTTCATACCTGTCAATACCCGTTACCAAGTAAAAGGTTCCAAAATACAAAAGAAATCGCCCAGACGTAGGAAAATAAATCTTTTTTTTGTTTTACACAGCGACATCTGGGGTTGTTTTTTTTTTAAATAACAAGGCAGAGCGGGACGCGCTTCTCCTGCAGACTCGCGACACGCGTAACCACCTCGCTTTTGCGTGGAAAACGATTTCTGAAGAACTGCGCTTTCATAGGCAAGCTCTCATTAAGTAAAGAAATAAATAAAATAAGTAGATAAGTAAATGAATAAAATAAGTAAGTAAATAAAATAAGTAAATAAATAAAATAAAATGAATAAGCAAATAAGTAAAATTAATAAGTAAATAAATAAAGTAAATAAATAAAATAAATGAATAAAGTAAATAAAATAAATGAATAAAATAAGTAAATAAAAACATGAATAAAATAAGCAAATAAATAAATAAAATAAATAAATGAATGAAATAAGTAAATAAGTAAATAAAGCCGCCAAACTCCCACCTACGCTCCCCTGCCAAATCCAAGTCACCCCGCTGGGGAGGGGGGCAGGACCACCCCTCTCCACTCCCCCCCCCCCCTTTGCCTGGAGATGGAATGAGCTCCCTGACGCTGCTGACAGCGGTTCTGGGCATCTCCC
>JAVKLA010000001.1:51495740-51522595 GCA_034782735.1 Sagittarius serpentarius | reverse complement strand
CGCTCGGGGAGGGCAGCCAAACAGGGGAGAGGACTGGCAAGGCGCCGTGGGGGGCACGGCCGCTGCCCCCCGCAGCGAAGCGCGGACCGAGCCCCGGGCCAGCACTATTCCAACACGGAATATAAACACCCCCGGCCGCGGGGTTACCCTACTCCCAGCAGCTTCTCCGCTCCGAGGGGCCGATGCCGCCCCTCACAAGGGTCAATACCGAGCGATTTCTATCTCCTCCAGCTGGGAGCGTCTTTTCCAGCGATGAATCACGCCGGTTTGTCCCAGCGTAACGTTACAGAACGCTTTACTCAAGCAAAACTCCACGTATGAGGCTGCGGGTTTTCATCTCTTGCCAATTTCAAGTGGGGTTTGTTATCATTAAAAGGACGTAATTACGTGTATCTCCCTATATTCAAGTCTGTTTCTCAACAGACCAAACATAAATACCTGCATGAATTTAGAGAAGCATGACATCACTTTTTAGCTCAGTTAAGTGGCTTTTAGATAACGAGCAACGCCCCGTCCCCGAGAACGCAAAGATTAGATAAAATATTGAAAAAGAGGCGCGACTTCCAGCCGTTCGTTTGCACATACCAGCATAAAGTTTAACAACCCGGTTTAATTCATTTCGGTACATTAATTAGTCATGCGGAAAGTATCCAAATCAGACTAAGCAACAATTCATCAAAAAAGCATCAGTATTAAGTCAGCACTGGCTGCCAGCTGAAAGCTGCTAACAAAGCCAGGAACGCTCTCGCCGATGGGAGAAGCTACACAACCTGTCCCCCGCTCCCATCCTGCGCTCCCAGCACACAAATGAGGGGCCGGGGCTCCGGCGGGAGCCCGGTACGGCATCACCGGTCTTTCCTGCTCCACGCTGCTCCCGTTCCCTCTTGCAACGTTTACGGGAATATCACCTGCAAAACAGAAGCTCGCCCAAACAGTTCTCCGGCACGGCCGGAGATATTTTTGTCCTCTGCCTTCTGAGCGCTGCCCCGTGTACGCTCCTGTGCATAACTTCCCTTTTCAAGACTTGCGCGGTTGATACAACCGTTGTTCGCTCACTGGAAAGGCTGCAAAGTCAGACCCAATTCTTGAATTAAGTGCTTATTATTTACCTACATGGCATCTCCGGGAGGTCCATGTTTTCCTCTTAGGGTTACTACAGCACAAATACTCATTTTCAAGATGCCTTCGAGCTTTGCAGGAAGAACACTGTGTAGTGGAGCAGTGGCTCAGGGTCAAGGGCAGACCTCCCTACACCACTGCATCCCGCAAGTCAGGTAAAGGCTGAAGGAGGACACGAAGAAGCGACCGGGAAAGAGGGAAACGGCCTAGCAGAAGAGGCAAGAAACACAGAGGTCCAGGCAAGCCTTTGAGGGACCGGGGACCAAACCTCTGCGCGGGCGGGGCGAGATCCCCTGCCCTCGCCGCGCTGCCGGACCAGAGCCGCTGGGCGCTTCTGGACGATGAGCCGCTCGGGCAGGTGGTTTGAAAGGCAGGTGCCGGCTCTGGGCGTAAGACCTTAGTCAGGGCTGGGCGGGGAGGCAGAGCGCTCGGTGCTGAGCGGGCAGCGCCGGGATGGAGAGGACAGGAGCCCGAAAGCCCACGCGAGGAGGGCAGCCCCGGTTAGAGACGGGGCATCGCTCGGACCAAGGAAGGGCGTCTGACTGGGTTTACTCACTGGGTTCACCGACGGCATCAGCTGGTGGCTGTGAAACTGGCTGCCGCACAGCAGGTATTCAGCAGTCCTCTACGGACTGAGGTGGTAGCCAGCCTTAGCCCAAAAAGTAAACGGGTAGAGAAAGAAGTCTCCTTTTCAGGGGAGCTAAGGAGAAAACAAGGTTAAAAGAGGGGAAGAGACACTGAGCATCGCTAAGAGAGGGCAGATGGCCCGGGACGGAGTTCCTGACTCAGCTCAAAGATCATCCTTCGGACCAAAAAACCCTAGCCTGACACACAGGATTTAATAATACAGCAATAATTATTTTCACGTTCACTCCCACAGATACCATTAACAGGAACAGAGTCACCTGGCTGGAGCTTTCAGTGCCTGTCAACCATCCCAATGAATCAGTCGTAACAACAGAGACAAGGAGCTTACCGAAGAGAAGACAAAAGGAGCAGCAAGGCTAGGAGACGGCATCGTGAAGACGGAAAGTTTAAAAGGACAGGCAGGAAATCCCACAGCAGTATCAGGGTTATAAGGGCTGTAAGTCTCGTGAAGGTTACAAAAGCCTTGTGTTTCTGTAGGGAGGCTACGAGGCCAAAATATCTAATTGAAAAGGGGTTCATATGACTCAGTTTATTCCAACTCACTCCATCAGTACCTGTAGAAGGCACACCAACCTGACCGTATGTGCACGTGTAGTGTTATTTCGAACAGCCTAGAAACGCTGAATATAAAACCACTGTTAAAATAACTCGTAAAATTATGTCCGTTATGAAATAAATTGTAAAGCGTTTTAAGAGTCCCACACAGACTGGAGGATTAAAGAAGTAATTGATGTTAACTATAAAAAAGCTAGGTAATTTATTGTGGACGACATTTGTTTCTTCTCCTAAAGGAGGATTGCTCACTACAGCCAAGCATCATACGCATCCCTTCGCTCAGAGTTTGAGCACCGACACGTGGTACTTAAGGCAGGCTGACCAGCAGCAGTTAACCACAACGGTCCAAGTCAGCGCTATGGCGTCTCACGCCACGTTGAACTGGGGAACCCTGAAGCATCAAAGGCCAGCTATTAATAGCTATTATTAATTCATTAATTTAAAAGATTACATGAAAGAATTAACTATCATAGACAAAACCGGCCGGCAACATCAGTTCTGTTGATAGCAAATCCTGGTTTTGTCCTTATGGCGAATGAATGAGTGACATCTGTTCCTTCAGGAAGGGTTGGGGGGGGGTGGTTGGGGGCCTTAAGTGCTGTGTCTCTGCCTTCGTGCCCTATGCAAAAATAGATTTAAATTTTCACATATCTTCAGACACTTCCTAACTGGCCGGGCACGAGAACACATCACTATTTAACAGTATCTTCAGTGCAGCCCTTGGTTTCTGTGCCAACGTTCAATGCATTTTATTCATCCACTTGCTTGCGATGGCTTATGAATGATCGCTTCATAGCTGGGGAAGATGAAAGCCATTTCTGTAGCTGCATATAGCTTACACAAGCAGCAGTGTGCATCTGCGGCTCTTAGCGCTGCTAGATCGGATTCCTCAAAATCCCCATAAGCACTGGGAAAATAGCTAAACTGGGACTACTGTCATTTCATTCTCTGTGTCCATCATGACCCAGTCTAGTTTAGGCACAAGGCTGAACTTCTTTGCATCTGTGTCTCAGAACAGTAAGCCTCCTATTAAGTGTACCTTGTTATTACTATTTATAGTTCTCCACTAGCAGCATCAGATATAACAGGTCTGTCTAAATTAAAATTTGCTGTACCCTTTTTTAAAAGCCTTCTGCCGGCTTTAATCACCTTTCTGTCTTTGCTGAAGCTTTGCCAAGAGCAGCCAGCATTTGGTGTTTCTGAAGGAAGAGCTCAGTTATTGGCAGTCGCAGATAGCCCCCAGAAGGCACGCTGCCTATCTTCTGTAACCTCCTGGGCTCAGACCAAGATTTTGGAAGACAAAGCACGAGGAAATCGTTAACCTTTGGGCTTGGTGGAATTAGGGCTGGACAATCCAGGCTGTACAAAAGCCAGGGCACGACAGAGACGCTGGCACACCGCACGCCTCTGAGCAGCCCTTCCAGCTCACCTTCTCCTGGCCGTTCACCATCCGGGACACAAAAAACTACAAAGAGATGGCGAAACGCGACAGCGCTTCCAGGTAGCCCAAGTCTGGAAACGCTATAATGACCATTTTGCTTGTTGACGGGAACGGAATCTCCGCATCTTCAGAGATATAGCAGAGGGCCTTGACACAAAGAGGTTGTCCAAATTATAACCCTCCAGCTATCTTCTGCTTCCTACAAACCTCAGGGAACGTTTGTGCGCTGACCCCAGAAAGCACCGCTCAAAACCCGGCAGTCTCAGCAAGATAAAGTTCAAAATCAGTGACAAGGATGTTCAACTTCACATCAAAGGAACACAACCGGAAGTATTGAGTTTTGAAACTTCAAGTTCAGTTGCTACCAAAATTCTACCAAATTGTCTCATTTGGTAGAAGATTCAAGGACAATACCTCGGAGACATATTCCAAGCTATCGGGGGTTTATAGTCATATTACAAACGTTAAGGCTTAGGTTCCTGCATGCCCAAACAGTCCTTGGTTTCATATGGAATTAGTGACATAATTAATAACATTTAATAATGTTCAACAGATACTCAGAGCCAGAAGACTGAATGAGGAGTCTAAATGGGCGCCTTTCTACAATATCAGCAAGATGAAATTTTCCAGTCCTACAAAGGGAATTGAGGTAAATATCCATGGTGTTACTAGTCTCTAAGCATTTTGAAATCACTTTCCCAGTAGTAAAACTGGGGGCACGCTATTAAATCACAGCATTTTATGAAGAACAGGACATACTGGGCATTATTGTATCCTTCATTTGACCTCAGACTTCCTTGTTTAAATATCACTTGAAAAGAAAGAGAAAAATCTGATCAAATATTTGTTCTAATTGCACCCAGTCTAACACCCCAACCACCAAAGCAATCTCAAAAAGAAAAGGATTTCGTACCAGCTCAGCATCCCTCCATTCTCAGTGGTAACTCTCAAATACGATTCCTTTTGGACATCCCTTTGAGAGAGCATGGCCTAATAGAACAAAACACAAAACCAACCTGGCGTCATAAAAAAACCCCTTGATACTTCCCATAAACAAGAAAATATTATGGGAAAGAACGGGGTAAGGTTGACAGAAAGATGGGCAGGTAAAGAAAAGTTGGAGGGAAAAAGCAGGAGTGCTTCAAGGGCAAGGGGGTAACCCAACATGGAGAAATAAGTGCGTGGGGAAGCGGAACAGAAGGTTTAGGACAATCCATGGTTAGGTGACAGGGGAAATCCCTACATCCTCGAGGACCTGCCGTCCTCTGCCTGACAAGAAACTAGATTAATTTGCCAGCGCAGGGTTCTGTGCCACAGCAGAAGCATGAACGCGCCCAAAACTTTCTCGTAAGGTTTTAGCCTGTGGACAACGTGAGTTGGGTTTAAAAAAAAAAAAACAAACCAAAAAAACCAAAAAAACCAACAAAACAACAGCAAAACCAAACCAAACCAAACCAAACCCAAACCCCAATAAAAGGGTGGCCGAGTCTGTAAGGAACACAAGGCAGAAGCTCTAGCCAGGCAGCAACCACCAAAATATCTCTCACGCAGCTACGCAATTCTAGATTTCCCAGCAGAAGGTATTGAAGGCGTGTGGCATGTTTTAGTAACATGCTCTGCAATTTATAAACTACAGTTTCAGCATGCCCATTGTACCTATCAAGAAGAGTATTTCAGCAAACGACTCATGGTGTGTTTTTCCTTCGCTGCCAGGCTCTGGCAGGAGACACCTCTGCGCCGGGACGGGAATTCCAGAGGCAGGTATCAACCGTAGAAACTATAGTTGGGAGCCTTTCTGCCAGATGAAGGATGCTTCACAGAAAGTGCGCTTCTGGATCAGCAGAAGCCATAAAAAGCACGGAACCATGAAATAAAGGATTAACAAAAAAAAAAAAAAAAAAACAAACAAAAAAACCCACCCAAACTCAAAAACAAAAGCAAAAAAGAGAGTTAGTGGAATAAAAAGGGTGTTAATTTTTTTTTTTTTTCCCACACGCTGTTTTTTTTGCAAAGAGCAGGGAGAAGAGTGGCAGGCATGAAAGAGACCCCGATTGCCTATTATTAACTGCTAGTAGCACCATTAGTTTATTTACTACAGTGAAAACTAATAAGGAGACTAATGAGAGGTTTGGTTTGAGGCATTGTGGTGTTTCATTACAGTCTGGTGGAAAATTGGAAATGAACCCGATAGCTCTGTACTCCGTTAACTCTTTCTCGCGGATCTGTGTGAAAATGCAAACACGCAGGCCTGTATTCAGCCGTACTTGCCAGGAACGCTCCTAATAATTTTTTGACAACTTTAATCCTCCCAGTAGAAGATTTCTTGCTATTTTTCCTCTTTAATGCCTAGCATTGCAGTATTACGACATTAAAATTCGTTTACCATCAACATAATAGTAGTTCATATGCCTGTCGTGCCTTTGATCAGGGTCTGTCAAAGCACGGCATAAAATGTAATTAATTAAGCCTCCTGATACTCCCGGGGTCGGCAGCGGGATAGAGCAGCGTCACTTCACCTCCCCAGCATGGTGCAAGGAAACATTAAGTCCTTCAGTAACCTGCTCGGTAAAGATAAACGCTATCTCCAACTCAAAGAGATAGGGAGAAGATAGCAAAACGCACCATCTGCTGGGACTGGGTGAGGAAATTAAATTCATCACCTCTGCTTGATCAGTATCTTAGAAACTCCAGCGTAAGTGAACACAGCGATAGCACCGCACAAATAAATTAAAAGATTTTGAAAATGTTTCATGGATACATTAGAGAAACAGGAAGGAAACAGGTAAAATTCCCTGTAGTTTAGGGTGACGTAAACAAGAAAACCGTTTCAATCATTTGGATAATAATAAGGCCATTTCTTTTGCAAGCAGCTATACACGCACAGAAGACTGCCCCACCATCCACCCTCTTTCCCCACACGCAGCGTCCCTGTGCGAACATCATCTCCGACAGTGCTACCGGATCTTTTGACTGCTTGACGTGTTCATTTCTGGTGGGGCTTGGTACGTAAAAACCCCCCAACTCTGTTCTGGGAATTAATACCTACTTGATTCATTGTTAAAACAGCAGTCTCTATCCCCCCAACCCATGCATTCCTGTCTCTTCCCTGAACCTAAAAAAGGGCGGATGGGCTCGAGTGACTCCTTGCAGATCCTATCGCTACGAGTGTACGTACACCGTACACTAGGGAGCATGTAGGTCCTGTGATAAATAACCTAGCATTTTCACAAAATTACATCTTTTTGTTCAGTTGGTTTTTCACCGTTCCTTCTAGAGGAGCAAATAAACCCACTGCTATCAAGTGCAATCTCTCTGGCTAAAAGTTGCGTGAGGAACGTCTCTCCGTTTGCAAATGCACCAAAAGGTTCAGATGCAAGCCATCTGAGCTTCCCGGAGGTGATCCGTTCGGCTTCTTTGGAGGAAAAAAGATTGTCTGAAGGAGATTCTCAATAATTTCTGATATTCATAGCTGGCTATTTGTAACAGTTGGATCCTTGATTAAGTAGAGGGGAAATACCTGTACTTAAGTTCTCGGGTCTCCAGAGTAACTAAGTAGAGAGCACAACCAAGACAAAATTAAAAAAAAAAAAAAAAAAAAAAAAAAGAAAGATTTAAAAGAAAATACCAAAGGGGGCTAAACCGACAAGTTTTATAGTCTTCCCTCAGGGAAAAAGTCTTTCAGCAGGTGCAGAGAGAAGCAGCAGAAGGCACAACAGAGTGGTGCAAACATGACAGGGAAGACATAGCAAAAATAACATGCAAATACAATTACATCTCCTTCCCATGGAAACGGCGTCAGGCTGCATAAACGAGCTGGGCAAAGCAAGCAGCTCTATGACTGCAAAACAGCACGCAAGTTGAACTCCAGCTTTTTTCCTTTGTCCATTTCTCTGCATTACTAAAGAAAATTATTAACTTATTTCCCTGATCCCAGGTCAGAAAGCTGTTGAAGGAGTACGTGCACACACCTTTGCTTCGACTCCTCCTCTCAGGCTCCAAAAAAAGCCTAATGTGCAATTTTTCTCCAAAGGATTTTGCAAGATTCTGGGAATGGGAGAAGTCTCCTGAAACCTGCCCCCTTTGCCAGCATCACATGCACCACCTCTTAGTTTGGAGACAGTTCCAGGCTTCGTTAGGACCATTTGATCTGCACGGTGCCCCAGAGCAAAGAGCTCTTGTTCAGATTGAAGCTAGACACCTAAATTTATTAAGCACCTGATCCACTGAAGCTGGATTAACACAAGTCTCCCACCACCTTCAGCCTTGTTTGATTGGGCTGTAAAAAAAAAAAAAAAAAAAAAAAATTACATACTTCTCTATTTTCCCCCTCCCCCATAGCTAAATTCCATCAATGGATTAGTTTTTGGTTTTGTTTTTTTTTTTTAAATTGTCAAGAACACCTTGGGTTTTGCCTCTCACTTTTAGATCAAACTGACTGGGTATCTAGTGTCAGCAACCCAACTGTATTGCCTGTTGCCCCTCGTTTTACCGATGGAGCTGCTTTTCAGCTAGATGTCTTCTTTGGGCTTATACATTAAGGAGATAAAATATGAAATGGTAGAATGACAAGCAGATTAAAAAAAAAATAATATATATATATATTCAGCAGTAATTGTTCAGACCACCATACTGGCAACTTGGCAGAACTGTGATGTGATCTTGCAATGTTTAACATACAGGATGAAAACAACTTTGAGTTTCATGAAATAAGAAAATAAACAAAAGAAAAGGAAAAAGCCATTGGGAAATACTTTGCATGTCTTTATAGTTAAGGTGTTAATGGTCCAATATAACATCTGTGTTCTTCCACCACTCTTAAAATAAAAAAAAAAAAAAAAAAAAAAAATCACTTGGCTGATTACGTTAGCTTGCTTTGAAAGCCTACAGCAGATTTACTATTTCCTTTGGAAAAAAAAAATGTACTTTGTTCTTCCTACAATATCATTCCCATCAACTGTAGAATGCCAAAAGAAGCTGCTTTGGGAATAAGCCAAAAAGACTGAGACAACGTGGTATACTCTAAGCACAGACTATTTATGGGCTATGAGAGAAAATCCTTTTGTAATTTTTGAAGTCTGCATTTGGTACCAGTTAATGAGAAAGTTTGAGAGACTGAAAGGTCTCATTATGATATGTCACTCCAAGATTGCATCTGTTGTCTTCATTTTCTTTTAAGCTGCTCCCAAGCTGGCTAAAAAGAATCTTTATGAGAGAGGATGAGATAAACTTTAAGAATTGGAATGCAAAGATGGCCAGTCCAGATTTGATCCAGTTATTTTGCTCTCGCAGTGAGCTGGAGTGAATGAGCCTACAAGTCACTGAGAAGAGAGACTGTCGACAGAGCTATAAAAGCCCGGCTGTATTTTTCTCCCGCTCTGCTAGCATCTTTTTGGGCTGAGTAGAGACTTTCTGATTATTTACAATACCGTGCACGTTGATACAAATTTAGTCCTCTCTTCTGTTTGGAAATCTCTCCCTTTTTCCCAGGATCCCTATCATTTTTCCAAATTATTTACTAGGCAATCCTGAGCAATGGCTGTAAACGTGTGGGTTACCTGCAGGACTGTGCCCACTGGCCACAGCTGGTTTGCTCGGTGAGCTGCCTGGCAGAGCCGGCCGCCTCCTTCCTACATGGAAGACCGAAATGTGTTGACGTAGGTTGAAAAATTACTTCATCACTAGTAACAGACTATTTCTTCTCATTAATCTCATGTGATTAAGTAAAATCCTTTGGAGAGAAGCCATTTCCTAAGTGGGCACAGAAAAACCTGTCACATGAAAATCAAGAAGATGGTCAAAAAGAAGAGTTGTGGTGCTCGGTGGGAAGTGACTAGCTGATCAGCTCTAGGACGTTTGCGTAAAGCGTCTATTTACAAATACACACAACTTTGAGTATTTATGAAGTAGTTCATCCAGCGGCTTCATGGGAGTGCTGGCTCCACTCTTGCAACCCTCACCGTCTGCACTGGGCTGCTAGTTGATTTGTTTCATCCCTGGCACTGCAAGTTGTTGCACGCCGCGATGTGGTTCGAGGAGGCAGAAAAGAAGAGCAGCTAAGCTAGCGGCTGGCACGTTAACTACAGAGGTGATCAGAGGGGAGGACGTATGTCCCCTTATGACACAGGGGACCTACACATGTAGCATCACGTCCTTTGGCATGACAGTTTTGTGACCATACGGTACTCCCAGATTTTTATTTGCCGTGATGTTTTCATGAAACGTTTTTTTCTCTTGAACAGAGTACTGGGGAAAAAACACAAGAAGCAGGAGGCGGGTACTAGAGAGAACCTCCTTCACCAGCGACCCCCGTTCTCAGCCATTGCAAACAGTTCTGTCACGAAATCTGTTTCACAAAGGGATCGACTTCCACGTTAAACGGGCAGCTCCTCCAACTGGATGGCTGTTCCGGAGTCTGACTGATCTGGTCGCCACCTGAAACACTCCCCTCCACCCCGGGTATCCATGGCTGCATCGCATTCGGTACTGCCTTAGCTTCGGCTGCTCCCAGCAGCGAGGAAGGCCAGCAGCAGGCTTTTCAACCCAGGCCTGCTCTTTTCAGTGCAGCATATGTGTGCGGAGGAAATCACCGAGAAGAAACCCCCACGGTTATTTCTTGCGCCGCTTCTAAGGGAGTAAAGGCAGCACGTCTCTGCCTACGCACGACTCCGGCAGGTCCCATTTGTTCTTGTGCCAACTTGTCCTTTCAACAGAGCAGCTCAATCCTGCTTCCCCCACGTGCTCCCAACCCGTAGGACTTGCTCTGTGCCTTCCCCCTCCCCTCAGTCTCCAAACTACTTACACAGCAGGAGAACGTGTCCCCGGTGAGGGAACGGTTGCTGGCAGTGATGTGGTCAAGGTTGGAGAGGAGCTGAGTTACGTGCAGCGAAGCTCACCGGCACGGTTACACCCCAGACCCCTTGCTCATCCCCTTCTCTTCACTCAGCCCCCAGGGACCCACGAGCAGCGTGCCCTACACGTGCCTTATTTTCAACGACGAGTTCAATTCTGCCGAGAGCCACGGCTGCTCTCTGCAAGTTCCTTTCACTTCTGGAGCTAACATTAAACTAAGCTGGAGGGGAAAGTTCAGATACTAATTTACATGCAGAAGTAAAAATGGTGGAGTTCAACCTACTCCTTGTTGAAAGCCCAAGGCTGAAAGCGTTTCTGAATACTCGCTGCAGAACTCGGTTCCTAATCAAAGACTTGGATTTAGCGATTTTCACACAGAACAAAGGACCCAGCGTCAGCTACTTCAACCCGCTCACACGGTCTGGCTTTCGGCACACACGTGAATCCATGGAGGAGGGCTGGAAGAGGTCTAGAGTAGTTTATTTTTTTCAGGTCAACAGGAGGGAAAACAACAACATACGTGATTAATACGTTAACTTCTATAAGCAGAGGAAATTTAAAACCATCCAAAAATACTACCAGACGTCACCCGCCAGTCATTAAATAACTTTGCTTTTTTGTACTAAATTAATAATAGCAATTTCTAGTGAATCTTTAAATTAGGCTGTGGGATTAAAACTGTGCCTGGGAATCTTCTTACCAATGGGTGAAGAGGCAATATTTTGAAGGATTTATAATGAACCTGAAAAATAAACACAACTTCTCCTATCTGTTTACTTCTCAGTAACCAGTTTATGCTAACAGCCACGGAGCCAAGCAGTCTGCTTCTCCACAGAAATCAGAGAAGCTGTAAAACTGCATCAGCATAAAGATAAATGCTCTCACCTGGGAGAGACGGGGATCCACAGCGAGCAGAAAAGAATGTAAGATGAGATCTACCACAAACGCCACAACGATAATAGCTGGGTAACAGGCAAACACTCCCCAAACTGCAAAACTCCGGAAACACAACTGAAATCCAGCCCTTTCCCCATCGCTCTGCAAAATGTTTGCAATCAGGCTGCTAAGTGCCGCTTCCCAAATACTTTCGATTCATTGGGATACGTCGATACCTTTTAAAATATTAAACGTGCTTGCGTGTTACTTCCTGGAGTACTGAAAATTCAGATTTTATTTTTTTTCTTCAAATCTTGGGTTATGAATATCAACTACTGAATATGATATATTGCTTCAGTAGAAGAGAAACCAGTGGGAGTTAAACCCTTTTTGCACTTTTTTTCTGGTGTTTTTTTCCCTTGTATTCTTCAAGCTCACCAGCTGGCACTTGAATGATTCTGTTCTTAAAATAGCACAATGACAACCGATCATCTCCAACCTATTCTCACCACAGAAATTTTCATCACCAAGACTACTCAGCGTCACACAAAACGTCACTGCTACAAAACTCCCTCTTCAAGAGCAATTAATGCTCTGACGAACAGCGGCAGCCACGGCTCAGCATCGGGAAAGCCAAGCACATTAATCAAGAAGGCATCTGAACAAGGACGGGAATGCCTCCTTCACAGCCACAGAGCTCGCCAGCTCTTCTACCACGGCCCAGCCCCAAAAAGTGAATTGAATTCAGCTGCGTTACTCACAGGCTTACATTTACATGTATGCATAAAACAGTTTTAGATTGGGATCCAGTCCAGCTGGCAACTGGAACAGACTCCTTAAGAGGGTTATCTGGACCCACAGCTAGAGGGGGAGAAATGCTCTCATTGTGGTCCTGTAGCTCACACAAGAAATGCAGGACTTCGGCATCCTGAAGGTCAGAAGGTGCTGAGGATCTACAGCTATAGCAGACAGGGCCGGCAGGCACCGCACCACACCCCAGGCAGCAACGAGAAAGGCAACACTCACAGTTGACACTTCCACATCAGGAGGTTAACTTCAGATAAACGCCATCGTTGCTAACAAAAGACAGGTAAGAACTGAGCTGAAGATAAAGTACTAGAAATGCTGCAACGCCCTGTGCTCTTAGAGAACCGACACACAACGGCGGCAGCGGCACACGCGGGAGGTGGCCGAGCAGGACAGCAGTACCAGGCTCTGCAAGAGCCACCCCAGCACCATCTCTAGCAAAAGCAAAGGTAACGGGGGAAGAAAAACTACACCGGCATTTTGAAGGGTAAAGGGGTTAACTCTCTCGGTTCCCCCAAATGTGAGGCACCGCGGAACCCAACGTGGTCTCAGCTTGGCCCCGTTGGCCTGCCCGTAGCACACGTGGGCCCCCCGCAGAAGATGCATCTCTTTAAGACAAGCCAGATATCATTGCTAAACAACCACTGTGCTTTCCTGAAGGAAACCTGCGGAGGTGGAGTTGCTCTCCAGAAAGGCACACATTGCTGCAGAGCAAAGGAGTTCACAAAGAAAAAGCAAGGCACAGCCTGACCGGGGCTCTCCGGTGCTTTCCCAGAGGCCTTCAGCCTCACACACACACACACTCTTCCTCCCACCTGGCCCCATCTCCTACTCCTTTCTCACCTCTGCCCACCCCCGTTCTGCTCCCCACAGCCTCTTGCCCTGAAGGCACTCACATCCTCCCATGTCCTTGCTTTAGGACTGGGTAGGACAGGAACAGGAGAGGAAGAAAGAGGGAGGCTTAACCAGCAAAGAAGGAAAAGTGCCCAAAAGAGAGCAACAGGAAAGAACGGAGCTCGAAACCCCGTGACCTACAGAGGAAGGTCTAATGAGCGGGAGCTATTCAACCTACAGACGTTTTCAGACGGAACGAAAGGGCAAGTTCGTTGAAGAGTGCCAAGGGACAACCTATTCAGCCTGTTCACGACAGAAGCGAACACATCTACTACAACAAAAGCTGCTTAAGCTAGACAGGAACGAAAACCTAACAGTAAGGGCGGTGGAGCACAGGAAGAGCTTTCCTTGCCTTCAGCGGAGGTCTTCCAGTCCGGGTTAGACAAGGACCGCTGAGGAGCACAGGGAGCAAAGTTGCCTTTGTACCTATCTAGCTGAGACTTCTTGACGTCCCGAATATCAGCTGCACCTACGAGCAAGGTGACTGCAGCCGGGCCCTACTGCGTGGACACCAGAACGGCACGGGAACACCCTCTGCAAAGAGCACACCTCCGCACGCCATGAGGAACGTCTGCTCCCTCTCTCGATGCTCGGACAAAGCTAAACTTCATGACAATCAGCTGTCCCAGCCCCTTTCCAGAGGCATGGGACATTCCAAACAGCGTTTGAGAGGTCTTCCTTGTTTTTCTAAGTCATTAATGAATACTTTCTCTTGTTAACCTGAAAAAGCTGGAAAAGAATAACTGTGTTTAAGATTAATAGCGGAAACTAGGGGGGCGGGGCGGGGGGGGTGGGACAAGAAAGAAGTTCCTTCAAAGTCAAGAGCGTATTTTGCTAATGCAACGTGATTAATGACAAGGATGCTATTATATTAATGGAGAAATTTAATAAAGTACACTTTCAAGATTTCACAATTAATCCCATTCTCCTGGACGCAAATGAATGGACATTTTCCCAGACTTCAACAAGAGCAAAGTATAAAACCCACAAAAGTGGGACAGGCTGTCCTATAACCAAACACATCACTGCTAACGTCAGGCTGACCTCACGCTTACAGGCCAACTGCATGTGTTTGTATGTGCAAATCAAAAATCTTTGTACCAGTCTGCCGGTGTCTAAACTGATTTATAGCTGAAATTTTGATAAGTGCTGAAAAGACTTAAGTTCCAAAAATGTGCTGATAAGGATTATTGCCAATGAACTGTCAAAGACTTTTTTTCTTCCCTTTATATTATAAATTAGGCTATGACCAAAACACATTTCTGTAAAGCTAGATCCTGTGCAAACCTGGTCTTAACAAATTATGAACACCAGCTCCTGTGGCAAGGTATTATATGGGGAAGATGTTCATGCCCTCCTCTTCCTCCAGCTGACTTTCCTTTCTCCAGATGTTTGAGCCCCAAACCTGCGTATAGAAGGAAATTGTTGTCCCCAGGGAAGATTATTTCATCTCATCAGATTCTTTTCCCTCCCCAGCCTTATTTTGGATCCCAGTCCCTGTCCAACAGCTCTGGTTTCCACTACTTACAGCAGCGAGCGAGCAGCCCCGGCCGCTGAGCCTGGCCCTCCCGCCGCACGCTGACAGCTATCCCAGGCCACGCTGAGAACCGGACACGCTGGTCACGCAGAGGTAAAGGCAGAGAAAAGGGCTTGAGGCGAAGCACGAGACTTCTCTCGCCCACGCACGGCCGGCTGCTTAGGGCACTGCCGAGCACCCTGGGGAAAGGCTGCCCGGGAGAACACCTCCTGCTCGGGGGACACACAGTGCACACGTCCTTTTGGTTTCCTGACGGACCCTGACACCCGCTCACCTCGCCCTGTGTGAGTCTCCTTACACGTGCACGGCTGCACCTCCACCAGCACGGCCAGCTTCCCCATGGGCAATGAACGTCCTTGCACGGGGCTGGCTTACGAATATGCATTTCCAACGTCTGCGGGACACCTTCAGTCATCCCCAACCACGTCTCTCTTGCTGTTGCCCTTCGATCCCTTCCCGTTACCCTCACATCATTCTCCTCAGCGCCTCAGACAGCTGCAGAAATGTTTTCATTCAGATACAGAAATTCCCCAGTCCTGACCTCTCTGCAGGCAGGTTGTGTCCTCTTGCAAATCATCCTCTAGCATTCTGAACCACCCAAAGATTTGGCAGTCCGTGCAAGTGCAAAACAGCCGAGGCATTTTGATGATTCAGAACAGCGTCCTCTCCAATGGGCTGTATGTGCAGATTTTACTTTATTTTTTCCAAGTAGTGTAGTGAGAAAGAGAGGGTTCACCATATTTTCTCAGCTTCAGCAAGACAGACATCAGTGCTTCACCCTGTACTTAAACCAGAGCATTAATTTAGGATCTTGGCTCCTTTCAGGGATGGCATTTTACCCCTCCATCCCAGATCACCAGATCTTTTCTCCTCCAGGCCCAACTCATACAAAAGCCGCAATTTCCAGTTGTGCTGGCTCCAATTTGGGGATCCTTGTGACAGTCCTGTGCTCTCCAGCAGCGTTCTGACAATCTTTCTGTTGACTCGGACTCTTTGCTTCCAGTCTGCCAGACTTTGTTCCTCTAAGCACACATTCTTCTCTTCAGTCAGTCTTTTCCAAAAGTTAGGGTGCTGCTACGAAGACATTGGATCTGGTTTATTCAAAATCTTCAGGGTATAATTCTTCCCACAGTGGTTCATAATGTTCTTCATTCAATACTCTCCTGAAAACTCAAGCCTGTATTTCTCTTGCTCTTTCTTTTTCTGCAGCGCTTGTTTTACCACTGGTAACGTCTAACTCACACATGCCATATATACTCACACCAGCTCAGTGCCTTCGCTCTCCTGCATCTCTGCCAGTAGGTTTTCTGACGTTTCTGAACGCGCTTGCATCTTTCTTTTGCCTTCCCAGGTCAGCAAACTTCTCTCACATGGGCTATGTTGTCGGCTGTAGTAGCCGGGTCTACCTGGGCTGAAGCCCAAAGCCCTTCTTTACAGATTTGAAATGGTGGTGACTACAGCAACCCACAACAGTTTTCTTATCCTGTCTGTAAAAGAGGCAATCACTCATACCCAGACAGGTATTTTGGAGGGCAATGCTTATAAAACCCCTGTTCTCAGTAAGAGAAGATCAGTAAGGGAATTTTTCCCCTTTCATGTACATGAAGTTGTAGCGTTAGCAGATTTGTTACATGTGAACAGGAGCAAAATCAAAGACGGCAAAGCTAAACCCATCAGGTGTGTACACATAGGCCTGGGCAGGTATATACTGTACGAAGAGCATGGGAAAACTATGCATGAAGAGCAGAGTCTGAAGGCAATATGAGCAAACATCGGGCAGGACCAAACCAAACAGAACATGCTGAACGCCGTTTGAGATGGCTCAAAGCCACATGGAATGGGAGATGGAGATTTTAGCCCCAGACAGACAGATGCAAAGGATAAACTGCAGCTCTAAACATCATTTCGGTGAGAGTTTTCCTACAGTATCAGCTCTAAAATGCTTCTGCAAAACCTACTTTAAGGCTGTGGAAACTGACTGGCCATCTCTCTCTCTCTCTCTCTCTGTAGTAAATGAAGAAGTACTTTTTTTGAGGAAGGATATTTTGGTTTGATGATGTTACCATCATCTGTTGAATTTTGGAAAACAGAAATGGGTCATCTCATACATTCAGGAGCCAGCCTGAATTTCAAACCCGCAGTGTGAGGGAAGTCAAACATGGTGTCCCAGCACTCAGACTTCGTCCAGAGTGAAATCATCAGTTTTAGCTTTGACACCACAGAGAATAAGATCTCAAACAGTAGGGGGGGGGGTGGCAGGGATAAAAAAGAAAGCTATTTAGAAGCCCAGAGGATTAACACCAATGCACAGCTTAGATCAGATCAGCAGAAACAATTATTTCGGTCCAGCATATTATTAGATACATTAGATAGAGCTTTTGTATCTGATTTTCAGTATTCCCAGCACTTACCAAATCATTTAATAGCCAGCAGTGGACCTTGCTTCTCTGCCTGGAGACTGAAAAATGCTTCCCACCCCCACCCCCCCCCAATAGCTTTTCCTGTATAAATGTGGAAAAAAGAGCACAGTCCTGATTTTCTCAGACCCAGAAGGGTAGCCTATTTAATCACTCATTTTCAATCTTTGAAGACTAGCATGAATAACACCATTGTTGCACACATATCGGTGCCCAATGCTAGGGTTACACTACTTTTGGAAATAAGTAGCCTTTGGATTGCCCCTCCTACCAAGAACAACCGGTGTGTTTTCTTAAAAGGCATAACAGCACAACAAACACACACTAGAAGATTAATGTTGCATCACTTTAGCTTATAGTCAGAATCAAAAATATGAATTTTGACTAGCTAGCAAACAGGTAAAACACTATCCTTCCTCCACATGAACAGCCCAGCCTTCCATTTGCACTATCTCCTTGCATTTATCAAGTTTAAACTAACAATGGGAATACTGACGAAATCCAGCGAGGAAACACAGAGCTATTGAGCTGCTATGGCCTATCGAGGATTCTATCAATCTTAATGTCTAATGCCGCATTCTTCCTCGCTTAGATTTCAGCGGATACGAGAAAGCGTTGAGCAAATTTTATGTAATTGCTGTGCACTTAAGAGCTTCGGAGGAGACTGCATTTCACATTCAGTTACTCTACAAGGCACAGACCCAACGTATAGCGTACTAACAGTCACCTGCATGACCTTATCTAACCGTCAGGACAAGCTCAATGCTTCCCTATCAGTCATGCAGCATTAGTTGACCTTCAGTTATAATATCCAGAAAAGAAAAAAAAGAAGGGGGGTGGGGGGGAAGAGTCCACAGAGAGATCCTTACCAGCACACTTTACTGGATCTTTAGGCGAAACCCACATTACTGCATTACGGCTGGCGACAACCAGCTCATCAGAGGGAGGAGTACAAAAACTAGCAAAGCCGCTTTTCACGTGAGACAAATTACTCAGTCTTTATTTGCACTGAGAAATGCATGTTCATGCTAGTTCTCCTATTTGAATTCAGCCCGGATTACTCATATGATTAAAACACCCAAAAATCTGTTCCTTAATGCATTTCTGGCAGCTTTAGCAATAAAACCACACGGATTTATTAGCAATAAAAATGATCATGATTTTTATTCTCCGTGGATAGTATTTTCAAGCATATTTACTGACTTACAGCCTGTTGGCCAGCCTGAAACTTTGGCTTTGATATTTTTGGCCAGGCTTGTAAGGGCACTGTAAAATTCCTTAGGAATATAGATGGTTTGGAAAATGCTGCTAGGCAGCAACTTTAAAATCTGACCCCGAGAAGCATGTCTTTTACAGAAAGCGAGAAAACCTTTAGCCGTCACCTCCCTTCTCTGGTTTGGAAAGGACACTTTGGTACTTCAGCGTCCCAGAAGTTAAATTTTTAACACCACGAGTAGCCTTGCTTGCACGGTGACACGAAGCTGGCTGGGATGAGAAGCATGTCCAGCTTATTGTACACCCTGGAATGGATTCTCTCCACACTGCCTTTGGTGGGCAAAAAACTCAGGTCAAGGCTGCTTACACAAGTAAATGTTAAAGCCTTTGGCAGACTAGGTGCCTTCTAATATATCCTCATAACACCTCCGAGACACACAAATTGTGTACTTTACAGAAGAGCAAAGACAGAAAGAATGACACGGTGCAATTGCGTAAAAAGAATTAGAATTACCCAAGCATTCAAAACACTCGGTTCTGTGTTAGGTTTTGTTTCCCAATCTTTATGATGGGCAAACCTTTTTCAGTGCTACTTTATTAGCCATAGCCAGAGGTCTAATTACGAGTTAATCCTAGGGAGTATCTGGGGTTTAAACAGCTGCTGCAGCACAGTTCTGGAGGGTATCGGTGCAAGACGAGGCTATATACAATTGGCTCTGGCGCACGCATCTTGTGTCACCTGGCTAAAGTGACCAATAAATAACTAATAAGGTCTCACAGAAGTCAGTGGCACAAAAATGTTACTATGACTTGCAGTCTGGAGAAACAAATTGGATACCAACATTTTTACTATGTTAATGGGACCACACACAGGTGCGTTCTGTAGGGGTACTTCCTGCTTAAAAGTGAAAGCAAGTCTCGAGAATAAAACAAAAATGGATTTTTTTTTCTGCAAAGGGATTTTCCTGCACAACACTCATCTACAGTTTATTTTCTCAAGGTCTGTTTTTGTCAGATGGATCCTTTTGCTTCACTTCGCAACTGACAGGGAAAACGGAGCATTTCTAGCCTAAGGCCCCACACAAATTCTTCCCCTCCTTGATAGACGTTTACCTCCAGCTTTTAGACAGGAAAAAAACCCCCGAATGAAGTCCATATATGCCATGGTCCTTGTTGTCATATACGGCCCATGCTCTAGGGGCCATGGAAGCAGTGCCCACAGAGCCTAAAGCTGACATCCTACAAAGATTTCTGTTGGGTTTCAGTTAAAGTTCAAGCAGACAGGGGCCACAAGTTCCCTCAAGGTTTATCACAAGGGGAAAAAAAAAAAATTACGAAAACCAGAAATAATCAATCAATACACGTAAATGAGGTAACAGAAGCGAAGAGCAATGACTCGGCCTCCCTATGCCGGTTCTGGACCCCTATATCTGAGACAAGCAGGGGATGCTAAATGGGTTCCACGGCTTGATACGGCAGTCACTGGCTGCCCAGGCCACGACGCAGCACGTGGGGAGGAGGCAGCTAGTCTGGAACAAGGCAACAAGACAGTGCAGACAGGTCAGATGAACAAAAGAGATACCCTGAATGGTATCTGGGCTCCATTTCGGTCAGCAGCAGTCTGGCTATTAATGGAAGTTGCTTCTCTGAGGAAAGACTAATAACGTGTCTCAAAAACACCTAAGGCAGTTTGAGACAAAGTAAAAAGACTCTGCTCTGAGCTGTTGAAAAGGAAGACGTTATGGGGGAAATGTTAGATGCGTACTTTCGACACGCGCAGAGCCTTTGCTCTGAGCGCACAATTATTCTCTGAATGTTAAGATTAACATATAATAGTCATTAAATTAGTATTTAAAGTAGGATCTGAATGCCTTCTGTAAGATTGGAACCCGAAGGGAGCGTGTTCTTTACGATCATTAAGGCCAAAGAGGTTTTGCCCCCCAAATCCAGGCAGAGTGAAGCAGGGGTGTGGAGAAGAGCTTTTATCCCCACTTTGCAGAAACGGAATGGAGACAAAGTTAGCTGAAGTCACGTAAGGAACATGGGCAGGTATTTCTCACATCCCAGCACTGTGCCTAGTCACAAGCCTTCTGCATTCTCATCAAAAAAAGCACAAGAGTCTTTAGGGACCACATAAACATTTTGTACCTTTGTTTTCTTGGTCTGATGGGTGACTAATTTAGCTAACCTAAACATATCAGAATTTTTTCATCTCAATTATAATAAGGCCTGAAAAAATTTAGTATATTAGCTTCTGAATCCATCAAGCACTTTCATCCATCAGATTATTCTTTTATCCCTGTCACTACCATCTCTCTCCAAAGACCCACTCCCTCACCTTTTTTCGAAAATAAAATACAGCCCACCCCGCCCCCCGCCCCGGTAATTCAGTCACTATTACTGTCTCCAAAATCCTTGACCTGTGCTGGATTCATACCGGAGAGATTTACAGGACTTAATGGCAGCAAGGGTTGGAGGTCAGTTAAGGAAGCTCTGAAATTACTCGCCTTAGGATAGCGAATTCCACAGCAGTTGCAGCAAAGCACAGCCATAATGACTGCTTTGAATGCGCTGATGACAGATGGGAAAAAGTTCTGTTACACGTGCAGTGCCAGTGTCCTCGTATATGGTAAAATTTCCCTCTTGATAACTTACTTTCTTGAATCGAGGTGTCTCAGGAAGCATCACTAACTGCACTCTCCGTTCATCCGAGCTAAATGTGCCGTGTCAGCGCAACCACTGTTGCAACTGGGACGTACAAACACGTACCTTAACACAAGTGTTATCTCTCTGCCTTAGCCAACACGGTTTTAGGTTTCAAATCAAAATTTACACCCTGCAGTTATATGATGAATTGCTAAGCTACCGCAATTTCAGTAACCAAGATTGCTCTTTCATCCTTCTCTGTACAGAAGACCTCCGTAAGTCAAGTTTCCTCATGCTACTACCGTTTTTTGCCTTTCCTCCCCCACATTAACTCTCAGATTTCTTTGTAATCAGCTTTTCAAGAGAGTGTGGCTACCCCCTCCTCCTCGCCACGGCGGGCTGTGCAGAAATAGCTCAGCAGCTGCCGTCTCACCACGCTTCCTTGCTAGTTCTCTCCTAATTCTTGTACTCGCCTAATGCAAGTACTTCAGCAAGACTTCCCTTTTTCCTCCATACTTACTTTAGATTATTTTTCAGTGAGGAAGGCGGTGAAACAAAACGTCCCAGTGAAAGATCTTGCCAGCTCTCCTGCTGATCCAGGAGATGATTAGGCTCAGGGGGATATTTGATGCTTAGTCTATGATACACCATCGAGTGCTGACCTCACCAAACATCACGCTCCCACTCGTCACACTTAGCTCCTCACAGGGACCTTTGCCATTTTTGTACCGATGAACACAGAGGAGAAGGACAGGGGGAAAGGGTTTAATGCTGACTTTTTTTTTTTTTTAAATCAATAATACATTTCCTATAGAACTACATAACCTCCTTGTGTTTCCAACCTATACAAGAAGGTGCAGAGTATTTTAAAAGATAGCTTACTACAAATTTAGTAAGTTTATATTAAGCCTTTTTGGAAGCATCTAGTATAAAATGCCTAGCACAATAAATTGTTGTGTCCTCTTTAATTTACCTTGGGCTTTTATAAGCAAAAAGATCAACCTCTTCAACAGAACCGTATTCTCAGTAGCTTTCCTTTGCCCACAGCCACCTACAAATTCTCAGCAGCTTCCTAAGGCTACTGGTTACTTAAAAAGTAACAGCCTAAACAAGCAGACTACAGATTACAGCATAAAATGTTGTTTGATACAATGAAAGAGGCATGTTATGCTCACAAGGCAATGCAAAGGAGGGGGAAAAAGGAGAGATTTCCACTCTGCTGGAATTAATTGGGAGCTCTCTAGGCTGGGGCCATGAGAAAGACAAAGAAGATAAATAAATGAAATGCCCACTTCTTAGGCAGAGCAGATAGAGACCCTCTAACTTACTAAAGAAAAGAAAAAAGATAATCATCTTTCAGAAACTTCAATAGCCAAAGAAGAGCTAAAAGATTTTATCCAGAGTTTAGAAGGGGACCTGTGTAAAGGCATACGTAAAATCACGCAATCTTAGCAAGCAAAGCTGTGCAGTATCATTTCTATAGCGTCTGGCACCCGAGGACCCAGAACCACCCTAGAAAAGTTAAGTCTTCTGGTGCACACGTGGGATTTAACAGCATCACCACGGCTGCGCTCTGAAATACCGAGATGTGTACGGCAGAAACGTTCCTTTTTTACACAGCCTTTAGGACACCGTGTCATGAAGTACACTTTATTTAACTGTAAGAGCAAGGAGATGGCAGAAAGGCGACTTGTGAAGAGTGAGGGTAGGTAATAACAGAGGGAGAACACCTCCATTTTTACACAGAATCCTTAATTAATTCCAGTGATCAGACCTTGTTTTGCAGCTAATCCAAAGAACATAATCTTGAAACCACCAGTTCCCAAAGGGAGCACAGGCTGGCTGAAAAAAGGTGTTAAGTGAAAGAGAAGGCGCATTTAACCTTTTCTGACCCACACATCCCTTAGAGTTTCCTAAGAGAGAGAGCACCTCTAGGTCTAATTTGAACCTATCAAAAATAACCTTCCCTTCCCTCCTCTTCATTAAAAAAGTTATCTTTCAGTGGATCCTTTAGAGAATCCACAGACCTCTCAAATTTTAGTTTACAGCTGTAGGCTAAGACCCAACCTTTGATCCAAAAACGCTGATCCAGCATTTTTCTGGAGATTCTTTTAATTTCCTATCTGGCCTCAAAGAAATTTAATAGAATTGTATTAGGAAAACTGATTATAAGAAAAGAGAACATTTGAATTAAAAAAAAATAAAGACCATGAAATGAAATTACAAAGGTCATTGATCATGACATTTCATATGAACTCAAAACTTTTCAGGAACATTCACAGACTTTAGAAGGAACTTTACTAAGTGGTGACCCCAGGAGTTTTCACTAGTCTTCATTAAGTTCAAATAATGAAACTTGAAAAATAGCTGCTGGCAGACACAGGCATAGAAACCTGATGGTCTGACTTATACGCAAGCTCTACTGGCAATAACATTTGAAAAACCCTTAATGTTTTGCATTTGCTTAAAATTAGGGGGATAAAGGATATTTAAACATATGTTACGACAATGTAAATCTTAATCAATGGTGTAGAGCTGCCAAAAGATTCAAGGTGTGCATGCCTACATGTGCGTATTTTTAAAGCATGCCAGGCATGTAGTGGGCAACAGTACAGAGTCCTGGCCAGTCCTCAACAGCCTTTATGCTGATTTAAACTAAAATTTTAAAATTTAAATTAAAGGTGGGCAAAGCTTCAGCTGCTGAAAATCCTGAGAATCAGAGGGATACAAACGTGATTTAGATCCTTCAGTCCTTAGTAACTATTAATAGTGTATGTGAAGAAAAATAGAATGGCTGCATGTCAAGACCAAGTCTGAGATTTCTTGACGTGTCTTATGTGTGTGTAAATGGAATACTTATTTACAGCTGCAATAACAAAAAAGGTTGTTCTGGAAATCATTCGCAAACAGAAAGGAATAAATTGGGAGTCAAATGTCATTCAACTAAACCCCCTAGCACTGCTGATTTTTGACAGTTAGGGCAGGAGCTATATTACACTTACATTACTTTTAAAGAGAAACTTTAAAACTTAGATTAGTCACAGCATTTTCTGAGGGAACAGAAGGAAGTTGCAGAGAGATGGAGATTTTTCTCACTGATTGATGAAGGCCACTTGCAGTGAAGAGACACCAAAACCAAGGTCTTCTGGGATCTTCGAAGACAACACTAACAGCAATCCCAGCTGTATGCAGGTATCAACCACAAACACACACTGTAATTCCCCAGGCAGCTATACACATGCTGACCAAGCCAATTAAACACACACAACTGTCAGCAAAAGCAAAAAAACCCAATCAAAACCAAGAGACTTGCACTGTCTGCTGCAGTTACTGTAAGACCGATTTCACAGAATCACAGAACGGTTTGGGCTGGAAGGGACCTTAAAGACCATCTAGTTCCAACCCCCCTGCCAGGGGCAGGGACACTTTCCGCTAGAAGTTCCATACTAAGTTTCATACACAGACCCCCCCCCAAAAGTTCTATGATCAGGTATTCACCAGATTAAAAGAATCTGGTGAATCCTATTATTTTTCATCTAATTACTTTTAATTGTACTAACTCTTCAAATATGGACTTAAAGTAATATTAAAATCACCTTAAATTCATAAACACTGGATAATTCCATTTAGGTAAGATCCAGCCATTACTTTCTCTTTTATGCTATGTTTTATGTACATAACACACACAAATATGAGCCTGGTATAAAATATTATAGTAAAATAGAAATGTTTTAGTGATATAAGAAGATAGCCTAACCAAAATATCTGTACATCAAAAGCAAAATAAAGTAGAAATTAAATGTTTTTAATGATTCCTCTTAAGATTATCTGCACTAATGCATTCCAACAGGTCACTTAGACTTTAAACTCATTTTCAAATAGAGAATCATATTAATAAAAATGTTCAATGTTCTCTTATTTCACAGTGGCATGGACAGATCTCTTACCGAGCCTGCTAAGCTGTTCTCTAGGTGGCTAGTAAGACCAGAGTCTAAGGGGTTGTTCTAGAAGGCTGTAAGGACCAGAGGTATCAATGCATGAAAACCCAAGATACAAGGTCGTATAACCTACAAAGAGTTTAACCTGTAATTAACACTCTATGGCAGGAATGATTTAAAGCTAAATGCTTACCTACGTCAGCCACAGTAATAATGAACTTCCTGACAGAATGATAAGTCACTATAGTCCTTCGCAATTGCCCTAAAAAAGGCAAGTATTCACCTAGATTTTCTTCCTTTAAGACTTCCAAGTTGAGAACGACAAGATGTTCTCCAAACCAGTAAGCCATCAAGAATCACGTAGGCTGGAAGTGACCTCCAGAGGTTATCCAGCCCAGCCCCTGGCTCAAAGCAGAGCCAGAGCGTAAGGGAAGGGCAGATTCTCCAAAACTTTCTTCCTGTAAAGAGACGGTTTCTTAATCTGGTTCAGATTCAGTATATTAGGTCAGCGGATTACACGATTACTTATGGAAAGTGAAACAGGTAAAGAGTCAATGGCATCAAGTTTGTAGTATCTCCAGTGTTACGATCTGCAGCCGCACCCTGCTCACCTCAGAGATCAGATCCGTTGGCTTTGGCAGACCGTGTTTAACCAAAAGCCAAGACAAATATATCGGAGAACTTCTGAATCAAATGGAGGGAAAAAAAAAAGGGGGTATTTTATTTAAACATGCTTTATTGGGTTTTTACGGCTTGAATGTACCCATTTACAGTTTCAGAGGAGGCAGTTAGAAGAAAACTAACTAGCAATCAGCTGAAGGAAACATCAAAGGAAAATAAAAAATTAGGTTCAAGTAAGCCCTCTGAAACTTGCCTGCAAATTCACAAATTAGTATAGCCATGGGATTATAATAAAATAATATTCCTTTAAAAGCAAACAGCTTTCCTTTGATCAATTGCTACCTGTAGTTCTAAATAATCTAGTCAAAAAATCCTGTAACGAGACGAAGTACAAAGAGCAGAGGAGGATCCTTTGGTTTTAAAAAAGTAACACTCATTATCAACTCCTGATATCTTGATGGGCTTTTCCCAGAATCTCATTGTTTGTTGTTGTTGTTTTTTCCAATTCAGTATATTCTTTCTAGTTTACTCTAGTGTAAAGTAGCAGTAAATTTCCTCACAGGGAGCAAGAGATGGTATTTTCTAAAGACAAGCCGGTAAGCAATCATGAACAATGACACAACAGAAAAGCTCGTTAGTAAAGTATGGTTTCCATGAGAAGGATATATGGGTTTTTTTAAACAAACTTGAACAAGTGCCAATATGCACACAATAACTAGGCAGGGCAACTGCCCTCTTGAACCAAATGGTGATCCTCAAATGACTGGGTGGTATGTATTTGCATATGCCTTCTCCTGGCAATTCAGGCAGTAAAAGTCCTAAGGCACCAATTAAGTTGTCCCTAAACCCTTACTTGACAACTTCAAAAGGTATAAAGTGATTCACAGGCCTAGAGCTGGCTTTCCTTATGTAAAATACAATATTAATTACGGAGGAGATAGCATAACTTTCATTTCCTACTTCAGTATCTTATCTAGAAATATATTAGAATCTTTTGCATATCTATACTTCTTTTTTCAAAAAAAAAGCAGTTTTATTCTCCCCACTACTTCTTGTCCCTGATAAATCCCAACACTGTTTAACTAGATGAAAGCGAATCATGAACAGGAACAGGCTTTCCAACAGTTTCTCTAATCTCTTCCAATTCAGGTTCCACATTCTCCATTAAGGCAAAATTAATTTCTTTAAAAAAAAAAAAAAACAACAAAAAAAACACCACACTAAAAACCCAAACCCAAACCAACAAAACAACCCCAAAAATCCACAAAAACCAAACTACCCCGGGGGGGGGG
>JAVKLA010000001.1:51478789-51495640 GCA_034782735.1 Sagittarius serpentarius | reverse complement strand
ACCCCCAAAAAACCACAAAAACCAAACGCCCCCCCCCCCCCCCCCCCCCATGTTCTGTTCTGACCCAAGAACAAAGACAAAAACATTAATTCCAGGAATTCCTTCTTACTGACAACTTTCATGGGCCGCTTTCCAGACTGGAGGCATGATGTCCCCGTTTAGGGGGTTCTGCAGGGAAAACTCATTAATATAGTGTTCTCCACAAGACATTTCTAAAAAGTTTGATTTACTGCCAGGATAGGCTGACTAACTATGCATGACAACTGCCCTCTCAAACTGAATGAAAGCATTTGAACTCGGCACAGTTCTTAATTGACTAGAGTAATGAATTTTCTACTTTCAAGCACTCAGGACTGAACTCTCGTCCTGCGCAGTGGACAACACCTTCCCAGGTTCTGCAAAAGGCACATTTCCCGTTTACTGTAAGTCTCTGGCGTTCATGAAAGAAAAAAAATGCACAGTTGCAAGAACACTTCCATATTATCTCCACTGCTGAGTTTAGCAAAGCAAAATCTGATTATGGATATGATCTCTCTTCATCAGAAGATACAACAGGCAAAGCAAGCAAACAGGCATTATTCCAGGGCTTTTTTTTCAGTGCTGAATACATGAAACGTAAAACGCATTCAGTAATAGAAGAAGTGCATCGGATATTTAATATTGGAGGCAAGCACTTTTAAAGTATTTGCCCTTTACAGAGCAAATAACACTACCATTTTCATTTCTGGATTTTAAACACCTGCACATCTTTGGATCCTTGGGCTTAAATCACATCACTATTCGATAGGCACCACAAAGCCTTACCTTGAAAATCCGTTTTATGCAACATAAGTGGTAAAGAATTTTGAAAACAGCGAAGATACTTTGAGAGGCCACAGACCCAAAGGGAGTACCGCGTGTCTGGGGAGCACAGACGTCCCCACGCGCCTGGCCTTCAGGATGTGCTACGTCATCCAGCAGCAGCATTTACAAGGTGCTCATTGGCAGGTGATAAAAAGCTTACTCTCATGATCTTCATCACTTCTATAAAATTATTCTTATGCTTGAATACGAAAAAAAAGTACATTTAAGAAATGCATCGATGGGACAACGCTTTCATGGCAGAATAGTTGGGAATCATTTCCAGGGAGGCTACAAACTTGCCTACACAGGAGTCCATCATTAGTCATTGCTGATTAAGATCAGGTGGGGACACACCACATTATTCCTGCGTAATCTACCTGTACCTAGTAAAAGGACTAGAGTAAACAAGATTATCACAAGATTATTTGGGTAGAGCTGCTGTGCTTTACCTTGACAGCCTGCCTATATCAGCATTAATTTTCAAATGGAGAGGAGTCCTGACAACAACTACACTCTAAGTAACAAGTACATTGGACCGGTTTGCGTTACTGAGGTCTAACAGAACGCAGGGCACACTGCGTGTTCTCTGATGAAACACCTGTGACCTCGTTTAGTTAAAAGGTGACATACACAGCAGTGGTTTAAAATTCCAGGCCAGCCTGTAACAATGATACGTATATCCTTATGGAATAAGCATAAGGGAAAACAACAACACACCACATCACCAGCATTTTTAACTGCTCTTTGCTTGGCTTCTTTACTTTTTCCATACAACTTTTACTCTTTACCTCAACTCTCACTATGATCTTCCAAAGAGGACTGCGAGTATTCAGTCTTTCAACTCTTCACTCAAGAGCGCATGAGTTTCCAAATAAATGAATTCACCCACTCCATGCTGTAACCTCGGCTGATCTGTGTGATGACCCCCAGCTGCAGATCAAACCCTAACAAAAACATCTGCAGACCCCAAATCCTTGTATAGTCTATTCCCTTCAAGAGAGATTTGTCTTTTTCATGTCTTTCAACTGCCCAGGCTGTTTACATTTTGATATTCTATCTCCCTAAAACGGCTTAGGCAGGCTGAGGCACCCACTGCTTTTCACAGCTGTTATTACCATAAAATAAGTTCAAACCCAACCAAACAACAGAAAAGGAAAAAAAAAAAAAAAAAAAAAAAAGAAAAACCCAAACCACTGCTTTTTTTTATATTTTCCTCTGTGTGCACCATTCTAAAAGGAAAAGGACAGGAGGGAGTGCTTTGCACAGCAAATAAATGACATCCCAAAAGGAGAGTGGGGGGGAGAAGGGGCTGACAAGTTTGGGAAACATGAGAGCTGATAAGCACACATTCCCACGTGCTCCACAGGAATTAAAACGCTCATTAAACTGCAAGTTTAGCTTCCAAAAGGATCCCAGAACACACCCGGAGAACACACTTTGGAGAGAGACCTCTGTGGCATCATAACCATGACAGAGTCCAAACTTAAGAGAATGTGAAGGGACAACAAGGACCTGGCAATAAGAGAGCCGGCCTTTTTAAAGCAAGAATCACAGTCCGCCAGATGACAGCTACAAGCTGGAGATGTTGAGGAAGAGCTTCAAATTAACCTCCAAGAATAATGTAATTTTGATCACATTTTCTAGAATTTTCTGCTTTCAGATTACTTAATTTTCTTTCCTGAAATCAAACCAGTTTTTAAACTTCTGAAGATTTCCTGTACCTTTAATCTTATTGACATTAAAGTAAGCCATATGCCCAATTCTTGTTATTTCTTAAAACTATGTCCCATCAGATCCGTGCCGCATTTCAACAGTGGTGACAATTAGGCCTTTTTATTTTAAAAAAAAAAAAAAAAACAAGAACAACACACCTTTGTTTTGCCACTTTGGCTATCAATTCACAGGCCAACTTTCAAACAAATCTTTTCAGCTGCAAGAAACAATTAAATGAGCACATATATCATCTGCAGCCAACCTTATTTAAAGTAATTGGGTCTTTTTAAAAGTCCTTCCTAATGATCACATCACCATGACTAAGCTCCAGCATAATTTACCACAGGCCAATATATATATTTCTCTTATTTAATCAAACCAATAATACAAATTACCTAATTGCACAGCAATACCTACATGTGACCAAAGACCATATATAGACACTGGTTCAAGTCCCAGTCCTACCATGATAAAATTCCCCATCAGCTTCAATGGAACAAGGCATTCATTCACAGTATTTAAGACATTCCCAGGTCATGAAAAACAAGGCTTTACAAACACACCTCCTGAAACCATTTATGTATCATATGGTTCTCTGGCAATATTTTGTTTTTTTTCCCATAGTTAAACAGAGAAGAAGGAACTGCATATCGGGCTGGAAATACTAGTCCATCAAAGAACAAAGCAAACCCAAAAATGTATTTTATGATTGATTTCCCAGCGACCTGTACCTTATCTGCATTCAGCAAGGGGAAAAAAAAATACATTAAAAGTATCACTATACATACAGAAATATCTATTTTGCCCCTTAAAAAAATAAAGTAGCTATATTGCGCGATAACCATTTAGATGTGCACAAATGACTTTATACGCATCAACGTTAACTATGCATAAAGAAAAGCCAAGTGTTTGCAAAATACCAGAACAGTATCTGACAACTGCATTATAAGTCAAAACGGCAAATAAGCAGAAGGATAGTCTGCTACTTAGGACTCTGGCTACAGCTCAGGAAGACAGGTTATCATTTCTAATATATACCTTTAGAACAAGAGACGTGAGAACAGTCAGCCACAAAAGCCTTCAAGTCGGCAAAGCGCGTCCAGTAAAACCATTCCCCAACATGAATCTTGAGCAAATCTTTGTCTGAATCCCTCGCTCTAAAATGAGGATAATGCACTCCTGTATTCCCAAGAGGCAAAATTCAGTAAAAATACTCTGAGGACCTCTCCATGATGAATGCTACATTAATGCACACTTGAATGCTAACCAAATGGAGAGATGGACAGAAAGAAAAATCGGATACAGTGTAGTTTCAGAATCATATAAAGAAATAAGGCTGAAGGGACCTCTGAAGGTCTCTGGCCCAACCTTTCTGCTGTAAGCATGGATATCTTAGAAGCTGTGTTAAGTTGCTCAGGACTTTATCCAGTTTAGTTCTGAAAAAAATCTTTCTGGCGCCCTGTTCCAGGGCTTAACCACCCTCACTGGGAAGATTTTTTTCCTCATGTCTGCTCATAGTTACTGGCATCCAGTCATTTGCACTCTGAAAAATTATTTTCTCCCTGTAGTTCACAATACTGAACGCAAGTGGCAATGTTCATTTCTGATTATTCCCACAAAAGTAAAAATCTAAAGAATGCAATATGCTTAAAAGAGACACCAGGAAGTACTTTGCTGTAAAGAGTCTATTTAAACTCACAGTGTTACAGCCAGCTGATAACCAAGTCAAACTGACAAATTTGATCCATTGATTTGAAAATACCTAGCTGTGACCACAACTTGGAGTTCATGGTTATTCTTCCTTCTGTTAACGACAGACTTTCAGATTTTATATTCCTTTGCAGACTGGTCACAAATTAAAACTGAACAGTCTGGGATCAACTGTTTTCATCCTTCATTTAGGGTGGGTGCATTGTGCGGACTCTATTCTTAACCTATTCTTTGAATCCTAGCCAAAAACAGACATGGGAAAGCCTAAGATCAGTAAGAAAGTGCCATTTTTAACAAGTTTGTGGGATGTAGCCATGTGCAAGAGATTATTTTTTTTCTTTTTCGGAGCAGGGGGAACATACAATGGAATCTGTGAAACTAAAACCCTGAGGAAGCACTATGACAACTTGTAAGACCTAAAACATACACACTTTCTTCAAATGACATGGAGACATATTTTGTATAAATTCAGTGAAAACAATTGCAAGCGAACTTGTCATGCACTTATCTTTCACCTTATTTAATATTCTGTTTATCCCACCTGCACTCACATATGTATTTTCTACTGAATACAGTTCATTTTGCCACAGCATTCCCATTCCAGAACAGCACCGTATCACCCTGGTTACGGTGACACAGATCAAAGGGCAGAGATTAAAAAACCCCTAACAATAAATGCGAAGACTGGGACAAATTAACACAAACAAACTGTGCAATGTGACCTTTAAACCCCTCTATAACAATGTTACCTTTCTCCTAGCATAAATCTATTCAAACATCAAACATCTACAGTTTTCCTTCCCTTAAGGGCAGCTTCTCAATACGTTACTGACAACGATGTTAAAAATGACCTTACCAAATCACCATGAAATTTAAACAATCTAAAATAATGAAGCATGAATACTAAATATATTAATTCTTTTACATTCTCCAAACCCTCTCCCCCAAACTTACAGCTGCTTTTCTGCATCTCCTTGATTTCCCAAAGACAAGGGCAGAAGAGACAATATTAAAAGTTCGTACAAAACACCAGACATGCACTTTCTGCAGAGAGATAATACAGACTAATTAGTTACCTGGTGCCTGCCTTTTTCTGCCAGGAAGCTAGATTGTCCTGACCTTTATTTACATCATTTGCCTGGCTTTTGGACAGGTTGTTATTTGCCCCAGCTGACACGGTTTCTCCATCAAGGTCGTACTGATCCGTATCACTGCAAACCCTAAATCTACAGGGAGCAACAACCCTCCTACCTTCTCCTCTGAGCTCCGCAGCTGACACGTTCCTTCCTTAGCTGAAAACGAGGGAGATGTGAAGACCAGAAAGATTCTCGAGCACTCAATAAACTGCTCCTGCTCCAGATTATCCTGCCCGAATACAAGAGCTAGAAGACAGGAACAGTTACTGGGGTGAAGGGGGGCAGGAAACATACTCCCTCTGCTCCTTTTAAGAGCGGGCTGCTCGCCTTGTTTTCTTAATTTGAAACACCTGCAAATGAGCAAGCACTACAAAAATCATGCACTTCTTAAAGGGCTGCTTCTAGAGTGAAGAGATGTTAAACAAATATTCTCTACACAAATGGCTTTCTGCTCTGAAATAGCTAGGGGGGGTTAATTTTTTAATCTTCGTCTTCTTTTGACGGTATTTGCTATAAAAATCTGAAATCGGCATTTTGTCCCGTTTAAGTGAGCGGACTCTGTGCTGCTCATTTCCTTAATTTGCAATTTTAACCTGTACCTAGGCTTCAATTTTTGTAGTAAGTTAAGAGGCCAGTGTAGGAGCACATTTCTTGCTTTGAAACTTTTCTGATTAAATGCAATAGTAAAAGTTTATTTCCACTTAAATACTCCAAAACTGTACTTAAAATTACTTTAGTAATGATTACAGCAATCACATTTTCAGAAATGCCAATGAAATCTAGTTTTCTTTGTGCCTTCTAAACACCTCCAGGCACAGCATGTCTCTACCAGAATAAATTGCCCTGCAAGAAGGGAGGATTGGCATCGGTAAAGATTCCTGAAGCCACCGCTGGTAAAAGTCAGAGCAAAGTTATAAACCATACTGAAGCCATGGCAGAACTTCATTTAAACTAAGATTTTGCCGGTGTTTCCTTAGCTGTAGCAGGAGCTTAACAAGCAGCCTCCCCAGGATACACACACACACGTTATCCATAATGGTACCTGGGATCTTTTCTTCAATGCAGCTACATGTGCCACGTAAAGCTACCTTTACATTGCTACCCCCTGCAATGTAAAGCCAGGAAAGAAGGCTGACTCTCATTTAGAAACGAATTAAATCCAGAACTGCTGATTTGCAGCACGCTTGTTCAGTCTTGCATGTACATGAGAAACCAACGGGAAGGTGCACCTCTCTCAGCTGGCTCAAGTAGAGATGAACAGTTTCTCCCTGTTTCCATTTGCTGTGGCGGCAGAGCTCTTTCACATCACTAAAAGGGGATCTCCAGCCCATGAGAAATTTGATGACCCTGGAAACAATTACACCAACTGGGAAAGTCAAAGTAACAATCCGTTCCCCCCTGCCCGCCCCAGGGCTCAAGTGCTCTCTCCTGTCTAGGCTTGCTGACCCCTGTGTCTTTGGTCAGCTCCACATCCCTCCTCCCTCACTGCGCTCAGGATACCTCTCGGTGCATTTCTAGCATGTATCAGAGGAGAAAGAGCCGCAGAATCTGCCCTCAGTGCAATTTCAGCTCAACAAGCTCCCCAGTGCCAACAGCCGGTCTTGTCGTCATAAGCAGCAAAAGGATTTTTATCTTTGTCATCACAAACATTTTCCACGAGCAAATACTTTAATATTTTTAATTAAAAGTGCCATTTCTGGAGAAGATTTAAAACAGTAATACAGCAGTCAGAAAGCATCATACAAACCAACACTGAAGAGCGAAGAAGTTTTTTCTGTATTTAAGCTTTTAAAAACAAATCTTCTATAGACTGTCCAGTGCAATGTAAAAAAAAACAAAAAAAACCCCCCAAAAAACCCCAAAAAACCCCAAAACACCATTACACACATATATCAGAAAATAACACTTATCTTTCCTCAACAGCAAAAATTGATTAACTTGCCATTACTCATTAATTCTTTCCAGGTTCTAAGGGCAACACAAGGGGACCGTTTTGCCCACGAATGCACAGGAGTTTGGCACCCACTGATTTTAGCCAGTGCCTGCTGTCTCTGGAGATAACACCTGCCCCGTCACTGAGTGGGAATACAGTATTTAACCTATTATTGTTAGAAGCTGGATGCAGACGGAAGTACTAGCAAACACACTTCTGCATATAAAGTTACAGATGTGCATTTACAGAAACGTCATTTCCAAAGTTGCGTGGCTAATTTAGGCGTTAGCAAGTCATACATATTTAAGTTCCAACATCTGTGAACCAAAATTGAGGTGCATGAAATACATACACTATGGAGCGCCTGAACATTATTTTTCTCAAATCAAATAATACTCTTGTAAGTTCCTCAGTGAGTACTTCAGACAAACATATGAAGAGAAAATACAGCCGATACTTGAATCTATTTAATAAAATATAAACATTCTACCATAAATTAACGTTAAGATTGCCTATGCAGTCAATCATTAGTCACGCCAAAAATATGCACTCGTGAATTTTAGCACTATTTTCTCTAATAATCAGCACATACTGCTATTCCTACAAAGTTAGCATTTAACATTGGCCTAAAATAAAATGCAAGCAGAAGCATACAGGTTTTTTTACATACATAAAAAGCAGCAAAGGGTAAAATTGGTATCTGCTCTGAAATTCTGTATTTCTTCAGCCAAGTGCCTATTTGTGCAGCATTAACATTGCATTAACAGCTTTTGCATATTCATTTTTCTAAAAACAACAGTCCTAAACTTTGCAATAACAAAGGTATTGATGTATCAAGATGACTAGAACTCATCCTTAATATCCTCCACTATTGGAATTCTAATACGCTAAAAAATAAACCTTTGGCAACACCAAATCCTTTCATATACCCAGGTTGCTGTCTGTATTGTTAATTTTAAAAAGATTACAATTAAAATCAAGCATACTATTTTCGCACTTCAGTGGTATTCTTAGTTTTTTTTTTTTATTCCAAACAATTCTTTACCAAATGCATTAAGTATATAAATTATAAGCGGGTTTCTTAACTTTCCAGTATGGCAAACAGAAAGAAAAAAAAAAGTTCAACCAGGAAAAACAAACACACAGAGATCTCCCCTCCCAAAAGGTCTTTTGGCAGTGGCAGAGAACCCGCAGCCCATTTCCTCTGCCCCTGAGCCCTCCCTCTGGGCAGCTCGCCGGGGTCTCCCTGGCACTCCCAAATGCTCTGGAATGGCATTTGCAGTGTAAACAAATGTCAGCACTTACATTATCGGAAATTATTTACAGTAAACTCATATAAGACTATAGGGCACTCTAAGGCCTTGTTAAGACTGCAGTAATTATTCCCAGAACCTGAATTATGGGAGCACCTAGTGCTTAGGGGCAAAACCAGGAAAAACACCATGACCCGAAACGTGGAAGACAACTTGCTTTCACTTCACTAAGGAATTCCCCGTTGAGCAGGGAGCAAACCTGGAATGATTTTCCCACAAGAAAAAAAAGTTCAAGTACCCTGCAGATCATGTAGCAAAAGATGATGTTTAATGATGAAAAACATTGAATGTGCTACGTCTGGCACCAAGATTAATACTATAGATATGTTACCTAGAGATACTATAGATATGTTACCTAGAGATGATCACTGAACAAAGGAAAAATTTCCTCAAAACTTCCTCAGCATCTTGGCCTGTTGGATGGCACAGCAACGGTCATCAGAACCCAGAGCTTGGAAAACCTTGACTCAGACGCCAAGAAGTGTTTTGCATTGGCAAGGAAAAAGCGTTTCCATCCAATTTTTGCAACTACGCAATTGCCTGTCAACAAATCACAGACTGACTTTTAGACATATTTATACGTTCTAAAAATATTGTGTAGGCAATTTTAGAATGTAAACAAAACTGAAAACGTTTCAAAATCTGTTTTTCAACTGCTAGTCTAAACACATTTAGTGATGTAAAACAGCCAATAATTAAGCCAGTATTTATGTAAAAAGATCCCAATTTATAGTTACTTGAATTTTTCAGAGAACAGTTTTGCATCGCTTTTTATGAGTAAGTTTTGACGATCCATCCTCCCTGAAAAATATTTCAACAGTTAATCACAATTTTAACCATCCCACTTAAGATGAGAAAAAGCCGGTAGAAAAAGATCTTATTCGTAATTGTATCAGTATATTCATAAATGAATAGTTTAGAAAAAGAAAAAAGGGAAATGCAGTTCTTCAGCCTTGCTGGGTGAAATCCTCAGCTGCGCTACAGTATCTTCAGTTGTCAGAGAAAGTTTATGAAGACGGCAGGGAGTTGGAAGAAACACAACTGGGCAAACAGGAGCAGCTGACATTTGCTAGGATTTCGGATCACGTAAGACCATACTGAGAAGTCATGTAACATCGGTACCTGCTGGTCTCTACAATCAGAGCGTTTGCAGTGCAAAGAACATAGGCATTAATGAAGTAACCAATGCAGACGCTGTTAAGTCTGACCTGTTAAAGACTGTGTTTAGGCCAGTCTGTAACAGCTCAACCTATCAGAGCCCTGGAAAGCACCGTTCTGTGCTAGAAGGTGTGAGAGTTCACATAAGCAGTTTATATATGCTGATCTGCATCACAGGGTTTACAAAGGAAAACAAAGGTTTTAGTACATCTAACTGTAATCTGAACTCTATTATTTATCAAATTTGCAGCTGTTCATCTATTTGATGAACAGTCATGTAAAACATAAGGAGTCAAATGGTCAAACTATGCAAATAAACCACGTTAAACCCCCCAATATTGTAATGAAAAATAGAATCTTGGCCCAAAATTTTCAAATGGGGATGGCAAAGCTATATAACAGTGATGTCCAGAGCTCTGGGGTATCCAACAGTGCTGACTTACAAGCTGAAGACCCATCAAGGACAGTAACACTGCTGGGAGAAACTTCTGCAAATCAAGCGAGAACATACCAAGTGCCCACTTACAATTTTTATGGTAACGTAGCTGCTTGATTGTAGCTGCAATTTCAAAGTCATGGCATTACCACCACTTTGAACAATATCACAAAGACAAATATTCAGCTGAGGTGAGGCTCCATTGCAAGAAAATAAACACTTTGTGGGGGGAAAGGAATTCTGATTTAGGTGCTCAAACAGTTCATCATTTTTTTTCAGAAATTGTACATAATTTCAAACTGTTTTAAAGATCTGAGTGCGAGACAACATTTTACAGAAAAAGAAAGGTATAATGTATTAATGTGTCTTATTTCCAGTAGAAATGATAGCTCTGATTAAAACAGGAAAAAAATTCTCTCATATATGTTCTCTATGAAAACCATACATGTTCTCTATGAGAACTGTAACTAAGGATTACACCTGTTGATCAAGACAAGAAACTCCGTGGGTTTTATGGACAATGAAAACCAGTTTAAAAAGTTTCCATTGAGATACACATCGTCCATCAAAAGTTCCTTTTTATCTCACCTGGGAAAATGATTGTCTACAGACACTTTTCTCTGTTCAGAAAACACGCCAAGCATATATGCATTTTCATCAGAAAATAGCGAATTATAGTAATGTGAGTTCACCCCACTGCCTAGTCAACCAGTGGGTTGTTGTGTAGTTTGTTTTGTTTTTTTTTAAATACTGCAGGCCACATGATGTTTCTTCACTAAAAGATCCAACGACTTCATGATGTACACTTGCCTTTCCACTGTCCCCTTCCACTTTCTGTAATTAAGAAGTATCAGTGATTTCTCCTTGCACATACTGTAACAATCTTCTTACAGTTTCTTACGGCCCACAGAAAGGCGGACCCCTCTCAAGCAGATATAAGGAGAGGATGCTGCATCACAACAACGTGATCATCATGACTGATACAAGCACTACAATGTTGACTGTCCGCCTGCTGCCATCCGATGTTCTCCGGGCATGCAATACAGCAAATACTGCATTTGTGTGATTGGTTGGTATTTCTACATTGCAAATCATGCCTTCGCAGCAAGAAACACATTCCTGTTGAGAAAAAGGAGATCACTGGACACAGGGTAATTCAGCAGCGGCTTTTAGAGATACACGTTCTTTCAACCAGTTGCAAAGATTACAGCTAGACAGACTCATCGCTTCCACCTGGCAGCCTGACCCAAGGCAGCAGATGGAGCATATATGCTACAACTTCTCTTCCAAATCATGCGGCACAGCCTTCCTCGAGTAACTTATCACCTAGTGCTGCCACGGGGCTTCGAAACTGTGATGCGGTGTAATACAGCCATGTTAGCTGTACTGACAAGTTCACTAACATTGTAGAAAATGGAGAAAGTTTTCCACCACTTTCCCCTTCTAACGCATGAGCTAAAAACATGCATTTGAATGTTCCAAGTTTCAGCTTTTTAAGTTAAAAAATTCTGACTGCAAAAACTCTGTTCCCATTCTTTTTCCCCCTCAAGCTTTTGTATTCAGTGTAGCTTTGTATGCTTAACTTCAGACTTTCCTTCTTGTTTTCTAGTGCCACAGAACCACAGACACAGCTGATTTTCAGGAGGGAATCTGAAAATAATTTTCCTTCCTTGACAGTCCTTACTGGAAAAGTCAAGAGAATGCCAATTTTTATCTAATCCAAAGGCACAAGAACTCTTCTAAGATAAAATGCAGCAGAAGGCAGGCTGCGTAGTCATTTCATGCCCCCAGTCCACTAAAAACCTGTTGAAATCAATGGAAGTCGATTCTGCTAACATACAGATCCTTTTATATTTAGCATGGATGTTGTCTGCTTCAGTTTTGGTGTCTGAAATCTTTCATGTTAAAAATAACACAACTGACCTTCTCAACTGTTAAGGAATTACTGGATAATACTTTACTGCAGTGAATAATACTTTGGTGGGATATGCTTGATTATTAAGAATAAACTTTTACCTAGCATCCCAAGGATGAGAGAAGGCAGCAGTTCTACCTTTTTTCATGGGACAAAAACTCAGTTCTGTCTTGCTTAAGAGTACGGCCTTCGTGGACAAATACAGTCTTGCTTTGTGTACTATGCAGTGTTATCCAAGCCATGTTATGCAGAGACGTGACTGGAGTACCTAACTGCCAGTCTGGCTCGCTCAAGGGCTGACAGTGACACAGCTGCAGCACCACAAGCATCGGTGCAGGTTCCATAGCCTACCTGGGCACCTTACTCAGAAACCAAGGCCCATGCATTGGGTACGGCACTAGCAATGCCGCGGAAAGCTCAGGTGTTTCTTTAGAAGCACCCTGTCACGTAGCAACACAGATAGGAAAGTAGAAGAAGGGGGTAGTCATGCTTCTGTTGCAGAAACTTGATTTCTGCTGTTAAATACTGGAGAGTATGTCTTGGCACATCCTCTTCAGCTCAGCAGGAAAAACAAGTACTGAAATGCAAACCTCAAAACCATTGTGCTGCTTTTATACAAAGAGTAGTGCTTACTGTGTGGCCACTTTCTCTGTGACGGTGGCAGCCTACGAAATGGCATTCTTCTCCAGTAGCACATTTTTTGGTGACTGATGTACTCTTCCCATGGTCTGTGAAGAGATGAACTGTCAAACAGTACTGAGTACCTACAAAATAAATTTAAAATGTTTATTTGCATAAAGTATGCATTCTTTTGCAGGGTTTAAAAACCTCACACAATTTAGCAAAATATTCCCATAAAAATGGCTTCTTTGGGCTGTATAAAGCCATTTTTCAACTTGTTCAAAATACCATTTAGCAAGAAATTAATTAGTGAAAAAATCTTAAGCTTAACTGACCCTTCAAACACCCAGAAAGGCTGCTATCATTTAAACTGCTTATTAGCGCTATAATCTACATATTTATCTTCCATTCTCTACTCTTTTTTGCAGCACGTTCTTGCACTGTTTCGGATATGTTTCCTCATTCCTCTAGTTTGTTTCTTCCCCTTTCCCACTGTTACTGTGACTATCACTGGGCAGAAAAATGAGGAAACATATTTCCATTCTTTTCTATGTATCTGTCATTCTCTCATACAAGTATGATCCCTAGTCATTCAGGTCTTGCTGCTCACAAGCAAGGCTATAGCCTAGAGAGACCACTGTATCTCGGGATGGTATCCAAAAGGAAGGGGATGAGGCTACAAAGGCGATTCTTAAGTTTTTTTTAAACAACATCTTTAAAATTAATTCCTAGGAAGCACGTAGCTTTATATATCTACACACACATATATAGAATTAATTAATATATCATTGATAATACATTAACTACTATGTTAATAATGTATTGTTATATATTATATAAAATATTTTACATAGAGATACAAATAACTTTTCACTGTTGTTTTGCACTCTGAAATGGTCAAAATATGCACCTCAGCAGAAATCGTATGATTCAGTATTACTAATAACATAACTGAGGGCTCTACTGTGTTGGCATGTTAATCCCATTCAGTTAGACTTCTACAAGATGGCTGAATCAGGGAGAAGCAAATTTAACTATCACAAAGAATCTCCTTAGTACAGACGCACTTACTTTCAGGACACCATCTATCTTCAGCCCATCTGTTACAGTTGTAATTGTCGACTGCATTATCACAAGTAAAGCACTTAAAACTGTTTGGAAATGGAGTGGCTTTAAAAGTATTAAAATATAGTAAGTTTGCAAGTATTAAGAAAAAAGAAAATATTCACAATAATACAGTAAGTGCTTGTAAACACACATACTTACAAAAACATATTACATACATTTACATATTTTCAGTGATACATCACTGTTAGACAAATAAAACCTATGAAATGAGTTTTGTAGAAAGATTTTACGTTTTTAGCTGGTTTTGCTATGCCTGAACTTTAAACACCTCCTTCTGTTTTCATTCTCTCACAATCCAAAATACCATTTAAGTAGTGGTGGGAAAAACAGGAAAGAGAGAACATCTTATATATATGCACATGATGCTACATCTGCATGTATGTTTGTACAGATACACAAACACAATCTACATTCAAATGGCTTTTGATGAAAAAACTACATCTTCAAAACCAGCTTCAGATCTTGATCTCCAGCTCTGAAGAATTTTGATCCCTTTGACAAAGGGATCACTCTGAGGACTATTTTAAAATCTTATTTACATTATATAAATACATAAATGATTTTAAGAAGCACGATTCTTTAGATGCACATATATACATATTATATCTAGCTGTCCTGACTGTTTTAATGATACATGTAATGAAAATCATCTCCCCTTAAATGAAGGGATAGAGCACTTCTGGTGCTAGATAAGAGGCAAAAAAAATGATGCTATTAGTGACAACTGGCTTCACAGGTCTCACAAGGTTTTTAATTACCTTCAGTTGGAATTAATTGCATACCACACACCTATTCTTTCCCTTACAAAAACCCCAACAAGATAAAAGACAAAAACATCTGTTCTGTATTATTTATGAGAAATCCACTGCATAATTTGCTCTGTAGGAAGACATTTCAGAGACAGAAAAATATAATAAAAGCACTTAAAATGTGAAAGCCCTCATGCACTCTTTAATTGAGCAATGCATGCAATTGTTTGTTTTCATTCAGTCAACTTATAACACCTTAGAAATAAACTAAACTGCTGTGGGTTGAAGAGCAAAAGTTTTATTTTAAACTTTTTGTCCTTCATGTTTGAAGAAGACAAACACTTAAAAACCAAAGGACTGAAAGAATATGGCAATTAACTAAAATGTTAAGCTACAACTGCATACACAAAAAAAGCATAACTGTCTACTTACGGTCTAGTGGAGGTCTCACATTGTAAAAGTTGATGTTCTCAGCTGAAACCCAATTTCCTGAAAGGATGAAGAACGGAAGAAAGGCTCCGGCCAGCATGTGATAGAATAACAACATGCTGAGTATTATTGTACATGAAAAGCAAAACTCTTAAGCCTAGGAAAGAAAGGAAACACATTATTTAGGGGGAATCATAAAGAACTGAGCGTGTAGAACAATAAATTTCCTATGAACTACTCCTGAAACCTTGAAAATTCAGTCCGTAGATGTATACTGTGAAGACGGCTAATGCAAGCAAGCATGCAATGATGAACAATGCAAAGCTGAGCAGTTACTGCCTTCTGCTGGCCAGGATCCTGTACACGGTACTTAAATTTCCACAAACTTAAAAAAAGTTAACATTCTTTCTTTAATCTATTTGTCCTTCTAAGCAATGTCAATCTTATAGATTCCTTGTAAGCATTCCTAAAACTCAACACCAAAATTGAGCTCCTTTATATCCTCCTTCAGACAAAAGGATTACAATACCATTAAAGAAAGCAAAATGCAGACAAATGCCATTTTTAACACCAACAGCCTAGAACCCAAGACCAATTCCTTATCTGATATACACCAATGTAAGTCTATTGACTTCAGATAAGCTACATCATTTGAATTGTAAGCGCGCTTATCAGTGGCACAGCATTAAAGATCATGAGTGTAAAATAGATTTATTTCTTTTTAAAGTGCCTACCAAGGAAATACTAAGGAAGATGCCCGGTGATGGTACACGAGTTTTGGAGAACTGCAAAGTAGAACGTTCAGAGAGATGAGATACATGTTTTGGGCGTGCTTTGCACATTTATTTGGGGTCCCCTAGGTACTTTGGTAAGGCTTTATAGAGAAGAAGAAGAACCAATCAATGAACATTTTGGTCAGTTTGATATTTAGATGTACACACATACATACATCCACACAGGTATGTACTGCAAATCACAGTGATACTGGAGACCTAGTTCAGATATTAAAAAGCCGAATCAGCTTAAATGGCACTCCGCCCATGCAAATTCCTAGCAGGAGAAACAAGCCTGAGTGGAGGCTCCCGCCAAACCAGAGACGTTGCTTTGAGCTGCCAAGTGCATTCATTCAGAAACCCCTCTGCACACCCCTGCACAGGCCTGTGTGGACGTACATACACCACGCCCGCGCAGGAAGCTCTGAGTGAACCCCAGCACTGAACTGAAAACGGTACTCAAGACCGTGGCAGAGAAGTCAAAGGACTTCCTTCTTTTTCCTGTTGTTTTTTTGGTTTGGTTTGGTTTTTGGTTTTGGGGGTTTTTTCCCCACTTGATACAGACAGGAATTATTTGAAAGATGGTTTTGCCAACAAACCAATCAACAGAAAGTTCCACTTTATGCATTGGGAATTTAGCCATCCTACTTTTGTTTTTTAAATCACGGCTTTATGAATATATTTCAGTAGACAGTGAGAAAGCCACACCATACCTCTACTTGCAATACACCTCCAAGACTATTATGGTCCAGATTTCTTCTGACTATAGCCCAAGATCTAAAAAAGGATTAAGAAGAAGAATCTGTGGAAAACAAATAGCAACAGATCATCGTAATTCTGTCCTGAAGGAACTAATTAGCTGAAACACTGTATGTGTGTAATGGGTTTACGTGGCAAGGTTTTGGTAGCGGGGGGGGCACAGGGGTGGCTTCTTTAAAAGTTGCTAGAAGCTTCCCCTGTGTTCGATACAGCCAATGCCAGCCGGCTTTAAGAA
>JAVKLA010000001.1:51435745-51478689 GCA_034782735.1 Sagittarius serpentarius | reverse complement strand
CCCTCTCCTGTTCAGTCAAGGAGAGGGAGTGAGAGAGCGGCTTTGGTGGGTACCTGGCATCCAGCCAGGGTCAACCCATCACAATGTGCACCAAACCCCTTCATTAATACCATAATGATTATTCTGAATGAGTTAAAGAGTTAAAGTCAATGTAATAACAAAATGTCATAGGTACCGGAAGCAAAATACATTAGCATAATTTCTATAAAATTATACTTCCTGTGAAAATAGCCAATCTGAGAAAAAATTAACAACTAAAGATGTACAAAGGCTAACTTAAGAGATCTTTGTTCCCCACACAGAGGAGAATTCTTACATGGCGGTTTAAAAACAAAAATACCCCCAAATCACACAATAGGAAATGCAACTATGCACAATTGAATTAGCCAGCTCTGCAGTAATGCTCATCCCTCCTGTCACTCAATTTACAGGTTGTCCTTCCCTATAGGTATCTCCTGTCACCCACCACTGGAGGCCAAGCGCAGAACGACAAGCTGTTTGTCTGACTCGGTACAGCCCCTCATTCTGACATTCATCCCGTTTATCCCGCTGCTCCGCAGAAAGAGCTTAAAACTACTTTTAACAGCAAGGTGGAGTTTTACTGTGCTGAGCCACGTTTCCCTACCTCCCCCTGCTCAGCCTTTCCACTCGGAGGAAGGCAGAGGCAAGGGATGGCACAGCCAGTAACGCTGCACTAAACCAGGCCTGTTCGGAAGCTACTGTAACCTGTGCCAGGATAAGCTGGTCCCCAGGCCCTGGGTGGGGAGTGACACAGTAATCTTTTGGTACCATCTCAATCTCTGTATCCTTTGCTAGGACACGATAAAGTGTCTTTACATGCAGAGTAAGTACTAGCTCAAAATCAGAACTGCTACATAGTTAATTTTATTAAAATTAAAAAAATATAAAAGTGCAGAAACTGATGCCAATGTGTGGAGTTAAAAATACAGTAACTCCAGTACAAGTAAGTACCAATTTTCAGAGCCACACGTTCGTGATCCTACTTACCTTGCGCTTCTGTCCCTGGACACTCAGGGATCCAGTTTTCACTGACTCCAGTAAGGCCGTGTCAGGCCCTTAAAGCACACCGGCTGCTTGAGGGTTGTTGGTCAAAGTATGTGAAGAATCTTTTTTGTGCCTCTAGTGCCAACATCCTTCTTCACAGATCCCTTGCAAAATAGCTCTATTTATGCCCTTTGAATAGTACACGCAAGTTACTTTGAAATTGGCAAGCCAGTTTTAATCAAGTAGCAAATTTCAGTGTATTTTGGGCTCTAGCTTTTAATTCTTCCCATTTTGGTCTGTAGGAAGATAGGGTATTGAATCATTTCAGTGCATAACAGTTGCAAAATTTATCTCCTTAACATATATTTTCTGCAGTTGCTACTAGGTTGAGGAAAAATTGCCTTTATGGGGAGACTGGTCTGTAACTTGATCTGATGCACCTGGATAGCAAATAAAAGGCACAATTACACTTGTGCCAGCTTTCTACAAATTCAAGCTCTCTTCTGCTCCCCTCCCCCAAGTTCCTATTGCTTTCCCCAGAGAAGCTCATGCCAAATGGAAAATTTTGGAGAATATAAATACAAAAACCCTAGTCTTCTGTTGCTGTAAAGCGCAGTAAATTGACCTCACAATTTGCTGCAGTCAAAGGTGTCCTTGTTTGCTAACCAGGCCAATAAATAATGGATGTCGTTTGACATAGTCTTAGTTACACAGCTGCACCAGAAGTCATTCTCAAATAAACCAGGAAAACATTGGCAAAAAAATGGCTTTCATATCTTATCCAAAATCTTTAAAATGCTTATTTTCTTCATAGTCTCTTACCTCTGTTGTGCTTTCCTATAATATTATCTAGTAGCATGAGTAAACATTTCATTATGCCCAATTAGGAACTCTCATTAATGAAGGAGAAAACTGTCACAATACAGAAAAATTAACTTATATAAACAAGGGCAAACATGGAGACATAGCTTTCCTGGGGTGAGGGAAGAAGACGCAAGAGGGAAGGGCTGTTAATGTATGCTCTGTAAAGAACTTGTAACTAAAGCACATTTCAAGAAATCAGTGAGGAATACAATGGCTGAAATAACTAATATATTCCAGAAGGTTTTAAGGTTTATCTTGCAGTGTGTAATACAAGAGTAGGAAGCAGTGTGCTTGATTTCTGATTTTAATAAAATTCAAGTCTGTCTACATTGTTTTTCCTGGCAGGCTCTGTGGAGGATTAGCAGATTTAACATCAGATATGGAATGCAAATGAAACTTCCTCCTGTCATTTGGTAAGCAATTTTCAGGTGCTATTAGATAATTGCACATGCTTATGTTAAGCTTGTTAAATACCACTTCAGGACATAAGAGTTAGAAATACATAGGCAGAAAGGTATGTATGTTAAGGGCTGAAAAAGTTAAAATCAACACCTGACACCATCAGGTGTTTGCTACAACAAATCAGAAAGGCCAAAACTGACACTTCAACTTATCTAAAAGGACAAAAATAGCTCCTTGGCTTCCCCATTTCGTAGACAAATACTGCCATTCTCATGTTTTCCTCTGGAGACCATTTAATTTGATCTGTACGCCACCATTTACCCCACTTCAAAATTCAGGGAGTGCATAAGTGGATGGAACGAGTAAGAGAAAACCTCACTTTTCTTTGGGAAATAGATGGAACACATTTAAAATAAAAAGGGGGGGGGGGAATGAAATATTCTGAAGTATTAAAAGGCCCCCAAATACTATTACAGATCTGCAAATTAAACCTATTTGTTATACACGTTCTACCTTTTCTTACCTACTGAGTTGAAGTCTCTGTTTTCTGCTATTTTGCATTAGAGCATGTTATCATTAGTACAGAATAACACAGGGAAACAGATTTTACATTACACCGACGGACATCTGCAACGAATAAAATTTAAGTTCTCAACATTATTTTTAAACACAACACATTTCTTTATCTTCACCCACAGCACACTTAACCATGCCTGGAATTAAATTCGGTCTTAATTACAAGAAATTACAGAGTTCTTTATCTCAGATCTTATAAAAGTAAAACCCATAGAGATCTGGTAATGACAACATCATTTAGCTTGGGGTATAATGCTGGCATGGGAAGTTGTGATGCAAAATGATAGCAAGACATGGAGGTGTCTGACTACACGATACATATAACTGCAATGCTTTTGAAAAAAACAATGTATGATTAATGTGATAAATCCGAGCAGTACCACTGAAGCGAAGTATTTGCGAGGGTAAAACATGTACTTGTTTTTAAGGTCATACAAAAGAGAAGATCTGTGGAATGAAAACTGCATTATATCTCATTCCTTTTATAGACAAAACTGCTCAGCAAAAACTAGTCTTGAGCACTGACATTTATTTTAAAATTCAGAATCCCTGATCATCTTTGGAAAATAATTTATTCTATCTAAAAATTCATTAACGAGAGATAAATTTCTTACTCCCTTCTGCAAGTATGTAATTTCCTCAAAGAACTGCACTTTGTCAAAGCTATGGATGACCAAAAGTTTTACACTTCAGCTTGTAACAGCTTCTGTGTATCGCGTGTGCAACTGTTTTAAATCTCTCTCTCCCACCTGTGCAAGATGGGAAACAGGAACTTAGTATTTCTCTAGAGAAGAGAGATTACAGGAATATGCAGCATTTTTACTTTCCTTAGGCTTATCAGAGCACTTCTGTAAAAATCAGTTTAACGATACTAATTTGACAGAGTATTTTGTTAAATACCTCAGTGGATCTGACCATTATTAACTAGTTAGGCCTCACTACAAACGGTGGGATAGAAGTTAAGCAGACCTACCTCTCTGTAGACAAGCTACTGGGACCCCAGTTTACATGAGCCAAAGGCCCCGGTGAACACCCAACCAGCTGAAAGGAGAAGACAAAATTCTGATTTTCCATATCCTTCTACAAGCTTAGCTCCAGACCACAGTCAATATTTAAAAGACGTCTTTATTCCTGCCAAGCTAAAGGTACTCATATTCAGCAAGACTACAAGGTAATACTACTGCATGTTGCACAAAAATAAAGTTCTTCAAGACCTATTTTAGAATATGAGGGGTGGGACAACAATAACATTGCTCCAGTGACATCAAGAGATGTCTGTATATTTCTATATACCATCCACTAATTATTATTAAATGGAAAATGAAGGTCTTCAGCCAGTTAAATTCAGCCTCGAAAATATGCTTTGGTTTTAATGTCTGTTTTTCCAAGTGAAATCTTATTTCTAACACAAACTATGCCCAATATACACAGTTACATCTGCCATAAAGTTGCATGTACCATTCTAGACAATAAAACATAAGACATCCTAGACAACAGAAACGAAAATCTACATGATTTCCACTTGTGAAATAAATATTATATTCCCTTTCAAATTAAAATGTCAAATCAAGATATGCACAGAAAAGACCTGCTAGGAGAAAAGAGAGTTTGCACGCAGTCCTACTTCAAATCTTTAATTCACCAAAATCTGTTTGAACCTAGAATGGCCCTGTGGGATCAGACCAATTAGAAGGGATGACAGTTTCTGCATCACAAAGGCTATTTTCACAAGCTTCACATTCAGTTGTATTTCAAAACTAAGATTTAAGCTACGTACCAGCTGAGTTCATAAACCTGAAAAGCATGCTCTTTTACGCGACGCTGATGTCTGGAGTGAATTCACTGACACCAGCCTTCACTTCTTAACTCTTGGTCATTTTCTCACTACCTTGGTGGTTTTTCCCCCAGCTGTTTAGAAAGAATAATGGGTGCAAAAAAAAAAAAAAAAATAGCAGTTCCCCTGCCCTTTCCTCCAGTCTTAGTTGCAACCTCTTCCCAAGTCACAAAGGGTTCGGTATCGCCTATGTGCCAATACGAACTCACATTTTGTGCTGAAAGAATATGAAGAAAAGGTAAACTAATTTTGTCTGGTTTTACTGTACTGAGTGTCAGGGTCCAAGCTCTCCTGGCAAAATGTCCTTTAACTTGCTATCGCAGGACACTTTGCTAAAATCAGAGGTACTACGTTTTCTACAGTGACACAACACTAGAAGGACTATTTTGCCTTCACCTTCCCAGTAATAAGAAAACGGTCAGCAATGCCCTTCCGCCACCAGTTTATGCCAGTTTAAGACAGCAGCACCAACTAATCTGCACTGCAATTGAAAAAACCCACACACAGAGTCAACCACTGGTTTACATTGGCAGGGTTTAATGTGTGAAATTTACAGCGGTGGTACTTGTCTGATACTATCTTTGCCTCATGTTTGTATCAGTTTTTTGTTACTATGCAATCCTTGAAATCATAAACAATATAATCTCCTTGAAGGCACCAGGAATGACTGCAAATGCTTCTGGAGAGATACCAGCATTTCCCAGTTGTGCTATACTATGGCTAGGGAACCGCAACAACAAATTCCTGCTATTGAATGCATTACGTTTAAAAATCAGCTGTGAAGAACAAACAGTCTGTCTTCATACTGAACTCACAGAGAAGCTTCACTTCAGAAGCACGTGAACTCATTTCAAAAGCTAGGAAGTCCCATTTCTAAGAAATACACATATCTGAATTAAACTCCTTATTGAAAATGGAACTTCAAAAGCAGAAATCTTTTGCAGGTTATATTTTCATGGCTTACATGTTTATGTTTATTAAAAGGACTGATTTGCATTGCAAACGTGCTGGAGGCAGGGAGAGAGTGAAATTCTGATTACTGTCAAGTCAATACAGAATCTACTACAGGAGTAACTATCCAATTGACATAACAAGTACCTTCCTCGAAATCGCATCGCCTACAGAGCCGGACTGCAGCTCAGTGTCATACATCACATATAACATTACTAGCAGTGTAACATAACTTGTTTTGAACAGAAAATTAATCATAGCGTCACTGATTACACTCCTAAAAAATGCTTTATGCGCAAAATTCCCCCTCTTCCGCATTACTCTTCCACATTTCTAAGGCACATACTTGCAGTCACTGAAAACTGAACAAGTATTTGAGTAATTCCTATTACTCTGCCTTGCCCTACGCAAGCTGACATAACATCTCAAGCGAATAGTCTTGCAGATGTAGTTCTCAGGAGATGAACCTCAATTGTGCATTTCCTCCCAGTTTTCTCATTGAAATCTCAGACTACTCCACTCTGAAGCAACAGATACTTCAAATACGGCTTCCTAAATTACCAATGAAGATTTTTCTACTTGAGATACAGCCACTAACAGAGAAGAGATGATGAAAATCCCATTTCCAAGCCAAGGTTCTCTGTTTGCAGTACTCTGGTTTCTACTACCCCTTCTAGCTGAACTTTTCATTCCTATTACTTGCCACCAAAGGGTGAGTAGAGAAGCTAGCACTGATGAGAGTGCTTTTGATGATGTGTTTCAGGAAAATCTTAATATACATGATAGTATATGTCTACATGCATATTTTAAAGCATTGTCTTCTTAAGGAAAGATTTATTTGGAAGATATGTCCAGAGGTACGTGAACACTGCAAAAGCAACAGATGAAAGGGGGCAAGGAGAAAAAGGCTTTATTTTTCTAAGACTAACAGTCTGTTTCAGTTCCTTACAGAATTACAAACATAAAAGGCTGAAGAGTAATTTGTTTGTTTTGAAATGCTTTAAATGAACTAGGTTTAATAAATTGCTGACCCATCCAATCTGACCCAGCGTAAGATGGCATTTACTTCCAATCAACACCCTAATCCAGACAGCTGAAAACAGCAAACAGCAAACCTCAGTTTTCACTAGCTGAGAACTATTACTCACAAGCAGTATTTGGCACAATTTATTATTTGAACAGCCTCAGTCAGCCTTCTGTTGCGTTGTGAGAGAAAAGTGATTTGCCCTCATTTCAAGGGGAGGGAAAAAACAAACATAAAAAGCTCTCTTTCACAGGTTCACAAAAGCTGTGTTGACATATATGCTGTATCTCCAACTACAAAAACCAAACGTTGTACTGTTTTCTTCCTTTAAGGCTCAAATTTCTGGAGCAGAATCACATAGCTTCCATGTCTATAGACACAACTTGGTATTAAGTATTAATAATCAAACAGACATTTAAATAAAACTATTTGAAAATAATTAGTTTTGTACAGTTTCTCTCATTGCCCTTCACCATAAACATCCATGTTCTAGGAGTGGAATCGCATCAGTATGTGTAGCAGCTGAAAGAAAAAAAATCATGCTTCCACCATCTTGCACTTACTTGTTTCATTTGCTAGAAGCTGAGCCTTGAATATTATAGTAGCTAAGGAAACATTCCCAGGATTCAGAAAAAAACAAACATCCATAATTTCTGGTCTTTTCGTCATTGTCCAGGACAGGCATATAGCATTACATAGCATTTTTTCATAATATTTTTCCCTAAAGTGTCACTACCTTTTTTAAAAAAAAAAAGCTTGAATTGAAACAGTGCAGAAGTCAGGCAGTCAACCATTTCCACTACCAGGCTTTTCTGTTGGAACAACATCCAGCTAGTCCCTTCAGTTCTTGCAGCTTTAGCCCCCACTTATCTCCCCGGCAGTTGCTGCAGAAATTCAATAATAGCACTGGTTATCTTACAAATCTTAACCATTCGGAATGGTCCCATCCTCAACTTAGTAGCATACCGAATATAGGAAGGAAACAGGTAAAAGTCTATAGCATGAATAAATCCAATCCTGACACCTGGTTTATTACCACCATAGGGACAGGGGTACCTCTTCTCCTCATCTCTTCACACTGCAAAAGATAACTGTGACTGTGGGTGTGATTCACGGTCTTTGTTCTAAGGAAACAACCAAGCATCTTGGTTTTGTCTAGAACAAATGCTCCCTTCCCCTGACACACATTTCCCATTTCTCAGCTGTCTGGGGTTTTTTTTCCTTATCTCTTTAGCGTGATGCTATCAAGGCAGTGAAATTTTCTCACTTGCTAGCGGAGGCTACGTAAGAGGTTTATAATTAAAGTGACAGAACTGCTTCTATTCAGTACCATCCTAGCTCTTTGCGCTATTTTCCAAGCACAGTAAGGCTATTTACGCTTCAAATAGTCTCTCCTGCCTTCATATCTCTGAAGTCCTCTCTGCGAAGAAATCATCTTTAGCTTCTGGGTATTCCTGCAGAGCAGAGACTGGCTTGTGTTTCTCATAGCCTAATAGCTGCTAAAGCCTCACGGCTTGCTCCTTTCAGTCAAGTCAATGGAATAATAAAACAAAACACGGGAAGTAATTTATAATCTGAACTAAAAGATAGTTTTCATTCAATCAGAAGAGCAATAGAAAGAGACAAAGTGCACGGCCTACCTCTGCACTTATCTGCTCAAAAGACGATGACACATTCTTAAATAAACTGGCAGTGCAGTAACAAGTAACAATAAGAATGCCTCTGGGTCGGGAGATTTATTACTATACATATTGTCTTGCAAAGTGCAGGATTTAATTTGACAAATTAAAGTTGGCAAATTTTCTGTTTCCTTCATTTCCCCTTCACAAATCAAGAGTAATGCTAAACAGAAAAGCACTACAAGTAGGAAAAAAAAAAAAATCCTACTTTACTAAAAACAATAAATCCCTGGCAGGTAAGGCAACCCTGAGTAAAAACATAAAAGTAAGTATTGTATTTTAGAAGTGAATGCCAATTTCTGCATTTGAAATATCACCAGTTGTTTTGCAGCAGAATTTCTTCAGAGGTTTATGAACTGGTATGAGGGGACTGAGCTCCAACTCACGAGCCAATTTTTCTTTTTTAAATTAAATATGTTTCCACATAGCTTGATAACTTTCCCTTTCAAAGAGTAGCAGACAGCCAATGCTGCATCCATTTGCAGCAAACTAACTTTGACTATTGATAAAAGTTTACCAGCTAGAACACATATAAAATACTATGCGCAAACCATGCAATATTTGCACACTGTGTTTCAAAACAGGTGCACAACCCAACATAAACAGTGAATTAATAGTTTATTGTTGCCATTTCTCTTTATTGTCCTTTTCATACGCTATAGGCCAGTTTCAAGAACTATCAGATGCCATTTGAGTAAGCTATCCATATAAATGAACACAGATGAAAACTTGCCTTACTACTATTCCCCTTTGAACAGAAAGCAATTCACCGGGGGAAAGAAGAAATCTTATTCCTTTTGTGTATGGGAGCTCACATTCTAAGCCTTCACAATCAAAGGCACCACGTGCTTTTTCATAAGGTTACTCAGAGCCTTGCAGAGATCCTTTGTATAACTTTGGGTGTATTTTAGGCAGATAGGTCATTATCAAATTAACGTCAGGATAAACTGGAAAGAAAGACACAAGGAAAAAAAAAATCACGAGTAAGGAAAAAAAAAACCAACCAACAAACCAACCAAAACAAACCACTAGTAATGGAAAAAAAACCCCCAAACACTAGTAAGAAAAACACTGCAGTCTCTCATAACAAAAGCTATTGCATACCTTTATTTATTACTATTATTATTAGTCTCTTCAGGTCTACATTCTTTCCCCAGGCTATACAGACTTCCCTCAGCACTTGCAAACTTCATATGAAAAGGACAAAAAGAAGTAGTATACGGAAACACAGATGTTAGACCATTTCATTTTGGAGGATTTGTAGGATATCAGTTGATACAATTATTGTCTCTTTGGACTGACAATACTTAAGTATTTCAACATGTCTTTCAATACTCTCCCTTAGTGGATGAGAGCAGAAGATTTTTCACTTGATTTTTCTCTTGTTAGGTAATACATTTTTAAGAGGTTTTTTTTCTGTCAGGCTTCTTCCCTGTAAAGAAGGAAGTGGTGTTTGGGAGATGGCTCTGAACTTGGTAGGAAGCAGGAATTACAAAGCTCTCTTTTCTCCAAAACTGCCCAGCAACGACTCGTTTCAGGGAAGAATACACGAACATCTCAGCTTACAGTGATAATTCCTCCCTGTATATATTCACCTCCCTTTCCTGACAATCTGCAGTTCAGGGACCTCCTGGGGCAGAGATGGTGTACATATCTTGGTGTTTAATTGCCTGCCCATGGCTTGGTTAATTGAACTATCCATGGGTTATTACTGTCAGTTTTTGAACCCATCTAGAGTGTTGGTAATCACAACATCCTATGGCAATAAATTGCAAAGTACAAACATGTACCTTTTGAAAAAGTACTTCCTTCTCTTTGTTTTAAACCAGCTGCCTGTTTCATTTTATGGCATCTAGTCCTTGCACTGTGACAAAGCATGAATGACCACTCTCGGCTTCCTCTCTCCGCAATTGCCATGGTTTACTTCTTGTCTGCCACATCCCTGATTCAGTTGTCTCCTTTTCTAAGCTGAAAAATTTAAACATTTTTGTTGAAGATCTTTGTTTACCTTTATTGTCTTCTGCACATTTTTTTGGTTCATAGTATGCATTCTGAAATCAAGGGAGAACCCTTGTACCATAGTACACTAAATAGTATAGTATACTAATAGTATACTAGATTTCCTTTTGTTAACTATATTAATTTTCACAACATCGGTCATGCAATACACCAATTATCCATAGGTTAGAAATATACCTTTTTAGAGGTTAAATGACTTACAGAAATTGTCAGTTGAGAGTAAGTCCTATGTGCACATCAAGCAATTCCTCAAAACATATTCTGTGAACATCAACAGATGAATAAAGAGTTTCAGAGGGTAACTTGTAGCTTATTACTCTCATTCCGATACCTCTAACGTGGTGCATGGATTATGCAGAAGTTGACACAAACAGAAAATTAATTATCTACTTCAAGGATTTACAGCTGTGTATAAACAAAATAAGAACATAACTGAAATATTTTCAAACTCAGATCTTCTTCAAATCCAAGTGTCAGCCTGGATCAAAATTTTATGTCTGAGCTACAGTATTAAATCCCCCAAACATGGAAAGGTTCAAAAAGAACATCCTTTCAGACTCTTAATTATTACTGCACTGAAAACTAATGGTTAGCAAAAAGTCTTTGCTGTGTGTGGTGACAGAAGGAGGGAAAACAGGGAAAAGAAATGCAGGATGAGCTACATCAATAAACCTTACTAAGACAATTAAATAAAAACATGGACAAAAGGGCCAGGACAAGTTAATTAGTGGAGAATCTAGAAAGTGAGCCGAATCAGGAAATTTTAGAGATTTAAGGGTAAGCTGCAGAATTCTACAGAACTAAATTACCCAGCAAGTAGACAGCTATCCCTTCCATAATACCAGGCAAATATATAGGAAGCAATAAACTTTATTACAGGAAAAAAGAAGTTCAACAGTCTTTTGAAATAAGAGAACTTTCTTGCTGCAGTTCTGTGCTCTCACTTATCTACCACGAATGGGCTTCAGTGATTGAAAACCAGCAGCAGGGTAATGAAAAAAAACAGAGACAACATTCCTGAACAGTTCTCAGCTGATGCTTTAATCATTTGTATTATCAGTATAAAGGCATGCTGCATCAGCAAAACCTCCTCAGTATTTTCAAGAAGTATCTTTATACATTACCAGAGAAACACTGCAATACCTACAAAGAAGTGGATGCAGCAGCAGAAGGGAACACAGCTTAGAACAAAAGGGAAATGTCTCTAACAACCATCATTGCCTGATGGCCAGAAACCTCATAATGTGCATCTAGTCACTACCTCCCTCTCTGATGAAATAGCATTTCATCTTTTAAAACAGTTACATTGATACATGCAGCTGTATATGCTACATAAGTATCAGAAGGTAACTGAATATACAACAGTACACGGTATTTGCCTGTACTACGCGTATAAATCTGTAACTTAGCTATGTGATCTTAATAAAAATTAAAAAGACCATTTGATCAGAGCAACTGGTTAGAGTCTATAAAAGGTACTTGTGCTTGTTGAATAAAATACATCAGTAGCTAAGATAAACCACTGAGTGGAAAGGTATTGAGAGAGGTAAGAAAAACATTTCTAGAAACGACCACGTAGGTTAGCAGAAGAGAGGAAGACTAAAAGCTAAGTTCTTAGAATGTAGACCAAGACAGAGAACACTGCAACAAGAGATACTGCTTTCCTCCTGCCCTGTCTCCTTTCCTCCATCCTCTCCCCAAATCCTTGGTTGCTTAAGCACTGGTCATCTAATTAAAGAAACAAGCAGGGTACTCATTTGGATAACTATTATGCTATCTACTTATGATATAGCCCACATATATTCCTTCAGTCAATAAATATTTATCATTAGCGTGCTTAAGTCTAGCCTTTTTCGTTAAAGTTTTGAGGATTTGATTCCCCAAGAGTTTTTAAGGTGACGGAGCAGCACCAACACGCAGTTAGTAACGTTATCAGCCTGCCGGCACACGCAGTTACCCAGCGGAGTTCAAGTCCTTCCCTAGTCTGCAGCAGAATAATACAGAACAGAAAAGGAGGCACCTATTTCCTCTGTCATTGAATTCCTGCAAGCCAGAAAGAACAAGAAGTTGCATTAAGCTTTGGTGATAACTGTAGCCAGATTTCTCCAGCGCTATGCTTTTTTCCCCCAAAACATCCTTCCACCAACATACCAAGAAGATAAAGTATGATGACGTTTTTAATGCAAAAAGAGATTAAAGGTTAAATACAACAACAACAAATCTTTCAGAAAATGTTTAAATGATGAATGGCCCTCACATCCTCCCAGTTGCAGGGAGGACTGCCGATCCAGCCAGATCTGCTGATACACAAAAGGGTGCAAGAGGAGGCTTCAACGCAAATGCCGAAGAGCACTATGCTAATTTGCAATTATGATCTATATGTCACTTCCTGCACTTGCCACACCAGTGTGAATTACCTCTTTGATGTTTCATAGCTTTAAGTTTAGCAGTGCATCACCCCACTCGCTTCATCCTGTAATTCCACCACAAGAAATGCGTGTGTCTATGCCTGACCTTTAATTTGAACTATTTATTATGGCCTTGAAGAGTGGATTGCAGGTTTGAAATATAGTCAGATGATTTCAAGGGTGTAGTTAGGAAAACACTTGCAACAGACCTGACCATGTGCACGCATGCAGATCTCAACCCACCAGCTTGGGGACAGAACGAAGAAGAGAGCTTCCTCCACCATGCAGGTTCTTTATAGGAGAAGTCAGAGACATCTGGTTGCCACCGTTCTCATCACAGGTACAAGGAAGTGGCAATACAGTCACATTGCCCATTCTCCATGCAAAACGCATGTTTCTACCATGTCTTACGCAGAAGAAAAATAGCAATTCACAAAATTAAGACACAAAAACACAGCAATGATTACCCCATAGCAAGCAAAGCACCAACTCCACATCCATCCTTCAGTTCTCCCTATCAATGGCAGAGGTAAAACCGATAGGATGAAGCTTATTTGGGGTCTTCAGCTCATCTATCAGATCTAGAACACAGTCCTTAAAAGAAAAATCCACTTTAAATACTCATTAGCTTACTCCAAAGAACTCAAAACACAGTCAGCCAATTGCATCACAACAACAAATAACTACCATAAAAGCATGGTGGAAGTACTTTCAGGTAAAGAAGAAACTCATTAGCCAAGAAGAGAATACAAAAGATTCTAGTTTTCCACACAAGATAAAGTGTGAATCTGGGAGAAAAAATGCAATGCATACTTTGCCTTATGCAGTAATCTTAAGTAGTTTTTTTTTATTCCTACAAAACAATTTCACATTGAACACAGTGAAGTGATGCTATAACAGGGGGTAGAATTCCTCCAGCTCTTATCTGACACTGTGTAAACACTATAAAGTGCCATGGAAAGATAAAGTTCTCCATCTGCTGATCGTTGCTACTGTTAGCCAAAATAGGGTCAAAAGTTAACTCACCCAGCTTATGCATGAGGTTTTTATAGCTTGAGCCCTTAAGAATGAAGCCACATTACTATCCATTTGGAGAAAAAAAATACTTTGTATGTAAGAGACTCAGCCAGTCAAAGACAAGAGATAAGGCATGTAAAGGACCGGTTAAACTGAACCAAGAACAGTTTACTCAGAGCAATCTGAGTAATCAATAACTAGAGTCAAGAAAATTAATTAACTGTTGTACACTCCTCTCCAGAATGGATTCCAAAGATCACGAGTAATTATCATTAGTTTCAAAAGTTATTCATAATAAGATTTAAGTCCCTTCAAAAAAAATCAATTGACTGAGCTTTTAGTAGCATATCAAAAGGAAGGGAAAATGACCATATTTTTATTACTAGCTTAAGACTTGGAAAGTGTGGGCCCAATTTCCCGCTCCGCTACAAACATCTACCACCTAAGGCAAGTCACTAGCCTTTTCATTTTTCCATCATAAAAAGAATAATTTCATACCTTAAACATATTTAATCTTGCGCTAATCCATGACAGACTGAGAGGTATTTGTTGACAGCCATAAATGCTGTATTCTTATAGATACTAATTCAATTTTACAGTTAATAATCTTGAAGGAAGCAAGTTTGTTGAAACCCCCAGTCAAACCTTAGAAAACCATCAGACTGTATTTCAAAATCTAATATACAATTTAGTGTAATTACTTCTATTCCTTAAAGAACAAATAGCCAGGGTTTAATCAACCAGTGCTGACACACATTGCATAGAAGGAAAAAGTATTATTTTGTCCACAGTTTAACTACAGAAAAATTAAGTACCAAGGGGGCCTCCTACTGAACAGAAGCAAAAGCATCCAGCTGACAATCACAGGGACACATATTTGTAAACTAATATGCACTTCAATCCAGTTAGGGCTGGGATTTACAGCTAGTCAGAGATTAGCACTGGTACAGAACTGGGCCAAAGTCCTTACCAGTCTCTTTCTCCATTCTCACGGCTGCTCTGAATAAACAACTTTAAAAAATAAGTGGGATCTCCACTAGCTTGCCTCAGCTGTAGCGCACTGAGGGCATTCGACAGCCTTAGTACAGCATCAAGAAAAAGCCAAAATGCTTACTGTACACTTTCATGCACGTTCAAACAATATATCCACATTCACATATACACATCCCAGGAAGACAGTTCATCCTAGCAGTTTTTGGGTTCCATCTTCCAGTTTGGAAACTATGTGAGTTCGTTTCTCTGCTTTATTCTTGTAACACAGAGAACAGGGATGCAGAAATTCTGCTGGTGTGATCATCTCATGGTCCCTATTCAATAAAATTCTATAAGCTGCCAGAAATCTCTGACACTGGAAACACTCCAGAAACAGGAGAACTATGACAGACATGCCAGAGAGCTGGCCTCTCTTCAAAGGCTTGAAAGTGTAGGGTGGGGAAAACAGGGGTGGAGTGAAAAAAATAATCCTAACTTAATTATAAATATAGCTTAAGAATCCCATCCACGTGAAAGTTCTTCTGCTTTGTATCATGAACACCTCCAGGGCTCAGAAAGCTGCCTTGAACAGAAAACATTCGGAATGATTCCCTTGTGAGTGGCTCTTAAGCGGTAATACACATGAAGAGGACAAGGGAATATTCCTCAGTAAGTGCACCTTCAACAAACTGGTAGAATCATTTGTTATTTTGCTCCAAGTTGGAGGGCTGCAGTCCGTACCAGCATATGGCCTCCAGAGCTGGCAATCTTGGTGAAGGAGAAGGAGTGAACGACCCATAACGCATTTTGTGGCTGTGCTCTCCCCAAGTCCAAAAGCTTTCCTCCCCTTCTTACTTGACTCTGACATCAAGCTGCCTGTGCTTTTTGGTGTCATTCATCTCTTCCCCATATTCTTCTTGCTCTCCCTCACAGCCAGGCACTACTATTTTCAGGTTCAACTGTTTTAACCACTCCTGTAATGAACAGGTGAGAAGAAGGAGCAGCAGTCAGGGACGGAAGAGAAAGAAGACACGAGATGACACTCCAGAGAGTATAAATCATGGCAGCCTGAGAAAGTTCTTCCAACTGGAACAGTGTCGTGAATACTCTGAGAGCTCACTCCACTTGCTAAACAGAAAGCTCTCTTGGACTTCCCTGCAAATAGAGGAGCCCTTTTGTGTTACTTATTTCCTTTGTCTATCTTTGTGTAAGCTGCAAAGAAATCCAATTTTATAATTCCTTGTGTCAACTACTTTAAAATGCATTCCTCAGGTTCAAATGTAACCACTGACATCCCAGCAGAAAAAGAAAATACTAATAAATCTAACATTTAACAAATAGCAAGCAAAGATCACTGTAGCACTTTGTACCAAACAAGGAAAGAGCTAGAGGTGCTGTACAAAGCTGTATTTACTAAAAAAATATATGAAATCAGTCCTTGAAATGTGAACTCCTACTTCAACACTGAGAATTGTTACAAATTACACTAATACAGTACAAAGCCTACCACTAACTGTGATATAACTGTAAATGAACCCAAAGGAAAGCTTTATTCGAAATTTTTTCTTGAACTGAGAGCAACTGCTACTTGAATGAAGACACAGTAACCTTCTAGGAAGCGTTTGGAAGCTTCTGAATCACAAAGTGTGACAATCGGAGTTCTCCACAACTCACAAATTGGATAAGAAAAAGATCACAAGCCTCAGACACTATTTACTCTGCTTCTTCATCTTCCTTTCAACACTTGTCACTATAGAGGCATGCTACCAACACCAACCAACACATCTACTTAGGTGATAAGGGATAGCAAAAACGTCTGAAATAACTCCACGCCACCTACAGAGGCTGTAGAAGCTTCTCAAGGTTTCCAAATAGTTTATTATTTGCAGAACATTAACATGGGCAAACAGAAAAATGGCATTAATTTTCACATAATCTTTAGTGTTCTCTTGATAACTTCTGTAGAGACAGCAAATACGACATGCAATTCCACTAAAAGCTAAAAAACGGACCAGGTATGTTAGGTAACAAGGGGCAGTACCATTTTAATTTTTCATAATCCTGGTACCATTAGGCCCCGTTGCTCCCCTCCCCACTTCCAGGGCACGAAAGCCAAGGAGGGAACACCACTGCGGTGCTGGGGCTGGTGGGGCAAAACCGGCTGCAGCATGCGTGGCCCTCGCACAGTCAGCACAGCGGTGCTCCCCCCCAAATTCTACAGAGCTCATCGCTACCACGGCAGCCTGCGCAGTCTGTGCTCAATCTACAAAGCCTCTGCAGATCACTGTGCATGGCAATAATTACTCAGTCCTAGACCAGAAATGACAGTACTGTATGGTGGAAACGCATCTCCAGAAAGGCCAGCAGACTGCCCTTGCTGAACTTGTGTTCTGGGTTGGCAGAATACACACATGACATATTTTAAGGCCAAAATCTTTTTCTTGTTTTTAAATTCATTATACTATCAACATAGTATACAAGACATAAAAATCGTATTCTCACTTTATTGAAACAATACGGATCCAATTCCTCCAACAGCTCAGCAGTTTCAACAGCTAGAAATTTCTGCTTAGCAGCTGCTGTCGAATACCAAATGTTGTGAGGGTTTCTTAAAAATTTCTTTTTGGAAACGTATCCTACATACCTTCCATTCTAAAAGTCAACCTAAAATTAATCTTGGATATAAAGTATAAAAACTGCTATACCTCAGCAGTCTTTGCTTATTCAGGCTTGACAGACAATACAAAAATCAGCATCCAAATGCTTATGTTTCATAATCCCTTTACTTACAAAAGTATGACTGTTGGCAGAGTTCTCTACTTGAAGCGTAGTGTTTTGCTTGCAAAAATGCTGAACAGAAGTTTCAAGGCTTTAGCTGTCATGATAACTGTCACAGCTGCTAAGAAACTAACACTCTGTGCTGTGTCTCTTCTACAACTGCGACATTTTCTCCCATAATGTTGCTGACAAGGGTGTTTTTTCCCTGTCTCAAGGATAAAAATCTTAGATATCCTCTACTTCTAAATAACCAGCCTGCAAATGTATTCACACTTTTCTGTTTTGGTTTTCTTTTTTTTTTTTAATCCATGTGTCTTAATAAACACCAACTGGTTCTAGTTTTGCATAATCTAATAAAACAACATATAAACCCAGAAGAAAATAGAAATTAAAAAAAAATTCAAAATTTTATTCTCTGTTCTTACACCACATTCTTAACACCATTTGTACAGTGCAGGGGGAAAAAAAAAAAAGTCTCTCCCACAGAAAACGTGAGAGCCAAATTGCACACACATTCCTAGAGATTAGCATAATGAATTTTTGCCTAAAAAGTGTTGGGATTGAGAATTTTTTAGCACTACCCACACTTGCAGGAAGAAAGTACTAATACAGCTGTTCAGCATCCTGAAGTGCCTCGTGATGAGGTCAGATGTGTGCCAGGGCCAAGGAGGGAAGTGGGAAAAGGCAGCCGTGCTTCAGAAGATGACTGCAGCCAGCAGCAAGGTGATACCTCCTCCGGAGACTGCAGGTTAGACATTCAGCAGCATTACTTCTTAAATTCGCTTAAGCAGCAGCCACCTGCCAGTCCCCAACTGCTCGTTCCCGCCTCTGACTTGCCCCGCAGAAAGCGTGTGTGGCCACACCATGAACCAAACTGAGGAATTGCTCCGGGTTAAAATAAACCCAGAAAAGATTGCTTTTCAGCCACGTTCCTTTTCCTGGCTCAGTTCACTTTGCAGCTGTATAAATGCCTATGCAAACACTGCACAGGAATGAGCAGGAACAGACAACGTGGTTACTGTTCTATGCTGTCAGAAAGCTACCTGTGAACTTCACCCCCCCCAAGCAGGCTGTCTTAAAATAAACTATGTTCTTTCACTGCCGCTCTGAGCCGGTTCCTGGGTAGCTGGTTTGCATTCCTCACGTGCTTTGGTAATAGATCAATAAATACTCAGCAGGTATGCCTGTATTTAGACACCTAGGTGATAAAAATACTAGACACAGACGAACGCAAATTGCACTGTACAAAAGCCTGAGGGGTTATGGCTGCAGATTTCTGGATTTATGGAAGGCTATGTGACTCGGCCCAAACAAACAGTTTTGTGAGGCACAGGCTTGTGATTTTGACCTGATTATACTGTAGATGTTGCTGTTGAGAATGGTTACTGTCATTAGTCCATATGCAAGAAAGTACACAGGCTATTTAGCCAAACAAAAAGGCAGAAACAAGCAAAGGACACTGGAGAAATGAGACTGCCAGTTTAGTAACAATTCAGGAACTTGAAGATTTGTAAAAGCAACTAATGTGAATAAACACAAAACACTGAGAGGAGAAGTGGCGATTCAGAAGAAGGTAACTCAGGAAGAACAAGGACCAGTCCATTGCAAGGACTAAGCAATTAAGGGAGGCTGACATTCACAACCTGCCCACCAAACACCATCAGGTTGCTGAACCACGCACAGCGAGTATTTTAATGTTTAACCTAGTACCACGCTGCTTTAATCTACCTCTTGTGGGATTAGTCAGAAGACAAAGGAACGGTTGCACACTCAGAAGCCGTATGCGTGATCACACAGTCTAGTCTTCATGCACAATAAAATACACCCAAATAAAAGTGATCCAAAGATTTGCTGGCTGAACAGCTAAACCCACGTGAGGGCTGGGCTGTCAGCTCCCTTCCCTAGCCATCGGAAAGGATCGTGTAAAGAAACCCTAGTGTAATAAATGAATAAATAAATAGTCAGTCATGGGTTAAGTTGAGCAACATACAGGAGCCAAAGGAGCCTCATGACCTCCTTGGCATTGGCCCCGCACCCACCTTACCCCACACTCAGCACACCGAGTGAACTTCTTGGCAGATGAGCTTTCTGCCACATTAAGCATGCTAAAATGGCTTGGCCCAGGTCCAGCAGGTTGCAGACCTGAAGACAAAAAGATGGGAACACAAGGCATAAAATGGAGGGAAGAGGACTGCACCGCAGAAGTCAATAGTTAAACTGGGCTTAGGCTGCCATGGAATTGCAGCAAGACCTACTGAATAATTCCCAGCTGCTGGATGGGCCATAAATTTGTAATAAATCTGCAGTAAAGAAGCAAAGTGGATTTCCTGGTGTAAATGACTAAACTGAAGACTAGATTATAATCTCCAATGGTGTTTGCCTCCTTTGTTCTACTATATTAATATCTGCCAACATCTAAACAGTCTGCTCTTTTCCTTTCTATTTTGTTTAGTCAGCTACTGAACCCAGGGAACAGTCTTCTCACTGTTTTTACAGAGAGAGTATATCTAGAGTGACCATTATTTTTTAAAACGGGACTTGCCCATGAAGGCCATTCAAAAAAGAAATCAAGTACTCATAGAAAAGTGTAATGACTGTTCAAAGCAATTAATGAAATTTGACTTGGTTCTCTGGGGATGTGAGCATTAAAGATAACATGGACAGAGTAAGCAGACGCATGCTCTGAGTCTGCTTCTCTCTCTCTCTCTGTAAGGGCAAATATCACTCAAAAATGTTTCCTTTCGCACCACAAACTATTTTGAAGTGGTCTTAATTTGCCTGAAGAGGCACTTGCTAACTCATGCTCCAGTGCCTGTTACTAACTACGTCACCCTGAGTACTATTGCACCATTTAAAAAAACAAAACAAAACAAAACAAATTACACATAAATTACAAAAAAGGTAATAATTAAATCACCTTACTGAGGCTGAAGGTTATGTCTCCTACTTAGCACAGCCAAGTTGCTGTACTTTGCCTCTTTGTGCTCCTATCCCCAAACCCAGCTTCCAGCAATATAGTTTGTACCCACCCCAGAGCGAGGGGACAAGTGTCTCCCCATCAGGGCACCGGCCGCCCCAGTGCTCCCAGCACCGGCACTGGGGGGACTCCTGCACCCTGCTGCCCCAGCCCAGCCGCCATGCAGACAGAAGGATGCATTGCTCTGGCCGTGCCATCCTCCAGAAAGCTGTTCAGCCCAAAATACTGCATTAGAGGAGTACCTGGAAAACATGTTTGCAGTACATCCCGGCCAAAACAGCTAGAGCTTTCAAAAAACAGAGGGAAGTTTTCTTTAAAAATCCAGAGGCCACTTTTGAGCTTTTATTTACTTATAAATTCTTACCAAACTATTTCATTTGGGAGTTTTTAAAAAACAATAATAAAAAAATCCTTTAATGACATATTGTTTTCTTTTAATTTTTGAACTAAAATGAAGAAGACGACGACGAAGAAAATGGTAAGAACTAAACCTCAGAAAAGCATGGAAGAGAAAAGCTGGCGGGGGGGGGGGAAGTAGTCAGAAAATCTTATTTTTGCTCCACCATAAGAACAACAAAAATATGCAGAGTGTTAAAGGGGTTTAAAATAATTTAATTCCTGATCATTAAAAGTAACAGCAAAATTCCCCATTGACCTCTATAGGGCCAGAATTTAACTTCAGAAAAAGAAATTCTATAGAATGGAATACATCTACCCAAATGCATATACAGAAGGTAAGATTAAGTCATTCTGATCACTGCTTACCTTATTCTTGCATTAAAAATAATATTCTAAGCTTCTTTTCTCCATGTTACTCGACAAAATGTGTGGAAGAAGTATTCCTACAATAGAGGAGGGAAGGCTGTAAGTCACCATCAAAAGGTGATTTAAAGTAGAAAGGTAACTTCAAGCACAGATAAAATTATGAACAGGATTTTCACAGTTAACTTAGAGGACTGCAAATATCCAAGAATGTAACAAGCCTAGTATATTGCAAAAAAATCTGAAGTGAGAAACAAGCAAGCAAACAACAAAACTGAAACTGTTTCCCATGTACCATGTATTTCTGGGCACAGAAATACAGTTGAGATTCCTTTTTGAGGATGTCAGCACTTTTCCATAAATTTGGAGTCCAAAGAAAGTGGAAGAAACAATAGAAATATTCTTAGGCACAACTTTAAACTAAATGAAGATGAATTTCCCTTGATATAAGGGAGATGATATAATTCATCAACAACTTGTAAGACTAAGAAGGAAACAAACGGTTAGGAAACCAAAGCAGTGAGTGACTATGAAAGCACAGCTGGAGAGAACAAGTCAGAACAAAAGACAAGACAGTCGGTACTGAAAAACGATGCATTTACATATGGCTGAACCATACCAGAATCTCTTGCATCTGATTATCCAAATGCAAAAATTAGACTTTTCACTTCTGGCCCTCTTGCCACAGCAGCTGCTCCTCAGCTCTCTTGTAGGTACGCAGCTGTTCGGACAGAACAAATACACGGTCTGCTGGTGGGTACGAAGCGGGGGCTTTTAGCTGGTACAGATCTGTTCTGGGGACAGAGATGTAACCCCTGTGCCACCCGAACAGCTAATCCAAGTGACAGCAGGGGGTACAGAACAGTACTGATGAAGCTATGATAGGATTCAGTAAAGCATATGCTGATCGAATAGTTACCTACCAGTGAAATATGCCACAAGTATATTTGAACTTAAATTATCCATTGGATCCTGGCTCTCAGCACATGAATCTTCCCTTGCTGCATGCCACGGCAGTGCTGTTTTATTAAAAGGGATTGAAGACGGGTGATGTGACCCATGAAGTTTTTATCACTATAGATTAATTTTCTTTGCTTAGGGGTCATTAATCATGGTTTCCCTGAAAGGAAGTAGTAGTTCAAATATTTTTCTAAATGGATAGAAAGTTTGCTTGGTTGCATTGTATCTTCTGTAATCCCCTCCTATCTGCTTTTACTAAAAAACGCTTGTAAAGTTTTACAGTACAATACAGCATCTTCTAGGACTTCTAACGTGATCCTTCTTGTAGGATACTAATTAATAACTTTTAAGATGGGCTTTTAAAAACTGTTAAGAAATCGGAACTTGATAGCCCCTTCAGCTGCATTTTATAATTCAGAAAACAGAAATGTTACACTTAAAATGCACACAATATATCCAGTATGTTCTATCACATCAGTGAGGCCAAGTGGAAAGAAGAGATGCCTCGTTCACTTGCAGTCTTAGAAATCACTTGCAATAGTGTCAGTGAGAGTAATATTTTAAGCTGATGAAATAACTAATTTCTAAAATCAGAATACCCTGGGCAGTCAAGCAGAAGCATTAGAAATTGCCATTTGAAGGAGTATCGCAACCAAACAACTAATGCCATAGCCTGAGGAGCACTTGAAGGCAGTGTCTGTATTGAAGAAAGTTGGAGGCCTTTCCCAGCCTTCAGCAGCCTGTTTGCAACTGATTTTTTTATTTTTTTTAAATTTTTTTTTGCCTGGCTGGGTGTATCCCAGATGAGCTCCCTGTTCAGCCTCCGCGTGCGGCCTCCCAAACAGCTGTGCCAGCCCCACGCAGCGGCAGCGCCGCCTTTTTAGCGGCAGTGCCAGCTCCATGTGCTTGTCAAGCTGCCACCACGGCAGCGGGCTGCAGGCAAAAGAAGAGAGTTGAAACAGGCCACGGAGCCAGAAAAAGCCCAGCGGATTTCTTGGCCACCATCTGCTGCTCTCGGCGTAACTGCTTGCAGCAGAAAGCCCTACCACCACATAGCTGCGTTCGCTCCAATAATTTACTCAGTGGTAGGAGCAGTTGCAGAAGCATCCGTGTCGCCTCTCCGTTCTGCAGAGCGGCTGGCAGAAAACGAACGTGCAGGCAGCAGGCGGGCGGATGGATTGCGGCGGGAGGTGGGGGCAAAGGGGGGGAAGAAGGAATCGGAGAGCAGGGAAATTACACAGGCTCTTTTGGCAGCAGCAAGCCTTTAATTCACCTCATCAGCTATCGCAAAAGGCCGCAGAACGCACAGCTCCACGCGTCATTTTGGTCGCGTTCGGGGATATTTTTCTCGTCTTTTTTTTAACTAAATTAGTTTCCTTACCAAGTTCATACCTACGGAGCTGGCGCATTGATGCTAGGAAAAGCAACAGTCCCTGAACCACACCACACCTGAGAAATGCAATGCTACTGGTGACAAATCAATACCTGCCACGCACAAATGCTTAAAATGCCCATGACAGAAAAATCCCATTTGACAAGTGCCCTCCGATATACCAGATGAAACCATTAAAAAGAAGTTAAAATAGAATAAGCTTTTCTCATTTGAAACGTCTACGACAAAATGAAAGTCGGTAATTGTTAGCAGTTTCCTTTCAGCACTGAAGCATCTCTAAAAGACGGGGGCTCATTACACAGCATCTGATAAGTTCTTGGCAGAGTTTAATGATAAACAATGGGACTCTGTCTGGAAGTCCGCTAAGAATCAATGTCCTGCTAAACTCCTAACTGCCAAGGAGACACAAACCAATGCATTTGCAATTTTCCCAGCAAGCTAAAGAAAGCAGGGTGGCTAATTTAATGGACTAAAGCCAAGCAGAATTACTGTATATTCAACACCTGTAGGTCACACACTTTGCACTTAAAACACATCAAGCATAAGGACCCTCATTTCCCAGTAAGACAAATCCCATATAATTTGAAGCACACTTTTTAATTAGTTATTATTTTAAACAAGTGCTTCTTTTTTTTTTTTATTTAGAAACAAGGAGAATGTAATGGGAATTCAAGAACAATTGTTTCCTTTCGTGAAATGAAAGAGACCGCATACTTGTTTTATGCAAAGTAAAACAGGATATCTAATGCTCACTTAAGGCAAATAATTGCTTAGGCTTAGAGAAAAACCCTACACATTAAAATAAACAACATCTCAATTTCTCTGTGACCAGTAAAATGAATACAAAGACAATAAACAAGCACATGGTTTACATCAATTCCTGACACTCCAAGAGAGTAGAAACTACAGATTAAAGAATTTGAAAAGTCTTTGCAAGACAACCAATCCATGGGGAAAGATTGCTTTGTTTTTGTCATCTGGAACCACATTTTCAAGTAAACAACTAAAGGAGGGGGAGAAAAAGCGCCTTCCTCTCAAAGTAGCACTGCACTCAGTTACCTAGCAAAAGGGATAAATGTTTGCTTGGTTTTTAAGTGATGAAAGCATGAACTATGTAAAATATGTTGAGATTAACAGCAACCTAAAAGAAAACATCACCAGATGCAAGAAGGATTGTACTGGTTTTGGCTGGGACAGTTAATTCTTTTTCATGGTAGCTCATATGGTGCTATGCTTTGGATTTATGACCAGAAGAGTGTTGACAACACACTGATGTTTTAGCTGTTGCTGAGCAGTGCTTACACCGAGCCAAGGCCTTTTCTGCTCCTCACCCCACCCCACCAGTGAGGAGGCTGGGGGGGCACAAGAAGCTGGGATGGGACACAGCCGGGACAGCTGACCCCAGCTGACCCAAGGGATATGGTGTCGAGCTCCGCAATAAAAGCTGGGGGGAAAAGGAGGAAGGAGGGATGTGCAGAGCGATGGTGCCTGTCTGCCCAAGTAACTATTACGTGTGATGAAGCCCTGCTTCCCTGGAAATGGCTAAACATCTGCCTGCTGATGGGAAACAGTGAATGAATTCCTTATTTTGCTTTGCTTGCATTAATAATTCATTAAATAAAATATGCACTTCATACACTGAAAAATATAATTTGCAACACAGGAGAGTGATTATGGATGTGGAGTGCTCTGCAGCACTGATGAATCAGGAGAAGTGCAAGTTACATGTAATTTCCCAGAAGAGAGAAGAATCTACTTTTGTCCCATGCACATATATTTCAAGAAACTATAGGGTGCATCAGCTGCTCAACTCTGCAGACAGATTCCTAGCAAAACGATTCTCCCCCACCCGACTTTGTGATCACACCTTTGGACTTGGACAACCTGCTGCACAGCCTGCCAGACCCAGCCAGCATCACCTCCTCTTCCCTTGTTCCATCAGTCACTTGCATGTATTTCCAAGATCACCAAGTGTTTCTCCAGAGTTTCACTTTCTATGTAAACATTAATAATTTGGTGATTCCAGCTGAGGGAAGAGATGGCGTAACATCCCCTGCGGCCTTCTCCACTCCTGGCTGAACAAACCCAGGTATCTCATCCCCTCCTGTGCTCCAGCCCCCTGTCCATCCTGGACACCTCTGCCGGACTCGCTGCACTTCGTCAGTGTCTTGCTTGTACTGGGTGTACAAGACCGGTAACACTGCTCCATACACGGTCTCGCAATGGCCAAGCAGAGGGGAAGGATGACTTCCCCCAACCAAGGCTGTGCTCTTGCCGATAGAGCCCAGGAGCTGGTTGCATTCCTTGCTGCAAGGCCACGTTGCCAACTTATGTTCAACTTGCCATCCCCCAGGCCCCCTTTTGCTACTTATCTCGCAGCATACGAAGCATGACATTTCTTTACCAAACCCCACTTGTAGTACCTCATGACGTTAGTTTCATCATTATATTCAGAGGTGCTTCTAACTCTCTCCATTACATAATATCAGCACTATAAGTGATTTCAGCATTTCAGATTGGCAGCAATCTGAACACAGTAAGAGAAAATGCAGGGCAAAACCGCGGAAAGGCTGAGCATGGATTTAAACAACAATTCTGATCAATGTTACCTGCTTCATCGTGGCTTTAAGCAAGCCCCTTGACATACTTCACATGAAGCTAATGAAGAACTGTGTACCAGAGACATGAATTTGATTTTGATTTCTAGTAAAGCGCAGTATGTGCAGTTACCCTTAGCTTCTGCTGGGAAAGGCCACAATTCTACTTCAAACACGTTCTGAAGTCTTGCAGTTGGTGCAAGTTAAGTTAAAAAGAGGGCTTCAGCACGTACTCTCAGATGTCTCTTCCAATTTCACAGTCTCCATCCAGACATTCGTTGAGACCCATTCACCCTTGGCAAGCCCCAGCGAAATCTCCTGGTCCCTAGTTTGCACCGAAACGAGTTTCGCTACAAACGTGTTGTCTGGTTCTAGACACAGTATTACAACATAATAAAAATCTAACATAATCTAATTTGTGGGAAAGATTTGCTAGCTTTTCAAAACAGAAGGGTTGTTGCTCTGGTTGTTTGGTTTTCTTTTTTTTTTTCCCCCCACAAAAATATAAGCAGGCACACATTTAAAAAGCTTTAATTGCCCCAATTCACTTCCACGTCCATAATACAAATTAAGGCACGGAATACTGACAGGATTCACAAACAGCATCCCAACAACCACGCAAAATCGTTCCGCCATTGCCCTGTAAGAGGCCTGCGAAGGTCACAGGGAACTTGGTAACAACCGGCAGCTCCCATCAGTGCAGCAGTTCAGCAGCAGACAGAATACTGACTATCAAGCACTTAGCTACAGAAAGCAAGATATGAAGGGCACTTAGGTTTGCTTCCAGGATGGGTACAAATACGTACCAGAAAATTGTATTAAAGAAGGGGGAAAAAAAAAAAAAAAAAAAAAGACAGTCGTGTAAGAGCCAGGTATTCTAAATATTTCTAAGAAAGCTCAGCATAACATCAAATAAAGAAAAAAACCCTCAAATCCCTCCCACTATGCAGTTTGTACATATGTAAAATATTTTTGCCACCACAGGCACCATATAAATGAACAGCTATAGCCTATTAACAGGCCGTGTGGCTGAGAGGCAACAAACTCTGCCAAATACTGCACAGAAACTTCCAAAACACACCAGAGAGAAGCCACTGGTCTGTGCCGGTGTCCTAGCCTACATCGACCGCTCTGCTGTACTGGTGACATGAGGCCTTGCATTGTTTCTGACACTCTAGAAGATGAAAATAAATGAAGATTCCCTTTTTTCGTATTATCCAGTGATGATTCTGGTAATGAATCTCTTAGCTTTGTATTATAAATAGCATTTGAATTTGAGTTATTTGAACTATACAATTGTTTCCTTATACTTTGTTAAAATGAGAAAATATACAAAGTATATGATTTATATCTCCTATACTGTTTCTTCTGTCACCTCTTCTCTATCCCTGCTGTACTGAGGTCTATCATTTTTGTCACTCAACATGAAAACTTGGGCTTACATCCCCCCGTTTGTTTCTCAAGTACAAATTTCTGTTCCATTTTCTATACATTCCTGTCCTGTGTACTTTTTAACAATATGCACTGAGCCACAAAAATGTTGTTGGTATATGCTAGAAGAACTGAAACTAATTTTCAAAAATTAAGATGAAACCTTGCAAGTAGTCTATTTTATAAATCTTCTGAAGGTATACTGAGCGTTGCACTTCAAAGTGAAGAGAAGCACAGAAGAAAAGCATGACTTTTAAATATTGGTTCTTGCTGTTAAAAAAAAAAAAAAAAAATATTCAAGTTCAGTATATATTATATTGCTAGACCTGATGACATACCTAAAAGCTATGTCTAATGTCATAGTTCTCAGCCTTTTCAAGTCTGTTTCCATGTCAGGAGCTTAATGAGCAGAAAACCAAACAAGAACTCCAAAGAAGATCAATGTCATTCAACGAAACCCTCTCCTTTTGCCTTTTTTTTAAAAAAAAACATTGCATGCATTCTTGAGAAGACAATGATGACAGATTGAATGTCAAAACCTTTTAAAAAATTTTCTAACCTTTTAATTTTTTTTAGCTCTTAAAAATAAGCATTGCTACTTTGAGCTTATGCAATCTGAAAGCCTAAACCATGTAATAAAAAGGACACTTTGCATTCAACTGAAGCTAATTTCGAAGCTATTATTTCTCCACAGGTCTAATCATATTTTATTGTGAGAAACACCTTCCTTTATTATGTTAAGATAAACATTAAGGTGGTTTATCGTGGTAATTTCTTTAAGATAGCGAACATGGTGCTAACATGATTCAAGTTAAGTGCAGGAAGCCATAAGTCTGGAATTCCTTTCCCAGCATCACTCCTGGCTGCTATTTACTTTTGAAAAATCACTGCCCTAGTTTGAGTTTTGGTCTCCACTCATCTATAAAACATCTTACCTTCAGGGCTGGTGCTGATATATGTCATACTAGCAAACGCTGATTAACAAAAACATCACTGCATCTGAAGTGTAAATTCCCAGGTATGTTCTTTGGTCAACCTCACTGAGACTCCAGACCAGCAAAGCTCTCTGCCACAGGCTTTCCCATTGACTTGAACAGATTTATGCATATAATCAGATGCTTGGCTTGATCAGAGCAACACAAAGATAAGCTAGATTTAGTTCACAGTGAGATTCCAGCCCTAGTAGAGCTATAGGAAAGATATCCCTGCAGAGAAATTATTTTCATGTATTTAACCTTCTAAAAATCTTTTGCAGGAGTTAAGGGAAAGTTACGTGGACTGGAAGTGTGCCACCACGCTGCGCCACAACCCAGAGATTCCCAGGTTGGCACCCGGCGAGCTGCCTCTAGAAGAGCAAGCTGAAGAGCTGTGCTGTTGCTGCCGTACTGCCTCCGGGACCCACCCTAGTGCACGTCTCCGTCAGCTCACTAATACTGCTGCATGGTGGGATGTTGAAATACTCTATGGATTACACTGATTTTACAGAAAACAGTAATTTCTTCCTATAGAATAATGCTCACTGTATTATCAAAGAAAGGTAGAAAACTCCATGGACAGCATCTACCACCTACCACTATGGAGAAACAGCACAGAACCCAAATAAACTGTCCATTTCAACAGGGAGACTCTGACATTCATGATGTTATTAACACCCTTATCACATGAGAGACACAGATGTGGGGACCAGCAGCAGGCTTTTGGGGTTGCCTAACTAAAATGTGTATCTGCTTTCTGCCATCTAATACCTGTCCTTAAAAATTAACCTTCTGAGCAACCATAGATGAATCTCCGTATGCCACTGAAAATCCAGTATAATCAAAACAACAATTTGCTGCTTTTAAACAGAACCGATTTCCAGTCACAGTGGGAAAGGGGATCTTAAGTTTTGAGTTGTTGCAAGTCTGAGCAATTAAATCTCATACAAAAACACAGTAATACATGGACTACAAGTTTCTGAGGTGAGGAAAGATTAATAACCCTGGTATTTAACATACTATTATAGCTACAGGCACAATGAACTTCCCTTGTGTCTGGTATACTATTGGGTATTGCACTGCATGATCCATATTCACAGCCTCAGGCTTTCCTGCTAAAACAGGATATAAAAATACCAGCTTTCTAAACCACTGGTCACTGCACTGAGAGGTCAATCCATCCAGCAGAGAGACACATTTGGGTGGTTTGTCCATACTCAGGATATGAAAATGCATCCAAGCACAACCTGCTAATCCTTCAATTTTAAGTCTTTCTTCACCAACATAGAGACTGTAAAAAACTAAAACAAACTCTAGCCAAACCATTCCTGTGTTAGAACTGATATTAGCCATGAACTGTATGGCATTCATATACATAAATCCACCATCAGAAACTATTTTTGCAATTGTACATTAGAGAGTTGAGCTGATTTTGATGAGATGGACTGCTGTGATATTTTTCTTGCAGACCTTAAACAGCAATTTTTTCAAGCACCTAGGTTTATATCCACAAAAGGAATTTATGTTTAAAAAAAAAAAGAGAAATTGAAGAAAATCACAGTCGACACATAAATGAAAAACTGCAGTCTTCACATTCACCCTCTCAGCTGCTACCAGGATTCCCCAGGCACCTCAAAGTTTTCCATTCTCTAATCACACGAAATTTTGCTTTCAGACACACCCAGTTTTGGCAGGCCTGAGCAGCTTACCACCCTATCTCGCAGCTTAGTCTCACACTTGTATTCACAAGCCCTTCTTGAGGGCTTCATCTGAGGGGTTTGATCCAGATGGCACTCAGACCAGATTCCTTCACTTGTGGGAAGGCAGGCTAGTGACGGGGAAAGTAACTGGAGGTTGGGCTGCTTTGCCCAAGTCAGTAGCTCCATTCAACAGGAGTTAAGTGGCATGCTTGCCTCAGATGTGGGAGATCTAGGTTAATTCTTGCTAGGATTCAGACCACCATTTCTCCAAGAAAGCGTTCTATCAACAGTCGATCTGTTCATTTATAACGGGAAGCTCTTGATCTCTCTTGTTGAAACTGATAGGCCTTGCAGGGAACATCAAAGGTCCATCCTGCAGACAGGAAGACTACACGCACAGACCGAGCAGACGATCACCTGGGAGGAGGAAGATCTGCATTCCAGTCTTTGTTTCCGTTATCAACTCTTTTTATCCACTGACTTTGGCATATAAAACATATGAATTTTTAGTGAAGATAAATGCCTCTGGTAAACCAGAATAAAGCTCCATATTTCCCAGAGAGTTGTGGTTTAAAAACCTGTATTTCCCTAGCCTCCCTCTTCTGCATACCTTCAGGCATCTTCCCACAGGTAGAATGTAGGCCCTCGACAGCTGCCGTCAATTCCCTTGTATTAGCAAGGCATACAGAACACTGACCTTAAGGTTCCACGCAGCATTTCTGTGATTTCAATACCATTTTAAGGGCTATTTTCGAAACACATACCAGAGTTTTCGTGGATTTAGCCACATGTCAAAGCTGTACAATCGATGTCTATTATAGCAGACTGTCAAAAACATGCAGTACTTGCTGCTGCAGGGAAAATGCATTTCACCAAATTAGTTCAGACACTTCTGAGTATTGGTGATAGTGATTAACAATTAACCCTCTTCCAAGCAGACTCAGAAGTTGATTAACTACTACATCCTTTATACAAAAAGGAAACAATTCAGTTAGAAATCTGAATAAACACAGTTTAAGATTCTCCCAGAAGAAAATAACCCGTTTATAGGAGCGCAGTTATTAGAAGAGTTCTGAAGGGATTTCCCCTTATCTACTTCTTCAAAGAATTTGTACTATACTCACAATATAAACCAATGTGCTTTATGTGTGTATACACTACAAGCACTTTCCTGCAGTAGTAAAATAAGTAAACCTGAAACTTTCAAAGTAATTTTATTGCTCATTTTATAGATTTTCCTAGCCCTTTGATGAGCTGCCATTCCAGAAGGCAATCTTAGCTTCATACCTTTGTTGCTACTACTCCCGTCAACCACACCCATTTCCAGGTTGTCTGTGGGAATAGCAAGCACTGGGAATTAGCCAGGCATCTCCCATCAGTAATCCTCACAGCGGAATGCCAAATCCCATATAGTGTCACAAAGGTTTTCTTCAGCACTTAATCCATTATGGAGAGAAACAAAATATAACATGAATAAGATACAGAGACAGAAGGCACCAAGGAAATGGTATTCTAGAAAATCCAGGCTCACCAACAGCCATTTTTTAAGTAATCGGAAATAAAGATAGTATTCCTTTATCTCATATTCACAAATAAATAAATAAAGCTTAAGCCAGGCCGGATCCAAGTGCCAGAAGAGCTAAACATCCTCCTTCTAGCAAAGCAGTAGCTGCAAGCATGTAAATTCTCTGCAGGTGTAAGCCTCTAACTTCCAATAGGTCAGATTCCAGTGGACATCTTCAAAAGTAAAGACAATCATACTATTGTACCCGTCACACAGTACTTTATTTCTAGACCGAGCAGAAGCAAGTTGGACTGGAAGCTCTTCAATAATCACTGTATGTAAAATATTCCCCCCTCATGCAGAAAGCTCGTCTTTCACTGATGCCCACATCCTACTCCAACCACAGTGTTGACATTAAAATTACTAATCCATAAGACTGCTAACAGTAGGTATGGAGCCATGAGGCACTCCATGGAACATATATTGTTCACTTCAGGCAAAGGAGCAGCAGTGCTGAGGCTGACCAAAGAAATGCAAATCTTCCACGCAGTCCTTCCTAATCAAAGTATCTGGCATGGCAAAGTAAAAGACGAAGGGATCAAAAAACCTATAACCAAGTAGACAGACGAAAATGAAAGATACTTGCCACGATCCACACAATTCCTATTACTGCCATTGTTTTGGGGAATAATCAAATGCTCAAGGTGCTCATAACAAAAACCTTTATTTAAATGCCCAGTTTCAAATGGAAATACTTAAGAACTATACTGCACAAAAGATTACCTAGAAACTTAGCTGAGAAGGTTACTATTTTTCAGATTTCTTCTGCAGAACAATTCTGCAGTGGGCTACGGTCTGGGGGAGGACAACCCACTCATCTGCCTAGCTAATTTGACTGAATGCTATCGATGCATTTCTTAACAGATTGTGTACCATATTTCTCTGCAAATTTTATACAGTTTTTTAATATACAGACACACACACACACACATAAACACACTGTGATTTCTCTGGTAAAATAACTAGCACTAGTACTAAAACATGATGAACCCTGGTGGCATACCCCAAATGCTCCAGCTCAAGTATCTCTTTTACCCAATATAAACTTCAGTGAAAAGTGAAGACGACTTACGCTAATACGTGGGACAAGGCCCAGATTAAGGTACTACTTGAAATAAATTCTCTTTGCTTTTCCATGATAACTAAGAAACTGGAATGACAGTTAAAGAGATGCGCTGTGGCTGCTTTTAGCTATGTTGACTTAAAAGCGTATATACTGCCAAGTTTCGAGTTTCATATCTTGCGTATGTCCAGACATGTGATTTAGCGCATTATCAGAGCAGTCTTAACCGCTGGAGCCTCTTCTCTGGAAGCACTGCAGGAAAACAGTGTAGTGTAGTATTACGGAAGGCAAGTCATTGCCTTTCCAGCCACAATGGGTTATTCTGAGAAACAGTCACTTAATAAACTGATAACATTCCTCACAGCACAGAAAGCTCCTCTCAAAGCCAAAGACAATAGAAAAAATAAAGCACAAAGAAAAGTAATTTAAATGTGAATTGTATCATCAATCCGTTAGGTGTTACCACGCACAATAAGACAGCCCATGATCTTATCTAGTGGTGGTTAACCACAGGCAACGTTGTAAACATGGATTTAACTAGTGAAGAGTACATTCTGACAATTCAGAGCAGATCTCAGTTTCCTTTATTTTGGCAACTAAGTATACAAGCAAAGATTTCTTTTGCAATTGCACATTCTTCTCAAAACAGTTTACCACGTAATTACTTCACTATGGTGGTCAAACCATGCTAACAACTCACAAAGCCACATACAGAAGTATAGCTTTAATAAACGTATACCTTCCACCACCTATCTGGGTATTACTGGAGAAAAAAATGGTTTACATCCACACAGAATAAACAAAACCCTCTGTGAGAAGAGTGATAAAAATGGGACTTTCTCATCACCACAGAAGCAAAGCTGCATTCTTGGCAATTTTAAAGAAGATGGAAATAGTTTTTAAAGCCCCCAAACCATAGAAATAACTAGAGGCTAAACTAATCTATGCTTTGAAAGATTAAAAGTCTTCAAGCATACACAGAATTCCACAATTAAACATACTCAGGTGGGATATTAACACAACTAATAAAATTAGAAAAAAGCAATTGGGAAATACTATGCCAGTACAAGAAGTCTATCAGCACTGTTTATTTTCTTGAATACACATCCAGAGAAAGCCTGCAATATCCTGGATTCTTACTCTGAACAAGTCTTTGTAGTCTCCTCTGGCCACCAGCCAGAGGAACCACCATGTTCTCATGGTTGTCCGTCAGTTTGAACTACAGGCACTAACTGCCCAATTTCATGGTCTGTAGTAGCCATGTTACCATTTCCCTGATAAGCAGCTGAAACAGACCCAGAGAGCATCTTTCGCAAGACCTCCAGGCCTTGAGGTCAGCCCTAAAACCATTTTCGCTCCCTCATTTCTGAATGCTGAAGTCAGAGCTGTCCCCAAAAATAACACAAGGCTGCCCAAAGCAAGGAAAGGAAAGGAAATCCTTCTCTTTCTGCGCTGCCTGAAATTATCCTACGTTCATCTCTGTCACTATCAAGATTGTACACAATGCATTCACTCAGCCTTCAAAATCACAGGATCTATCTCTAATTGTACTTACTCTAGCATGACAGTCAGATACAAAGAATGTTCATAAATAAATTCATGTGTCCAATGACATTTTCCACGGACATTTCCATTGGACACCACAGGACATTTTTTCAAGACAGAACAACCCTTTAAAAACAACGAAAAGTAGCTCTGTTACTTTTTGATTCCTTGTACCTACTATCATCATATTTCTGTATTGATTTTTCAAAAGATCTGACTTCAACAGCTGACATCTGTTTAAGAACCTGACCCATACTGTAGCTCTTCAAGCATTTTCTACTGAATTAAGGAATCAGAAGAGTTGCTGTTTGCCCTGTGCATTTTTTAAAAAAAGTGGAAACACAGCCTCTTTCAGGCCAAGGGTAGTTTTGTCATCCAACTTTTTGGGAGGCAGTGTTCCACCCTACAGCTGCAATTACTAGAGGCTTTAAAGGTCTTGTTTCGCAAGGAAGGGATGGAAACTAGTGGTTTGAAAATCCAAGAGCAGCCAGAAAACAAAACATGCAAGAGGTTCGGGTTATCAGCTATTAGTGTATGTCTAATGCTCCAGAAAGCACTAATCAGTTTAAAAAATTGCTTTATTGAAAAATTCAAAAGAGAACTGAAATGGCCCCAAAAGCCACTCCCTTTCTGAAAGTTAAGAGATGAAGAGCTATAGGTTAGTCAGACCGTCTCACCAACACTGAGAAGGCTGGTTACTTTCATTCACTTTTCTTTTCCCAGGTGGGTCACACCAATGGCAAGCCAAGTCAAAAGTGGGTAAGATTGGAAAAGCTATGTAGACTGCTGCAAGGCTCTTGCACGAAGTTTTGCCTGCCGTATTGCATGACTAATAACATAGTCTTTGGATCTATACACTGCCAAGTCATTAGGTACCTACAGTAACATGAAGTTTAGGTTCTGTGGTCTCTCAGTTCTGTCCCCTTCCTCCTTTAACCCTGCGGTTGATTGACCCCAGGCAGCAATTAAAATCCTCACCAGATGAGGCTTGCTCTTTCCCCGTCTCAGTGAGATGCGAGAGAGAACTGGAAGAGAAAAAGTGAGTGTCCTGGTTTGGGACATGCAGAAAAACATTGTGGGTCAAGATAAAGGCAGTTTAATAAGCGGTGCAGAGGCAATCACTCACACCCCTGCCCCCAGCAGACCAATGCCCAGCCGCTCCTTGAGCAACAGCTACCTTGAAAAGACAACCCCCCAGTTTTTATTGCTGAACAAGACACTACGTGGTATGGAAAATCCCTTTGATCAGACCAGGTAAGCTGTCCTAGCTGCGTGCCCTCCCGGCCTCCTGCCCACCCCCAGCCTACTTCCTGGGGGGGCAGAGTGAGAAACAGGGAAGACCTTGATGCTGTAGAAGCACCGTTCAGCAGTAGCCAAAACATGGGTGTGTTATCAACAATGTTTTAGTCCCAAATATAAAACAGAGCACCATATGGGCTGCTATGAAGACAATTAACTCAATCCCAGACAGACCCAGGACAAATCCCCACAAGCAACCTCCTGTACGAGTGTCAGCATATAAACGGTTCCTTCCAACAACAACTCAAAAACGACAACCTGATTACCAAATCACAGAATGGTTGAGGTTGGCAGGGGTCATCTTGTCCAACTCCCCTGCCCAAGCAGGGCACCTACAGCCAGTTATCCAGGACCCTGTCCAGACAGTTTGTGAATACTTCTAAGGAGGGAGACTCCACAGCCTCGCTGGGCAACCCAGGCCAGCGCTCAGTTGATGCAGAAAAACAAATTCTGATGCAGAAAGGCTAATTCTGGTTGTCACACATGTTACACAACACAGAAAAAAATGCAGTGCATTAAAATATTTGCTGTGACTTCTGTTACACTGTGTATCTTTTGGCATAAGTAACAAAGGGTAAGAAACCTCTCTCTATCAAAAATCCACAACTAATAACTATCCTTTTTTAAAGCTTGCCCTACGAGGCGGTGGGCTCATGAAGTTCTAACAGGGAAAAACCAGTCCTGTGGCAATAAAGTATGTCAGCAAAGGCCTTTTCTTCCTCTCCTGTTAATTCTTGGTGAAATATTTTTCCATACCTCTGAAATCTGGCTTTGAACTACAGCAAACAATTCTTTCCCATCAGACAGCAATCTATTTGTCAAATCACTGGGGCGTTGCTAAAGTCAATGTTGGTCAGGAAGGGGAGGAAAGTCTACTTCAGCATTCTCTCAGGACATTCGTAGGAGCTGAGGAATTGCTCTAAAAGGAACTGAGATTCTGAATCCTGGCAAGTAGGTGGAATATATAAATCTTACATATCAAGAGTGTTTATACAAAACAATCAATCCTACAGTCACAACCAGGAAGGAGTACAGTTGGCAAATATCGCTGAGGAAGGACACATCATGCTGAAATGCGTACAAACAGACTCGCAATAAAAACAAATGAACAACAAACACAACAACAGCGATCATCTACCTTCAATATTCATACTGTTCCACACCCTAGCCAAGATGTGCAAGTCTAAGCAAAATTATTACTTGAAGAAGGACAAAATCTCGCAAATTAATATACTGATAAATTCAAACCGCATTAGCCTAGAATATGGACCAATGTGTAATTTCTCCTTCTCGACAGACGCTCAGATATACACCTCTTGCCAATCCCAGCCTACCAAGCACCATGATCATTGACACTACCGCCCTGTGACACCCCTCAGCTACAAGTGTGCAAGTCACGTAAGGTGAATTCACAGATGACTGGGAGCAGGTATCTCTTCCTCAAGCTCCTGTTTTTAGCTCCAGAAGTTTCCAGCTCAAGTCTAATGGCACCATTCAAGATGGCAGCTGCTAATATTAACACAAACCCGTGGTATTTTGATTCTCTGCAAGACAAAATAATATAAACTGGTATCTTCATTATTTTGAAAGTACAATCTGCTTAGTTCATCAGAACCCAGGAAATACTTGCACTTTCTCGTAACTAAATAAGTTATTACCCAGACCGTGACAAAACAAAAAGGACCATATAGCATGATCACAACTCATTCACTTGGACATGAGGAAGATAGCTGGGATAACACAAATGAAGCATCTATATATAAAAACAGATATTCTGTTTACGAAAAGTATTCTACCCCATCATGTTTCACCTTAGATACCCTACAATGACAAGTCCTTATCAAGATGATGCCGTACGGAGTACATACACTACATATCCTGAGAATAAGATAGTACAGTAGTCTCAGGAAGTGTTATTAGCTGAAAGTCCTAATACCCAATACTTTCAAAAAGCTGGTTAATCACAGTATCGAGGAAGGTAAAATACAGGACTGTTGTGAGCCTGAACACCAGATGCCCTGAATTCCAGTTTGATTTAGCACAGAATTCATGGTGCCTGGTGGCACTCACGGTAGGCAACGCTAGCCCTTAATCTCTGCCTCTAAAAGAAAAAAAAAAAAAAAAAAAAAGCCATGCAGATTGTAGTTAAACTAGCAGGCTGGTTCAAACAAAAACTTATCACTTTAAGTATCTTATAGTACCTGTATTACAGTGCACAGTTCAAACAACACTCTCAGCCCTACGCACAATTCTGTGAGAAAAGGTATGAATCTGTTCTGCACACCGAATCGCTCATTTCCTATAACTAGTGAAGTAGAAATCCTACCTCACTTGACATATCCTTCTTCTTGTCTAATTATACTGTAATTATTAACTCAATTTTGTTGCTTCACAGAAGAAAAGATATTTTCAAGTCTGTGCAGATTAGCTGTAAATCTGCAGCTCTTCTATGCCTCATTAAAATTTTAAACACCCATTTTAAGTTTTTCCACACTAGACATAATTCTTGTCAGCGTAAGTTCTTTTTAGCCGCAGTCTCATAAATCTGGTAAACTCTCCAAATGTGAGACTCATTACAGTGGGGGGGGAAGAAAGATGGGAATTTTGTTTCTGAATAGGATTATTTTGAACTTGGATCATTTCAACAAACCAGCCTGCAGAAGAACTGTACTGAATCAACAGAGCAGAGGCAGGCGGGAACCACAAAAACAGCTTTAGCTATGCACACCCCCCCACAAATCCTACTGGCACGGGGGTGTTGGTAGCAGAGTCTGGTCAGACTACTCAGACTACCAAAAGGTTTAGTACCAAGAAAGTACAGAAACTATAATATTACTGGATGTGGGTAGGCTGAAAGGGAAGTAGTAAAACAATGTAATCAGCATTTCCTCTAAACAGGACTGCTTATATATATAAATATACACACACACACACACATATACACACATACACACACATATACTGACACAATTTACTGCTCCTCATTCCCTTCGGTCAGCTGTCCTCCAAGGACAGCAGCCAGTGCTGTATTTCTACCTTTTTCCTCTATACAAATACAATTCTGAAATGTTATAAAGAAAGAGGTAAGCCAGTCCTCCTGAACCTAACAGTGATACTCTCTTAAAGCCTAACTCTTTATTATCCTTTTTGGTTTTGATCTAACGAATGAGTGAACTTTCAAATCCTGTTCTACCATTTAACGATAACTCCTGTAAAACTACAGTACATACCTCACTGAATAACATTACTTACTAGCTTGATTTGTGTTTTGGTAATAATACACACATATTAAAGCAGTAAGTCCCTTAGATTTATTTTGTTAAACCAAAATAACTTGATATGAAACATAACTATTAAGGCACAGAGTATCAATTTCATGGCATCTGATCAGAGAAATTTCCCTATTAAAAAGCAAACATAAATTTAAAAAATTCGCACTAGATTACATCCAACAGTCACTCGTCAAACAAATGATATTAACAGAGTGTATCTGCCCAGTGACAAGTAGTCATTACTGTAGCTTCAGGGAGGTGCTACTAGAAGATCACTATTCAAACAGCTGTTAGCAAGTACTGGCCTAAATACGGGTTATCGCCTGTTAGAAAAGACAAGAGGAGCAAGTTTTCAGTAAGATGACAGGCTGACATGGGATACGGTGGTGTGAAGCACAGGAGAGTGTTGAACATCCTTGGTAGAAGTTCCCAAGGGAGAAAAGACTGTCCGAAAAACCAAACCACCAACAACAAAAAAACACAGGAAGGCTCTTTCCTGAAACTGCAAACTGCAATAATCTTTCCCTTCTGTGCTGTGAATTTTGACTTTTATCAGACTAGGCTGGTATCAGGCAGTGTTGTAATAATCTTAAAAAAAATAAATTAAGAGGAACAGAATGCAGCCCAAGGCCGAAAATAGCACCCAGAATTAACTATGCGCAGAAAGATTCCCCAGCCCTTACAACCACGTGGTGTTTTAATAACTGATATCTCTCACCTCTAGCTTGTTCAGACAAACTGCTTTCTTGACCTCTGTAGAATCTGTGCTGTTGCTTTTTTTTATATACTTGAAAATAATTTTTATATGTTTATATAAACATCCTCTAATTTGATTCTACAAACCATGTAAGGCATATGGCACACCATTACCTTGAACTTGCACCCCACAAGTGGAATGTTAAATTGACACGTACCAAAAACAGAGCAAGAAAGGGTCATGTCTTCAGGTATACCACATAAAATAAAACTCACCATATACTCTGTAATCACAATGTGCTCGTGTCTGGAAACCAGTCTGTTCTCTGACAGTCCCGAAGAGGGAAGAACCACTGTAATCTTTTTTTTTTTTTTTTTTTTTTTTAAATGTTTGACTTGTAGGCTTAGTTTTAAAGGATGGATACAGGACCTGCCCTTTGAGCAGACTCGAATTTTGGAGCAGCCACATTACCCTGGATAGCTGAGATCATGCATCTGATAATGCTCTCTGTCCCGCCACTCTCAGCTGAACCGCCAGTTGGAGGATTATCCTACACAGTCCTGCACCCACAAAGAGCTGGAAACTACAGAAACAACTCTAACGATGAGTCTAAGGAAGATGTTACATCACTTGAGCCAGGCACAGCAGATGGAGACATTGGACTTCAAGTAAAAACAATGACCCCAGCCAGAGAACAGTGCCAGGACCTGAACCTCCCTGACACTCCGCAGCCATGAAGCTATGAGCTAAGGAAAACACGGCCATAAGAAACTATAGCCAAAACAGATTTTCTTAGTTACCAGTTGAAAGAAGGAACACCAACACATTAAGCTCGCATCTAACAAGTACTCCTTATGTAGGCACCAAAAACTCTTCACATCTGGCCTTAAATGAAGTTTAAGGCAAAAACAGTGGCTGTAAACAAGGTTTTAAGCACCGAGAGGATACACATAATGCTTACCACGTTAGCCATACAAGGTATGTATGCCTATATTTCTCTCTTTCATAAGCTTTTTAGCTCCATTTCTGTGTATTAATTTGAGCTCTGAATTAGTGCAATTTGCCACAACAGGTTTATTCACATCAAGACAAAGCTGGGGCAGCATTTTTCAAAAAAAGGATTAGATGACTGTAACTACTACCATCTGCACTTATGCATGTTTAGACTCCGAGAAGGGTAATCACCACACTTCAGGGCATGATCTGCAGGGGTCAGAAAGATAATCTTACGCCCGTCTTTCTGTTTTTGACATTGCCCAATTGGGTAGGTGCATAATAGAGGATATTAGTCTTCCCTGAAGCATTAGTTATTCATCACTGCCAGAGGCAGCTTTACAGATCTAAGATTATGAGCCAGTCTAGTACGGCAGCCTGTTCTTTCAAACTCGGAAATGCGCTCTGCAGTCCGGAGCCTGAACACTACATTCTATTTCAGATACAAATAAGAGATCATCTATGAGTACGCCACAAGATTTCATGGAGCTGTTTTGGGAGGGATTATTATTATACCAAGGGCCTAGAGACTACTAAAGATAGTGAGTATTTTATGGAGATTTGTTTGTTTGTTTGTTAAATTTCCATTTAAATAACAAACAGAAATTACAATATCTGGCATTTAAACCTAGGGCAAATATATAGACACAAATCAAGTATCACTCCTGCAACTGGTGTTAGTTTTCAACCTATGTAACCCAAGATAGGCCTAAGGATTTCAGTCTTAGCTTCTCTGTCATTTGGAAATACCAGTGTAACCTTCTTAGGCTACAGGGAGGGTAGACACATTTCTTTACAGAGACACAACAAGGCCCCTTGGAGTGACATAGGAAAGAATATGGTTCTCACAGACACACTAATTTACGAGTGAAACAAATTAAGAGCGTGAAAACAACTATGTTTAAAAATTTTGAATAAGCAAAAATTTTGAATAAGCAAAAATTTCAGTCTATTTATACTTCTGATTTTTCACCTACTTATTGCAAGCATCTCCTCCCATTTTGCTTATCAGTACATACTCCGATTCTAAAAAATGAAGGATAAATACTTCTTTCCAGGAAGCTAGCCAGCAGATACATTCTGCAGGATGGCCTGGACCTTCCCCTGGCTTGAGAGCTGCCAGTGGAAATACCCCCTGGCCCTGGCCAGCCGTCCCGGCAGAAGCAGCAATCTCCTCCTTTCCCCCGCTCAGATGGTCACCCCAGAGATGACTGATCTGTAAGTCATTACGGCTCAAACCAGTTGGGTTAGCTTAAACGCTTAAATAACGGGTCTTGGCCAACCCAGCACATTTAGACTGCAAGGGCGTAGGGAACGTTTACAAAACGCAGCCCTGCCGTGACATCTAAGAGTCCACAATTCTCCAGCAAGAGCACTGAGGGCAGGATGGGGTTCAACCAGCAGTGAAAATGTCACATGTATAAACTTCAAAATAACTTTTGTGCCTGCTAGTGAGGTCCCAGTCCACAGCAGAGTGACTTTACGTAACTCCCTGATTAATAAACGGCACTGCTACAGTACCGTGTCGGGGGTTTTATTGCAGCATTTCAAATAAGCAAACAACGTTTTCTCATCACGCTTTTGAGAGATGGGATTCGTTACTGAACTGTTTTATGGACTGTGAGAAAAAACAGAAAAGGAAAGAGAGTTCAGAATTTTTTTTTAAATGCTCTGATAATTAAGTTTAAAGCTGGACTACCCGACACTGAAAATAACTTCTTCTACACATGCTACAGGGTTTGCAGAAACTTTAAAGCAGAAACCTTCATCCCAGACTTCCCCCTCCCCTCACTTGAACTATCGCCATCTTTAACAGGAGAGAATTCCACATTCCGTATGTACTGCAGTGCATGGTTAGACTGAAACATGGGGAAGCTCAATGTGCTTGAATTTCTTGGGGTGAAACTGGCAGCCTTTATAACGCTGTAATTGCAGTGCTGTTTGCACTGAGAATTCTTTACAAACTAATCAGTTTTCACAGCAGTTCACGGAGCTGCTGCAGCGGGTCCGGAGGAGGGCCACGAAGATGGTCAGAGGACTGGAGCACCTCTCCTGTGAAGAAGGATTGAGGCGACTGGGTTTGTGCAGCTTGGAGACGAGAAGGCTCCGGCGAGACCTCATTGCGGCCTTCCAGTACTTAAAGGGAGCCTATAAACGGGAGGGGGAGCGACTTTTTACATGGGCAGAT